>CM017777.1:20193512-20867922 GCA_008121275.1 Drosophila lowei
CGCTGGCGGCCATTTTGTCTCCGCTGGCGGACATCTTGTCTCCGCTGGCGGCCATTTTATCTCCGCTGGCGGCCACCTTATCTCCGCTGGCGGAAAACTTATCTCCGCTGGCGGCCACTTATCTCCGCTGGCGAAAACTTATCTCCGCTGGCGGCCACCTTATCTCCGCTGGCGGAAATCTTATCTCCGCTGGCGGAAAACTTATCTCCGCTGGCGGAAAACTTATCTCCGCTGGCGGAAAACTTATCTCCGCTGGCGGCCACCTTATCTCCGCTGGCGGCCACCTTATCTCCGCTGGCGGCCATTTTTATCTCCGCTGGCGGAAAACTTTCTCCGCTGGCGGCCAACTTATCTCCGCTGGCGGAAAACTTATCTCCGCTGGCGGCCATCTTGTCTCCGCTGGCGGCCACCTTATCTCCGCTGGCGGAAGACTTTTCTCCGCTGGCGGAAAACTTATCTCCGCTGGCGGCCACCTTATCTCCGCTGGCGGCCACCTTATCTCCGCTGGCGGAAAACTTATCTCCGCTGGCGGAAAACTTATCTCCGCTGGCGGAAAACTTATCTCCGCTGGCGGCCACCTTATCTCCGCTGGCGGCCATTTTATCTCCGCTGGCGGCCACCTTATCTCCGCTGGCGGAAAACTTATCTCCGCTGGCGGAAATTTTATCTCCGCTGGCGGAAAACTTATCTCCGCTGGCAGACAACTTATCTCCGCTGGCGGCCATTTTGTCTCCGCTGGCGGCCAACTTATCTCCGCTGGCGGAAAACTTATCTCCGCTGGCGGCCATCTTATCTCCGCTGGCGGACATCTTGTCTCCGCTGGCGGCCACCTTATCTCCGCTGGCGGAAAACTTATCTCCGCTGGCGGCCATTTTGTCTCCGCTGGCGGACATCTTGTCTCCGCTGGCGGCCATTTTATCTCCGCTGGCGGCCATCTTATCTCCGCTGGCGGAAAACTTTTCTCCGCTGGCGGAAAACTTATCTCCGCTGGCGGAAAACTTATCTCCGCTGGCGGAAAACTTATCTCCGCTGGCGGCCAACTTATCTCCGCTGGCGGCCACCTTATCTCCGCTGGCGGAAAACTTATCTCCGCTGGCGGAAGACTTTTCTCCGCTGGCGGCCACCTTATCTCCGCTGGCGGCCAACTTATCTCCGCTGGCGGCCATTTTGTCTCCGCTGGCGGACATCTTGTCTCCGCTGGCGGCCACCTTATCTCCGCTGGCGGCCACCTTATCTCCGCTGGCGGAAAACTTATCTCCGCTGGCGGCCATTTTGTCTCCGCTGGCGGAAAACTTATCTCCGCTGGCGGAAAACTTATCTCCGCTGGCGGAAAACTTATCTCCGCTGGCGGAAAACTTATCTCCGCTGGCGGCCATTTTATCTCCGCTGGCGGCCATCTTGTCTCCGCTGGCGGCCACCTTTTCTCCGCTGGCGGAAAACTTATCTCCGCTGGCGGCCGCTTATCTCCGCTGGCGGAAACTTGTCTCCGCTGGCGGAAAACTTATCTCCGCTGGCGGCCATTTTGTCTCCGCTGGCGGAAAACTTATCTCCGCTGGCGGACATTTTATCTCCGCTGGCGGCCAACTTATCTCCGCTGGCGGCCAACTTGTCTCCGCTGGCGGCCACCTTATCTCCGCTGGCGGAAAACTTATCTCCGCTGGCGGCCAACTTTATCTCCGCTGGCGGCCACTTATCTCCGCTGGCGGAAAACTTATCTCCGCTGGCATTTTTATCTCCGCTGGCGGCCAACTTATCTCCGCTGGCGGAAAACTTATCTCCGCTGGCGGAAGACTTTTCTCCGCTGGCGGCTTATCTCCGCTGGCGGCCACCTTATCTCCGCTGGCGGAAAACTTATCTCCGCTGGCGGAAAACTTATCTCCGCTGGCGGCCATTTTGTCTCCGCTGGCGGCCACCTTGTCTCCGCTGGCGGCCACCTTATCTCCGCTGGCGGCCAACTTTATCTCCGCTGGCGGAAAACTTATCTCCGCTGGCGGGCCATTTTGTCTCCGCTGGCGGCCATCTTGTCTCCGCTGGCGGCCACCTTATCTCCGCTGGCGGAAAACTTTTCTCCGCTGGCGGCCACCTTGTCTCCGCTGGCGGCCACCTTATCTCCGCTGGCGGCCACCTTATCTCCGCTGGCGGAAAACTTATCTCCGCTGGCGGCCAATTTTATCTCCGCTGGCGGCCATCTTATCTCCGCTGGCGGAAAACTTTATCTCCGCTGGCGGAAAACTTATCTCCGCTGGCGGAAAATTTTATCTCCGCTGGCGGCCACTTATCTCCGCTGGCGGCCACCTTATCTCCGCTGGCGGCCATCTTTATCTCCGCTGGCGGAAAACTTATCTCCGCTGGCGGAAAACTTATCTCCGCTGGCGGCCACCTTATCTCCGCTGGCGGCCACCTTATCTCCGCTGGCGGAAAACTTATCTCCGCTGGCGGCCATTTTGTCTCCGCTGGCGGAAGACTTTTCTCCGCTGGCGGAAAACTTATCTCCGCTGGCGGAAAACTTATCTCCGCTGGCGGCCACCTTATCTCCGCTGGCGGAAAACTTATCTCCGCTGGCGGAAAATTTTATCGCTGGCCGCTGGCTGGCGGAAAACTTTATCTCCGCTGGCGGCCAACTTATCTCCGCTGGCGGCCATCTTATCTCCGCTGGCGGCCACCTTATCTCCGCTGGCGGAAAACTTATCTCCGCTGGCGGCCATTTTGTCTCCGCTGGCGGCCACCTTATCTCCGCTGGCGGCCACCTTATCTCCGCTGGCGGAAAACTTATCTCCGCTGGCGGGAATTTTTATCTCCGCTGGCGGCCAACTTATCTCCGCTGGCGGAAAACTTATCTCCGCTGGCGGAAATTTTATCTCCGCTGGCGGCCACTTATCTCCGCTGGCGGCCACCTTATCTCCGCTGGCGGAAAACTTATCTCCGCTGGCGGAAAACTTATCTCCGCTGGCGGCCATTTTGTCTCCGCTGGCGGCCATCTTGTCTCCGCTGGCGGCCATCTTATCTCCGCTGGCGGCCATTTTATCTCCGCTGGCGGAAAACTTATCTCCGCTGGCGGAAAACTTATCTCCGCTGGCGGCCACCTTATCTCCGCTGGCGGCCACTTATCTCCGCTGGCGGCCATTTTGTCTCCGCTGGCGGCCACCTTGTCTCCGCTGGCGGCCACCTTATCTCCGCTGGCGGCCACCTTATCTCCGCTGGCGGAAACTTATCTCCGCTGGCGGAAAACTTATCTCCGCTGGCGGCCACTTTATCTCCGCTGGCGGCCATCTTATCTCCGCTTTATCTCCGCTGGCGGAAGACTTTTCTCCGCTGGCGGCCACCTTGTCTCCGCTGGCGGCCAACTTATCTCCGCTGGCGGCCACCTTATCTCCGCTGGCGGAAAACTTATCTCCGCTGGCGGAAAACTTATCTCTCCGCTGGCGGCCATTTTATCTCCGCTGGCGGCCAACTTATCTCCGCTGGCGGCCAACTTTATCTCCGCTGGCGGAAAACTTATCTCCGCTGGCGGAAAACTTATCTCCGCTGGCGGCCAACTTATCTCCGCTGGCGGGCCACCTTATCTCCGCTGGCGGCCAACTTATCTCCGCTGGCGGAAAAACTTATCTCCGCTGGCGGAAAACTTATCTCCGCTGGCGGCCACCTTATCTCCGCTGGCGGCCACCTTATCTCCGCTGGCGGCCAACTTATCTCCGCTGGCGGAAAACTTATCTCCGCTGGCGGCCAACTTATCTCCGCTGGCGGACAACTTATCTCCGCTGGCGGAAAACTTATCTCCGCTGGCGGCCAACTTATCTCCGCTGGCGGCCATTTTGTCTCCGCTGGCGGCCACCTTATCTCCGCTGGCGGCCACCTTATCTCCGCTGGCGGAAAACTTATCTCCGCTGGCGGCCATTTTGTCTCCGCTGGCGGCCATCTTATCTCCGCTGGCGGAAAACTTATCTCCGCTGGCGGCCATTTTTTTCTCCGCTGGCGGAAAACTTATCTCCGCTGGCGGCCACCTTATCTCCGCTGGCGGAAAACTTATCTCCGCTGGCGAAAACTTTTCTCCGCTGGCGGAAAACTTATCTCCGCTGGCGGAAAACTTATCTCCGCTGGCGGCCATCTTATCTCCGCTGGCGGAAGACTTTTCTCCGCTGGCGGCCACCTTGTCTCCGCTGGCGGCCACCTTATCTCCGCTGGCGAAAACTTATCTCCGCTGGCGGCCAACTTATCTCCGCTGGCGGAAAACTTATCTCCGCTGGCGGCCACCTTATCTCCGCTGGCGGAAAACTTATCTCCGCTGGCGGAAAACTTATCTCCGCTGGCGGAAAACTTATCTCCGCTGGCGGCCAACTTATCTCCGCTGGCGGAAAACTTATCTCCGCTGGCGGCCAACTTATCTCCGCTGGCGGAAAACTTATCTCCGCTGGCGGACATCTTATCTCCGCTGGCGGAAACTTATCTCCGCTGGCGGAAAACTTATCTCCGCTGGCGGCCACTTATCTCCGCTTATCTCCGCTGGCGGCCAACTTATCTCCGCTGGCGGCCAACTTATCTCCGCTGGCGGAAAACTTATCTCCGCTGGCGGCCATCTCCGCTGGCTTATCTCCGCTGGCGGCCATTTTATCTCCGCTGGCGGAAAACTTATCTCCGCTGGCGGAAAACTTATCTCCGCTGGCGGAAAACTTATCTCCGCTGGCGGAAAACTTATCTCCGCTGGCGGCCATTTTGTCTCCGCTGGCGGCCATCTTGTCTCCGCTGGCGGCCAACTTATCTCCGCTGGCGGAAAACTTATCTCCGCTGGCGGAAAACTTATCTCCGCTGGCGGCCAACTTATCTCCGCTGGCGGCAACTTATCTCCGCTGGCGGCCACCTTATCTCCGCTGGCGGAAAACTTATCTCCGCTGGCGGCCACCTTATCTCCGCTGGCGGCCACCTTATCTCCGCTGGCGGAAAACTTATCTCCGCTGGCGGCCAACTTATCTCCGCTGGCGGCCATTTTTATCTCCGCTGGCGGCCAACTTATCTCCGCTGGCGGCCAACTTATCTCCGCTGGCGGAAAACTTATCTCCGCTGGCGGAAAACTTATCTCCGCTGGCGGCCAACTTATCTCCGCTGGCGGCCAACTTATCTCCGCTGGCGGCCACCTTATCTCCGCTGGCGGCCAACTTATCTCCGCTGGCGGCCAACTTATCTCCGCTGGCGGAAAACTTATCTCCGCTGGCGGCCATTTTGTCTCCGCTGGCGGCCAACTTATCTCCGCTGGCGGCCAACTTATCTCCGCTGGCGGAAAACTTATCTCCGCTGGCGGAAAACTTATCTCCGCTGGCGGAAAACTTATCTCCGCTGGCGGAAAACTTATCTCCGCTGGCGGAAAACTTATCTCCGCTGGCGGAAAACTTATCTCCGCTGGCGGCCATTTTGTCTCCGCTGGCGGCCAACTTATCTCCGCTGGCGGAAAACTTATCTCCGCTGGCGGAAAATTTTATCTCCGCTGGCGGACAACTTATCTCCGCTGGCGGAAAACTTATCTCCGCTGGCGGCCAACTTTCTCCGCTGGCGGCCACCTTATCTCCGCTGGCGGAAAACTTATCTCCGCTGGCGGAAGACTTTTCTCCGCTGGCGGCCAACTTATCTCCGCTGGCGGCCACCTTATCTCCGCTGGCGGAAAACTTATCTCCGCTGGCGGCCAACTTATCTCCGCTGGCGGAAAACTTATCTCCGCTGGCGGCCATTTTGTCTCCGCTGGCGGCCACCTTATCTCCGCTGGCGGCCAACTTATCTCCGCTGGCGGCCAACTTATCTCCGCTGGCGGCCATTTTGTCTCCGCTGGCGGCCACCTTATCTCCGCTGGCGGAAACCTTATCTCCGCTGGCGGCCACTTTTCTCCGCTGGCGGAAATCTTATCTCCGCTGGCGGCAATTTTATCTCCCGCGGAAAACTTGGCGGAAAACTTATCTCCGCTGGCGGAAAACTTATCTCCGCTGGCGGCCATCTTATCTCCGCTGGCGGAAAACATTTTATCTCCGCTGGCGGCCACCTTATCTCCGCTGGCGGCCACCTTATCTCCGCTGGCGGAAAACTTATCTCCGCTGGCGGACATTTTGTCTCCGCTGGCGGCCATCTTATCTCCGCTGGCGGCCATCTTATCTCCGCTGGCGGCCTTATCTCCGCTGGCGGACAACTTATCTCCGCTGGCGGAAAACTTATCTCCGCTGGCGGAAAACTTATCTCCGCTGGCGGCCATTTTATCTCCGCTGGCGGCCATTTTGTCTCCGCTGGCGGCCATCTTATCTCCGCTGGCGGCCAACTTATCTCCGCTGGCGGAAGACTTATCTCCGCTGGCGGAAAACTTATCTCCGCTGGCGGCCATTTTGTCTCCGCTGGCGGCCATTTTGTCTCCGCTGGCGGCCACCTTATCTCCGCTGGCGGAAAACTTATCTCCGCTGGCGGAAAACTTATCTCCGCTGGCGGCCATTTTGTCTCCGCTGGCGGACATCTTATCTCCGCTCCGCTGGCGGAAAACTTATCTCCGCTGGCGGAAAACTTATCTCCGCTGGCGGAAAACTTATCTCCGCTGGCGGGCTTATCTCCGCTGGCGGCCACTTATCTCCGCTGGCGGGCCATTTATCTCCGCTGGCGGAAAACTTATCTCCGCTGGCGGCCAACTTTTCTCCGCTGGCGGCCACCTTGTCTCCGCTGGCGGCCACCTTATCTCCGCTGGCGGCCATCTTGTCTCCGCTGGCGGCCATCTTATCTCCGCTGGCGGAAAACTTATCTCCGCTGGCGGCCATTTTGTCTCCGCTGGCGGCCACCTTATCTCCGCTGGCGGCCACCTTATCTCCGCTGGCGGCCATCTTATCTCCGCTGGCGGCCAACTTATCTCCGCTGGCGGAAAACTTATCTCCGCTGGCGGAAATTTTATCTCCGCTGGCGGCCACCTTATCTCCGCTGGCGGAAAACTTATCTCCGCTGGCGGAAAACTTATCTCCGCTGGCGGAAACTTATCTCCGCTGGCGGCCATTTTGTCTCCGCTGGCGGCCATCTTGTCTCCGCTGGCGGCCACCTTATCTCCGCTGGCGGAAAACTTATCTCCGCTGGCGGAAAACTTATCTCCGCTGGCGGCCAACTTATCTCCGCTGGCGGCCAACTTATCTCCGCTGGCGGCCAACTTATCTCCGCTGGCGGCCAACTTTATCTCCGCTGGCGGAAACTTATCTCCGCTGGCGGAAAACTTTATCTCCGCTGGCGGCCAACTTATCTCCGCTGGCGGCCAACTTTATCTCCGCTGGCGGCCACTTATCTCCGCTGGCGGCCACCTTATCTCCGCTGGCGGAAAACTTTTCTCCGCTGGCGGAAAACTTATCTCCGCTGGCGGCCACCTTATCTCCGCTGGCGGCCACCTTATCTCCGCTGGCGGAAAACTTATCTCCGCTGGCGGAAAACTTATCTCCGCTGGCGGCCATTTTGTCTCCGCTGGCGGAAGACTTTTCTCCGCTGGCGGAAAACTTATCTCCGCTGGCGGCCAACTTATCCGCTCCGCTGGCGGGCGGACTTATCTCCGCTGGCGGAAACTTATCTCCGCTGGCGGCCAACTTATCTCCGCTGGCGGCCACCTTATCTCCGCTGGCGGAAAACCTTTCTCCGCTGGCGGAAAACTTATCTCCGCTGGCGGCCAACTTATCTCCGCTGGCGGAAAACTTATCTCCGCTGGCGGCCAACTTATCTCCGCTGGCGGCCACCTTATCTCCGCTGGCGGCCACCTTATCTCCGCTGGCGGAAAACTTATCTCCGCTGGCGGAAATTTTATCTCCGCTGGCGGCCAACTTATCTCCGCTGGCGGCCACCTTATCTCCGCTGGCGGAAGACTTTTCTCCGCTGGCGGAAAACTTATCTCCGCTGGCGGCCACCTTATCTCCGCTGGCGGAAATCTTATCTCCGCTGGCGGCCAACTTATCTCCGCTGGCGAAAACTTATCTCCGCTGGCGGCCACCTTATCTCCGCTGGCAGAAAACTTATCTCCGCTGGCGGAAAACTTATCTCCGCTGGCGGCCATCTTGTCTCCGCTGGCGGCCATCTTATCTCCGCTGGCGGAAAACTTATCTCCGCTGGCGGCCAACTTATCTCCGCTGGCGGAAAACTTATCTCCGCTGGCGGAAAACTTATCTCCGCTGGCGGCCATCTTATCTCCGCTGGCGGCCACCTTATCTCCGCTGGCGGAAAACTTATCTCCGCTGGCGGCCACCTTATCTCCGCTGGCGGAAAACTTATCTCCGCTGGCGGAAAACTTATCTCCGCTGGCGGCCATTTTGTCTCCGCTGGCGGCCACCTTGTCTCCGCTGGCGGCCAACTTATCTCCGCTGGCGGCCAACTTATCTCCGCTGGCGGAAAACTTATCTCCGCTGGCGGCCACCTTATCTCCGCTGGCGGAAAACTTATCTCCGCTGGCGGCCACCTTGTCTCCGCTGGCGGCCACCTTATCTCCGCTGGCGGAAAACTTATCTCCGCTGGCGGAAAACTTATCTCCGCTGGCGGCCAACTTATCTCCGCTGGCGGAAAACTTATCTCCGCTGGCGGCCATTTTGTCTCCGCTGGCGGAAGACTTTTCTCCGCTGGCGGAAAACTTTTCTCCGCTGGCGGAAAACTTATCTCCGCTGGCGGACATCTTATCTCCGCTGGCGGCCACTTTATCTCCGCTGGCGGAAAACTTATCTCCGCTGGCGGCCACTTTATCTCCGCTGGCGGAAAACTTTTCTCCGCTGGCGGCCAACTTATCTCCGCTGGCGGCCGGCCTTATCTCCGCTGGCGGCCAACTTATCTCCGCTGGCGGCCAACTTATCTCCGCTGGCGGCCAACTTATCTCCGCTGGCGGAATTTTATCTCCGCTGGCGGCCACCTTGTCTCCGCTGGCGGCCAACTTATCTCCGCTGGCGGCCACCTTATCTCCGCTGGCGGGAAAACTTATCTCCGCTGGCGGAAGACTTTTCTCCGCTGGCGGCCACCTTATCTCCGCTGGCGGCCACCTTATCTCCGCTGGCGGAAAACTTATCTCCGCTGGCGGAAAACTTATCTCCGCTGGCGGCCAACTTATCTCCGCTGGCGGCCATCTTATCTCCGCTGGCGGAAAACTTATCTCCGCTGGCGGAAAACTTTTCTCCGCTGGCGGCCACCTTGTCTCCGCTGGCGGCCAACTTATCTCCGCTGGCGGCCACCTTATCTCCGCTGGCGGAAGACTTTTCTCCGCTGGCGGCCACCTTATCTCCGCTGGCGGAAATTTTTCCGCTGGCTCCGCTGGCGGCCACCTTATCTCCGCTGGCGGCCATCTTATCTCCGCTGGCGGCCACCTTATCTCCGCTGGCGGAAAACTTATCTCCGCTGGCGGCCATTTTGTCTCCGCTGGCGGCCAACTTATCTCCGCTGGCGGAAAACTTATCTCCGCTGGCGGCCAACTTATCTCCGCTGGCGGAAAACTTATCTCCGCTGGCGGCCAACTTATCTCCGCTGGCGGCCAACTTATCTCCGCTGGCGGAAAACTTATCTCCGCTGGCGGAAAACTTATCTCCGCTGGCGGCCATTTTGTCTCCGCTGGCGGACATCTTGTCTCCGCTGGCGGCCAACTTATCTCCGCTGGCGGAAAACTTATCTCCGCTGGCGGCCACCTTGTCTCCGCTGGCGGCCACCTTATCTCCGCTGGCGGAAAACTTATCTCCGCTGGCGGAAAACTTATCTCCGCTGGCGGAAAACTTATCTCCGCTGGCGGAAAACTTATCTCCGCTGGCGGCCAACTTATCTCCGCTGGCGGCCAACTTATCTCCGCTGGCGGCCACCTTATCTCCGCTGGCGGACAACTTATCTCCGCTGGCGGCCAACTTATCTCCGCTGGCGGAAAACTTATCTCCGCTGGCGGCCATTTTGTCTCCGCTGGCGGCCACCTTATCTCCGCTGGCGGAAAACTTATCTCCGCTGGCGGAAAACTTTTCTCCGCTGGCGGAAAACTTATCTCCGCTGGCGGCCATTCTTATCTCCGCTGGCGGCCACCTTGTCTCCGCTGGCGGCCACCTTATCTCCGCTGGCGGAAAACTTATCTCCGCTGGCGGAAAACTTATCTCCGCTGGCGGAAACTTATCTCCGCTGGCGGCCATTTTGTCTCCGCTGGCGGCCATCTTGTCTCCGCTGGCGGCCACCTTATCTCCGCTGGCGGAAAACTTATCTCCGCTGGCGGGCCACCTTGTCTCCGCTGGCGGCCACCTTATCTCCGCTGGCGGAAAACTTATCTCCGCTGGCGGAAAACTTATCTCCGCTGGCGGCCAACTTATCTCCGCTGGCGGACATCTTGTCTCCGCTGGCGGCCATCTTATCTCCGCTGGCGGAAGACTTTTCTCCGCTGGCGGCCACCTTGTCTCCGCTGGCGGCCACCTTATCTCCGCTGGCGGAAAACTTATCTCCGCTGGCGGCCACCTTATCTCCGCTGGCGGCCAACTTATCTCCGCTGGCGGCCATCATATCTCCGCTGGCGGAAGACTTTTCTCCGCTGGCGGCCACCTTATCTCCGCTGGCGGCCAACTTGTCTCCGCTGGCGGCCATCTTATCTCCGCCTTATCTCCGCTGGCGGAAGACTTTTCTCCGCTGGCGGCCATCTTATCTCCGCTGGCGGCCATCTTATCTCCGCTGGCGGCCAACTTATCTCCGCTGGCGGCCAACTTATCTCCGCTGGCGGCCAACTTATCTCCGCTGGCGGAAAACTTATCTCCGCTGGCGGAAAACTTTCTCCGCTGCTGGCTTATCTCCGCTGGCGGAAAACTTATCTCCGCTGGCGGCCATCTTGTCTCCGCTGGCGGCCACCTTATCTCCGCTGGCGGCCACCTTATCTCCGCTGGCGGCCAACTTATCTCCGCTGGCGGCCATTTTATCTCCGCTGGCGGGCCATCTCCGCTTATCTCCGCTGGCGGCCATCTTGTCTCCGCTGGCGGCCAACTTATCTCCGCTGGCGGAAAACTTATCTCCGCTGGCGGAAAACTTTTCTCCGCTGGCGGCCACCTTATCTCCGCTGGCGGCCACCTTTTCTCCGCTGGCGGCCACCTTATCTCCGCTGGCGGAAAACTTATCTCCGCTGGCGGAAAACTTATCTCCGCTGGCGGAAAACTTATCTCCGCTGGCGGCCACCTTATCTCCGCTGGCGGCCACCTTATCTCCGCTGGCGGAAAACTTATCTCCGCTGGCGGAAAACTTATCTCCGCTGGCGGCCATTTTGTCTCCGCTGGCGGACATCTTGTCTCCGCTGGCGGCCAACTTATCTTTATCTCCGCTGGCGGCCAACTTATCTCCGCTGGCGGACATCTTATCTCCGCTGGCGGCCATTTTGTCTCCGCTGGCGGAAAACTTATCTCCGCTGGCGGAAAACTTATCTCCGCTGGCGGAAAACTTATCTCCGCTGGCGGAAAACTTATCTCCGCTGGCGGAAAACTTATCTCCGCTGGCGGCCATTTTATCTCCGCTGGCGGCCATCTTATCTCCGCTGGCGGAAAACTTATCTCCGCTGGCGGAAAACTTATCTCCGCTGGCGGAAAACTTATCTCCGCTGGCGGCCAATTTTGTCTCCGCTGGCGGACATCTTGTCTCCGCTGGCGGCCACCTTATCTCCGCTGGCGGAAGACTTATCTCCGCTGGCGGAAAACTTATCTCCGCTGGCGGAAAACTTATCTCCGCTGGCGGAAAACTTATCTCCGCTGGCGGGCCACCTTATCTCCGCTGGCGGCCAACTTATCTCCGCTGGCGGGCCAACTTATCTCCGCTGGCGGCCACTTATCTCCGCTGGCGGAAAACTTATCTCCGCTGGCGGGCCAACTTATCTCCGCTGGCGGCCACTTATCTCCGCTGGCGGCCAACTTATCTCCGCTGGCGGAAAACTCCGCTGGCGGCCACCTTATCTCCGCTGGCGGAAAACTTATCTCCGCTGGCGGAAAACTTATCTCCGCTGGCGGCCAACTTATCTCCGCTGGCGGCCATCTTATCTCCGCTGGCGGCCAACTTATCTCCGCTGGCGGCCATTTTTATCTCCGCTGGCGGCCAACTTATCTCCGCTGGCGGCCATTTTATCTCCGCTGGCGGAAAACTTATCTCCGCTGGCGGCCACCTTATCTCCGCTGGCGGAAAACTTATCTCCGCTGGCGGCCATCTTATCTCCGCTGGCGGCCACCTTATCTCCGCTGGCGGAAGACTTTTCTCCGCTGGCGGAAAACTTATCTCCGCTGGCGGAAAACTTATCTCCGCTGGCGGCCATTTTGTCTCCGCTGGCGGCCAACTTATCTCCGCTGGCGGCCAACTTATCTCCGCTGGCGGCCAACTTATCTCCGCTGGCGGAAAACTTATCTCCGCTGGCGGAAAACTTATCTCCGCTGGCGGCATTTTATCTCCGCTGGCGGCCATCTTATCTCCGCTGGCGGCCAACTTATCTCCGCTGGCGGCCAACTTATCTCCGCTGGCGCCAACTTATCTCCGCTGGCGGACAACTTATCTCCGCTGGCGGAAAACTTATCTCCGCTGGCGGAAAACTTATCTCCGCTGGCGGACAACTTATCTCCGCTGGCGGAAAACTTATCTCCGCTGGCGGCCATCTTGTCTCCGCTGGCGGACCAACTTTATCTCCGCTGGCGGATTTTGTCTCCGCTGGCGGAAAACTATCTCCGCTGGCGGAAAACTTATCTCCGCTGGCGGACTTATCTCCGCTGGCGGCCAACTTATCTCCGCTGGCGGCCATTTTGTCTCCGCTGGCGGCCACCTTATCTCCGCTGGCGGCCACCTTATCTCCGCTGGCGGAAAACTTATCTCCGCTGGCGGAAAACTTATCTCCGCTGGCGGCCAACTTATCTCCGCTGGCGGACAACTTATCTCCGCTGGCGGCCACCTTATCTCCGCTGGCGGAAAACTTATCTCCGCTGGCGGCCACCTTATCTCCGCTGGCGGCCACCTTATCTCCGCTGGCGGACAACCTTATCTCCGCTGGCGGCCAACTTATCTCCGCTGGCGGCCAACTTATCTCCGCTGGCGGACAACTTATCTCCGCTGGCGGAAACTTATCCTTATCTCCGCTGGCGGAAATTTTATCTCCGCTGGCGGCCAACTTATCTCCGCTGGCGGCCACCTTATCTCCGCTGGCGGAAACTTATCTCCGCTGGCGGAAAACTTATCTCCGCTGGCGGCCATTTTGTCTCCGCTGGCGGAAAACTTATCTCCGCTGGCGGCCAAACTTATCTCCGCTGGCGGGCCAACTTATCTCCGCTGGCGGCCATCTTATCTCCGCTGGCGGCCAACTTATCTCCGCTGGCGAAAACTTACCTTATCTTATCTCCGCTGGCGGAAAACTTATCTCCGCTGGCGGAAAACTTATCTCCGCTGGCGGAAATTTTATCTCCGCTGGCGGACAACTTATCTCCGCTGGCGGCCACCTTATCTCCGCTGGCGGCCAATTTATCTCCGCTGGCGGGAAATTTATATCCGCTGGCAGAAAACTTATCTCTGCTGGCGGACAACTTATCTCCGCTGGCGGACAACTTATCTCCGCTGGCGGACAACTTATCTCCGCTGGCGGAAAACTTATCTCCGCTGGCGGAAAACTTATCTCCGCTGGCGGACATTTTATCTCCGCTGGCGGCCAACTTATCTCCGCTGGCGGCCATCTTATCTCCGCTGGCGGCCAACTTATCTCCGCTGGCGGCCAACTTATCTCCGCTGGCGAAAACTTATCTCCGCTGGCGGAACATTTTTTTATCTCCGCTGGCGGAAAACTTATCTCCGCTGGCGGCCAACTTATCTCCGCTGGCGGAAAACTTATCTCCGCTGGCGGACAACTTATCTCCGCTGGCGGAAAACTTTATCTCCGCTGGCGGCCAACTTATCTCCGCTGGCGGAAAACTTATCTCCGCTGGCGGAAAACTTATCTCCGCTGGCGGCCACTTATCTCCGCTGGCGGCCACCTTATCTCCGCTGGCGGCCAACTTATCTCCGCTGGCGGAAAACTTATCTCCGCTGGCGGAAAACTTATCTCCGCTGGCGGCCAACTTATCTCCGCTGGCGGCCATTTTGTCTCCGCTGGCGGCCATCTTATCTCCGCTGGCGGACAACTTATCTCCGCTGGCGGCCAACTTTATCTCCGCTGGCGAAACTTATCTCCGCTGGCGGAAAACTTATCTCCGCTGGCGGAAAACTTATCTCCGCTGGCGGCCATCTTATCTCCGCTGGCGGCCAACTTATCTCCGCTGGCGGAAAACTTATCTCCGCTGGCGGCCATTTTGTCTCCGCTGGCGGCCAACTTATCTCCGCTGGCGGAAAACTTATCTCCGCTGGCGGAAAACTTATCTCCGCTGGCGGCCAACTTATCTCCGCTGGCGGAAAACTTATCTCCGCTGGCGGAAAACTTATCTCCCGGCTGGCTGGCGGCCACCTTATCTCCGCTGGCGGCCATCTTATCTCCGCTGGCGGAAAACTTATCTCCGCTGGCGGAAAACTTATCTCCGCTGGCGGAAAACTTATCTCCGCTGGCGGAAAACTTATCTCCGCTGGCGGAAAACTTATCTCCGCTGGCGGCCATCTTATCTCCGCTGGCGGCCACCTTGTCTCCGCTGGCGGCCAACTTATCTCCGCTGGCGGCCACCTTATCTCCGCTGGCGGAAAACTTATCTCCGCTGGCGGAAAACTTATCTCCGCTGGCGGAAAACTTATCTCCGCTGGCGGCCATCTTGTCTCCGCTGGCGGCCATCTTATCTCCGCTGGCGGCCACCTTATCTCCGCTGGCGGAAAACTTATCTCCGCTGGCGGCCACCTTATCTCCGCTGGCGGCCATCTTATCTCCGCTGGCGGCCATCTTATCTCCGCTGGCGGCCAACTTATCTCCGCTGGCGGAAAACTTATCTCCGCTGGCGGCCATTTTGTCTCCGCTGGCGGCCAACTTATCTCCGCTGGCGGAAAACTTATCTCCGCTGGCGGAAAACTTATCTCCGCTGGCGGCCACCTTATCTCCGCTGGCGGCCACCTTATCTCCGCTGGCGGCCATCTTATCTCCGCTGGCGGCCACCTTATCTCCGCTGGCGGAAAACTTATCTCCGCTGGCGGCCACCTTATCTCCGCTGGCGGAAAACTTATCTCCGCTGGCGGAAAACTTATCTCCGCTGGCGGCCATTTTGTCTCCGCTGGCGGAAAACTTATCTCCGCTGGCGGCCACCTTATCTCCGCTGGCGGCCATTTCGTCTCCGCTGGCGGCCACCTTGTCTCCGCTGGCGGCCAACTTATCTCCGCTGGCGGCCACCTTATTTCCGCTGGCGGCCACTTTATCTCCGCTCTTATCTCCGCTGGCGGCCAACTTATCTCCGCTGGCGGAAAACTTTATCTCCGCTGGCGGAAAACTTATCTCCGCTGGCGGCCAACTTATCTCCGCTGGCGGCCAACTTATCTCCGCTGGCGGCCAACTTATCTCCGCTGGCGGCCAAACTTATCTCCGCTGGCGGACAACTTATCTCCGCTGGCGGAAAACTTATCTCCGCTGGCGGAAAACTTATCTCCGCTGGCGGCCAACTTATCTCCGCTGGCGGAAAACTTATCTCCGCTGGCGGCCAACTTATCTCCGCTGGCGGCCACCTTGTCTCCGCTGGCGGAAAACTTATCTCCGCTGGCGGCCAACTTATCTCCGCTGGCGGAAAACTTATCTCCGCTGGCGGAAAACTTATCTCCGCTGGCGGAAAACTTATCTCCGCTGGCGGCCATTTTGTCTCCGCTGGCGGAAAACTTATCTCCGCTGGCGGCCATTTTGTCTCCGCTGGCGGCCATCCGCTTAACTTCTCCGCTGGCGGAAAACTTATCTCCGCTGGCGGACAACTTATCTCCGCTGGCGGCCATTTTATCTCCGCTGGCGGAAAACTTATCTCCGCTCCGCTGGCGGAAAACTTATCTCCGCTGGCGGAAAACTTATCTCCGCTTGGGGACATCTTATCTCCGCTGGCGGCCAATTTGTCTCCGCTGGTGGCCAACTTATCTCCGCTGGCGGAAAACTTATCTCCGCTGGCGGAAATCTTATCTCCGCTGGCGGCCACCTTATCTCCGCTGGCGGAAGACTTTTCTCCGCTGGCGGCCACCTTGTCTCCGCTGGCGGAAACCTTATCTCCGCTGGCGGAAAACTTATCTCCGCTGGCGGAAAACTTATCTCCGCTGGCGGCCATTTTGTCTCCGCTGGCGGAACATCTTATCTCCGCTGGCGGCCACCTTATCTCCGCTGGCGGAAAACTTATCTCCGCTGGCGGCCAACTTATCTCCGCTGGCGGAAAACTTATCTCCGCTGGCGGAACCTTTTATCTCCGCTGGCGGCCAACTTATCTCCGCTGGCGGAAAACTTATCTCCGCTGGCGGCCATCTTATCTCCGCTGGCGGCCATCTTATCTCCGCTGGCGGCCAACTTATCTCCGCTGGCGGAAAACTTATCTCCGCTGGCGGAAACTTATCTCCGCTGGCGGAAAACTTATCTCCGCTGGCGGCCATTTATCTCCGCTGGCGGAAAACTTATCTCCGCTGGCGGCCAACTTATCTCCGCTGGCGGCCAACTTATCTCCGCTGGCGGCCAACTTATCTCCGCTGGCGGCCAACTTATCTCCGCTGGCGGACAACTTATCTCCGCTGGCGGAAAACTTATCTCCGCTGGCGGCCAACTTTCTCCGCTCCGCTGGCGGACAACTTATCTCCGCTGGCGGCCACATCTTATCTCCGCTGGCGGAAAACTTATCTCCGCTGGCGGCCATTTTATCTCCGCTGGCGGCCAACTTATCTCCCGCTGGCGGAAAACTTATCTCCGCTGGCGGAAAACTTATCTCCGCTGGCGGAAAACTTATCTCCGCTGGCGGAAAACTTATCTCCGCTGGCGGAAAACTTATCTCCGCTGGCGGAAAACTTATCTCCGCTGGCGGAAAACTTATCTCCGCTGGCGGACAACTTATCTCCGCTGGCGGCCAACTTATCTCCGCTGGCGGACACCTTATCTCCGCTGGCGGAAAACTTATCTCCGCTGGCGGAAAACTTATCTCCGCTGGCGGAAAACTTATCTCCGCTGGCGGCCATCTTATCTCCGCTGGCGGCCATCTTATCTCCGCTGGCGGCAAACTCATCTCGGCTGGCAGCCATCTTATCTCCGCTGGCGGCCACCTTATCTCCGCTGGCGGACAACTTATCTCCGCTGGCGGAAAACTTATCTCCGCTGGCGGCCAACTTATCTCCGCTGGCGGACATCTTATCTCCGCTGGCGGAAAATTTTATCTCCGCTGGCGGAAAACTTATCTCCGCTGGCGGAAAACTTATCTCCGCTGGCGGCCACCTTATCTCCGCTGGCGCTTATCTCCGCTGGCGGCCACCTTATCTCCGCTGGCGGAAAACTTATCTCCGCTGGCGGAAAACTTATCTCCGCTGGCGGACAACTTATCTCCGCTGGCGGAAAATTTTATCTCCCGCTTATCTCCGCTGGCTTATCTCCGCTGGCGGAAAACTTATCTCCGCTGGCGGACAACTTATCTCCGCTGGCGGAAACTTATCTCCGCTGGCGGCCAACTTATCTCCGCTGGCGGAAAACTTACCTCCGCTGGCGGAAAACTTATCTCCGCTGGCGGAAAACTTATCTCCGCTGGCGGCCATCTTATCTCCGCTGGCGGAAAACTTATCTCCGCTGGCGGCCATTTTATCTCCGCTGGCGAAAAACTTATCTCCGCTGGCGGAAAACTTATCTCCGCTGGCGGGCAATTTATATCCGCTGGCGGCCACCTTATCTCCTCTGGCGGAAAACTTATCTCCGCTGGCGGCCACCTTGTCTCCGCTGGCGGCCAACTTATCTCCGCTGGCGGAAAACTTATCTCCGCTGGCGGAAAACTTATCTCCGCTGGCGGAAAACTTATCTCCGCTGGCGGCCACCTTATCTCCGCTGGCGGCCACCTTATCTCCGCTGGCGGAAAACTTTTCTCCGCTGGCGGAAAACTTATCTCCGCTGGCGGCCAACTTATCTCCGCTGGCTCCGCTGGCGGGCCAACTTATCTCCGCTGGCGGCCATTTTATCTCCGCTGGCGGCCAACTTATCTCCGCTGGCGGAAAACTTATCTCCGCTGGCGGAAAATTTTATCTCCGCTGGCGGCCAACTTATCTCCGCTGGCGGCCATCTTATCTCCGCTGGCGGACAACTTTTCTCCGCTGGCGGCCACCTTATCTCCGCTGGCGGCCAACTTATCTCCGCTGGCGGCCACCTTATCTCCGCTGGCGGAAAACTTATCTCCGCTGGCGGCCAACTTATCTCCGCTGGCGGCCATCTTATCTCCGCTGGCGGACAACTTATCTCCGCTGGCGGACATTTTATCTCCGCTGGCGGAAAACTTATCTCCGCTGGCGGAAAACTTATCTCCGCTGGCGGAAAACTTATCTCCGCTGGCGGACAACTTATCTCCGCTGGCGGCCATCTTATCTCCGCTGGCGGAAAACTTATCTCCGCTGGCGGAACACTTTTCTCCGCTTATCTCCGCTGGCGGAAATCTTTATCTCCGCTGGCGGCCAACTTATCTCCGCTGGCGGAAAACTTATCTCCGCTGGCGGAAAACTTATCTCCGCTGGCGGCCAACTTATCTCCGCTGGCGGAAAACTTATCTCCGCTGGCGGAAAACTTATCTCCGCTGGCGGAACTTATCTCCGCTGGCAACTTATCTCCGCTGGCGGAAAACTTATCTCCGCTGGCGAACACTTATCTCCGCTGGCGGAAAACTTATCTCCGCTGGCGGAAAACTTATCTCCGCTGGCGGACAACTTATCTCCGCTGGCGGAAAACTTATCTCCGCTGGCGGCCATTTTGTCTCCGCTGGCGGAAATCTTGTCTCCGCTGGCGGGCCAACTTATCTCCGCTGGCGGGAAACTTATCTCCGCTGGCGGAAGACTTTTCTCCGCTGGCGGAAAACTTATCTCCGCTGGCGGAAAACTTATCTCCGCTGGCGGAAAACTTATCTCCGCTGGCGGCCAACTTATCTCCGCTGGCGGAAAACTTATCTCCGCTGGCGGCCATCTTATCTCCGCTGGCGGAAAACTTATCTCCGCTGGCGGACAACTTATCTCCGCTGGCGGAAAACTTATCTCCGCTTGGGGAAATTTTATCTCCGCTGGCGGCCATCTTATCTCCGCTGGCGGACAACTTATCTCCGCTGGCGGAAAACTTATCTCCGCTGGCGGAAAACTTATCTCCGCTGGCGGCCACCTTATCTCCGCTGGCGGAAAACTTATCTCCGCTGGCGGCCACCTTATCTCCGCTGGCGGAAAACTTATCTCCGCTGGCGGCCACCTTATCTCCGCTGGCGGCCACCTTATCTCCGCTGGCGGACAACTTATCTCCGCTGGCGGAAAACTTATCTCCGCTGGCGGCCAACTTATCTCCGCTGGCGGACAACTTATCTCCGCTGGCGGAAAATTTTGTCTCCGCTGGCGGACATCTTATCTCCGCTGGCGGAAAACTTATCTCCGCTGGCGGAAAACTTATCTCCGCTGGCGGCCAACTTATCTCCGCTGGCGGAAAACTTATCTCCGCTGGCGGAAAACTTATCTCCGCTGGCGGAAAACTTATCTCCGCTGGCGGAAACTTATCTCCGCTGGCGGGAAACTTATCTCCGCTGGCGGCCAACTTATCTCCGCTGGCGGAACAACTTATCTCCGCTGGCGGAAAACTTATCTCCGCTGGCGGACAACTTATCTCCTTATCTCCGCTGGCGGAAGACTTTTCTCCGCTGGCGGAAAACTTATCTCCGCTGGCGGAAAACTTATCTCCGCTGGCGGAAAACTTATCTCCGCTGGCGGAAAACTTATCTCCGCTGGCGGACAACTTATCTCCGCTGGCGGACAACTTATCTCCGCTGGCGGACAACTTATCTCCGCTGGCGGAAAACTTATCTCCGCTGGCGGAAATTTTATCTCCGCTGGCGGACAACTTATCTCCGCTGGCGGCCACCTTATCTCCGCTGGCGGAAAACTTATCTCCGCTGGCGGAAAACTTATCTCCGCTGGCGGCCATCTTATCTCCGCTGGCGGACAACTTATCTCCGCTGGCGGCCACCTTATCTCCGCTGGCGGCCACCTTATTTCCGCTGGCGGAAGACTTTTCTCCGCTGGCGGCCACCTTATCTCCGCTGGCGGAAAACTTATCTCCGCTGGCGGAAAACTTATCTCCGCTGGCGGAAAACTTATCTCCGCTGGCGGAAAACTTATCTCCGCTGGCGGCCAACTTATCTCCGCTGGCGACAACTTATCTCCGCTGGCGGAAAACTTATCTCCGCTGGGGAAAACTTATCTCCGCTGGCGGCCAACTTATCTCCGCTGGCGGAAAACTTATCTCCGCTGGGCGGACAACTTATCTCCGCTGGCGGACAACTTATCTCCGCTGGCGGCCACCTTATCTCCGCTGGCGGCCACCTTATCTCCGCTGGCGGAAAACTTATCTCCGCTGGCGGCCATCTTGTCTCCGCTGGCGGCCATCTTATCTCCGCTGGCGGAAAACTTATCTCCGCTGGCGGAAAACTTATCTCCGCTGGCGGAAAACTTATCTCCGCTGGCGGCCATCTTATCTCCGCTGGCGGAAAACTTATCTCCGCTGGCGGACAACTTATCTCCGCTGGCGGAAAATCTCCGCTTATCTCCGCTGGCGGAAAACTTATCTCCGCTGGCGGACATCTTATCTCCGCTGGCGGCCAACTTATCTCCGCTGGCGGACAACTTATCTCCGCTGGCGGAAAACTTATCTCCGCTGGCGGCCACCTTATCTCCGCTGGCGGAAAACTTATCTCCGCTGGCGGAAAACTTATCTCCGCTGGCGGAAATCTTATCTCCGCTGGCGGACAACTTATCTCCGCTGGCGGCCAACTTATCTCCGCTGGCGGAAAACTTATCTCCGCTGGCGGCCAACTTATCTCCGCTGGCGGACAACTTATCTCCGCTGGCGGACAACTTATCTCCGCTGGCGGAAAACTTATCTCCGCTGGCGGACAACTTATCTCCGCTGGCGGACAACTTATCTCCGCTGGCGGAAAACTTATCTCCGCTGGCGGAAACTTTTCTCCGCTGGCGGAAAACTTATCTCCGCTGGCTGGCGGAACTTATCTCCGCTGGCGGAAAACTTATCTCCGCTGGCGGAAAACTTATCTCCGCTGGCGGCCATCTTATCTCCGCTGGCGGAAATTTTTATCTCCGCTGGCGGAAAACTTATCTCCGCTGGCGGACAACTTATCTCCGCTGGCGGAAAACTTATCTCCGCTGGCGGAAAACTTATCTCCGCTGGCGGAAAACTTATCTCCGCTGGCGGAAAACTTATCTCCGCTGGCGGAAAACTTATCTCCGCTGGCGGCCACCTTATCTCCGCTGGCGGAAAACTTATCTCCGCTGGCGGAAAACTTATCTCCGCTGGCGGACAACTTATCTCCGCTGGCGGAAAACTTATCTCCGCTGGCGGAAAACTTATCTCCGCTGGCGGAAAACTTATCTCCGCTTGGGGACATCTTATCTCCGCTGGCGGAAAACTTATCTCCGCTGGCGGACAACTTATCTCCGCTGGCGGCAAACTTATCTCCGCTGGCGGACAACTTATCTCCGCTGGCGGCCAACTTATCTCCGCTGGCGGAAAACTTATCTCCGCTGGCGGAAAACTTATCTCCGCTGGCGGAAAACTTATCTCCGCTGGCGGAAAACTTATCTCCGCTGGCGGAAAACTTATCTCCGCTGGCGGAAAACTTATCTCCGCTGGCGGCCAACTTATCTCCGCTGGCGGCCAACTTATCTCCGCTGGCGGAAAACTTATCTCCGCTGGCGGAAAACTTATCTCCGCTGGCGGAATTTCTTTCTCCTTATCTCCGCTGGCGGAAATCTTATCTCCGCTGGCGGAAAACTTATCTCCGCTGGCGGAAAACTTATCTCCGCTGGCGGACAACTTATCTCCGCTGGCGGACAACTTATCTCCGCTGGCGGACAACTTATCTCCGCTGGCGAACAACTTATCTCCGCTGGCGGAAAACTTATCTCCGCTGGCGGAAAACTTATCTCCGCTGGCGGCCACCTTATCTCCGCTGGCGGAAAACTTATCTCCGCTGGGGGACATCTTATCTCCGCTGGCGGGACAACTTATCTCCGCTGGCGGAAAACTTATCTCCGCTGGCGGAAAACTTATCTCCGCTGGGGGCCAACTTATCTCCGCTGGCGGCCAACTTATCTCCGCTGGCGGAAACTTATCTCCGCTGGCGGAAAACTTATCTCCGCTGGCGGCCAACTTATCTCCGCTGGCGGACATCTTATCTCCGCTGGCGGCCATCTGGCGGACATTTTATCTCCGCTGGCGGAAAACTTATCTCCGCTGGCGGAAAACTTATCTCCGCTGGCGGAAAACTTATCTCCGCTGGCGGAAAACTTATCTCCGCTGGCGGACAACTTATCTCCGCTGGCGGACAACTTATCTCCGCTGGCGGAAAACTTATCTCCGCTGGCGGACAACTTATCTCCGCTGGCGGAAAACTTATCTCCGCTGGCGGAAAACTTATCTCCGCTGGCGGAAAACTTATCTCCGCTGGCGGCCAATCTCCGCTTATCTCCGCTGGCGGACAACTTATCTCCGCTGGCGGAAAACTTATCTCCGCTGGCGGAACAACTTATCTCCGCTGGCGGAAAACTTATCTCCGCTGGCGGAAAACTTATCTCCACTGGCGGACATCTTGTCTCCGCTGGCGGCCATCTTATCTCCGCTGGCGGAAAACTTATCTCCGCTGGCGGAAAACTTATCTCCGCTGGCGGAAAACTTATCTCCGCTGGCGGACAACTTATCTCCGCTGGCGGAAAACTTATCTCCGCTGGCGAACAACTTATCTCCGCTGGCGAGAAACTTATATCCGCTGGCGAACATCTTATCTCCGCTGGCGGAAAACTTATCTCCGCTGGCGGAAAACTTATCTCCGCTGGCGGAAAACTTATCTCCGCTGGCGGCCATCTTATCTCCGCTGGCGGAACATCTCCGCTTTATCTCCGCTGGCGGAAAACTTATCTCCGCTGGCGGAAAACTTATCTCCGCTGGCGGACAACTTATCTCCGCTGGCGGAAAACTTATCTCCGCTGGCGGAACAACTTATCTCCGCTGGCGGAAAACTTATCTCCGCTGGCGGACAACTTATCTCCGCTGGCGGAAAACTTATCTCCGCTGGCGGACAACTTATCTCCGCTGGCGGAAAACTTATCTCCGCTGGCGGAAAACTTATCTCCGCTGGCGGAAAACTTATCTCCGCTGGCGGAAAACTTATCTCCGCTCTCCGCTGGCGGAAAACTTATCTCCGCTGGCGGCCACCTTATCTCCGCTGGCGGAAGACTTTTCTCCGCTGGCGGAAAACTTATCTCCGCTGGCGGAAAACTTATCTCCGCTGGCGGAAAACTTATCTCCGCTGGCGGAAAACTTATCTCCGCTGGCGGACAACTTATCTCCGCTGGCGGAAAACTTATCTCCGCTGGCGGAAAACTTATCTCCGCTGGCGGAAAACTTATCTCCGCTGGCGGCCAACTTATCTCCGCTGGCGGACATCTTATCTCCGCTGGCGGCCACCTTATCTCCGCTGGCGGAAAACTTATCTCCGCTGGCGGAAAACTTATCTCCGCTGGCGGCCACCTTATCTCCGCTGGCGGAAAACTTATCTCCGCTGGCGGACAACTTATCTCCGCTGGCGGAAAACTTATCTCCGCTGTAGGAACATCTTATCTCCGCTGGCGGAAGTCTTTTCTCCGCTGGCGGAAAACTTATCTCCGCTGGCGGAAAACTTATCTCCGCTGGCGGAAAACTTATCTCCGCTGGCGGAAACTTACTTATCTCCGCTGGCGGACAACTTATCTCCGCTGGCGGAAAACTTATCTCCGCTGGCGGACAACTTATCTCCGCTGGCGGACAAACTTATCTCCGCTGGCGGAAAACTTATCTCCGCTGGCGGAAAACTTATCTCCGCTGGCGGAAACTTATCTCCGCTGGCGGAAAACTTATCTCCGCTGGCGGACAACTTATCTCCGCTGGCGGAAAACTTATCTCCGCTGGCGGACAACTTTATCTCCGCTGGTGGCCAACTTATCTCCGCTGGCGGAAAACTTATCTCCGCTGGCGGAAAACTTATCTCCGCTGGCGGAAAACTTATCTCCGCTGGCGGAAAACTTATCTCCGCTGGCTGGCCATCTTATCTCCGCTGGCGGACAACTTATCTCCGCTGGCGGAAAACTTATCTCCGCTGGCGGAAAACTTATCTCCGCTGGCGGCCAACTTATCTCCGCTGGCGGAACAACTTATCTCCGCTGGCGAACATCTTATCTCCGCTGGCGGAAAACTTATCTCCGCTGGCGGAAAACTTATCTCCGCTGGCGGACATCTTATCTCCGCTGGCGGACATCTTATCTCCGCTGGCGGAAACTTATATCCGCTGGCGGACAATTTATCTCCGCTGGCGGAAAACTTATCTCCGCTTGCGGAACAACTTATCTCCGCTGGCGGCCACCTTATCTCCGCTGGCGGAAAACTTATCTCCGCTGGCGGAAAACTTATCTCCGCTGGCGGAAAACTTATCTCCGCTGGCGGAAAACTTATCTCCGCTGACGGCTATCTTATCTCCGCTGGCGGAAAACTTATCTCCGCTGGCGGAAAACTTATCTCCGCTGGCGGAAAACTTATCTCCGCTGGCGGACAACTTATCTCCGCTGGCGGAAAACTTATCTCCGCTGGCGGAAAACTTATCTCCGCTGGCGGAAAACTTATCTCCGCTGGCGGAAAACTTATCTCCGCTGGCGGAAAACTTATCTCCGCTGGCGGACAACTTATCTCCGCTGGCGGAAAACTTATCTCCGCTGGCGGAACTTATCTCCGCTGGCGGAAAACTTATCTCCGCTGGCGGAAAACTTATCTCCGCTGGCGGAACTTATCTCCGCTGGCGGAACAACTTATCTCCGCTGGCGGAAAACTTATCTCCGCTGGCGAAAACTTATCTCCGCTGGCGGAAAACTTATCTCCGCTGGCGGAAAACTTATCTCCGCTGGCGGAAAACTTATCTCCGCTGGCGGAAAACTTATCTCCGCTGGCTTATCTCCGCTGGCGGAACAACTTATCTCCGCTGGCGGAAAACTTATCTCCGCTGGCGGAAAACTTATCTCCGCTGGCGGAAAACTTATCTCCGCTGGCGGAAAACTTATCTCCGCTGGCGGAAAACTTATCTCCGCTGGCGGAAAACTTATCTCCGCTGGCGGACAATTTATCTCCGCTGGCGGAAATCTTATCTCCGCTGGCGGACAACTTATCTCCGCTGGCGGGAAACTTATCTCCGCTGGCGGAAAACTTATCTCCGCTGGCGGAAAACTTATCTCCGCTGGCGGAAAACTTATCTCCGCTGGCGGACATCTTATCTCCGCTGGCGGCCATCTTATCTCCGCTGGCGGACAACTTATCTCCGCTGGCGGAAAACTTATCTCCGCTGGCGGACAACTTATCTCCGCTGGCGGGAAAACTTATCTCCGCTGGCGGAAAATTTTATCTCCGCTGTTGGCCACCTTATCTCCGCTGGCGGAAAACTTATCTCCGCTGGCGGAAATTTTATCTCCGCTGGCGGACAATTTATCTCCGCTGGCGGCCAACTTATCTCCGCTGGCGGCCAACTTATCTCCGCTGGCGGAAAACTTATCTCCGCTGGCGGAAATCTTATCTCCGCTGGCGGACAACTTATCTCCGCTGGCGGCCATCTTATCTCCGCTGGCGGAAAACTTATCTCCGCTGGCGGACAACTTATCTCCGCTGGCGGAAAACTTATCTCCGCTGGCGGCCAACTTATCTCCGCTGGCGGCCAACTTATCTCCGCTGGCGGACATCTTATCTCCGCTGGCGGACAACTTATCTCCGCTGGCGGAAAACTTATCTCCGCTGGCGGACAATTTATCTCCGCTGGCGGAAAACTTATCTCCGCTGGCGGAAAACTTTATCTCCGCTGGCGGAAAACTTCCGCTCCGCTGGCTCCCATCTTATCTCCGCTGGCGGAACACTTATCTCCGCTGGCGGAAAACTTATCTCCGCTGGCGGAAAACTTATCTCCGCTGGCGGAAAACTTATCTCCGCTGGCGGAAAACTTATCTCCGCTGGCGGACAACTTATCTCCGCTGGCGGAAAAACTTATCTCCGCTGGCGGACAACTTATCTCCGCTGGCGGACAACTTATCTCCGCTGGCGGAAAACTTTCTCCGCTGGCTGGCTTATCTCCGCTGGCGGAAATTTTATCTCCGCTGGCGGACAACTTATCTCCGCTGGCGGAAAACTTATCTCCGCTGGCGGAAATTTATCTCCGCTGGCGGAAAACTTATCTCCGCTGGCGGCAACTTATCTCCGCTGGCGGAAAACTTATCTCCGCTGGCGGAAAACTTTATCTCCGCTGGCGGAAAACTTTATCTCCGCTGGCGGACAACTTTATCTCCGCTGGCGGAAAAACTTATCTCCGCTGGCGGACAACTTATCTCCGCTGGCGGAAAACCTTATCTCCGCTGGCGGACATCTTGTCTCCGCTGGCGGAAAACTTATCTCCGCTGGCGGAAAACTTATCTCCGCTGGCGGCCATTTTGTCTCCGCTGGCGGAAAACTTATCTCCGCTGGCGGACATCTTATCTCCGCTGGCGGACAACTTATCTCCGCTGGCGGAAAACTTATCTCCGCTGGCGGAAAATTTATCTCCGCTGGCGGAAACTTATCTCCGCTGGCGGAAAACTTATCTCCGCTGGCGGAAAACTTATCTCCGCTGGCGGAAAACTTATCTCCGCTGGCGGACAACTTATCTCCGCTGGCGGAAAACTTATCTCCGCTGGCGGAAAATTTATCTCCGCTGGCGGAAAACTTATCTCCGCTGGCGAACAACTTATCTCCGCTGGCGGAAAACTTATCTCCGCTGGCGGAAAACTTATCTCCGCTGGCGGAAAACTTATCTCCGCTGGCGGCAATCTTATCTCCGCTGGCGGAAAACTTATCTCCGCTGGCGGCCACCTTATCTCCGCTGGCGGAAAACTTATCTCCGCTGGCGGAAAACTTATCTCCGCTGGCGGACAACTTATCTCCGCTGGCGGAAAAAACTTATCTCCGCTGGCGGAACAACTTATCTCCGCTGGCGGAAAACTTATCTCCGCTGGCGGCCATCTTTATCTCCGCTGGCGGAAAACTTATCTCCGCTGGCGGAAAACTTATCTTGGCGGACATCTTCCGCCGCTGGCGGAAAACTTATCTCCGCTGGCGGAAAACTTATCTCCACTGGCGGAAAGTTTATCTCCACTGGCGGAAAATTTATCTCCGCTGGCGGAAAACTTATCTCCGCTGTCGGAAAACTTATCTCCGCTGGCGGAAAACTTATCTCCGCTGGCGGAAAACTTATCTCCGCTGGCGGAAAACTTATCTCCGCTGGCGGAAAACTTATCTCCGCTGGCGGACAACTTATCTCCGCTGGCGTCCATCTTATCTCCGCTGGCGGAAAACTTATCTCCGCTGGCGGAAAACTTATCTCCGCTGGCGGACAACTTATCTCCGCTGGCGGAAAACTTATCTCCCCTGGCGGAAAACTTATCTCCGCTGGCGGAAAATTTATCTCCGCTGGCGTCCATCTTATCTCCGCTGGCGGACAACTTATCTCCGCTGGCGGAAAACTTATCTCCGCTGGCGGAAAACTTATCTCCGCTGGCGGAACAACTTATCTCCGCTGGCGGAAAACTTATCTCCGCTGGCGGACAACTTATCTCCGCTGGCGGAAATCTTATCTCCGCTGGCGGACAACTTATCTCCGCTGGCGGAAAACTTATCTCCGCTGGCGGAAATCTTATCTCCGCTGGCGGAAAACTTATCTCCGCTGGCGGAAAACTTATCTTATCTCCGCTGGCGGAAAACTTATCTCCGCTGGCGGAAAACTTACCTCCGCTGACGGAAAACTTATCTCCGCTAGCGGAAAACTTATCTCCGCTGACGGCTATCTTATCTCCGCTGGCGGAAAACTTATATCCGCTGGCGGAAAACTTATCTCCGCTGGCGGAAAACTTATCTCCGCTGGCGAAAAATTTTATCTCCGCTGGCGGAAAACTTATCTCCGCTGGCGGAAAACTTATCTCCGCTGGCGGAAAACTTATCTCCGCTGGCGGAAAACTTATCTCCGCTGGCGGAACAACTTATCTCCGCTGGCGGCCAACTTATCTCCGCTGGCGGAAAACTTATCTCCGTTGGCGGAAAACTTATCTCCGCTGGCGGAAAACTTATCTCCGCTGGCGGCCATCTTATCTCCGCTGGCGGAAAACTTATCTCCGCTGGCGGAAAACTTATCTCCGCTGGCGGACATCTTATCTCCGCTGGCGGACAACTTATCTCCGCTGGCGGAAAACTTATCTCCGCTGGCGGAAAACTTATCTCCTTATCTCCGCTGGCGGACAACTTATCTCCGCTGGCGGCCAACTTATCTCCGCTGGCGAACATTTTATCTCCGCTGGCGGACAACTTATCTCCGCTGGCGGACATCTTATCTCCGCTGGCGGACAACCTTATCTCCGCTGGCGGAAAACTTATCTCCGCTGGCGGAAAACTTATCTCCGCTGGCGGAAATCTTATCTCCGCTGGCGGAAATTTATCTCCGCTGGCGGAACAACTTATCTCCGCTGGCGGAAAACTTATCTCCGCTGGCGGACAACTTTTTCTCGAAAACGTTTCTCCGCTGGCGGAAAACTTATCTCCGCTGGCGGACAACTTATCTCCGCTGGCGGAAAACTTATCTCCGCTGGCGAACATCTTTCTCCGCTGGCGGCCAACTTATCTCCGCTGGCGGAAAACTTATCTCCGCTGGCGGAAACTTTATCTCCGCTGGCGGAAAACTTATCTCCGCTGGCGGAAAATTTTATCTCCGCTGGCGGAAAACTTATCTCCGCTGGCGAACTTATCTCCGCTTTATCTTTTCTCCGCTGGCGGAAAACTTATCTCCGCTGGCGAACATCTTATCTCCGCTGGCGGACATCTTATCTCCGCTGGCGGAAATCTTATCTCCGCTGGCGGAAAACTTATCTCCGCTGGCGGACAACTTATCTCCGCTGGCGGAAAACTTATCTCCGCTGGCGGACATCTTGTCTCCGCTGGCGAAAATTTATCTCCGCTGGCGGACATCTTATCTCCGCTGGCGAAAAACTTATCTCCGCAGTCGAACAACGTTTCTCCGCTGAAGGAAAACTTATCTCCGCTGGCGGAAAATTTATATCCGCTGGCGGACAACTTATCTCCGCTGGCGGAAAACTTATCTCCGTTGGGGATCATCTTTCTCCGCTGGCGGACAACTTATCTCCGCTGACGAACAACGTTTCTCCGCTGGCGAACATCTTTCTCCGCTGGCGGACAACTTATCTCCGCTGGCGGAAAAATTTGTATCCGCTGGCGGACAACTTATCTCCGCTGGCGGACAACTTATCTCCGTTGGCGGAAAACTTATCTCCGCTGGCGGAACAACTTATCTCCGCTGGCGGAAAACTTATCTCCGCTGGCGAACATTTTTCTCCGCTGGCGGACAATTTTATCTCCGCTGGCGGACAACTTATCTCCGCTGGCGGAAAACTTATCTCCGCTGGCGGACAACTTATCTCCGCTGGCGAAAATTTATCTCCGCTGGCGGGAAATTTATCTCCGCTGGCGAACAACTTATCTCCGCTGGCGGAAAACTTATCTCCGCTGGCGGAAATTTTATCTCCGCTGGCGGAACAACTTATCTCCGCTGGCGGACAATTTATCTCCGCTGGCGGACAACTTATCTCCGCTGGCGGACAACTTATCTCCGCTGGCAGAAAATTTATCTCCGCTGGCGAACAACTTATCTCAGCTGGCGGACAACTTTATCTCCGCTGGCGGAAATTTTATCTCCGCTGGCGGACAACTTATCTCCGCTGACGAACAACGTTTCTCCGCTGGCGGAAAACTTATCTCCGCTGGCGAACAACTTATCTCCGCTGGCGGAAAACTTATCTCCGCTGGCGGACAACTATCTCCGCTGGCGGACATCTTATCTCCGCTGGCGGAAAATTTATATCCGCTGGCGGACAACTTATCTCCGCTGGCGAACAATTTTCTCCGCTGGCGGAAAACTTATCTCCGCTGGCGAACAACTTATCTCCGCTGGCGGAAAACTTATCTCCGCTGGCGGACAACTTATCTCCGCTGGCGGAAAATTTATCTCCGCTGGCGGAAAACTTATCTCCGCTGGCGGACAACTTATCTCCGCTGGCGAAAAACTTATCTCCGCTGGCGGAAAACTTATCTCCGCTGGCGGAAAACTTATCTCCGCTGGCGGAAAACTTATCTCCGCTGGCGGAAAACTTATCTCCGCTGGCGGACAACTTTTCTCCGCTGGCGGAAAACTTATCTCCGCTGGCGGAAAACTTATCTCCGCTGGCGGAAAACTTATCTCCGCTGGCGGAAAATTTATCTCCGCTGGCGGAAAACTTATCTCCGCTGGCGGCCATCTTTTCTCCGCTGGCGGAAAACTTATCTCCGCTGGCGGAAAACTTATCTCCGCTGGCGAACAACTTATCTCCGCTGGCGGAAAACTTATCTCCGCTGGGATCATCTTATCTCCGCTGGCGGACATCTTATCTCCGCTGGCGGAAAACTTATCTCCGCTGGCGGAACAACTTATCTCCGCTGGCGGAAAACTTATCTCCGCTGGCGGAACAACTTATCTCCGCTGGCGGACAACTTATCTCCGCTGGCGGGAAAACTTATCTTCCGCTGGCGGAAAACCGCTGGCGGAAAACTTATCTCCGCTGGCGGAAAACTTATCTCCGCTGGCGGAACAACTTATCTCCGCTGGCGGAAAACTTATCTCCGCTGGCGGAAAACTTATCTCCGCTGGCGGAAAACTTTGTCTCCGCTGGCGGACAACTTATCTCCGCTGGCGGAAAACTTATCTCCGCTGGCGGAAAACTATCTCCGCTCTCCGCTGGCGGACAACTTATCTCCGCTGGCGGACATTTTATCTCCGCTGGCGGACATCTTATCTCCGCTGGCGGAAAACTTATCTCCGCTGGCGGAAAACTTATCTCCGCTGGCGGACAACTTATCTCCGCTGGCGGAAAACTTATCTCCGCTGGCGGAAAACTTATCTCCGCTGGGGGACATCTTATCTCCGCTGGCGGAAAACTTATCTCCGCTGGCGGACAACTTATCTCCGCTGGCGGAAAACTTATCTCCGCTGGCGAACAACTTATCTCCGCTGGCGGAAAAACTTATCTCCGCTGGCGGAAATCTTATCTCCGCTGGCGGACAACTTATCTCCGCTGGCGGAAAACTTATCTCCGCTGGCGGAAAACTTATCTCCGCTGGCGGAAAACTTATCTCCGCTGGCGGAAAACTTATCTCCGCTGGCGGACAACTTATCTCCGCTGACGAACAACGTTTCTCCGCTGGCGGAAAACTTATCTCCGCTGGCGGAAAACTTATCTCCGCTGGCGGAAAACTTATCTCCGCTGGCGGAAATCTTATCTCCGCTGGCGGAAAACTTATCTCCGCTGGCGGACAACTTATCTCCGCTGGCGGAAAACTTATCTCCGCTGGCGGACATCTTATCTCCGCTGGCGGACAACTTATCTCCGCTGGCGGAAAACTTATCTCCGCTGGCGGAAAACTTATCTCCGCTGGCGGGACACTTATCTCCGCTGGCGGAAAACTTATCTCCGCTGGCGGACAACTTATCTCCGCTGGCGTCCATCTTTCTCCGCTGGCGGAAAACTTATCTCCGCTGGCGGAAAACTTATCTCCGCTGGCGGAAAACTTATCTCCGCTGGCGGAAAACTTATCTCCGCTGGCGGAAAACTTATCTCCGCTGGCGGAAAACTTATCTCCGCTGGCGGACATCTTATCTCCGCTGGCGGAAAGTTTATCTCCACTGGCGGACAACTTATCTCCGCTGGCGTCCATCTTATCTCCGCTGGCGGAAAACTTATCTCCGCTGGCGGAAATCTTATCTCCGCTGGCGGACAACTTATCTCCGCTGGCGGAAAACTTATCTCCGCTGGCGGAAAATTTATCTCCGCTGGCGGAAAACTTATCTCCGCTGGCGTCCATCTTATCTCCGCTGGCGGAAAACTTATCTCCGCTGGCGGAAAACTTATCTCCGCTGGCGGAAAACTTTATCTCCGCTGGCGGAAAACTTATCTCCGCTGGCGGAAAACTTATCTCCGCTGGCGGAAATCTTATCTCCGCTGGCGGAAAACTTATCTCCGCTGGCGGAAAACTTATCTCCGCTGGCGGAAAACTTATCTCCGCTGGCGGACAACTTATCTCCGCTGGCGGCCATCTTATCTCCGCTGGCGGAAATCTTATCTCCGCTGGCGGAAAACTTATCTCCGCTGGCGGAAATCTTATCTCCGCTGGCGGACATCTTATCTCCGCTGGCGGAAAACTTATCTCCGCTGGCGGAAAACTTATCTCCGCTGGCGGAAAACTTATCTCCGCTGGCGGAAACCTTATCTCCACTGGCGGAAAATTTATCTCCACTGGCGGAAAATTTATCTCCGCTGGCGTCCATCTTATCTCCGCTGGCGGACAACTTATCTCCGCTGACGAACAACGTTTCTCCGCTGACGGAAAACTTATCTCCGCTGGCGGACATCTTATCTCCGCTGGCGGCCATCTTATCTCCGCTGGCGGAAAAATTATCTCCGCTGACGTAAAACTTATCTCCGCTGGCCGAAAACTTTATCCGCTGGCAGACAATTTGTCTCCGCTGGCGGGAAATTTATATCCGCTGGCGGACATCTTATCTCCGCTGGCGGACAACTTATCTCCGCTGGCGGAAAACTTACCTCCGCTGACGAACAACGTTTCTCCGCTGACGGAAAACTTATCTCCGCTGACGAACAACTTTTCTCCGCTGACGGAAAACTTATCTCCACTGGCGGACATCTTGTCTCCGCTGGCAGCCATCTTATCTCCGCTGGCGGAAAACTTATCTCCGCTGGCGGGCAACTTATCTCCGTTGGCGGAAAACTTATCTCCGCTGGCGGACATCTTGTCTCCGCTGGCAGACAATTTATCTCCGCTGGCGGGAAATTTATATCTCCACAGACGAACAACGTTTCTGCGCTGGCAGAAAACTTATCTGGCGAACAACTTATCTATGCTGGCGGAAAACTTATCTCCGCTGGCGAACATCTTTCTCCGCTGGCAGACAATTTATCTCCTCTGCCTGGAAATTTATATCCGCAACTTATGGACAACTTATCAGCAACTTATCTATGCTGGCGGAAATCTTATCTCCGCTGGCGGGAAATTTGTATCCGCTGGCGGAAAAGTTATCTCCACAGACGAACAACGTTTCTTCGCTGGCAGAAAACTTATCTCCGCTGTCGAACAACTTATCTATGCTGACGGAAAACTTATCTCCGCTGGCGAACATCTTTCTCCGCTGGCATACATCTTGTCTCCGCTGGCAGACAATTTATCTCCTCTGTCGGGAAATTTATATCCGCAACTTATGGACAACTTATCAGCAACTTATCTATGCTGGCGGAAAACTTATCTCCGTTGGGGATCATCTTTCTCCGCTGGCGGACAACTTATCTCCGCTGGCGGAAAAGTAATCTCCACAGACGAACAACGTATCTCCGCTGACGGAAAACTTATTTCCGCTGGCGGAAAACTTATCTCCACTGGTGAACAACTTCTCTCAGCTGGCGGAAAACTTATCTCCGCTGGCGGACAACTTATCTCCGCTGACGTAAAACTTATCTCCGCTGGCGGAAAACTTATCTCCACTGGCGGACATCTTGTCTCCTGGTGGACAACTTATCTCCGCTGACGAACAACGTTTCTCAAGGGAATACTCTGTTCGCTTGCCTATGAAGCGAAGTTTAGAGTCCTTGGGAGATTCCTATTTGCAAGCAAAGCGGCGCTTGGAAAACTTGGAGCGCAAGTTCGCGCGTAACCCAGCTCTTCTTGAAAAATATTCGGCATTTATGAAGGAGTACCTGTCCCTCGATCATATGTCTCTGGTGCCCAAGGAAGATAGGCACAAGTGCAAATATTTCGTGCCACTTTATTGCGTCATCAAAGAGGACAGCTCTGCAGCTACCACATCTGGTCTTTCGTTAAATGATCTGCTTATGTTTGGTCCCACCATTCAAGCCCAGCTATTTCACACACTCATCCGTTTTTGTAAATTTTCGTTTAAGCACATCAACTCATTTGGAGTCATAATGCGCATTTTTTGCTACGTTCAGAAGTTCATCAGTAGAACGAAGTCACCGGATCTCTCGTCTGAGGACTTTCGCAAAGGATCGCATTTGTTATGTCGCAACGTTCAACGGGCCCAACTGTATTCAGAGTACCATGCTCTGCGGAAAGGGAACTGCGTAGAGGCTTCTAGCAGAATCATCTCGCTCTCGCCTTTCATAGATGACTTTGGTCTAATTCGTGTTGGTGGCCGCCTGCGGCACTCAACTCTCGGCTTCGATGCACGCCACCCAATCATTTTGCCCAAGGATCATCCATTGACGTTCACCAGCATTACGCACTTTCATCGGAATCATCACCATGCTGGTCCGCAGTCGCTACTTGGAGCGATTCGCTTGCAGTTTTAGCCCATCGGCGGAAAACTGTGGTTCGCGCCTTGCGAAAATGCGTCATCTGCTGCCGGTCCAGACCTCGTCTTGTGGAACACATCATGGCTGACCTGCCGAAGGATCTAGTACAGGATTCGCCTGCATTCAGCGTCACTGGAATTGACTGCTGCGGTCCCTTCTACTAGTAGTAGTAGACTACTACAAGCCAGATGGGCGCAGTCGAGCACCGATAAAATCTTACATCTGCGTGTTCATCTGTTTTGCAACAAAGGCCGTCTGGTTGGAATTGGTGAAGGACCTAACCACTGCTGCTTTCTTGAGCGCCCTCAAACGCTTCGTTGCCACGCGCGTTATTCCCCGATGCATTTGGTCGGATAATGACACCAATTTTGTGGGCGCAAGGAACGAGTTAGAGGACCTTCGGCGGCTATTTATGAGCGAGAAGCATCGTGCTAAAGTTCATAATCATTGCATCAACAACGGCTTCGACTGGAGATTCATACCGCCTCGCTCGCCGCATTTCGGCGGCTTGTGGGAGGCAGCAGTGAGGACGGCCAAGCAGCATTTCTATCGCGCCTTGGGATCGTCACTTTTTGGATTCGACGAGCTGCGGACATTGGTCTGCCAAATCCAGGCTGTAATGAATTCTCGTCCTCTTATCTCGATTTCAGAAAACCCTGAAGATCTTGGCGTCCTTACACCCGGACATTTTTTAATTGGTCGTCCGCTGATGGAGTTCCCTGAGCCAGACGTTACGGGTCTCAACTTCAATCGACTCGATCGCTGGCAGCGAGTCTCCTGTGCCCAGCAGATCTTTTGGAAGCGTTGGAGTGAGGAGTACCTGACTCTGCTTCAACAACGTGCCAAATGACGCACACCACAACCCTCGATCCAGGTCAACGATGTCGTTTGCATCAAGGATGAAAACTTTCCACCGTTGAAGTGGCCCTTAGCGCGGGTGATCGAGGTTATCGCTGGAGCTGATGGCGCTGTGAGAGTTGCCATCCTGCAGACACCCTCTGGAACCACTCGTCGAGCCGTCAACAAGCTGTGCGTCCTTCCAGTTGAGAATCCTGTTAAAAGCCCTGGTCTTTCAACGGGGGGGAGTATGTTCGGAGCAGCAGCCGTTAATATCTCTTAAGTCACGTCTCTCTTAAGTTTTCTCTTAATTCGCTCATCCTATGTACGCTCTCAGTGCATACACGCACACACATATGTAACGCTCTTACTTCTTATAATCCACTGCTTCGACCCCTCCATCTGTCTAGTCGATCGTTCCGCTCCGAGGCAGTTGGTCAGCAGTCCTCTTCGTCGCCCAAAACGCCTAACACCTAAATCTAAGTCCATTGCCACGGCCTCGAACAAAAACACACAAACAATATCGAACAATAAACGCCAAATTGTAACCTTAACAACAGAGCAATTTTTAATAATTTTAAGTACAGGGGGTCGGATAAGATTGATCGGATTTGCCATGAACTTGATTGATTAGTTACACAAATTTTTCGGTACGGACCAAATTTATCACAGTCACCAATTTTTAAGAAAATCAACGAGAGAAAAACAAAATTTTATATAGATATGTAAATAATATGGAGTATGATTGTGTGGGTTATATTTTTATACCCGATACTCAAAATGAGTTTAGGGGTATATTAGATTTGTGGTGAAAGTGGATGTGTGTAACGTCCAGAAGGAAGCGTTTCCGACCCCATAAAGTATATATATTCTTGATCAGCATCAATAGCCGAGTCGATTGAGCCCTGTCTGTCTGTCCGTCCCTATCAGCGCCTAGTGCTCAAAGACTATAAGAGCTAGAGCAACGACATTTTGTATCCAGCCTTCTGTGATATGTCACTGCTACAATTGTATTTCAAAACTTCGCCCCACCCACTTCCGCCCCCACAAAGGACGAAAATCTGTGGCATCCATAATATTAAAGCTACAAGAAAACCTAAGACGCAGAATCGTAGAGAATGACCATATCTTCTAGACCGCAGAATCTAAATCAGATCGCATTATTATTATAGCCAGAATGAAGAAAACAATTTCATTTTTTCTCGCCCTGTCTCTCTCTAACACACACGTATCATAGCCGGCTTTGCCAATTGCTAAATGTGATTTCCTAGATCTCAGAGACTATAAAAGCTAGAGCAACCAAATTTGGTATCCACACTCCTGTGATATCGGACCTTGACGAGTTGTTATTAAGATTTCGCCTCACCCCCTTCCGCCCCCGCAAAGGACGAAAATCTGGAGCATCCACAGATCTTAGAGACTATTAGACCTGACTGTAGAGCTCTCACTGTTACAAAACTATTTGTCATTTTTCACTGCAGAACTTACGGTTACAAGTGTATTTCATATTGCATATCTACCAGATTGCCGAATCCGAATAAGATCGGATTATTATTATAGCCAAAAGTAACAAATCAATTTGCAGTGGCTACGCAGCGCCCGTCGCCACGTTCTGACTGATTTTCTGTCTCTCTCGCACGCACTCTTTGTCGTTAAATGAACCCATACTGACTATGTATCGGGTATAAATGTAGAGTTGCGGTCACAGCAGCAACTCACAACGTTCCCCCTCGTTTTGATTGTAATTTGCTGGATTAATATGCCAGCTCTATCAGTCTGCGAGGTGGGAAGATTATTTCTACTTGGTTTAAGACAATTTTGCCCCACTAGGGTTGATAATGTACTGTTTTATTTAACAATTTTTATACCCGATACTCAAAATAAGTATTGGGGTATATTAGATTTGTTGTAAAAGTGGATGTGTGTAACGTCCAGAACGTTTCCGAATAAAGTATATATATTCTTGATCAGCATCAATAGCCGAGTCGATTGAGCCATGTCTGTCTGTCCGTCCGTCCGTCCGTCTGTCCGTCCCTATCAGCGCCTAGTGCTCAAAGACTATAAGAGCTAGAGCAACGACGTTTTGTATCTAGACTTCTGTGATATGTCACTGCTACAATTGTATTTCAAGACTTCGCCCCACCCACTTCCGCCCCCACAAAGAAAGAAAATCTGTGGCAACGACAATTTTAAAGATACAAGAAAACCTAAAACGCAGAATCGTAGAGAGTAATTATATCTTTTAGACTGCTGAATCTGAATTGGATCGTATCATTATAACCAGTATGAAGAAAACAATTTCATTTTTTCTCGCCCTGTCTATATATTTGCAGTGGAAGCGCCCGTCGCCACCTGACTGATTTTCTGTCTCTCTCGCACGCACTCTTTGTCGTTAAATGAACCCATACTGACTATGTATCGGGTATAAATGTAGAGTTGCGGTCACAGCAGCAACTCACAACGTTCCCCCTCGTTTTGATTGTAATTTGCTGGATTAATATGCCAGCTCTATCAGTCTGCGAGGTGGGAAGATTATTTCTACTTGGTTTAAGACAATTTTGCCCCACTAGGGTTGATAATGTACTGTTTTATTTAACAATTTTTATACCCGATACTCAAAATGAGTATTGGGGTATATTAGATTTGTTGTAAAAGTGGATGTGTGTAACGTCCAGAAGTGAGCGTTTCCGACCCCATAAAGTATATATATTCTTGATCAGCATCAATAGCCGAGTCGATTGAGCCATGTCTGTCTGTCCGTCCGTCCGTCCGTCTGTCCGTCCCTATCAGCGCCTAGTGCTCAAAGACTATAAGAGCTAGAGCAACGACGTTTTGTATCTAGACTTCTGTGATATGTCACTGCTACAATTGTATTTCAAGACTTCGCCCCACCCACTTCCGCCCCCACAAAGAAAGAAAATCTGTGGCAACGACAATTTTAAAGATACAAGAAAACCTAAAACGCAGAATCGTAGAGAGTAATTATATCTTTTAGACTGCTGAATCTGAATTGGATCGTATCATTATAACCAGTATGAAGAAAACAATTTCATTTTTTCTCGCCCTGTCTATATATTTGCAGTGGCTACGCAGCGCCCGTCGACACGTTCTGACTGATTTTCTGTCTCTCTCACACGCACTCTTTGTCGTTCAATGTTGCGGTCGCAGCAGCAACTCACAACGTTCCCCCTCGTTTTTGTGTGTGTTTGTGTTGAGTTTTTAGTTGCCTTTATTGTGCTTGTGGCTTTAGGTTTCAAATATGTGTTTTTGTGTGTGTGTATTTTTGGGGAAATTTTCTTTGTATTTTCGATTTGTTTATTATATGTAAGTTTATTTCTGTTAAACCCAGTGGCTGGGTTCTTCCTTCTACTTTGCAGGGTCCCGTAGGAATCGCAAAGTTGGATAATTTTATATGGCATTTTGAAATGATTTATTTTGTATCATGATTTTTCTTTTGATTATTTTGCATTTAGTTTTTCAATTATTTATAGGGTCTATTCACTAGCTTACAGTAAGGTTAAGGATGTGGCCGTTCCTCCAGATGGTCCGAGCATATTCCTTTTTGGTTTTCCTACTTGGGCCTCGGTTTCCATACTCCAGTGAAGGCGTCCTGCGAGATGATGACACAATTAAGTGTTTTTTAGTAGGTCTGAATGCGCGAACTTAGAAATCGTTTTGTTCTGTCGTTTTACGCGCGTGTCCCTGCTCGGGCGCCAGTTAAATTTGTATATTAATAAATTCAACGTATTGAGTTTTTTGCGGAAGAAGACCGTGTTCTTTTTGGACGAATAATTGAAGACTGCTTTACAATATATTTAGAGGCCCTATTCTTACTGTGGGTTCGCGACCGCGGAATGTTGCAGCGATGCAACGACAGCAGTTCAGCCGTGGCGAGGTATTTCTCGGAGTCCCTCGCCGTTGGCGGATATCGTCCAGACGCTGATCCAGCAGTTTTGGCGATCTGGAGCGCCACGTGTCGGTTGCTGGTTTTTTGGCAAATTTGTTGTTAACTTAGACACATACAGCCCACTGAAAGCCACTGAGGCCTTTAAGGTGTCACCGTGACTCGCACTCCCTTGACCCTTGCAGTTCGTTGGTATGTTTTTTTTTGTGTAGTTGGATAAATCTAGTAATATTTGTAAAAAAAAAAAAAAAAATAAATAAAAAGTTTAAAATGTATGGTATAAAGATTTTGTTTAAAAGTTTGAGCTTAAAAGCGTCCACTCGGCCGTGTCACATCAGTGAGCTTATGCCATGCAGCACGCGCTATGCTGTAACAGCATAATACACCCACAAGAGACCCGCCAGCTACGACAGATCTTCCGCCACGGGAACCCAAAAAAAACTGTGAGTGAGCTTTACAATATACAAACATCATTACAATTCTATGCCTCCCAAATTCTGCGAGCGTGGCAAAAGCTTCGTTGTTTTTTTTGCTAGAGCTGTTCGTCGGTCGTTGACCTCCAACTTTTAACTTAATCACAGCTGATAGGCCTTCTGCCTTTACACTACGCTGGAGCAAGAATATTTTTTCCAACTAATATCTGATGCCCGATGTGGTGGGATAAAGTCGTTCGACATATGTACCTATGTATATTGCGCTATATTTGTATCTTTCTGTTTAGGGAAAAATTATTAATCTACAGTGGCGAGCACATGTGGATACATGTTTATCACTTTTCAGTTTAAACGCCTGTAAAATCTTTAAAAATACATCAATCCTTGTGATTTTTTTTTCATAGATTCTTTAATTTAGTGAGAAAGAAAAAAAACAATAATTTCAATTCAAAGATATCCTTTCCTTAAGAGATTTTAATTTTTTCAAAAAAAAGTCCATGTATCCACTTTTGCACGTTTCAAATTTGTTTACTTTGATCATTTTTTTTTTACATATTTTTTCGAAAGGGCCTTAGCTTTTATCACATTCCGAATAAGTTTTGGCATACTCTCGACTAAATTTAGTATGTGCTTGCAAGGTATCATGCGCCACTCCGACTGCACGCGCTCCCAGAGACTCATCCCAATCCCTTTGGTGCAGACTCGTACTTTTCCAATGTTTTTTAATCAGAGCCCATGGATTGTCAATGGGATTTAGATCTGGGCTATTGAGCAGGCCACTGGATTAAGTGAAAACTCGAATTATTGGGACAATTTTTCACGAATTTAGCCGTGTGCGTCGGGTTACCGTCTTGCTAAAAAGTGATCTCGGGTATGGGGTAGACACATTTGTCTATAAAATTTGACAAATTGGCTTCCAAAATATGAAGATAATATTCTCTCTTCATTATTCCATCGATTTTAACCAATTGGACAACGTTCCATGAGTGGACGCTCTGCACACGATCTGCTGACAGCGGCAGTTAACCAGAAAAAACCTGCCCTGTCTGACAAAAAGTTGCTGCGCGGCTTAAATTTAGCGAGGAGCACAGGAACTGGACCACGGAAGATTGTAAGAGGGTAATTTGGTCAGATGATACCAAAATAAACCGTTTTCAGTCTGATCGAAATGAATACTACTGGCACCGCTCAAGTGGAAAGCTGAAAAAGCATCAGGTCAAGGAAACAATAAAGCATGGAAGAGGAAGCCTGATGGTGTAGGGCTGCTCCACTTGGTGGAACGTTGTCCAATTGGTTGAAATCGATGGAATAATGAAGAAAGAATATTATCTTCATATTTTGGAAGCCAATTTGTCAAATTTTATAGACAAATGTGTCTACCCCATACCCGAGATCACTTTTTAGCAAGACGGTAACCCGACGCACACGGCTAAATTCGTGAAAAATTGTCCCAATAATTCGAGTTTTCACTTAATCCAGTGGCCTGCTCAATAGCCCAGATCTAAATCCCATTGACAATCCATGGGCTCTGATTAAAAAACATTGGAAAAGTACGAGTCTGCACCAAAGGGATTGGATGAGTCTTTGGGAGCGCGTGCAGTCGGAGTGGCGCATGATACCTTGCAAGCACATACTAAATTTAGTCGAGAGTATGCCAAAACTTATTCGGAATGTGATAAAAGCTAAGGCCCTTTCGAAAAAAAAAAAAAAAAAAAAAAATGATCAAAGTAAACAAATTTGAAACGTGCAAAAGTGGATACATGGATTTTTTTTTGAAAAAATGAAAATCTCTTAAGGAAAAGGATATCTTTGAATTGAAATCTTTTTTTTTTTTCTTTCTCACTAAATTAAAGAATATATGAAAAAAAAAATCACAAGGATTGATGTATTTTTAAAGATTTTACAGGCGTTTAAACTGAAAAGTGATAAACATGTATCCACATGTGCTCGCCACTGTATATCGCACTATAATATATTGTATATGCACTTATAACTATTTATACTTATCTTATTTATTTATATAAATATTCCATAGTAATCATAAATATAGCTCTTGTAACGCTTTTCGTTCCTACCATTTAGCCTTGTTTTGGAGTTCCCTGTTAGTGTAGTTTCGTGTAACATGGGGTTAACTGAATATAGTTTCTAAGAAAATGTGTGTTAAGATGAATATGTGCTAGACCGTTACGTTATTTGGGGAACCATGCCGCCCGGGAGCGAAATAGGATGCCAATACCGGACACTCCAGGGATCCTGATATCATTGAGCTCGGCCTTTTCAGGATCATGGTAGGGTGGGCGTGGCACGACTCCGTGCCAGCAAAAAAGAGATTTCCGACGCGCTGGTAGATCCCTATTCCTTCCTTCTCTAAACTATCTTCTAACCGCTATAATTTCCGTACCCCTAACGATCCTTTCCTCGTCTTTCCGCCCTCTCCCCCCTCCAAAAAAGAGTACGCGATTTTAATAAAATAGTACTAGCAGGAACGAAGTAACCTAACTGGAAGGTTACCCCAAAGAACCCATCCCCATTTCCGACCAGAGACAAGCCTTGGAAGCGAGCGCGTACTCTTTCCCAGTTAGCCGACCACCAGCTTCATTGCCCGAAGATTCTCTTCGTAACTCGTTACATGGCGGAGGAGAGCCATACTGACTATGTATCGGGTATAAATGTAGAGTTGGGGTCTCGGCAGCAACTTACAACGTTCCGCCTCGTTTTTGATAGATTTGGGGCTTTATAATTTTTTATAAATAATTATTTTTTTTCAAAGATTAGTTTATTCTTAAAAAGTTTTTAAAATCTTTTATTACTGTTTTTTTCAGAGGTAGTACAACACAATAAAAACAATTCCAGCTGAACTAAAAAAAAAAGTGTGTTAAATATGGGATATTGAAAAAATACATTTATTTCTTTTTCGAAGGGTACATAAAATGATTAGAATATTCTTATAGGTAAATATATATTATACTTCTAAGATATGCCTTCGGAAATATTAACATTTAAATCAAAGGGATTTCTCGAAGTTGTACTTTTGATTTCATTAAATTTTCCTCGCCGCACACTGGAATCGGGCTCTTTCATTTGAGTAATATTTCTGGAAAACCCGTTATTGGTTGCTATTTCTACAATCCCCATAGAAATTACTTTTGAAATCACTGTAATGGTGTCTTTTGACTCTAAATAAACATTTTTGTCGGCAGAGTAATTAATTTCGCCACTGCAGGCAACACATATCGCTTCTTCCCCACGTCTCAACTTATTGTAGATAAGACATTGTTTATGGAAAGAATGTTGACAAAGGAAATAGACAGATTGCATATTTAGCGATTGACGACAGATATCACATGAACTATTGCGAAATTCTATTGGATTATTTGTATAAAGAGAAAGCATAGAACCAGCTTTTTTTATTTTTTTATTTAAATTTTCAATAATTTGCAATTCGTTTCTTGAGTCCAAAATATTTTGGACTATCCTTTCCCTAATAATAGGTTTAAGTTGCAAAGCATGTATCGAATTATTTCGGCATCCACTATTTAACATCATTAATAATGAGCTTGTCCTCAGTTCAAAGACGTAATTAAGATCTGGATAACTCTTAATGAGACTGTATACGCATTTGTCCCATTCTCCATCGGTAACAATATCTGCGCTATTCAGATTTGTATGAAATTGTTTAATCCCATTTAAAAATATATAAAGTCGACATATAATTAAAACTTTTTCAAGACGTAGGCGACCATTATTCAAAAAATCTAAAACAAACCCTGTAGTTATTTTGCTATCACGCCAAAGTCCAAGATAGAGAATTAGTAAATAATCATATAATTGCTCATCACATGTGGGGTAATTCCCAATTATTTCCGCTAATAAGTTGGCACAAAACTCGTTATATTCAGACAAAATGGAAAAAAAACAAAGAATGTTTTTTGTCGTGTTTCCAATAATTACCGATTTAACAATCTTTAAATAAGTTTCTGGATTTTTCATTAGTGATTCTGGTCCATATTCTAAATGGAAATGTAAAATTTCATTGCCTTCAAAACTTTTGGCTTGAGTTCCATCATTTGCAGAATTTAAATTACTGCTTGGTATATTTAAAAGCGTATCCTGATAAAGATTACCCGTGGTATTGAGAAAAACATTATTGCTAGGATTGAAATCATTCTTCGGTTTGCACTTTTTCTGATCGAGTAATTTAAAAAGTTTTTTGTGCTTTTTTTTAGCATGATTACTTTTTAAAAGTTCATATAAATATTCTTTTAGATATTCAGTGTACCTGGAAAAGAGTAGTTTGGAAATCACATCATAGGGTTTAATAAAGCCAATTGTTTTGGTATATTCTATGACTGCTCTTTTTATGTCGCCCTTCAGTACTAAATGATTTCCGTATTGAAACCGCACGCAAGCAATATCGTATGAAGAAACAAGGACTTCTCTTGATAACAATTGCAAAGCAATATTGTACATACTTTGTTCAATTAGAAGTCGAATTTTTGTATTCGTATTGTACTGCTGTAACTTGAATATGTTTGTACAAGAGCTATCCCTAGCTTCAGTATTAGTGATAATGTAACATACTTCGTTTTCGCTGATAGTATAAAACAAATCTTGAAGTTGTTTAGAAAAAACAATGATTTTGTTTTCAGTATCCACTACAATTAGAGTCACCTTTCTTTTATCCGAAAAAAAACTTGTTGGACTTTGGACTACAACGATAAGATAATGGCCTACCCAATCCAAACATTTTTTTTCCCCTTCAATGGCATAGCAAGGGCCCCTTCCGTCACGAGTGTAGCAGTATATAGCATCTTCTCGCCCTACTACTAACATAGAATCATCTAATTCTGCATTACTTGCTTTGCGCATCATACAACAATGATTGTAAGCATGTTTATTATTATCCAGTATAAATTTTGGATCAATTGCTCCTTTTTCTTTCATTGTAAAGCAAAACACGCCATCAAAACATGTCACAAACATGTATGTAGTTTGTTTATCCGTGCTTTGAGGTCTGATGTCGAAATGTATTCCATTAATTGCGTGTGGAGATATTGAGTGGCGGCGACTATTTGTCAAAATAAATCTGTTCATTTTTCCATATTGCAACAGAATGTCCCCATTCTCAAAGCCTAAAGCTAATACCAGCATTTTATCCTCAATGACTGCATTGATGCATGTGGTAGGACTTGTTGTATTAAAAGTTGCGGATGCAATCATTGGAGCTCCTTGTTTTTTAGTCAACTTTTTTAAATCGTATATATCTATGTGTACTACAAATGTTGTATCTTGTGTGACAGTTGCTAGTAAATTATTAGACGTGAGTGCACATTGCCTGATGTGGCGCAGCCTATGTTGACTTTTAAAGGAAATGCACTCCCAGTTAGGAAAATAAACATGTATTTGTCCATTTTTGTCACAGAGCACTAGAGTATTTTTAATTCCACCAGCATCAGATTTGGTCAGATTGAAACAGTGACACGTAATTTCCACAATATTCGGGAATTTTACAAACGGCAATCCAACAATATCGAAAAAGTTCACTTTTTTCCATTCTAAAACTGTAGTATTCATCTTAGTATGGCTAAAAACTTATACATACTTCATATACTGCAACAAGAGTATGACCCGATTATTTATTCCAAAATACATAACTCTAACAAAATTATATCAAAATAGAGGGTATTCCTCGATGTGTTGCACCGGATTATATTTAAAAAATTCTAAAGAGCAACGAAAATATTGGGTGTTCCCATTTTCAAACATTACAAATTTTTATATCAATTTATATATATTATATATGCACATTGTGTTTTATAGGCTCTGCACACTGAGCACATCCCGGGGGAACGGTGGGATTTTTTGACAGATGTGAAACCCCGATTCACACTGCCACCATCCACCATCTACCATCCGTCAACAGTTGATGAGCATAAAATAACAAAGTTTTGTTCTGAATTGTGAAATTTTCACAACTTTAAATTAATAAATTGGCTATATTTTTGACTATAATAAAACAATCCATATATGTACAATAAACGTTACTATTTGGACTCCATTAAAAATTGCAGCAGCTTTGTTTGGAAGTTGGTTTGGCCTTGGCTGCTCTCAATTTGCTGGAGTATCTCTCGCTTTGTTTCCTGGTGCTCATCCTGTAATTTCTGCTGGTCCTTCTGGACTTCAAGCATTTTCCGCACAATCTCCAGAAGGTTTTCCAGAAATAATACTAGAGCCGTAGTTGGATCTGTCCCGGTCGACATAAACGGAATTATTTCGGGACACCCGCGAATCCGTCAAATGTTTGTAGCGAGATTATCAATATATGCAGTCCATTTCGACTTGCGTGTATTGTTTTTTTTATTTATTTTTTTTTTTTTTATTTTATGCATTATCCTAGCGCTACAAGTTTACACTTATGTTTAATGCGCTAGTCACCTTACGCATCCTTGTGGAGAGTTATTTACTTAAATCTAATAGATACCATTTAACATTTTTGAAAAGCTTACACTTATAATTGTTTTTACAAAATTTTGATTACTTTTTAAATTTTAATTATTTATTCTACTATTTTTATTTGTTTTTTTTTTTTTTTTTTTTTTTTTAATGAATTTGTTAATTTAATTTTATTGATTACCTAAGTGTTTTTTGACTTTAAAGTAAAATTGAGTTGCGCTCCTAATGGTTTTAATGCTATGGGGAAGATTGTTCCATAAGCGAATAGCGTTAATGAAGAACTGCCTCTTCGAGCAAAGCGTTCGAATTCGAGGACAAATGTAATTGTTAGTTCTTTGTGATGTAGCGGGGTTAAGTTTGCGGTAAAGGTAAATCGGTTCTTGGGTGGTCACAATTTTATGAAAGTATACTAAGGTTCTAAAATCTATCCATGGGGTCAAGTTGAGGTCAAGTATTTTACGAGACAGGTGGGAAACATGGTCAAAACGACTTAAATTAAAAGCATAACGGACAATTGAATTAAAGCATACTACTAATGTGTGCAAGTCACGAGCGTCACAATGACCAAACATCTCTATACCATAAAAGAGAGTTGGGATGAGAATGACTTTAGCAATTAATACTCTTATTTCTTCTGGCAAAAAAGTTTTAGATGCTGAGAGCTGACGCAACAGACCATATGTACGTCCAGTTGCCTTTGAAATATGTTTACTCCATGATAGAGTACTACTGAATGTTATCCCCAGATTAACTGCGCAATCTTCGTAGGAAATAGGTGTATTGCCTATGTGTATATTCACGAGATTTTTTGTATCAATCCGTTTTTTGGCAATTACAATACATTTTGATTTTCTTGGATTTATTCCCAGGCCATTCTCTTTTGCCCATTTCTCAATTAGGGAAAGCATTTTGTTGGACATGTCGACACATAGATTTATTTCATTAACGGGACTACTAACATAAATTTGGACGTCATCAGCATATAAATGTACTTCACAGTCAGACAAGACACTGGGTAGATCATTAACATATATGGAAAACAGTAAGGGGCCTAGTACTGATCCCTGAGGGACTCCCCGTGTAAGAACCCTAAAAGTGGAAGCATATGTACCGGATACAACAGTCTGCAATCTATTTGTTAGGTACGATTTTACAAAATTGACCGCAGTCCCTGAGAAGTTGAATAATTTGGTCAGTTTTGTGCAGAGAATATTATGGTTGACTGAGTCGAACGACTTACTGTGGTCGAGAAGTGTTAAAAACGTAACCCAGTTCTTATCGAGTTGCTGTCGAATATCTTCGACGATATCCGTTACAGCGCTTATACAACTTCTTTTTTTTTTTTTTTTCGAAAACCTGACTGCTTGTTGTTTAATAGCGAGTAGTTAGTCAGGTAGTGTTCAATCTGTAAGGACATGAGATTTTCTAGAGTTTTTGACAGGAACGGAAGTATTGAAATGGGCCTAAAGTCGTTGTTAGGTTTTCGGATCGGTAAAATTTTCGCTTTTTTCCATTCCGTTGGAAACGAGGACGTAGTTATAGCCGTGTTGAAGATATAAGTGATGTGAGACAAAATCTTAGGAAGTAAGATTTTCACAAATTTCGGGCTAATGTTATCGAGACCTTCGGCGTTAGACTTCACCTTAAGTATGCTCGCGAGGACATCACATTGATTGACACACACAAAGCTAAAACTATTATCACCAAGTGGAACGCTATTCAGGTACGTGTTACTTGTCGCTTCAGGTACATCAATTATCGAGAACTTTTTGTTAAGTTCTTCGACATTTATGTCCAGCTCAGTCTTCTGTTTACATTTGCCTATTCCTATACTATTCATTTCTTTCCATCTTTGCTTAATGGTAGAGCAATTTTGGAACTTAGATTTATAGTAACTACGCTTAGCAGATCTTATACTTTTGTTAGCATTTGCTCTTAACTCTTTGTACCTTAAACGGAAGTAGTCCGTTTTATACCGCTTCCATTTACTGTAGGCAACATCTCGCTGATACGTTATTTTTTTTATCTCGTTGTTAAACCATGGATTTTGTCTTGGTTTGGTGACTTTGGTTTTTAGTGGTATAAATTTGTTGAACAAGTACTGAATATTTTTGTTCAAAACACTCAATTGACAGTCAACAAAGGGAGAAAGGTAAATGCAAGCCCAGTCACACGCATTAAATTCTAGGTAAAGTTCATTATAGTCAATATTTTTAAAATCTCTATAAGTAAAGGAATTAGCTTTATGGTCCAAAGTCAAGTCATATGTCAGGAAGATAAGGTCATGTTTAGAGAATGCTGGTACTGATACCTGGTCATATAATAGGGTCTTGCTATGGTCATTAGTGAAGAAAATGTCAAGAAGTGTATCACAGGTATTGCTGAAATGTGTAGGCAATGTTGTATTAACAGCGTACAAGCCCAGGGAGGCAAAGTTATCTAATAGATGACTCTCTTTCAAGAGATGTCCGAGATAATATTTAAAAGTGGCTCATAGTCGATTGTACGATTGGGTCGATAAATACAGCCTAATAAAATTTTCTTGTTCATTTTGCTCGCGATTTCCAAGAAGAGATATTCAATAGGACATTCACTAGGTTGTGTACACTTAACATTACATTTTAATTTTGTATTAACATATATAGCAACGCCACCTGCATGCCCAATACGATCCGAACGAAAAACAACATAACCATCACACACAATTGACAAATCACATAAATCAGAGTTAAACCACGTCTCAGATACACATATAACATCTACATTTGACTGAGTAAAGAGAAATCTAAACTCATCGATTTTCCTTAACAAACTTTGTGCATTTATGTGTACAACTTTGAGTCCATTTCTATGGTTACTAATTATTTTAATCATACTACCGGCTATGGAACTACCTATCTCACCATTCATTATTAAAGTGAGAACTTATTAGGGGCGCAAACTCAATATTTGGAAAACAATAAACTAACTGTGTGTAAGAACTGTGAAAAAAAGATAATAAAAACAATAACCTAACTGATAAGAATAAGAGAGCAGTATGTAAGTTATTAAGAGCGAAAGCTAATTGCTGCTGCTTCTTCCGATCCAACCGAGGCGCGAGTGGGGGAGGCAGTCGAAGAGAGGGGGAGAGGCTGTGCGGGCTCATTAGATGGTGCGAGCGACAAAAGCTCATCCATACGCTCAATGCATTGAACGCTCTCTCTATCATAGGATCGCACATGCACGAGGCCGCGCCGAGTAAAGACAGCTGCAAGAATTTTGTGCTTCTTCATTCGCATGGCCTCTTTGAATATTATATAGTTCTCTCTTGAAAGCTGCTCGTTGACGTAGACAGCAGCTTCTGAGTCGAAACCAAAGAACTGTAAGCTCAGTTGTCTCTTACTCTCGCGGCGGTAAATCCCAATCTTACTGAGGAGATTGATCTTCTCGCGGACGTTTTCCATTTTAACAATTATAACGGGATCGACATTTGAGTGTTGTGTTTGTCTGGCCCTGAATACGTCACGGATTCTTGGTGGTGGGGTCAGCTGTAGATTGAAGCAGAGCTTGTTGAAGAGAGCTCTCACATTTTCTCCCTCCACAAAGGGAACGCCGTGGATTCGCAGCTCACACGCGCTCGTTGCCATGTGTTCGGCTGCCAATCTCGCTTCGATGCCACCCACTCTCCCACCCAGTGTGCGAAGATCAGCCACTTCCCGGTTTATTGTTTGTTTATTTAATGGCTGCAAAATACTACTCATAGAAAAAGAAAGCAAATACATATGTACATATGTATCACCTATGTACCAATAAGGTACATATGTACCTTATTACCACCAATTTCAGGTCTCTCCATTTTGTATTGTGTCTGTTGTTTTTTTCTTTTTTTAGTTTTCAACGATTTAAAATTCGAATTAAGATTTGAAATATGTCTAGGCGCGAACAATTTTTTATTGCCATTCATTGCTTTTTAGGGTTGCATTTGAAAACCATCGGCTAACTATCGCATAGAAACGTGCGGCTTAGGAACATCCAAAATGGATGGTGGACTAACTGGGAAATTTTCAGAACGGCAAAACCTTACGGACCATCCCCGAAATGGATGGTGGATTGTGGATGGTCGTCAGTGTGAATAGCCTATTAGGGACAGATTGTAACTACACCTAATTCTGTTTTTACACGGTCTTTTTTTACACGATTTTGAAATAACACGGTTTGAAAATCAACAATTTTACATTTTTTACACGGTTTTATTCCATTTAACACGGTTCAAAATAACAACACATATATATAAAATCACACACAGCTCAAAAAAAAGCTAGAAACCAAACGAAAACAAGAAAGAGCATTAAGAGAATATGTACATATTTGTTTCTCTTTCGTTTTTTTGCGTATACGATCAATGTCTTTTCTTACACGGTTTTTTTTACACGGTTTTTTCAGGAACCAATCTACCGTGTAAAAACAGAATTAGGTGTATACGGTTGGAATAAAAAAAATGTTTAAGCAATGTATACATATGTCATAGGTGATACACACCTAATTCTGTTTTTACACGGTCTTTTTTTACAAGGTTTTGAGATAGCACGGCTTGAACATCAAAAAATTAAAAAAAATTACACGGTTTTATTCCATTTAACACGGCTCAAAATAACAACACAAATATATAAAAAAACACACAGCTCACAAACAACTAGAAACCAAACGAAAACAAGAAAGAGCATAGAGAGAATATGTACATATTTGTTTCTCTTTCATTTTTTTTGCGTATACGATCAACGTCTTTTCTTCTGCGCAACTAGTCTCCGCTACGGCAACGCATCGCGGGCCCAGCACTGTCCTTCTGGCCACTGCCTTGGTCACAATCCAAAACCCCCACACTGGCCAGTCAGCTGTGGTACGTGCGTTAGTGGATTTAGGCTCGGAAAGAACCCTCATTACAGAATACACAGTGTAGGCTCTTAGCCTCAAGCGGCATACAATTTCGGCAAAAATTGCTGGAGATGGGACCACATCCAAGAACAGGCGTACCTACACTACAGAATTTTCATTAAGTTCTTGTACTTCACAGTTTTGTACTACCATTAATACTGCGTTTATACTTAAAACGCTTACATCGCAATTACCTACACAATCCATCAATTGCAGCAATGTCTTCATTTGAACGGAATAGAACGATCCCAGGTTCTACAAATCACAACGGATTGATCTTCTGCTGGGAGCGGACGAATTCCCAGAGATCCTGCTTTCAGATATCCGCAGAGGAAAGGAGAACCAACCGATTGCACAGCGCACCCAGCTTGGCTGGATAGTCTTTGGTCGAGCCACTGCCACACGCTTACACGCTGTCACCATTAGATGCACCACACCAGGCTAGAGATCTCGTCCATCTCGTCCTGAAATTCTTCGAAATGGAGCATCTTGGTTCAACAAAACATCTCACGCCAGAAGAGCAATGGTGCGAGGAGCATTTTAAACGAACTGACATCCGTCAACTGAACGGCAAGTGTTTGGTACGGTTAACACTTAAGCGTTTGTTTGACCCTTCGCAGGTGCTAGGCAAATCACGTCAAACCGCACTTTATCGATTCCAAATGGTGCAACGAAGATTCCAAACGCAGCCGGAACTGCAAGCCAAATATTCGGAGGTCATGGATGAGTATTTTCAACTAGGCCAGGTGACCAAAGTAACAACCAAGGAGCAGCAGCATTGCATCATTAGCAAAGAGAATGGAATCGAGTCCACATGTTGCACCTTGCCTCATCAAGCAGTATACAAAAAGGAAAGTGTTACTACTAAGGTTAGAGTAGTATATGACGCCTCCTGTAAAACATCAAACGGAAAATCGGTCAATGACGTCCTATGCACCGGGCCAGCGCTCCAAAACGATCTAGCCGGCGTGGTCCTAAATTGACGCCTCCATCGTTTTGTTTTTGCTGCCGACATTCAGAAGATGTATAGGTGCATTGACATGAATGCAGAGGATTCGCAATATCAACGCATTTTTTGGCATGATGAACACATCAGGTAGTTGAGTATTATCTCAACACAGTTACCTTTGGAACCGCTTCAGCTCCTTACAGAGCCATTCGCGTCATACATCAACTGGCGCAGGATGAGCGCGACCGATACCCACTCGCGGAAAGGGTCCTTCGACATGAAATATACGTTGATGACGTACAAAGCGGATTTTCCACTCGCGAAGGAGCATAAGAAATTCAAAATCAACTGATCGGAGCCTTACGATCAGAGGGAATACAACTTCGAAAGTGGTCCGCGAATGACGCTTTTCTGCTACAAGACATACCTCCAGACCATTTGTCTCCTAAGACCTTATTAGAGTTTGAGTACCAAGATCCCGTTAAAACATTAGGTCTCTATTGGCATCCACATCAAGACTATTTTGGGTTCAAGATAAATTTTGAAATCAGTCACGCACATACTAAACGTTCTTTACTTTCTACAGTCGCCCAACTGTACGATCCCTTAGGTTTCATTACGCCCTGTGTCATGACCGCGAAGGCGATACTCAAGGACACATGGATGGCCCGCATCAAACGCAACGATGGCAGCATAGCACAACTGGACTGGGACGAACCTCTGCCAACCTAACTGCTTGATAGCTGGCATGGATTCATGGATTCAAGTACCACGATGGCTGCGCTTCAACATCCACGAGCTTGCATCGTTACACCTACATGTTTTCTGCGATGGATCATCACTGGCGTATGCAGCATGCGCATATATTCGCTCAGAACTAACAGACGGAATGATTCACACGCATTTGCTCGCTGCACGCAGTCGAGTCACACCCACGAAACCGATCACCATTCCACGAGTCGAACTTTCAGGTGCGCTGCTGGCAGTTTAACTTGCAAAATGGATCCTGGACCAACTTCGCACAGCAGGACCACCTATCACAACCTTCTATTGGTCAAATGCTACTATACAGCCAGGCTCCGTTTTTCACTTTCACAAAAGTTATCCGATTTACTTTTGAAATCACATAAATTGGGGCTCTCGTTTTCCCATTCCGCAAGATTTCTTCGTTTTTAAAACGAAAACATTTTTGTTGACGAAATGAAAAGTAAACGGCTTTTTATACAACAAAACGAACCTTAATTGCAAAAAGAAAAAAAAATAGAGGACTTATTGATGCATTAACATAAACTTGATACCTATATCAGGGTGTTCAAACATGAACATATTATCGTCAATACAATGCCACTTTTGGCCCCTTGCAGAATGTTTAAACATAAATAGATTATTGTACACATTCACTCATGTAACAACACCGATCTCTAAAGAAATCACATAAAGTAGACAAGTTATGACTGCACGGGTGTAAATAGAGATCTGTAACCCATTAATACGACAACAAAACACAAGTGGAGAAAACACTTAACAAATGCGGTCCTAAAATAAAACTAATGTAAGCATGTACTCAAATAGACACCCTCAGTAAAGTGTATCCTCTGCGTAGGTCTAACGATAATTATAGACTACCAAATTGTACCTCCTACCTCATTGTCAAATCACATATAAGGCTCTGATTTTAAGAATAAAATTTAGTTTGAATTTACAACTCAACTCGCAAATGTCTAGACTTTTCTTTTAAGGTCTTAACACAGGGTAATTTAATTTGTGCTTTCTTTATAAATTATTTTATTTTAACCCAACCTCAAATTTGGTTCGGACAAAATTGGCCACGGCAACAACAAATTTCGTTTTGGTGTAAACAGCTGATGCATTCCGATTTGGTTATCGGAACGTTGGCAAGAAATAAATTTTTGCGCATAACAGCACAAATGTGCATGTAACAGCTCAGACTGTGCTTGTAACATGCGCTTAACAGAACATCTGGGTGAGCATAGCTGTTTCCCGCCCAATTTAATTCGGACTTCAAAATGTATCATATCGATAACAAAAATATGTGAAAACTGGAGCACCTTAAAACGAAAACGAAACGTTTCGGCTGAAAACGTAATCCGCAAAAGTAAATGAAAAACGGAGCCTGCCTGATAGTCTTGTTTTGGATAAACGGAGATCCCCACCGATGGCAAACCTTTGTGTCAAACCGCGTTGGACAGATCTTGGAGCCCAGTGCATCAACTCAGTGGAGACATGTACCCACTGCGGTGAACCCAGCAGACTGCGCAACTCGTGGCTTAACACCACAAGTGTTAGCAGTACATCCATTGTGGTGGTCTGGCCCATCTGGCTACAGCAGCCGGAAAGTCAATGGCCGTCAAACGGAGTTTCTAGTCAAGACATCGACATGACTATAACCGAGGAGAAACCATCAATTTTGTTTCAAAATGCTGTGCAAGTCTCGGAGGCTCCAGAAACCTTCATCCAAAACTATTCCTCATACAACAGGTTAGTGTCAGTTATGGCATATGTTCTACGGTTTATACATAACATTTAAGCCAAAGGGGACAAACTGTCTGGACCACTTAGTGGGCAGGAGCTTGACAACGCTTTAATACATCTCGTTCGCAGCATTCAACAGGAGGTCTACGCGATAGAAATATCAAGGTTAAAGGCAAACAAGGCACTTGTCAATTGTCCGCATTTTTAGATGACCAACAAATCCAAGGAGTCAGAGGTCGACTCAGAAATGCAATGCACCTTCCAATAAGCCAGCGACAACCAATGATTATTCCCAATCATCATCATTTTACCGATCCCGTCGTGCGTAATGCACATCGCCTCGCACTCCACGGCGGCACCGAATTAACGCTGGCCACCATTCGACACAAATTCTGAATAGTCAACGGAGCTGGAGCTGGAGCTGACAGTTTAGTCAGAGTCACCACCATCTGTCTCTAAACTATGTGGGCTACCGTTGCCACAGACCTCAGAATAATCCTACCACCGTCGCTAGCTCCTTTTCGATCATACATGTACCATACCTAACACTTTATTTAACACTTTTTAAAAATTTGGTTTCTTATACTGGTCCCAGTATTGGGGGCGGCATGGACGGTTTTCTAAAGGTTAAACCACAAAGAGAGTGAGAGCTCTCTAGCTACGATTGCCCACTCAGTGAAAAGCCTAGTTTTCATGCTAGGGGGGCGTAAACTCGTCTCTGATCACCAAGAAGAGTCTTCGTTTTCGTGTCGATGTAAGAACATCAGCTATCAAGCAGTTGCAGCCGGCCGCGCTTAAATCCGTCTTACCTATGAAATTGTTCCCTATACACGATTACTATTAAAGTTTTAAGTTTGATTGAAGTCAAAAAATAAATCAAATCTCGAATCGTCTATATCGTGCAGTCCATCATTAAACGTAAAGAGTCCCCAGAGCATTTCTGCTCAACATTGAAATTTCGTGTCGAGGATTTCACAAAACTACATGTTTGTATCCATTTGTTTATTCCATAATATAAGTATATAAGCATAAAGAAAATAACAGTTCTTTTGATATTGTAGGGCAAGCTTCTTCTAAAAGTGTCATAACACTCTAGCAATTGTAACGTGTAACGATATATAAACGAGGGACGGTCTATTATTTCGGCTCTAGCTCGTCGGTATTGAGGGGTGGTGGTCTTGCGCGAACCGTTCGATAACCGCTGCTGCAACGTCAGGGATAAGAAATTAAATAATAAGATTTAAGCATGCGGTCGACAAGAAAACGCTAAAATACTGAATCGGTAGATATAAGAATACTAATACACGCCACGCAGGCCTGAGGCGGATAAATAGTTGGGATCACAGATGTCCTTGTGTCCCTCTTGAGCTCTCCCTATCAATGACCACTTCCTTGGGATCTTTTCAGGGTCTCCCAGTGGCCCCTTATGTTGTGATCTGTCAAATCCCTACTGATCAACTCTGAGTGTTACAAAACGTAGCACTAACCGGCTTGATTACAGCTCCTAACAGATCCCACCAGAAGGTACCATTGACTGAGGCAAAATGAGCATTTCAGGTCGCTTCAGGCGCCATTCCACCATACTAAAGTTAAACGCAAATGAAAACGAAAATGAAATACGTGTACGTATGCACCTATACATTAAAGTACACTGGAACCCCAAGAGAAACAAAAGAAAACATTTCAAGCGCTAAAAATGGAGAAGATCATACAATCATATATCAAAAATGGTGTCTGATACACAAGCACCTGGAAAAGCTTGGGAACGTAAGCAGCAAATTAATTTGAAGCTTTTTATACCCGATACTCAAAATGAGTTTAGGGGTATATTAGATTTGTGGTGAAAGTGGATGTGTGTAACGTCCAGAAGGAAGCGTTTCCGACCCCATAAAGTATATATATTCTTGATCAGCATCAATAGCCGAGTCGATTGAGCCCTGTCTGTCTGTCCGTCCTTATCAGCGCCTAGTGCTCAAAGACTATAAGAGCTAGAGCAACGACATTTTGTATCCAGCCTTCTGTGATATGTCACTGTTACAAGTATATTTCAAAACATCGCCCCGCCCACTTCCGCCATCACAAAGGACGAAAATCTGTAGCATCCACAATTTTAAAGATACCAGAAAACCAAAAACGCAAAATCGTAAAGAATGACCATATCTTCTAGACTGCAGAATCTGAATTGGATCGTATCTTTATTATAGCCAGAATGAAGAAAACTGTTCAGTTGCAGAAATATGCTTAATTAATAGTTTATAATACCCGTCGGCATAACACAGTGACACCGTGACACATTTTTCTATTTAACATGTAATATAATACCTCACGACAACACACTAGCCACTGCAGTGAGTTCTGCTGACAATGCACTCTCTCCGCAGAGGGCGAAGACAGCGGTGCAATTGCTGACCATCAAAATGTCGCAATTGCCACCAGACACTAAAATTATCCATAATACACAAAACATATATTTTACAGACTCAGCACTTTTGTACCTTTTGTTACCTATAAATAAGAATCAATTTTATCAATAAAGTCAGTATCAGAAACAGTACCATAACTGCCTGTCACTCATCTTCCATCGCAATCATCAGAGGCTGTCGCCGTGTCTTCCGACCCTCCCTTGCGCACCGTAGGATACCCACTCCGCAGTCCACCTGGTTCAAGTTCTAGTTGCGACGACCAAACTGTAGACGGTTTATGTACCGTATGCAACCCAGCTTCCTACACACACACACACATTAACATTTGCTGACCCCGACCTTGGTCATCCTTTCAAACTGTCAGACAAGCTACAGTGAAAGGATTCGATCTGGACATCAGATTGAAGCAGTCAACAGGACATCTTCAATAAAAATTTGGCATCAGGACATACACTTACGGTAGCATCTCCTACCAATAAGTATCACTTTGGCAAATCTGACATATTCAGGTTATCAGCCAACAGAAAAACAGCTATAGAATTCGATTACCACCAAGGCAATCAATTTTTGTTGTTTCGTGCGTTCCATAGATTGGAAACAGCACAAATCCCTCCATCCAACACATCACCTGTACTATTACCTCTCTGACCGACAACGGTTGCGATTCGGAGCGTATCCAGCTGCAAAGCAAATAAAACACTCCCAACGGGTCAAAAGTAATAAGTACAAACAGATAGAATGGATACACACATGGAGGCAGAAGCTGCCGCTACAATGGCAATGGATGTGCAGCAAGAGATTGGTGAGGAAATATCGAGGTGCATTCGGAACTTTAAAAAAGATTCCCAAGAACGAAAGCAAACGGCCTCGTATTTTCAAGCCAAAATATCAGCACTCAAAAATGCGTGGAATTGCTTCAACAAAAACGACTCCAAACTTCGCGATACAGACAAAACGGATGAATACGTAAAATTCCGTGAAGACTTACGTACAACATGTAAGCAATACATTACGGTTTTTACCGAATGCATTGATAAGCTATCGCAGACGTCTAGTGCTCGTGGGGAACGTCAAACCTACCTCCAGTAGGTCCCAAAGAAAGCGATCTGATCCAGCAGTCCTCGAAGGATTACAGCAAATTGCTTTCACTATGTCGCCGACAAAAGGCCATAGTAGAGTCCGTTAAACGCAATCTGAAACAACTTTCAGAGGCGGAAGGACGCACATCAAGTGATTTAATAAAATCACTATGGACTCAAGCACAGGAAGTCCACTTCACAATTCATGAGGAATACGAGCACCCAGTGGAAGGAGGATATGACATGGAATCCTACCTAACACTGGAAAGTAAGGTCCAAAGAGCATTGGCAAAATCAGCCACACCAAACACGGATAACGTGCAGCTTCCACGCATCAGCATCCTAAAGTTTGATGGGGATCTATTAAAATGGACCCAGTTCTTCGATCTGTTCTCATGCATGGTGCATGAGACCAACATGCCTACGGTGAAAAAGATGTGGTATCTTAAAACCACCGTTACCGGCGAGGCAGAAAATTATGAAGCCGCTTGGGAAATACTAGTTGACGCATACAACAATCCCAGAGATTTTTCGAACACGGTACTGAACCGCTTCCTCAATCACCAAACAATTAATGACGATCCCAAGTCATTAAAAGAGTTGTATATAACAACCATAGAGTCCCTTGCATCACTAAAGGGATTGGGCATCAATATATCTACATGGGATCCGATATTGATTGCCATTATCAGAAACAAACTGGATGTTACAAATAAGGCCTTGTATGAGCAATCATTGGGAAGCTCAAAGGACATTCAGGCGCTGGATAAGATGCTTCAGTTCTTGGAGCAAAGAATTCGAGTTTTAGGAACCAGTAAGAAGCCACCAGCATCAAGGAGAGAGGCACGTGCCAAAAGGCACGACATGTGCATCAGCAAACACAGGGAGAGCGCGAGCACCCTTATGCACATTCTGCAAGAAAGCAAGCCATTGGCTCTACGGATGCGAAGAATTTCGCTCCGAATCTCCATCAGAACGACTAAATTGGGTACAAAAACAAAAAATGTGCGTTAATTGTTTTAGAACAAATCACAAAACAAACGCATGCCCAGGTCGAAACTGCTTCAAGTGCGACAAGAAGCACAACACGATGCTACATTTGGAAACAGCATCAGGCGCAGCTACAGAATCAAGAGGCCCGACGGTTGGTGCAGCAAGTAACAATAGTTACAATCTACTGGCCACAGCAAAGGTGGCAGTAGAAGCCAACAACGGGCAGGTTGCTAATTTCAGAGCACTACTAGACTCAGGATCACAGATAAACTTGATCTCGGAACGAAGGGCATCAATGTTGTCACTCAAACTAAAAGACACAACATTACGGATCGAAGGAATTGGAGGTCAATCAAAGACCAGCAGAGCACGAGTAAATGTGCTCATGAAATCCCTTCACAATGGTTTTACGCAAAGAATTGAAGCTTTCGTATTACCACAGATAATAGCTGATCAACCAGCTCAGGCACTCGATTCAGAGAGCTTGAACGTACCAAGCAAGCTCCCACTGGCAGATCCAAACTTCCATAAGCTAGGCAAAATCGACATGCTAATCGGAGCCGAGCATTACTACTCGTTGCTGCTACCAGATCAACAGCAGCTAAGCACAGGAGGCCCGTTGCTACAAAACACGAAACTGGGATGGATTGTGGCAGGAAAAGTCAAATCTGCCCACAATTCCTCCCCCATTTGTGCAACGGGAGTAAACGAGCTCATGGAAAGATTCTGGACTCTGGACAATCTAGAGACGGAAGACAAACCACGCACTCCAGTGGAAGCACGGTGCGAAGCTCATTTTATAGAAAATCTTCAGACAGATTCAGACGGCCGGTTGATTGTAAAGCTCCCATTTTCCGAACACCCTTCAGCCCTGGGGGAGTCGTTGGAAACCGCAACAAAAAGATTCCTAGCGTTGGAGCGGCGAAGCTCAACAGAAACTTGGAAGAGTTATGTGGACTTCATGGAAGAGTATGAAGGACTAGGACATATGAAGATTGTGCCAGCATCAAAAGTTCCCAAAAAGCACTACTTCATTCCACATCATTGTGTACTCAAACCTGAGAGCACCACCACAAAGCTTCGGGTAGTATTCGATGCCTTATGCAAATCAACAAGCGGGAAATCTTTGAACGACATTCTGCAGGCTGGACCCACAGTTCAGAGCGAACTTATGTCCATTCTGCTACGATTTCGAATTCATAAGTACGTATTCACAGCGGACATAGAAAAGATGTACCGGCAAGTGTGGATGAATCCGGAGGATCAATTTTATCAGATAAAAGTCTGGAGAAACAATCCGTCCGAAGAGATCAGGTACTATCGCCTGAAAACAGTCACATATGGGACAACAGCTGCTCCGTTCCTAGCAACGAAATGTCTGGATCATTTGGCAATACAATACAAAGACAGACTACCAGTAGGATCATCAACATTAAAAACCGATTTCTACGTCGACGACTGTCTAACTGGAGCAAACACTATTCCAGAGGCAATTCATGTTCGACAAGAACTAAATAAGATATTGCTACCGTCCGGATTCAAATTGCGCAAGTGGTGCTCCAACAATGAGCAACTTCTCCAAGGAATCCCCAAAGAGGATATTGTAAGCGATGTAAAACTAGGAGATACACTAGAGCACTACAGCGTGAAAACTCTGGGTCTCATCTGGATGCCGAAGAAGGATACATTGTGTGGACGAACACAGAAAAGCCAGGCTACACGCATCACCAAACGGGTGGTATGTTCCGAACTGGCCCAAATCTTTGACCCACTAGGACTCTTTGCACCGGTGGTAGTAAAGGCAAAAATCTTCATGCAACAACTGTGGGAGCTCAAACTGGATTGGGATGACGAATTACCATTACAGCACCAAACCGAATGGAAAGAATACCGGGACGACTTACAATCATTGAACAAAATGCAAATTCCCCGGCATATCTACGATGGTAAAATTCCAGTTACCCAAGAACTCCATACGTTTGTAGATGCATCAGAACGAGCATATGGCGCAGCAGTATATGTACGCGCTACATACAAAAACAACCAAGTATCAGTTCGAAATCACGTGTGGCGCCGACAGCCAAACAATCGCTACCACGGTTAGAACTTTGTGCTGCAGTCCTCGGTGCCGAGCTCACAAACCGAGTCCGACAGGATCTGCACATGGACATTAACACGGTTTTTTTGTATTCAATAACTTTTATTCTGCTTTAATACTAGTACTTATATTAGGTTAGCAACTAGTTGTGAGGGTCTGGATCTGTGGCTTGTTGGTGGGGTAATGGGGCGTAGCTATGAGGTACGGCCGCAAAGCATTGCTTCGCACAGCCGTTCCTCCTTACTCCTCCGACACTTTCCTTTCCCTCTCTGCTCTCCGTAGTTCCCGCATTATAGTGGCGGCGAACCTAGTGGTGGCATCCCACGCCTTGAGATTCGCTACCATGAGTGGCACGATCCCTTCGACGCTAATGCTGGTGGCTAGCTCATCCTCTAGCTGGCGCCTCTCGTACTCGAAACGGTGGCATTCAAAGAAGACGTGGTGAGCGACCTCCACGATACCTCGACCGCAAGATGGGCACCAGTCCTCCGTTTCGAAGGGAGGATTGTGGGTGTCCCTGCGAGATAGCTCGTACACCTCGGCCCTTTCCATCGCTTGCTCTGCTTTTGGGACTAGTCCCGCGATGACCAGTGCTGCGTCGTCGGATATGGTTCTAAACGCGCAGGCGATCCTGATGGCACATAAGTGGTGCGTTGCTTCGACTCCTCGCATATAGCTCGGCACCTTCGTCGCTTTGGACCATACTGCGGCAGCATACAAGAGCTGAGAGGAGACGACGCTGGTGATCAGCTTCCTCCTTGCTTGCTTTGGCCCCCCGGTGTTGAGCAGGATTCGCGAGAGTGCTCGGCAAGTCTGTGCGGCCTTTGTGTTGGCGTACTCCAAATGCTCTCTAAATGAAAGCCTAGTGTCCAGCATAACTCCTAGGTATTTAAGCGCCCTTTGCGATGTAATGTCGTGTCCGCCGACCGACACTCGAGCTGTCTCCACCTTCTTCCTACTGCTGATCAGAACCGCCCCGGTCTTGTGGGCCGCCAGCTGTAATCCCGCTAAGGCGAGCCACGTCTCCACGGCACGGATTGCCCCGTTTGCAGCTGCTTCAACTGCTGCAAGGTCCTTGGCCACCACTACGATGGCGACGTCATCGGCAAACCCCACGACCGTCGTGCCCTCGGGAAGGTTCAGTCGCAGAACTCCATCATACATCGTATTCCACAGGAGCGGCCCCAGCACCGACCCCTGCGGGACTCCAGCAGTTACTCTATATGATCTTGTCCCTTCGCTCGTCTCGTACAGCAGCACCCTCTCGCTGAGGTAGCTGTCCACTATTCTCAGGAGGTATTCCGGGATCCGTAGCTTCCGTAGGGCTTCCATCGTTTTACCCCAGTCCGCAGAGTTGAACGCGTTTTTTATATCGAGGGTAACCAACAGGCAGTACTGCTTCTGGCCCGCTCTCCAGCGAGTCCCACTGATCGCATTCTCCGCTATGTTGGTGACTATTCCAATGGCATCCAGGGTTGATCTGCCTTTCCGGAAGCCATACTGGTTAGGCGACAAGCCGCCGGCATCTTCAATGGCACGGCTGAGCCTACGTGCAATGAGCTTTTCGCATACCTTCCCCGCGTTGTCTAGAAGACAAATTGGTCTGTACGAGGAAGGCTCGCCTGGTGGTTTCCCTGGCTTGTTGAGCAGCAATAGCTTTTGAATCTTCCACCTATCGGGGAAGGTACCTTCTAGCAGACACTTGTTGAAAACCTCGGCGAAGGCGGATGGCTGTAGTGCCAATGCCAGTTTTAAAGCCCTATTTGGGATTGCATCCGGGCCTGGGGCTTTTTTGCTGGGCAGGCTCCTACTGGCTTCCAGGATCTCTGCTTCCGTGATCCTTTCGATGCCTGTGATCGGTGCATCGCTTTCTAGGGGGCCTGGGCGCCTCTGTTGCGCGCTTGGGAACAGGGTGTGCACTATGTCCTCGAGGGTGCTGGGGTCCGTTGGCGCCTTGAGCCGCTTCATAACGATTTTGTAAGCCCTGCCCCAGGGGTCTTGTTCCGCTGTGTCGCAGAGCTGGAGAAAGCATTCCCGCTTGCTGCTCCGAATTGCATGCTTCAGTGCCTTCCTGGCGGTCCTATACTCCTCATGCGATGTGTCGAACCGAGTCGTGCGTCGCGCTCTCTGCATAGCTCTTCTGGCCCTTAGACACGTTGTCCGGAGTCTGTCGATGTCGGCGTTCCACCAGACGATTGGCTCGTGGTGCCGCATGAATGGCTTTCGCTGCCTCATGCTCCTGTCGCAGGCCTCCTCCATTCGCAAGGCGAGCTGGTTAGCCGATTCGTTGGCGCTTGTGTCGCCGAGGGCCTCCCACGTCTCGAGGCTTCTGGCGAGAGCGCTGGTGTTGAGTGTGTCCACGATGTAGACTTTGCTCCTCGTGTTTGACCTGCTGGGTCTGGGGCGTTCGCCAATGGTGCATACTATGGCTTCATGATCGCTTCCGGTGTACACGTTTCCTATTCGCTCTCGAACGTTAGGTCAATGATTGACCCAGCGCCACCCCAGCAGAAGGTTTGCTGGGAGCCCTCGTTCAGCAGGGCTAGGTCTAGCGATGCTAATGTTTCTAGAAGGATTCGGCCTCTTGGATTGGTGACTTGGCAGCCCCACTCGTGTGCCCACGCGTTGAAGTCCCCGGCGATTAGGACTGCCCCGCGGTTTCTTGCGTCTTCTGCTAAATCCTCAATGATTCGGGTGAAGGACTCGAGGGGTAGACTGGGCGCTAGGTAGCAACTGTATACCCATAGGTTGCCAGCTCTCGCGCGCACAAATCCGTCTCCTGCCAGCACATTGCTGAGTTTGCAGGGATCGCCTCCACATGCCCACAGGGGACATTAACACGGTTTCAGGATGTTTTTTTAGTGATTCCACCGTTGTGTTATCCTGGATAAACGCATCGTCATCAACATACCATACCTTTGTGGCAAATCGAATAGCCAAAATCCAGGAATTAACAAACCAGTCACAATGGCGTCACGTGTCATCGGCCAACAACGCAGCCGATGTCCTGTCGAGAGGAATCGCAGCAAGCAGACTGGCAGATCACAATCTGTGGTTATATGGACCAGTATTCCTGCACGGATCTCGAGACAACTGGACGAAGGCACCCAACATAGAACCCAGCAATCTTGAGAGAAAGGCTAAACATGTAAGCTTGCCAATCACACCTAGCGCACATGGGGACGAATTATACACATGCAGACATAGCAACTCGTTTCACAAACTGCAACGCATTGTGGCATATATGTTACGCTTCTGCTACAAAACCAACAGAGCGCACACCACGACGCTCTGCGCAGAAGAACTGACTCGTGCCCGTGCTATAATCCTGCGAACCATACAACAAGTCGAGTTTACAGCAGAGTTAAAACAGTTTCAACGCTATAAGACTGTGGATAGAAAGAGCTCGATCGTATCGTTATCTCCCTTCCTAGGAGACGATGAGCTCATCCGAGTTGGTGGTAGACTTGAAGAAGCTCTACTTCCATACAACGCAAAACACCCAGTTTTGCTGCCTTACAATGACCCAATCGTCAAAATGATCTTGCGGGAACTACATGAGGAGAACATGCATTGTGGTGCTCAAGCATTAAGGGCAATCGCAAGACAACAATATTGGATTATCAATGACAAGACAATGGCTAGAAGCATCATTCACAGCTGTGTTAGATGCACCAAGGCTAGACCAAAGCTGATGCACCAGATCATGGGCAATCTCCCAGCACAACGAGTCACACAAGCACGCCCGTTTCTTAATGCAGGCGTCGACTACTGTGGACCAATCTCGATCCACCATAAGATCCGAGGCAAAAGACCAGATAAGGCATACATCGCCGTGTTCTGCTGCTTTTCCACAAAGGCAGTGCACCTGGAGCTGGTAAGCGACCTGACCACAGATGCATTCTTGGCCGCCCAGCGTCGATTTTTAAGCAGACGTGGGAAGTGCCAAACTATTCATTGCGACAATGCAACGAACTTTGTGGGTGCAAACAACCAGCTTAAAGAATTAGAAGACTCTTTATTCAGCTCAAAGGCAAGTGCTCTGATCACAAATCATTGCAACAAAAAACAAGTGGATTTTAAATTCATTCCTCCCAGGGCTCCATCGTTTGGCGGCCTCTGGGAAGCGGTGGTAAAATCTGCAAAAAAGCTGTTGATAACAACCACCAACACAGCCTCATTGATATTTGAAGAACTAAACACAGTGATAATCGAAATTGAAGCGATTCTCAATTCTCGACCCATCACTCCAATGTCAAATGATCCCACTGATACAACAGCGCTCACCCCAGGACACTTCTTGATTGGTGAACCATTGACAACGCCACCTGACGTCAATACTGATCATCAAGGAAGAACATTGGTAAAGCGCTGGGAATTGGTATCGCGCCTAAAGCATTCATTCTGGAAACAATGGTCTACGGAATACCTCCAAGAATTGCAAGCTCGGCATAAATGGAAGACCGCTTCACCAAACGTACCTGAAGGATTATTAGTTTTGGTTAAGGAAGACAACCTTCCATTAATGAAGTGGCCAATGGGTCGCATCATTAAGACATATCCTGGACAGGACAACCACGTACGAGTGGTTGACGTTAAGACAGCATCTGGCGTATACAAGCGCCCGATCACTCGTCTAGCGCCGCTATTTCCTGAAGATGTGGCAATCAAACGTTCCCACAACGTGATCAGTGACACCACGGAGATTGATGAGCCACCCACACAGCGAACAAAAAAATTGTCACCTACATTAACATCAACATTATTGGTGCTGTTGCTCATGCTTCCATTAGCATTGTCACAGTCAATAAATGTGACACAATTCGCAAACAAGCCTGGAATATTCTATGAGAAACTTGGAACATCAAGAATAGCAACGTCTGAGTGGACCATGATCGTATACTATGACTTGGACCCATATTGGAAGGATATGCAACTAATGTCTGCTGGAATTTCAGAGTTACGATACATGTGCCCTGGACTAAAAAATGTTCCGGCATGTAACTCCATAGTTCAACACTTTCAACATGTGTATAACGAGCTACAAACAGGAAGCGTTTTAATGAAAAACTCTCGAAAACGCAGATCGCCGCTGGATATCATAGGAAATGTAGCAAGCAGTCTTTTTGGTGTTCTCGACGCAAAATACGCAGAGGAGATGACTCAAGTAATTGAGAAAGTGAAAACCCATGAAGACTTTCTACTACATCTGCTCCAAAACCAAACATCAATTGTCGACGCGACAATAAACGTAGTCAGAAAAGACAAAGTAACAACTGATAATCGCCTAAAAATTTTGGAACAGCATATGGCTACTATCAACCGAGAAAGAGGGTCATATCACAGCGATCATCTGACTCAAGCGTACTTAGGACTAATAGCACAATTAACCCTGCTCACAACAACTCTCCAACGAATGCAGTCCGACATATCTGATGTCCTAATCGGTATTCATCATCGGAGAATAAGCCCCACGCTGGTGTCTCCCGAGCAACTAAGAGACCAACTAGACCAGATACGGGATCATTTGCCACAAGATCAAATGCTGCCGGTCACAACGAAAGAGGTGATTCAACTATACAGAATCATGCTAGCCGAAGGAACCCCGACTGCAAAACACGTTATCTCCAAGCTGACGCTACCGCTGGTCTCAACAGCTCAGCTCGAAGTCTTCAGCATCATCCCAATTCCGTTTTGGGATTCAACAAGCTGGAGTCTATTTGACCTCAGAACCACCATAATAACTGTGAACATCCACCGAGACCAGTTCATGGGCACTACCCAAGAGAAATTCCGACGTTGTCTTAAAGTACACAACGAGGAGTTCATCTGCTTTGACCATCAGACGATCTTCAATGTGGACAATCGCTGTGAGTTTCAACTGTTTAACAATAAAACAGAAGCACTGTGTCAGGTAACACACACAAAGGCTGATATGGTGTGGCTAAAAACTCAGCATCCAAATAAATGGATCTTCGCAACGCATTCTACAATTAAACTTCAAGCAGTATGCAACGGAGTTCCGTCAACCATAACACTGGAAGGAACTGGTCTACTCTCCATGTCCCCATCAGCACCTTCAGCACCACAATCAGCGAAGTAAAATCGACCTACACTCGGTTTGGTGACGTGAGCCCACCGGAGACAACACCCTCGCCACCAATGTGGCAACTGAAGAACCAGACATCAGACTTTCTTCAAGAACTTGATGATCTACGCCAGCAACTATCAGCCATCAATCATCACGAGCTGCCACACCATCTCACCACCGTGCAGCACCATCAACTCGCTGCCTATGCTGCCCTAGCAGTATCAATTCTATAGATCATTGCCTTCATTTTCCGGAAGAAGTATCAACTATGGAAACCAAGGCCATCAAATCCCGATCCAGCCATGTCATCACCCCCTATACCCCTTGCACGCCGATTTGCCGTCGACTTGAACGATGGCTGAACACAGTTTCAACGGCCGGGAGAATGTTCAGTTGCAGAAATATGCTTAATTAATAGTTTATAATACCCGTCGGCATAACACAGTGACACCGTGACACATTTTTCTATTTAACATGTAATATAATACCTCACGACAACACACTAGCCACTGCAGTGAGTTCTGCTGAGGGCGAAGACAGCGGTGCAATTGCTGACCATCAAAATGTCGCAATTGCCACCAGACACTAAAATTATCCATAATACACAAAACATATACTTTACAGACTCAGCACTTTTGTACCTTTTGTTACCTATAAATAAGAATCATTTTTATACCCGATACTCAAAATGAGTATTGGGGTATATTAGATTTGTGGTAAAAGTGGATGTGTGTAACGTCCAGAAGGAAGCGTTTCCGACCCCATAAAGTATATATATTCTTAATCAGCATCAATAGCCGAGTCGATTGAGCCATGTCTGTCTGTCCGTCTGTCCGTCTGTCCGTCCGTCCGTCCGTCCGTCTGTCCGTCCCTATTAGCGCCTAGTGCTCAAAGACTATAAGAGCTAGAGCAACGACATTTTGTATACAGACTTCTGTAATATGTCACTGTTACAAGTGTATTTCAAAACTTCGCCCCTCCCACTTCCGCCCCCACAAAGAACGAAAATCTGTGGCATCCACAATTTTAAAGACACAAGAAAACCTAAAACGCAGAATCGTAGAGAATGACCATATCTTCTAGAGTACTGAATCTGAATTGGATCGTAGCATTATTATAGCCAGTATGAAGAAAACAATTTCATTTTTTCTCGCCCTGTCTCTCTCTAACACACACGTAGCATAGCCGGCTTTGCATAGCGCAAAACATTAGCGCCTAGATCTCAGAGACTATAAGAGCTAGAGCAACCAAATTTGGTATCCACACTCCTGAAATATCGGACCTTGACGAGTTTGTTTCAAAATTTCGCCACACCCCCTTCCGGCCCCGCAAAGGACGAAAATCTGGAGCATCCACAGATCTCAGAGACTATTAGACCTGACTGTCGAGCTCTCACTGTTAAAAAACTATTCGTAATTCTTCACTGCAGAACTCACTGTTGACAGCTCACTGCTACAAGTGTGTTTCAAAATTTTGCCCTACCCCCTTCCGCAGCCATAAACAACGAAAATCTGTGGCAACCACAATTTTGAAGATAGGAGAAAATTAAAAACGCACAATCATAGCGAATGGCCATATCTACCAGATTGCCGAATCTTGCCGAATACGAATAAGATCGAATTATTATTATGGCCAAAAGTAACAAATTAATTTGCAGTGGCTACGCAGCGCCCGTCGACACGTTCTGACTGATTTTCTGTCTCTCTCGCACGTACTCTTTGTCGTTTAATGTAGCCATACTGACTATGTATCGGGTATAAATGTAGAGTTGCGGTCGCAGCAGCAACTCACAACGTTCCCCCTCGTTTGTTTTTAAAATTATTAATTTTGATTTTGAAAGCTGTCAGATTAAAGGTGGAGAAGTTGAATTTTCCTTATGCCTGGGAAATAGCTTCTCTTAAGATAAGCGTCTCCCAAACTCAGTTCGATACCATTTGTTCTGCCAACTTTTGCCCGAAGCATTTGGTTGTAAAAGAGTAAAGAGCTAAGAAGAAGAATTGCCCAGCATAAATCTCCCTAATCAAAATCAGCCCAATGTGCCATCCACACCTTCCCGTTCCACCCGTCCATAAAATCATCTTCTCTGGTAGTAATATATCAGAATGTTAGAAACCTACGCAAAAAACTTAGCACTCTTTTTCGGGATAGTGTCTAATTTCCCATCCCATCCCACGTTATCGTGTTTACCGAGATCTGTTTAAAGCCGGACATTCTTAGTTCCGAAGTTTTGGCAAGGCGGCAACCAACTTTTACGCGCGGATCTCAGTCAGGAATCTTCCCACGCAACCGACCGAGGGGCACTGCCGCATGACGCGCGATGCGATTACCGAACCGATCGCGAACATGCAGGAAAGATAGATGTTAGACTAATATTCGAGGAAAATTAGAACTCAAATTTCTAAAAGAACTAAGCATGCATTCAAAATACAACTAAAATGACTAATTACGAGAAAGGTATAGGAGGAGTTTTTTTTAATTTAAATAGTGGAAGGTAATTAGTGGTGGATATAAAATGGTAGATGGAATTATAATCCAAGCATAAGACCCTAAACGTTTCATGCAAGGAGTAATTTGATCAACAAAGTGGAAGGGACAACAGTATATAGTTTTTATTGGATATAATAGGAATCGTGAAGTTTATTCGGAGCAACAAAACAGGTCTATCTACGTCATCCTTGATCAAGTTGTGCACAAAAATCACATCAAGCATTTATCCACGATTAAGTAAGGATGGAAGGTTTATTAAAAGCAATCTACTAGGGTAAGATGGCAATCTCACACGTGCATCTCAGTTGAAGCCCTTGGCCATTGGCGTCTTATATAACATCAAGATCATCATGAATATCAACATCAAGATATTAAATGCTTCGGAGATATCAACGAATACTTCTAGTGCATGCTGTTTATTATGAAGGACGTTCTCGATGGTAGCTACTAAAGAGTGCAGTGCCGTCTCCACCTACCTCATTCCTGATGTGTATATCCGGCAGCTTTTCTAGTGTTTGTTGTAGAAAGGAGATAAGGCTTATCGTTCTGTAGTCCTTTGAAATCATATGGCTGCACTTTTCTGCCTTTGGGAGGAAGACAACTCTCGAGGTTCTTCATTGGATAATGATAAAGCCCGTACTTAGACATGCCGAGTATATTGAGAGTATATTGAGTATACATGAGAAATCACCTCTTTGATCATGGCTGGGAATATACCGTCCAGTCCAGGTGCTTTTATGCGCACGATAGTGTTTATAGCCCAGTGGATTCTCTTAGTTGTTATCAGATCTGTAGAAGGGTAACCTCGGTGCATCCAGGTAAATGGGCCTCCATTAGTGCTGTTAGAACTTCTTCACTGCCCTCTGTCCACTGTCCGTCATCTAGCTTAAGTGGACTCTGTATGGTGGGCTGCTTTGAAAGCTGCTTCCGGAGTCTTGTTGTTTCTGGTTCTTTCTCGATGTTGGAGCAGAAGTTTCTCCACGAGTTTCTTTGTGCCTTACGTAGTTCCTTCTTGTAACTCCTAAGCAGAAATTTGTATTCCTCGTTGATGATCTCTTCGTTCGCTCGTTAAGCGATCTTAAAGAATTCCTTGACTTTCTTTCTTTGGAGAGACAGACCCCGGTTCCGCCAGAGTGGCTTGGACCTCTTCTTTGCTCACGATGCGTGGTAGGCGTCCATTAACTCGTTGGATATGGTCTCTAGGGACGTCTCTATATCCTCCGCAGATTTCACTGAGCCCGGATTCGCCAGCTAGGAAGTAACTGTCTTTTTAAACTTTTCCCAGTTTGTATTCCGGGGGTTTCAATAGATTGTTATCTTCGAAGAGTGTTTGAATTGAATGTACTTATGATCTGAGAAGTATGGTCTTTCAAGGACTCTCCAGCCAGATACCAAAGTACTCTTTCCCGTTACGAGTGTTAGGTCTAGCACGTTGGATGAGGTGGGACCTACGAAAGTGATTCACCTCTATCGTTGATGTCGTGGCTTCCCCACACATTGTGGTGGGCATAGGCGTCAGTACCAATGATAAGTTGGTGGTTTTTTGGTGCCGGCTTCAGTCGTTAGTTCATCAGGTGGTGCGGGCCTGCCGTGTGCCATGTAGCAGGAAGCTGCTAAAAGGAGCTTTTCCTTACTCTCCAGACCAAGGTCATTCTCCACCTCGCCTGCTTGCAGGGTGTGTGCATCTTTGTCCTCGGGGTGTCTCTGTTTAACTTTTAAATTAACCGAACTTGGGGTATAGCAGGTCCTCTGCCCTCTTGATGATCTGGAGGATCACATGCTGGCCCCCCTCGTTGGGTAATGGGCTACCGGCATGCAGAACCTTCCAGTCTGCCGTTGGCACGTCTGGACTCTGCCTCTGCAGCAACTTCAGTTCTCGCTCTTTTTGGGTTGCAATGGGGAAGTGCACCTTTGCCTTTGGGTCGTCATTGCACTTGAGGATCTTAGCCCCTTTGAGCCATCCAGCACTATCGAATGGGAGCATGACATGGAAGCTTTCGGGTCGTCCTCCATTCGCGAGAAAAGCGATTCGACAAGCTGCGCGTGGACTAGCTTCTACTGCGCCACCGTCATCTTCCCATTCTCATCACTGCGGTCAATCAAGGCCACAATGAGGTGTTTCTTTGACACCTCGCTCATGGCCTTCTGTCTGGGCTTCCTCGTCTTTGGCTAAGGGATAGCCACCTTGGGCCCGCGTTGCTGCTTGCTCGCCGGAGTGTCTTTGGCAAACTCTCGATCGAGCGTTGCCTTTTGGTGGCCAAAATCTCCTCCACCACCTGCATCTGGGGCAACTGCGCGTAGTGTCTGCGAACCTCTTCTACCCGTTGCCCAGCCCAAGCTAGCTTGGATTTCTCCTCCTAGGAGATATCCGCCTTGCCTTGGAGCCGACTCAGTACTTTGAGAGATGCCTTCTACTGTGCTTTTTCCTTCCCTACGGCTTCCCTACGGAGGGAGCCGATACCTGGTTCCGGCAAGCGGAGACGGCTTTCTTCCTTCGTTTTGCTTATAAACAGCACGCTCTTCAGAGTCTGTCTCCACAGCGGCACCCGCGCGGCTTATCTTGCAACGCGTCGTTTTTGTGGTAGTATTATTACAAACGCTGGCGACACGTAGAGAGGATTGATCCTCCCAGTGCCCGCCGGTGGTAGCAGTCACGCCTTCCACCGACGTTTGGGTTGACATCACAGCCCGGGTTTGGCCGTCTGTCCGCTCCATAATTGGCCCGAAGATGACCACCCCCTAGCGTTTTTATCCTTGTCGGGATAATGCAGTGTCCATTGCCCAGCCGGCACCCTCGTGGAGGGTTCAGCAAGAGGATTTTCGCCAGCGTTGAAGGCTCAGGCATTAAGGTGTAACAAATTTGCACAACACAATAACTGAAAGTTTGTGAGATCGGATTGCAAGCGAGATTGAAGTGAAATGTCTTTATACTGGACACAAAGCTTAACATCATCCACATACATGAGTACTCGACAGTTGTTAATACCGATGGCAAGTCATTAATAAATTGTGGAAAAAGTAAGGGACCTAGATGGTTGCCCTGTGGTACACCAGAAATAACTTTAACTGGTTAAGAGAGTGAGTTTTGGCGGAAATCCTAAAATAACTTGCTTTGCGCTAGGAGGGAGAGGTTTACAGAGTCGAATGCTTTACTGAAATCGGTGTAAATAACATCCGCCTATAAGTTTCCTTGAAAGCATTTAATAATAAAAGAGAGGAGCTCTAATAAATTCGTTTTAGCCATAAAATGTTGCAGATGATGCAGGCGCAGAGCTCAAAATTTTCTCACACAGCCCGGAACTCCGCACTATGGTCCGAACGACCACTTTTGTTGGCCAAAACCTAATTTTTAAAAGTCAAAACTAAAACCTGGTTTTGATCACTCTGCATTAGAAAAAGAGTGATCATCAAAGCTGCGTACCAGAAATTTCCATAGATGGCGCCACATTCGCAAAATCCGCTGTTCAACCCAACTGTTGTTATCGAAAAGCACGTGCAGTGAAAAAGTGCCATATTAATAGCAATTTTAAATCTCTCAAAAATTGAAATATGACAAGAACTGATTAAATTTTTTTGATGAATCTTAATCAGTCGGGTTTGTACTACGTGTTTTGAGTTGTGAACTGTATCTAGTAGCTGTGACGTCTTCGTAATTGTAGGTTAAAGTGAGTCGTTCAACAAGTGCCAACTTGTAATGAAAACTAATTTTTGAAAAGGTATACAAAATGAGTCCCACCTAGTCCCACCCTGAAACCTTTTGTATGTCGTAGATTCATAAATTCTTGTTGAAATGAATATAGTAAGAAATGCCACTTTTCACCACTTTTCTTGAAATTTGCATTAATAGATTATAACCTCAAATTCGAAAATGCATAGTCGTTTGCCGTATGGAATTCAGAGAAGGGTAAAACATGCAAGGCAAACATATCAGATGAAATTAATAAAGCTTTTAAAGATACCAGCAAGAAAATTTGCTATCGTTTGGCAACAAAACGGAACAAATGCAGGTCAAATTCAAAGATGTTTGAACGAAAATTGGTCAAAAGCCTTAAAGTCAGTGGGACGCCCTGTACCGTTATACATCAAAAAAGGTCGCAGAGCACGAAGAAGGCAGGCTGCAGATCTTTTTGTATCAGAGGGAGAAAACATCAATTTATTGATTCAAGCGGCAAGCATGGCCGCACGAAAACGGGGCAAATACGACCGCGCATTTGTTTCAAAACTTGTATCTTTATGCCCAGAGAAGGCTAAATTAGTTCGTAAGGTTGTACAGGACCCAGTTGGAAAGCCGGCACCTATCTCACCTGACGAGGCGTTAGCCCTGCTTCTCGACAAGGATCTCAGCAAAGACCAGTATTGTGCAATAATTTACGGCAACCTTTGAACCATTTTTTTTTTTTTTTTAATCTTTTTTTTTTTATATTTAAATCAAAATTTTTTGCACGCCTGTGCAACGCCCTAATTTTTTAGTATAAATGTTAAAAATATGCTATTTTCACTATAACTAATAATTTAAATATGCATTATTAAAAAAAAGGCGGTGCCACACCCATTTTTTTTGGAAATCCACTTCCTTTTGATTATTTATAACCAATACAAAAAACTAAATAAAACGAGGGGGAACGTTGTGAGTTGCTGCTGCGACCGCAACTCTACATTTATACCCGATACATAGTCAGTATGGCTACATTAAACGACATAGAGTGCGTGCGAGAGAGACAGAAAATCAGTCAGAACGAGTCGACGGGCGCTGCGTAGCCACTACAAATTGATTTGTTACTTTTGGCTATAATAATAATCCGATCTGATTCGGATTCGGCAAGATTCGGCAATCTGGTAGATATGGCCATTCTCTATGATTGTGCGTTTTTAATTTTCTCCTATCTTCAAAATTGTGGTTGCCACAGATTTTCGTTGTTTATGGCTGCGGAAGGGGGTGGGCCGAAATTTTGAAACACACTTGTAGCAGTGAGCTATCAACAGTGAGTTCTGCAGTGAAAAATTACAAATAGTTTTGTAGCAGTGAGAGCTCTACAGTCAGGTCTAATAGCCTCTGAGATCTGTGGATGCTCCAGATTTTCGTCCTTTGCGGGGCCGGAAGGGGGTGTGGCGAAATTTTGAAACAAACTCGTCAAGGTCCGATATTCCAGGAGTGTGGATACCAAATTTGGTTGCTCTAGCTCTTATAGTCTCTGAGATCTAGGCGCTAATGTTTTGCGCTATGCAAAGCCGGCTATGATACGTGTGTGTTAGAGAGAGACAGGGCGAGAAAAAATGAAATTGTTTTCTTCATCCTGGCTATAATAATGATACGATCCAATTCAGATTCTGCAGTCTGGAAGATAAATTCATTTTCTACGATTCTGCGTTTTTAATTTTCTCGTATCTTTAAAATTGTGGATGCCACAGATTTTCGTCCTTTGTGGAAGTGGAAGTGGGCGGGGCGAAGTTTTGAAATACAATTGTAGCAGTGACATATCACAGAAGTCTGGATACAAAATGTCGTTGCTCTAGCTCTTATAGTCTTTGAGCACTAGGCGCTAATAGGGACGGACGGACGGACAGACGGACAAACAGACATGGCTCAATCGACTCGGCTATTGATGCTGATCAAGAATATATATACTTTATGGGGTCGGAAACGTTTCCTTCTAGGCGTTACACACATCCATTTTCACCACAAATCTAATATACCCCAATACTCATTTTGAGTATCGGGTATAAAAATCTTGTTTCGTTCGCGAGTTATTAATTTTGGCCAACAAAAGTGGTCGTTCGGACCATAGTGCTCCGTTAGGACCCGGAGAAAACATCGGCTTAACTAGTCGAAGATTATGAATCAGCGAGCTTTCATTTAACATGGGACTGATAACGCCGTTCGACCTTGTTAAACCGTATGGGAAGGGCTGACCAAAGTAGCTTTCCTGAAAATAGGTTGTTTAGAAAAATTGGGCAAGAAGATCAGCAATTGCCTGATCATTATTTGAAAAACTTTTCCTGCAGCGGCACATAATTGTATTGCACTTTAAAATTCTAAAAAGCTGATTAATGCAGATATAAATCGGAACCAAACACTTTGTAGCTTCAGCTTACCGCCTGGAATATATTAAATTTTTTTTATGAAAATTTATATTTTTTTCTGTATATATCAAATTTTTGACTGTCAAAAGTCAGTGCAAATAAACACCACCTCTAAAAGAACATTAAAAATACCAGTTTTTATATATTTAAAAAAATTACGTCAAAAAACATAATTCATTAACAAATTTTAAAGCAGTGAATCTGATAAAAAAACGTTTGTTTGGTTCGAAACGTAAATAAAAAGTTAAGTTTTGTTGCCTAGAATAATACTCAATAAGTGTGCATGCATTCATTAAATTGCAATGGAAGTTCAAAAATAAAACGGAACCTCGAGCGCTAAACATTAAAAAAATGCATTCATATGTGCTACTCGCTGCCTCATGACACGGCTCGACCCGAGGGACGCAGAGCCGCAGACCAGATTTATTGAGGCAGTCAAAACCCCTAATACGGATATTAAATTTTATTAATTTAATTATACCTTTTTATTAGTTAATATGAAGATGTCGCGGGCAGATGTCAGGCAATTTAAACGTAATGACATGCGCGAGCAACCGATAATATTTCACTTAGTATTTTGTCAAGGATCTATGTATATGTTGATATGCGGTCATATTGAGAAGCGACAAAGTCAAGCCACGCTTCCTGTTTGGCGAGACTAAAGAGAGTGGGAGGCAAGACTGCGTTATGTAATTTTGATCGCTCAATTATAGGTTAAACTAAGAAAATTTATTTAATTTATTTATTTAAAATACACACATACACTATACATCACACATTGTTATTTAAGCTACAAGATCTGGCTACATCTTGTTTCGGTGTCAAGGCTATATTTGGATGTATTACAGGCAACACCAACTTAGTCATCGTCGGTCGGCGTTATTTTTTGTGTTCACACTCCTTTATCCGTGCTATGTCGACTATACATTCGCCCCGACGAATCCTCCGAACTGGGCAGATTGGACTTACCGTAGCTACGACGACCACGGCAGCATCAACTGGCACCCCGACCAGTATTACGAGTAAGGCTATTCGAACGACGCAGTGGCCACAGACTCCTAAGGAGGGTGGGTCACAAGGAAGGAATCCGAGTGGTGCTGTACTGCCTGACGGATCAGGCCAGATCACGAACCCCATCAACGACCAAGTTGCGGTGCTAATTAAGAATTAAGAATAATTAAGGAATTGGAAAAGGCAAGGGCAAATTAAGGACAGAGGCCCGTTGTAAGCGAAGTAAGCGGTGTTGGAGTGAGCGGTGCGGCGAATACACCGCCATGTTTAAGTGATGAGCCAAAGCAGATATTGAGTGAAAATACGCTGCCAGATTTATCTGAGAAAGTGACACCATTTTTAAATGAACAGTTGGCGCTGCAATTAAGTGGTAATTTGCCGCCACAATTGAGTGGAAATTCGGCAATAGGACGACAAGTCACGCTGATTATAAGCTGTACAACGAACTCCTCGCCATGTTGTGTTACGACCACGGTACTACCAGAACAAAGTTACGTGCGATCATTACGGGATCCACAACGAAACTTTGTGGCACCCACACTAACGCCTGGGTCATATGAAATGGTATCGCCGAGCCCGTTAAATGAATGGTAGATTGCGCGATCTTCCTGAGTTTGAAGGTCAGCCTGATTAATGGCCAATATTCCAATGCGCGTTCACAGAGACAACGGCGGCGTATCATTGCACAGCTTTGGAGGACAACCAAAGGCTAGTTAAGGCCTTCAAGGGTGAAGCGCGAGCTTCCGTCAAGTCGCTGCTCATACGCCCAGCTACGATTCCAAAATGGATGTCCGGAGCAATTGATACGTCGCCAACTGGAAAGCGTGCGAGACGTGCAACCAATTCAAGAACACATAATTAAGATCGTGCCATTTGCTACAAGGGTTAGAAATCTCGCAGCGTTTCTAAAGTCAGCCACGAACGAAGGGCAGCACTTAAGAAATCCATCGCTAATGGTGGAGCTGATCGCCAAGCTGCCCCTGAGCAAAAGGTTGGACTGGACTAGGCATGCTGCTACAATAGTATCTTACCCAACGGTTGTGCACTTGAACGAGTGGCTAAATAATCTCGCTAAACTGGTCTGCACCATTACAGACGTCGGGAACAAGGATCCTAAGCGAAGGGTACTTCTTGCCAGCACAAGTCATATGGATCAGGAGCGACCCAATATGTGAAGAGCACAACACGATCAAGGACTGCTTCAAGCATGCTTCTCCAACGGACCGAACTGAACCGGACTGACTCGAAAGTGGACTTATGAGCAGGTTCTGTAAAAGAGACAGGAAATGCAATGTCTACGGATGCCAGAGAAGACATCAATACCTACTGCACTACCTACGCACTGTTCGACGACGAGCTCATGCGAAGCTCTGAAGGGTAAGAGTCCTAAAGGGTAAGAATCGACAGCGGAACATCCAATGTTCGGTGGAGGGTCCACAGGACAAGCAGATTAACGGAACTGGGAAGCCAAACGTCATGGGCTAAGAAATGTGTACGCAGTTTGAATTCAAATCTACCGATGCAAAGTCTACGTCGAGAAGATTTCAAAACGACGAAGGCTAGACCATGCGCACTTGGGAATACCTATACAAAATAATAGCAGGAGGTCCATATGCAGCTGCCACCAAGCTTGGATGGGTGGACCTTGGAAATATCAAGGCAGTTCAGCAACTCAGTAATCGTGCCTCCTAGCATTCCCACAGGATAATCTTCTAGAGAAGATGGTCAGCGACTACTTTGAAATATAGAAGTTCGGAGTAAAGCCTGCTCCACCGGTCGCAGCTAGCGGTGATGCACGGGCAGTGCAAATTCTCGAGGAGACGATAAAGCGAACGGGCCAACGATATCAAACTAGTCTGCCAAGCAGCTACAACATGGCATTTAAGAGATTAGTCAACATCGAGAGGAAATTGCGGCGCGATGTGAACTTTGCGCAGGCATATCTTGAAATCATGGATGACTACGCCAAGAAGGGATATGAGCGATGACTAGAGTAGAGACTAGAGTGACCTGCCGCACTTCGGGATCGAGAACCCAAATAAGCCTGGAATGATCCGTCTAGTATTAGATGCGGCAGCCAAGGTTGCTGGCGTATCCCTTAACTCAGCTCTGCTCAAAGACCCAGAGCAAATCTCTGCCGGCCGTGCTTTTCCATTTTCGGGAAGGAGCAGTGGGAGATGTTCCATTAATGTTTGATACAGCCACAGGATAGATGTACCCAGAGATTCCAGTCAAGGAACGAAGAAGACCGGCAGGATCCAGAATTTTATGTAATGGAGGCTATTACTTTAAAGCCCAAAATGCTTCAAAGTACCTTCATACAGATCCCCGCGCGGTCCTGGCAATAAATCAGTACCACTATGCTGACGACTACGACGACTATTTCTGTATCAACACGAGTAAGAGAACCGGGGGTTTCGAGTTGTGCCGGTTTTCTTCCAGTTCGGAAAGTGTGGTGAAGTCTTTGAACCCATAAGGATCCAATAATAACGTTGAATGGACCGAAGCTGAGGAGAAGAAACTGGTCATGTAATGGCAGCCAGCTACAGATGACTTCAAATTAAGCGTAAAGTACCATCGGGTGCCCAGCAGCGTGATGATCGGGTAAAGTGATCCCCCCAAGAGGGAGTTCCTAAGCCTCTTCATGTCAATGTTTTGACCCGATAGTACTCTTGAGCTACTACACGGTAACCGCCAAATTGTTGATGCGAGAAATTTGGCGAGTAGGAGTTGAATGGGACGAACAGTTGCCTGATGAATTGGTGACAGCGCTTGAGCGCTGGCGGTAAGAGATGAGCTACGTGAAAGAGTTCCGATATCCGCGCCACTAATTTGGGGTCAGACGCGTGCGGGCGCTGCAGCTGTACGTTCTTGTGGGCTCAAGCCAATTGGCGTTCGCTGGGAACGAGACTGATGGACACCGTAAAACAGGAACACATGCAGCGTTCAACAGCTGCACTCTGGACTGACTCTAAAACTGTGCTGCACTGGATGAGCAGCACCCACCGACGGTAGAAACTGTTTATAGGAAACCGGGTGCCGGAGATTTTAGAATCCACTAAGGTATCCCACTATCGTATCCTGGAGGGTCCTGGAAGAGCACTCCTGCTCGGACCACAGGTACGTGGAAACCGTGGAATCTCTTTTTCACTACCGAGACCAGCTCAATTCCGGAACCTCAGGCGGACAAACTGGACTCGGTACTCAGACCACCTCTGTCGTGTTCTCCCTGAGACTCCACCTGAGGAGGAGATTTCTAGGGAAGCCACGACTCATCTTGTTAAAATATTTACCGACGCCTGCAATGAGGCGCTCGATAAATCCTGCCCCTCTGGCAAGAACAGAGGCCGGAAGAAACCTGAATGGTGGACTCCTAAACTTGGAGAACTCCGGAAAGCCTCCCGGAGACTCTTTAACACAGCTAAGGCTGAGAACGTTGAGCGGAACTGGGCCGAATACAAGGGCAGTCTGTCAACTTATAACAAAGAACTGAGGAAAGCCAAACGCGCCTCATGGCGTAAGTTCTGTAGCGACATTGAGAATAACTCAGAAGCCTCGCGCTTGCGCAAAGTTCTTTCGAAGACTACACCCACTCTGGGCTACCTGAAGAATGCCGACCAATCGTGGACAACGTCCAGCAATGAGTCGCTAAATCTTCTCCTTAACACCCACTTTCCCGGCTGCGATGAAAACAGAACACACTACATCGCGGCTCCTTCCGTTGCCTCAAGTGATATCATGAACCTGCTACGCCAGGAGAACATTTCCTCGGCAATCAAAAGCTTCAAACCATACAAGTCTGCGGGACCAGATGGCATCATCCCTGCCCAACTGATTCACGATGGACAAAAAGCCATTCATTGGCTCAAAAGAATTTACGAATTAGTCTTCTCCCACGGGTACATCCCAGACACCTGGCTTCAAGCCAAATTTGTTTTTATTCCCAAGGCAGGCAAGCACTCGCACACTGCCCCCAAAGATTTCAGACCCATAAGTCTATCGTCTTTCCTTCTGAAATTGATGGAATGACTCCTGGGGCTGCATCTCACGGCTAGTATTTCGCCCAGTCTTATCTCAGACTCCCAGCATGCCTATCGGAAGGGAAGATCCACCGAAATGCCCCCACACACGATTACATCGATCATCGAAGCGTACCTTAACTATAAAGAGTACACCCTGGTAGCCTTCCTCGACATAGAAGGCGGCTTTAATAATATCCTCCCGACCGCCATCACGGGCGCACTGACGGAACTGGGGGTTGACTCCCGGACGGTGAGCCTGATCGATCAGATGCTATAATGCAGGACGGTTGAGGCATCACTGGGGACGTCAACGTCCACCAGATTTGTCAGCAGAAGCACCCCGCAGGGCGGAGTCCTCTCGCCCCTCCTATGGAACGTGGCAGTGAACGAACTGCTGCGGGAGATAGAGGGGGGTGGCTGCCGCGTGGTGGCGTATGCGGACGATGTTGCCATAGCATTCTCCGGTAAATTTCCGCAGACGCTCTGTGAGTGCCTGACAAGCACACTCATGAAGATGTCAAAATGGGCAGACAAATGCGGTCTAGGCGTCAACCCGTCTAAAACGGAACTGGTGCTTATCACTAGGAAGTACAAAGTTCCGGCACTGATTCCCCCAAGACTATGTGGGGAAGCGCTAGTCTTCAGCAACAACGCCAAGTATCTTGGCCTAATCCTCGATAGAAAGCTCGACTGGAAATTGAGCATAGAGGATAGAGTAAAGAAGGCCATAGTGGCCCTTTATACATGCAGGAAAGCCATCGGACTAAAATGGGGAATGACCCCCTAAATAGTTCGGTGGCTTTACACCGCCATCATACGACCGATCATGCTCTATGGAGTGGTGTTATGGTGGCCAGCCTTAGACAAAAGGACATGCCTCAATAAACTCAGCAGAGTTCAACGCATGGCAGAGCTATGCATAACTGGCGGGCTACGCACTACTCCAGGGGAAGCCCTGGATACTGTGCTGGACCTCCTCCCTGCAGATCTCATGGGAAAGAAGGTGGCAACACTTTCCGCCCTCAGAATGAGAGAAGCCAGACTGTGGAAAGCGCCCGCGGTTGGGCACTCGGGAATCCTGACGAGACTTCCGCAATTACCTGAGAGGACAGATTATTGTATCCCTAGTGATCACCTCTCGACGCCTTTCCAGGTATCAATCCCACCTAGGGAGGACTGGGAGATGGGCGAACCAGGACCCGCAAATGCGGTTCACTTCTACAATGATGGCTCAAAGTTAGACGGCCGCGTGGGAGGTGAAGTCTACTGCAGCGAGCTGAACATCAGTCATTGCTTCAGGATCCCGGATCACTGCAGTGTATTCCAAGCGGAGGTTGTAGCCATCAAGGAGGCCATCTATCGTCTCCAAACTACTTCTAGACACGCACTTAGTGTGCGTCTTCTCGGACAGCCAAGCAGCTATTAAAGCTTTAGGCTCAATATCGTCGAACTCAGCGACTGTAAATGATTGCCGCAGGTCTCTGCACGAGATCGCAGAGCAGTTAGATCTCTTCCTTATATGGGTCCCAGGTCATATGGACATCGAGGGGAACGACGCTGCCGACGAGCTAGCCAGGCAGGGTACTACGATTCCTCTCCTATCGGAGAGGAAGCAGGTAGCGATGCCTCTGGCTACGTGCAGGCTCCTCACGCACGAATTGTTCGAGCAAAATGCCAATAGGAGATGGCAGCAAACCATTTCCTGTAAAGTCTCAAGATTGATATGGCCATATCGATCGAAGAAGCGCTCAGCCGAGCTGTATAGACTCAGCAGAGCACAGTGCTCTGCAGTTACTCGAGCCATTACGGGACACTGGCAGATCGGCACTCATGCCTCTAGACTGTCAATCTCTCATAACGACTTCTGCAGGAGTTGTCGCGACGAGGAAGAGGAGGAATCGGTCCCCCCACTTCTTCTGCCACTGCCCGGCCCTTGGAAATCGTCATCTTCGTATTCTCGGGGCCGCTTTGTTCACGGAAATTTCGGACCTGTCCGAAATCAAACCAGGGACCTTGTCCAAATTCATCCAAGCCTCCGGATGGGAGTGCCCTTATTTTGCAACAGCTTATTCTCCACGGTTTTTAGGCATTGGGAAGGGGCATACGCCCATGCGGCATCACAACGGACCTTTTTACAGGTCCAAATGAGCTTGGGGGGGTTTCATCACTCCCCCAGGCTACCGCCTGAACCTAACCTAACCTAAGGTATCCCAATGGAGGTGGGTACCATCTGCCGAAAACGTGGCAGATGAACCAACGCGTCCGCAACGCCATGTGGCTCTTATTCAAGGATCACTATGGCTAAGCGGACTTCGTTTCTACGGGAACCTGAAGAAAACGGGCCGAAATCTTCTTCGACTGATAATTGCTGCCCACAGACAACGGATGGTGAAGAAATGCCATGTGAGTTTGCACTAGTCATGGCAATTATGATGAAGGAGGTTGCCCCAAAAGAGCACGTACTAGGAAGCTTCCTGATCAAGGCGGAGAATGTTGTCAATTCGAGTCCGCTCACCCATCTGCCAGTCACGGTTGATCAGGAGTCCCGTCTCACCGCACATGACCTGCTTTTAAAGTTATTTAGCTATTTTATTTTTAATAATACATATTGTTGTTTGCTATTACTTTTGGAGCAACTTATACAACAGTCAACAGTCAGGAAAAATTATGATTTCAAAAAAAATAAATTAAAAAAATGCGTGTTATCAAGGTCGAAGAATTTGGAGGGGGATATTATATGGTTCAATTATCTGTTCAGGTTTCTAGGGTAGAGGTCCTGTTAGATCATCCTGTTGGGCAGGTCGACTGGGTGTATTCTGGCCAGCCTACGCCGGTATCTTGTTCTCGCAAGACGCCTCGCCAGTATATTAGGGTGGCTTCTGAGCTTACAAATATGGTTCTTCGCTTGATTGTTGATAACATCACCAACAAGTGGTACGTTAAGGTCCTTGGCAATGTCCCGGTTACGGATATACCACTTAGCTCCGGAGATCCTACGCAGAAATTTACTCTGGAACGTCATGATCCTCGCAAGGTTAGTTTTGGCGGCAATCCCATACAGTGTAACTCCGAGGTGTGTGTGATTCCTACGCTGTTCACGAGTTTCCCAAGCAGGAAGACACCAGGGCTAGAGCCCATTCTTAAAGTGTGCACACACTGCACACTTATCAGGGTTTATGGAGATGTTCCATCGGCAGGCCCAGTTTTCAAATAGCTTAAGGTATTGCTGTAGATTGTCTGTGGCACCATAGACACAGCTAGCCCTCGAGAGTACTGCTGTGTCGTCAGCAAATGTTGCCACCTTGAGGGTCTGCCCTGGTTGCCTTTGGACTGTAGAGGGATTTGGCATGTCATGGGTGAATAAGCAGTACAGTGTCGGCCCAAGCATGCTGCCCTTCGGTAGTCCTGCCTTGATGGTCTTGGTCAAAGAAGCTACACCATCCTGGACTACACGGAAGGTCCTCTCCGTCAGAAAGCTTTTGATAACTTCATACAACTGAGGGTTGAGCATCACTTTGATTTTAGCGAGTAGTCCCTCGTGCCACACTCGGTCGAAAGCCTGCGAAATATCCAGGTAAGCAGCTACAGTGTACTGCTTGTTTTGGAAGCCATCTAGTATGTGTTCTACCACCCTGTGCAGTTGTTGACAGTTGACAAGAGACTCCGGAATGGTGTGAACCTTTCTTTCAGGTTCGTCGCAAAAGCCTCCACTCTGTCCATTGCTGTTCTTGCCCATGAGCCGTCAGCCTTCTTTACCGGAAAGCGAGGTTGCCGCTTGTAGCGTCCTGTCAGTTTCCAAAGGGCGTAGTTTGAGTGTACGTCTGCTGTGGCCTCCGATAGCAGAAATGACATGCTGAAATGAGTAGCCGATTCGCCGGACCTTCCAGGAGACAACGGTCAGCCGAACACGCACGCGCTATCTATATCATTCCATTTAGTATTTTGTCAGGGAACTATGTATTTGTTGATATGCGGTAATACAGAAAATATATTTAACTTCCTATAGAATAAAACTCACACATACACTATTCATCACACACTACACACAGAGCAACCATGCACGCTACCCTCATTATTATTTACGCTAAAAAGATCTGGGTTCTTTTTGTTTCGGTGTCGAAGCGATATTTAGATGTGTTAAAGGCAACTCCCACGTGGTCATCGTCGGTCGGCGTCAGAAGACAAAAAAGATGTCGATTGCATTTCCTTCACGCAAGTATATGTTTACCAAATCTTGGCGGCGCTTTTTTCGCTCCCTACAAATCGCCCACAAATAATACTTTGTTGCATTTTTGTATGTAAAATTTGAATCTTTAACAGATTTTATTATACCCGATACTCAAAATAAGTATTGGGGTATATTAGATTTGTGGTGAAAATGGATGTGTGTAACGTCCAGAAGGAACCGTTTCCGACCCCATAAAGTATATATATTCTTGATCAGCATCAATAGCCGAGTCGATTGAGCCATGTCTGTCTGTCCGTCCGTCCGTCCGTCCGTCCGTCCGTCTGTCCGTCCCTATTAGCGCCTAGTGCTCAAAGACTATAAGAGCTAGAGCAACGACATTTTGTATCCAGCCTTCTGTGATATGTCACTGTTACAAGTATATTTCAAAACATCGCCCCGCCCACTTCCGCCCCCACAAAGGACGAAAATCTGTGGCATCCACAATTTTAAAGATACGAGATAGAGTAGAGACTAGAGTGACCTGCCGCACTTCGGGATCGAGAACCCAAATAAGCCTGGAATGATCCGTCTAGTATTAGATGCGGCAGCCAAGGTTGCTGGCGTATCCCTTAACTCAGCTCTGCTCAAAGACCCAGAGCAAATCTCTGCCGGCCGTGCTTTTCCATTTTCGGGAAGGAGCAGTGGGAGATGTTCCATTAATGTTTGATACAGCCACAGGATAGATGTACCCAGAGATTCCAGTCAAGGAACGAAGAAGACCGGCAGGATCCAGAATTTTATGTAATGGAGGCTATTACTTTAAAGCCCAAAATGCTTCAAAGTACCTTCATACAGATCCCCGCGCGGTCCTGGCAATAAATCAGTACCACTATGCTGACGACTACGACGACTATTTCTGTATCAACACGAGTAAGAGAACCGGGGGTTTCGAGTTGTGCCGGTTTTCTTACAGTTCGGAAAGTGTGGTGAAGTCTTTGAACCCATAAGGATCCAATAATAACGTTGAATGGACCGAAGCTGAGGAGAAGAAACTGGTCATGTAATGGCAGCCAGCTACAGATGACTTCAAATTAAGCGTAAAGTACCATCGGGTGCCCAGCAGCGTGATGATCGGGTAAAGTGATCCCCCCAAGAGGGAGTTCCTAAGCCTCTTCATGTCAATGTTTTGACCCGATAGTACTCTTGAGCTACTACACGGTAACCGCCAAATTGTTGATGCGAGAAATTTGGCGAGTAGGAGTTGAATGGGACGAACAGTTGCCTGATGAATTGGTGACAGCGCTTGAGCGCTGGCGGTAAGAGATGAGCTACGTGAAAGAGTTCCGATATCCGCGCCACTAATTTGGGGTCAGACGCGTGCGGGCGCTGCAGCTGTACGTTCTTGTGGGCTCAAGCCAATTGGCGTTCGCTGGGAACGAGACTGATGGACACCGTAAAACAGGAACACATGCAGCGTTCAACAGCTGCACTCTGGACTGACTCTAAAACTGTGCTGCACTGGATGAGCAGCACCCACCGACGGTAGAAACTGTTTATAGGAAACCGGGTGCCGGAGATTTTAGAATCCACTAAGGTATCCCACTATCGTATCCTGGAGGGTCCTGGAAGAGCACTCCTGCTCGGACCACAGGTACGTGGAAACCGTGGAATCTCTTTTTCACTACCGAGACCAGCTCAATTCCGGAACCTCAGGCGGACAAACTGGACTCGGTACTCAGACCACCTCTGTCGTGTTCTCCCTGAGACTCCACCTGAGGAGGAGATTTCTAGGGAAGCCACGACTCATCTTGTTAAAATATTTACCGACGCCTGCAATGAGGCGCTCGATAAATCCTGCCCCTCTGGCAAGAACAGAGGCCGGAAGAAACCTGAATGGTGGACTCCTAAACTTGGAGAACTCCGAAAAGCCTCCCGGAGACTCTTTAACACAGCTAAGGCTGAGAACGTTGAGCGGAACTGGGCCGAATACAAGGGCAGTCTGTCAACTTATAACAAAGAACTGAGGAAAGCCAAACGCGCCTCATGGCGTAAGTTCTGTAGCGACATTGAGAATAACTCAGAAGCCTCGCGCTTGCGCAAAGTTCTTTCGAAGACTACACCCACTCTGGGCTACCTGAAGAATGCCGACCAATCGTGGACAACGTCCAGCAATGAGTCGCTAAATCTTCTCCTTAACACCCACTTTCCCGGCTGCGATGAAAACAGAACACACTACATCGCGGCTCCTTCCGTTGCCTCAAGTGATATCATGAACCTGCTACGCCAGGAGAACATTTCCTCGGCAATCAAAAGCTTCAAACCATACAAGTCTGCGGGACCAGATGGCATCATCCCTGCCCAACTGATTCACGATGGACAAAAAGCCATTCATTGGCTCAAAAGAATTTACGAATTAGTCTTCTCCCACGGGTACATCCCAGACACCTGGCTTCAAACCAAATTTTTTTTTATTCCCAAGGCAGGCAAGCACTCGCACACTGCCCCCAAAGATTTCAGACCCATAAGTCTATCGTCTTTCCTTCTGAAATTGATGGAATGACTCCTGGGGCTGCATCTCACGGCTAGTATTTCGCCCAGTCTTATCTCAGACTCCCAGCATGCCTATCGGAAGGGAAGATCCACCGAAATGCCCCCACACACGATTACATCGATCATCGAAGCGTACCTTAACTATAAAGAGTACACCCTGGTAGCCTTCCTCGACATAGAAGGCGGCTTTAATAATATCCTCCCGACCGCCATCACGGGCGCACTGACGGAACTGGGGGTTGACTCCCGGACGGTGAGCCTGATCGATCAGATGCTACAATGCAGGACGGTTGAGGCATCACTGGGGACGTCAACGTCCACCAGATTTGTCAGCAGAGGCACCCCGCAGGGCAGAGTCCTCTCGCCCCTCCTATGGAACGTGGCAGTGAACGAACTGCTGCGGGAGATAGAGGGGGGTGGCTGCCGCGTGGTGGCGTATGCGGACGATGTTGCCATAGCATTCTCCGGTAAATTTCCGCAGACGCTCTGTGAGTGCCTGACAAGCACACTCATGAAGATGTCAAAATGGGCAGACAAATGCGGTCTAGGCGTCAACCCGTCTAAAACGGAACTGGTGCTTATCACTAGGAAGTACAAAGTTCCGGCACTGATTCCCCCAAGACTATGTGGGGAAGCGCTAGTCTTCAGCAACAACGCGAAGTATCTTGGCCTAATCCTCGATAAAAAGCTCGACTGGAAATTGAGCATAGAGGATAGAGTAAAGAAGGCCATAGTGGCCCTTTATACATGCAGGAAAGCCATCGGACTAAAATGGGGAATGACCCCCTAAATAGTTCGGTGGCTTTACACCGCCATCATACGACCGATCATGCTCTATGGAGTGGTGTTATGGTGGCCAGCCTTAGACAAAAGGACATGCCTCAATAAACTCAGCAGAGTTCAACGCATGGCAGAGCTATGCATAACTGGCGGGCTACGCACTACTCCAGGGGAAGCCCTGGATACTGTGCTGGACCTCCTCCCTGCAGATCTCATGGGAAAGAAGGTGGCAACACTTTCCGCCCTCAGAATGAGAGAAGCCAGACTGTGGAAAGCGCCCGCGGTTGGGCACTCGGGAATCCTGACGAGACTTCCGCAATTACCTGAGAGGACAGATTATTGTATCCCTAGTGATCACCTCTCGACGCCTTTCCAGGTATCAATCCCACCTAGGGAGGACTGGGAGATGGGCGAACCAGGACCCGCAAATGCGGTTCACTTCTACAATGATGGCTCAAAGTTAGACGGCCGCGTGGGAGGTGAAGTCTACTGCAGCGAGCTGAACATCAGTCATTGCTTCAGGATCCCGGATCACTGCAGTGTATTCCAAGCGGAGGTTGTAGCCATCAAGGAGGCCATCTATCGTCTCCAAACTACTTCTAGACACGCACTTAGTGTGCGTCTTCTCGGACAGCCAAGCAGCTATTAAAGCTTTAGGCTCAATATCGTCGAACTCAGCGACTGTAAATGATTGCCGCAGGTCTCTGCACGAGATCGCAGAGCAGTTAGATCTCTTCCTTATATGGGTCCCAGGTCATATGGACATCGAGGGGAACGACGCTGCCGACGAGCTAGCCAGGCAGGGTACTACGATTCCTCTCCTATCGGAGAGGAAGCAGGTAGCGATGCCTCTGGCTACGTGCAGGCTCCTCACGCACGAATTGTTCGAGCAAAATGCCAATAGGAGATGGCAGCAAACCATTTCCTGTAAAGTCTCAAGATTGATATGGCCATATCGATCGAAGAAGCGCTCAGCCGAGCTGTATAGACTCAGCAGAGCACAGTGCTCTGCAGTTACTCGAGCCATTACGGGACACTGGCAGATCGGCACTCATGCCTCTAGACTGTCAATCTCTCATAACGACTTCTGCAGGAGTTGTCGCGACGAGGAAGAGGAGGAATCGGTCCCCCACTTCTTCTGCCACTGCCCGGCCCTTGGAAATCGTCATCTTCGTATTCTCGGGGCCGCTTTGTTCACGGAAATTTCGGACCTGTCCGAAATCAAACCAGGACCTTGTCCAAATTCATCCAAGCCTCCGGATGGGAGTGCCCTTATTTTGCAACAGCTTATTCTCCACGGTTTTTAGGCATTGGGAAGGGGCATACGCCCATGCGGCATCACAACGGACCTTTTTACAGGTCCAAATGAGCTTGGGGGGGTTTCATCACTCCCCCAGGCTACCGCCTGAACCTAACCTAACCTAAGGTATCCCAATGGAGGTGGGTACCATCTGCCGAAAACGTGGCAGATGAACCAACGCGTCCGCAACGCCATGTGGCTCTTATTCAAGGATCACTATGGCTAAGCGGACTTCGTTTCTACGGGAACCTGAAGAAAACGGGCCGAAATCTTCTTCGACTGATAATTGCTGCCCACAGACAACGGATGGTGAAGAAATGCCATGTGAGTTTGCACTAGTCATGGCAATTATGATGAAGGAGGTTGCCCCAAAAGAGCACGTACTAGGAAGCTTCCTGATCAAGGCGGAGAATGTTGTCAATTCGAGTCCGCTCACCCATCTGCCAGTCACGGTTGATCAGGAGTCCCGTCTCACCGCACATGACCTGCTTTTAAAGTTATTTAGCTATTTTATTTTTAATAATACATATTGTTGTTTGCTATTACTTTTGGAGCAACTTATACAACAGTCAACAGTCAGGAAAAATTATGATTTCAAAAAAAAATAAATTAAAAAAATGCGTGTTATCAAGGTCGAAGAATTTGGAGGGGGGATATTATATGGTTCAATTATCTGTTCAGGTTTCTAGGGTAGAGGTCCTGTTAGATCATCCTGTTGGGCAGGTCGACTGGATGTATTCTGGCCAGCCTACGCCGGTATCTTGTTCTCGCAAGACGCCTCGCCAGTATATTAGGGTGGCTTCTGAGCTTACAAATATGGTTCTTCGCTTGATTGTTGATAACATCACCAACAAGTGGTACGTTAAGGTCCTTGGCAATGTCCCGGTTACGGATATACCACTTAGCTCCGGAGATCCTACGCAGAAATTTACTCTGGGACGTCATGATCCTCGCAAGGTTAGTTTTGGCGGCAATCCCATACAGTGTAACTCCGAGGTGTGTGTGATTCCTACGCTGTTCACGAGTTTCCCAAGCAGGAAGACACCAGGGCTAGAGCCCATTCTTAAAGTGTGCACACACTGCACACTTATCAGGGTTTATGGAGATGTTCCATCGGCAGGCCCAGTTTTCAAATAGCTTAAGGTATTGCTGTAGATTGTCTGTGGCACCATAGACACAGCTAGCCCTCGAGAGTACTGCTGTGTCGTCAGCAAATGTTGCCACCTTGAGGGTCTGCCCTGGTTGCCTTTGGACTGTAGAGGGATTTGGCATGTCATGGGTGAATAAGCAGTACAGTGTCGGCCCAAGCACGCTGCCCTGCGGTAGTCCTGCCTTGATGGTCTTGGTCAAAGAAGCTACACCATCCTGGACTACACGGAAGGTCCTCTCCGTCAGAAAGCTTTTGATAACTGCATTCAACTGAGGGTTGAGCATCACTTTGATTTTAGCGAGTAGTCCCTCGTGCCACACTCGGTCGAAAGCCTGCGAAATATCCAGGTAAGCAGCTACAGTGTACTGCTTGTTTTGGAAGCCATCTAGTATGTGTTCTACCACCCTGTGCAGTTGTTGACAGTTGACAAGAGACTCCGGAATGGTGTGAATCTTTCTTCCAGGTTCGTCGCAAAAGCCTCCACTCTGTCCATTGCTGTTCTTGCCCATGAGCCGTCAGCCTTCTTTACCGGAAAGCGAGGTTGCCGCTTGTAGCGTCCTGTCAGTTTCAAAGGGCGTAGTTTGAGTGTACGTCTGCTGTGGCCTCCGATAGCAGAAATGACATGCTGAAATGAGTAGCCGATTCGCCGGACCTTCCAGGAGACAACGGTCAGCCGAACACGCACGCGCTATCTATATCATTCCATTTAGTATTTTGTCAGGGAACTATGTATTTGTTGATATGCGGTAATACAGAAAATATATTTAACTTCCTATAGAATAAAACTCACACATACACTATTCATCACACACTACACACAGAGCAACCATGCACGCTACCCTCATTATTATTTACGCTAAAAGATCTGGGTTCTTTTTTGTTTCGGTGTCGAAGCGATATTTAGATGTGTTAAAGGCAACTCCCACGTGGTCATCGTCGGTCGGCGTCAGAAGACAAAAAAGATGTCGATTGCATTTCCTTCACGCAAGTATATGTTTACCCAATCTTGGCGGCGCTTTTTTCGCTCCCTACAAATCGCCCACAAATAATACTTTGTTGCATTTTCGTATGTAAAATTTGAATCTTTAACAGATTTTATTATACCAGATACTCAAAATAAGTATTGGGGTATATTAGATTTGTGGTGAAAATGGATGTGTGTAACGTCCAGAAGGAACCGTTTCCGACCCCATAAAGTATATATATTCTTGATCAGCATCAATAGCCGAGTCGATTGAGCCATGTCTGTCTGTCCGTCCGTCCGTCCGTCCGTCCGTCCGTCTGTCCGTCCCTATTAGCGCCTAGTGCTCAAAGACTATAAGAGCTAGAGCAACGACATTTTGTATCCAGCCTTCTGTGATATGTCACTGTTACAAGTATATTTCAAAACATCGCCCCGCCCACTTCCGCCCCCACAAAGGACGAAAATCTGTGGCATCCACAATTTTAAAGATACGAGAAAAGAAAACGCAGAATCGTAGAGAATGAATTTATCTTCTAGACTGCAGAATCTGAATTGGATCATATCATTATTATAGCCAGAATGAAGAAAACTATTTCATTTTTTCTCGCCCTGTCTCTCTCTAACACACACGTATCATAGCCGGCTTTGCATAGCGCGAAACATTAGCGCCTAGATCTCAGAGACTATAACAGCTAGAGCAACCAAAATTTTGTATCCAGATTCCTATAATATCGGACCTTGACGAATTTGTTTCAAAATTTCGCCCCACCCCCTTCCGCCCCCGCAAAGTGCGAAAATCTGTGGCATCCACAGATCTCAGAGACTATTAGACCTGACTGTAGAGCTCTCACTGTTACAAAACTATTTTTAATTTTTCACTGCAGAACTCACTGTTGACAGCTCACTGCTACAAGTGTGTTTCAAAATTTTGCCCTACCCCCTTCCGCAGCCATAAACAACGAAAATCTGTGGCAACCACAATTTTGAAGATAGGAGAAAATTAAAAACGCACAATCATAGCGAATGGCCATATCTACCAGATTGCCGAATCTTGCCGAATACGAATAAGATCGAATTATTATTATGGCCAAAATAACAAATTAATTTGCAGTGGCTACGCAGCGCCCGTCGACACGTTCTGACTGATTTTCTGTCTCTCTCGCACGTACTCTTTGTCGTTTAATGTAGCCATACTGACTATGTATCGGGCATAAATGTAGAGTTGCGGTCGCAGCAGCAACTCACAACGTTCCCTCTCGTTTTTAAATTCACATTCTGCTGCTAATAGCCTTATGACATTAGACTGTGCTAACTTACTAACTGCCAAAACAGAGACAGCCTTATGGTAAAAGCAGGCAGTGAAAGCGAGAGAGATACATGCATATGTATATGCGTCAGCTTGGCTCTTCTGCGTTGAAGCAGAAATGATACACTTTTCAGATCCAATTTTGCTGGTGTTGGAAAACAACATTTTGTCACAAATATTGCTGTGCTGTAGGATGGCAATGTCGAATCGGATTGGAATTCCTATATACAAACAAGTTCTTAATTAATAAAAAATTATTGTCTTATTGCTAACGGTCGTATTCAACCAGACTTCAACTCAAACTTAGACTGCAAGACACAACGAAAAATAAATACTGATATCATTTTTTTTGAAAATGTACAGCTGTCGGAGGAATTTAATTTAACTTCGTTCTTTTTTTCCCTATATGTATGGCCAATTTTCATAAGAAATTCTAAATTTAATAAATTAAAATATTTCAAATTATATATAAAATATAAATTTAGTATTTTTTTTTTGTTGGTATATCTAAAAGAAATTAATATTTTGTATACTTTCTAAAATAGTTCAGGGAGGAATTTTTCGTCCAGGTATCCTTCCAGTCGTAATTTTGGGACTGGAAGAGAGCTGCGAGGTTTCCAAGTGAATCCTACACCCAGTTTTAAAAGACAATCGATTTAACGTTGTTTTATAAGACCACAACTGTTTCAAAAGAGTTTTATTTCTTTATTTTAATATGTTAGAAAATTCAATGTACAAAGTAGCATTCAGATGTATATATACATATGTATCACAGTTCAATTTGTTGAACATATAAATTTCCAGTAAATTTGTGTGTTAAATATATAAAAAGGTATTGTACATCATTTGGTGACTAATACCGTTTTTGTGTTGTTTGGAATCAATGTCCAAACATTGACAGGCAAGTGGTTGACTGTCACTGTATAAATAACGGTTTACATACAATGTAGATGTACTAATTAAGTAAAAGTATGTATATCGTATTCACATACATAGTTAAATTAGTCGGATAAATGTAGTTATGTATTGAATTATAGTTAAATATATATAGATATATGTACATAACACAAAATGTATGCATATATATGTACGTACATACAGATATAAACAATACTGCATATTCATTTACGTATGTACATATGTGTATACATATATTATTAAGATGTCGGATTTCATCCACCAGAGCTATTTATTTTGCTATCCAAAGAGCTGTTACGTAACTAGCGATTGTACACAGATTTTATATAAATATTTTGACACATTTTAAGGGTTGATTTATTCTTAAGATTATGATATACTATGTATGTTACTACCAAGTACTAAAAAACAAATACGGCTTGTGGGTGTTCCGTTAATATCCCTTAAGGGATAGAGCTAGTTTTAGTCCGGCTTCAGAAAACTTATTCCCTACGTCGTTTATTGACACGCTTGCAACGTTAAAAAAAATCGTAACGTAAGTCTCAATGCACGTTTCGCGACACTACAATACCGCGTGCTCAGTATATACATACATATGTACATACATATATGTACATATGATTTATGTAACTTATACAATACATATTATACATCAGCCTGAAGTCCTTGTTGCTCTGCAATTAATATATTAATACATATTGATGATATATTATAATATATTGATTTATAAAATATGTGTGCATAGTATGCACGTGTTGCGAATGTGTATAGTCCATTATCATAGCTATGGGCATAAATTGGTTAATGCAACAGCCTAAAAAGTACAATGTTGTACCTGATTTCAGGTTTATGTGATTAAGGTGGGATGGGCAAAGAAGACCGCGCATCTCTATAAATTTGTCTTGCACTTTTCATGATAGAAACAATAACGGTGATTGTGAAACGTAGAGTGACCGAACGCTAGTTATATTATAATGTTAATTCAGGCAATCCATCTTTCCCCATCCATCTCTTTGTGTTCAAGGTAACCCTATCAAATCAAAAAATTTTTGGAGTATAACAAAGAAAAAAGCAATTTTTATTTAATATTTATTTATTACTAAAATTAATATACCTATGTACCTTATATGAAAATATTTTTAGTGAGAAATGTGAGCCTGTTTAACTGAGCACAGGCGATGACAAATTGGAAAAATGTTAAAATGCTAGTTTTAATGTCCGATCAGTTTTTAACTCTATGAATTTTTTCTGCTCTTTTATCAGTAATGGAAATTTCGAAGCGAAATTTTACTTCGTACCCAGTTTCGTAGTAGCTAGTAGGGCCCAGTTGTGCAAAATAACAGTTCATTTTTTCTACTAATAGCTCCAAGTGTTTCAGTATCAAAAGCTGCACTTTTTTGTCTGAATCGGCAGCCATGACATTTGGAAACATTTCATTAGTACCATTGACAGCGTGACTAATCCATAACACCAACTTAGTGCGAAAGCTTTCAATTTTGTCCGAAGACGTTAAAATATTTGAAATCACAAATGCGCTAAGGGAAAAAGGCTTTCTAGCCAAGACAGTAATAATATTAACAGAAGCAAAAAGCCGAAACCACTTTTCATGGTCGAGCTCGAGCCAGACATCCGAACTTTAAAGCAAAACGAAGTCCACTCAATCTACAAACTGCAGCTCCTGTTGCACCGCAGAATCACTTTAGAAGAACCACATAAACGCAATAGTCGAGTGCAATGCACAAATTGACAGGAATAGGTACTGTACGCTGTGGAGGAAACCACACAGCGAACTATAGAGGCTGTCCAGTTTCCAAGGAGTTCCACGAGTAATAACGGCACGGGACCAGACTCAACGAATTTGTTACTTCCCAAATCACTCCTGACGTATTCTTCGCAAAAGCAGCATAGACTTTATGTCATTCATGAAAACAACTGTACAAAATCTCATGCAAGAATATCTCTGTGGAATGCCAGTGTCATTTCACAACATAAACTTGGGCTAGCACACGGTGCGACAGGCATCTTAATCAGAAACCGCATCAAACACTACTTTCATAAAAGGTTTGCAATAAATTATCTGCCGGCTACATCTGTAAATTTACTATCGGGTAATGTAAGTCTTACCATTGCCGCTGTCTACTGCCCGCCTAGCTTTACAATCACTGAAGATCACTTCATGGACTTTTACAATTCTCTAGGGGAGCGTTTTATAACAGCATGAGACTGCCAAGCACACGCACTGGGGATCTTGCCTTTTGACTCCCAAAGAAAAGCAGTTATACAAAGCAATCATCAAAGTAAACATCAAACTGGACTATGTTTCCCCGGGTAGGCCCACATATTGACCAATAGAATCTAGAAAGATACCAGATTTGATAGTCTTTGCAGTGACAAAGAAAATCACGCACGATTTAATAAGTGCCAAATCGCTTTCGGATCTATCATCACTCGCCTATTTTACTATGTCTTTCCCAATGCCCGGAGTTCGTAGAGCATCTTTACAGGCTCACAACGCACAGAACCAACTGGTTTAAATAGAAGATATATGTAAGTTCCCACATTGAAGTAACCCCGCAGATACACATTCAAGAAGACATCGACTGCTCCGCTGATGCACTGGAGTCTGTTCTCGTTACCACGGCAAAACTCTTACGTTTGCAGCCCACTTTCAAAAGGTTTTGCAGCATAACCCTGCCACTAATTCATGCTATCATCGTAAGGACGATCACAAGAAATCCATAAGTCGTCGAAGAGTAGTTAAAGCCACAAAAATCATCTGGTTTTGACGTAATAACTCCGCAAATAAATATTGAAACCAGGAAAAGACAAAACTCAACCATCGTCGTACAGACCAATAAGCCTGCTTACTTTTCTTTCAAAGCTATTTGAAAAAGTCGTCCTGATGCGCATCAGACCATACATCCTAACTTGAAACATAGTACCATCGCATCAATTCGGTTTTCGAGAAAAGCATGGAACGATTGAGTAGGTTAACCGGATCGCCCAAGCATTCAACGGAGTCTGCCTAGGCGGACTTATGTACAACATAACAAAGCTGCTTCCACAAACAAGTATAGAAAAGATTATTTGCCGTGGGATGTACCGCAAGCACCTCACATGATCACATAATCGAAGCTGGAGTGCAGCGTTCTCGGAACAATTGTCTACGCCTTGTACAGGGCGGATATCCCTACAAATAACCAGGTAACAACCTCGACTTTTCATGATGCACCGCGATTCTTAGGCGCTCCAGATGCCTAGTAAATGCAACTTCCCAACTAGCCCGCCATCTGTTAACTGTGGAGAGGTGGCTTGCAGATTGGCGCATACAAGCGTTTTGCGGATTATCATCGTCAACACAAAGTGCAAAGAGTTGCTCCACCATTTTAGAACGATCTTTCAAATTTTCAGATCAACTTTTTTATAATTGTACATTTTGCATATAAATTAAAAGTCCGGATTTGGAGCTTCAAACCGACTTTTTCTGATAGATTTTGGGCTTTAAAAATTGTTTCAGAATCTTTAAGTTCAATACAACAATGCAACAATATTTAAGATACCTAAGTTATTTGAAAAAAAGCTCAACCTTTGAAAAAACATTAGAAAAAATACCAGTTTTTAACAATTTTTAAAAAAGAATCCACAGTATGAAAAAAACCATGATTCATTAAAAAAAATAAAAGCCCCAGATCTATCAGAAAAAGTCGGTTTGGTTCAGCTACCTTTGAACTTTCCAGTCTCCAGTTTTATTCTTGTTTTTCCATTCACTAAATAAATTTTCCTGCTTAGCCACGTAATGATATTCTTGGCGAATAGGAACTCGCGCCTTTTTTCAAAGTACACGTGTTTCTTTTATAGCAACTGATGCGCTTTTTTTTTACTATCAAACGAACTTTACTGTGATCGTAGGAAAAGGTACATAGCTTTTATGATTGACGTTTGTTTGTTTGTTCTATTGACGGAAACATTTTTCTCAAACTTTGAGGAGAGTCATGACCCAACAAAAAAGCTTAATCACTTAATAGAAATTTCGCCATAATTACTAATATTTTAAGGAAAAAAGTCGATTGAAATATTTTTCCATCGGTGGAATAAGTATCGAAAGCACAGTAGTATGAAAAGTTGAATGTTAACTATTTATTGTTGGCTTAAATATTAACCAATCGAGTTGAAAATTTAAGGGGATTATATTTTAGTATTATAAATCTTTAAAAAAAATATTCCTGCCATAGGAACATTGGCTAACTATCGTATTTTTCCACTTTGACCTCAAGTCGGCACCTCTTAACGTTGTCGAATCGAGTTAAAACTTTATATTTTACTGTTATATACTAAAAATAACATTTTTAAGCCCTGAGACCTTTGAAAATTTCACTTGTATAAATAAGAGCAACCCTAATGTATTTACATATATATTTAATATTTAACCTACGCCATTGACATTTTTTTTAAATAATTCTGAGTTTACAAAAACTTTTTTACAGAAACTACTAATAAAGAATATTGAAATAAGGTTAACAATGATATTTTAAAAATATACATTTATATTCAAATTGTATGGCCATATGAAGCTTATAATCGAGATCATAAGACTATTTATTATGAAGCCTACATCAAGCGAAACGTTAAGAGCTTGGATTTTTTCCGCTCTAATGGTACATGGAGCAGTTGCAGGCAATCCAGATGCAAAACGGCTTTATGACGATCTCTTGAGCAACTACAACAAATTGGTCCGGCCTGTTGTTAATACCACAGATGTTCTTAAAGTTTGCATAAAATTAAAACTTTCCCAACTTATCGATGTGGTAAGTACATGGAAGATGTATATAAATTCTTGTATTTTGTTGTTATATTTGACTAAAATTTTAAATATTAATTTCACATAAATACGCGCGAGTGCTTTCACTTTACTTCAACCATACAATTTGCCAGGAGTATTGTACTTCTGAAGATGAGGAGTGATAAAACCATTCAAGAGCCAATAAAACTCTGTCATCAAAACTTTTACTGATGCAGCTAGGCTCCGATTACACTTTTTTTAAAAATGTTTAAGTCTGGTATTTTTTTTCTGTTTTTGTTTTAGAGGTAGTGCTCCTTTTTAAACATAACTTAACTTTCCAATTCTGAAAATCTGATAAATGCAGCTACTCAAACACTTTGTAGCCTAAGCTTACCGTCTGGAAAATAATAAGCTTTGAAATTCAAAATTGATAATTTTTCCGGTATACTCCGGAAGGTTAGGTTAGGTTATGGCGGTAGCCGGGACCTGTTGAAGGTCCATTGTGTTGCCGCATGGGCGTGTGTCCCTTCTCATTGCCTGAACCGTGGAGAGCAAACTATTGCAAATTAAGGGCAGTCCCGTCCAGAGGCTTGGATGAATTTGGACAAGGTCCCTGGTTTGATTTCGGACAGGTCCAAAATTTCCGTGAGGAAAGGGGCCCTGAGAAGCCGAAGACGACGATTTCCCAGGGCCAGGCGGTGGCAGAAGAAGTGGCAGACTGATTCCCCCTTTTCCTCGTCGCGACAACTCCTGCAGGAGTCATTGTGAGGGATTGACAGTCTAGAGGCGTGAGTGCCGATCTGCCAGTGTCCCGTGATGGCTTGAGTAACTGCAGAACACTGTGCTCTGCTGAGTCTATACAGCTATGCCGAACGCTTCTTCGATCGATATGGCCATAACAATCTCGAGACTTTACAGGAAATGATTTGCTGCCATCTCCTATTTGTACTTTGCTCGAATATTTCGTGCGTGAGAAGCCTGCACATAGCCAAAGGCATCGCTACTTGCTCCCTCACTGATAGGAGAGGAATCTTAGTGCCATGCCTGGCTAGCTCGTCGGCGGCATCATTCCCCTCGATGTCCATATGACCTGGGACCCATATAAGGAAGAGATCTAACTGCTCTGCGATCTCGTGCAGAAACCTGCGGCAATCATTTACAGTCGCTGAGTTCGACGATATTGAGCCTAAAGCTTTAATAGCTGCTTGGCTGTCCGAGAAGACGCACACTAAGTGCGTGTCTAGAAGTAGTTTGGAGACGATAGATGGCCTCCTTGGTGGCTACAACCTCCGCTTGGAATACACTGCAGTGATCCGGGATCCTGAAGCAATGACTGATGTTCAGCTCGCTGCAGTAGACTTCACCTCCCACGCGGCCGTCTAACTTTGAGCCATCATTGTAGAAGTGAACCGCATTTGCGGGTCCTGGTTCGCCCATCTCCCAGTCCTCCCTAGGTGGGATTGATACCTGGAAAGGCGTCGAGAGGTGATCACTAGGGATACAATAATCTGTCCTCTCAGGTAATTGCGGAAGTCTCGTCAGGATTCCCGAGTGCCCAACCGCGGGCGCTTTCCACAGTCTGGCTTCTCTCATTCTGAGGGCGGAAAGTGTTGCCACCTTCTTTCCCATGAGATCTGCAGGGAGGAGGTCCAGCACAGTATCCAGGGCTTCCCCTGGAGTAGTGCGTAGCCCGCCAGTTATGCATAGCTCTGCCATGCGTTGAACTCTGCTGAGTTTATTGAGGCATGTCCTTTTGTCTAAGGCTGGCCACCATAACACCACTCCATAGAGCATGATCGGTCGTATGATGGCGGTGTAAAGCCACCGAACTATTTAGGGGGTCATTCCCCATTTTAGTCCGATGGCTTTCCTGCATGTATAAAGGGCCACTATGGCCTTCTTTACTCTATCCTCTATGCTCAATTTCCAGTCGAGCTTTCTATCGAGGATTAGGCCAAGATACTTGGCGTTGTTGCTGAAGACTAGCGCTTCCCCACATAGTCTTGGGGGAATCAGTGCCGGAACTTTGTACTTCCTAGTGATAAGCACCAGTTCCGTTTTAGACGGGTTGACGCCTAGACCGCATTTGTCTGCCCATTTTGACATCTTCATGAGTGTGCTTGTCAGGCACTCACAGAGCGTCTGCGGAAATTTACCGGAGAATGCTATGGCAACATCGTCCGCATACGCCACCACGCGGCAGCCACCCCCCTCTATCTCCCGCAGCAGTTCGTTCACTGCCACGTTCCATAGGAGGGGCGAGAGGACTCCGCCCTGCGGGGTGCCTCTGCTGACAAATCTGGTGGACGTTGACGTCCCCAGTGATGCCTCAACCGTCCTGCATTGTAGCATCTGATCGATCAGGCTCACCGTCCGGGAGTCAACCCCCAGTTCCGTCAGTGCGCCCGTGATGGCGGTCGGGAGGATATTATTAAAGCCGCCTTCTATGTCGAGGAAGGCTACCAGGGTGTACTCTTTATAGTTAAGGTACGCTTCGATGATCGATGTAATCGTGTGTGGGGGCATTTCGGTGGATCTTCCCTTCCGATAGGCATGCTGGGAGTCTGAGATAAGACTGGGCGAAATACTAGCCGTGAGATGCAGCCCCAGGAGTCATTCCATCAATTTCAGAAGGAAAGACGATAGACTTATGGGTCTGAAATCTTTGGGGGCAGTGTGCGAGTGCTTGCCTGCCTTGGGAATAAAAACAAATTTGGTTTGAAGACCCGCAGGTCCCGCAGACTTATAGGGTTTAAAGCTATTGATCGCCCATGAAATGTTCTCCTGGCTTAGCAGGTTCAGGATAGCATTTGAGCCAACGGAAGGAGGCGCAAAGTAGTTGGGTCTGTTTTCTGTTAAGGAGAAGATTTAGCGACTCATTGCTGGACGCTGTCTTGGACTGGTCGGCGTTCTTTAGGTAGCCCAGGGTGTTGTCTTCGAGAGAACTTTGCGCAAGCGCGAAGCATCTGCGTTATTCTCGATTTCGTTACAGAACAGATGAGGCGCGTTTGTCTTTCTTAAGTTCTTTATTGTAGGTGGAGAGACTGGCATTGTATTCGGCCCAGTTCTGCTCAACGTTCTCAGCCTTCGCTTTATTGAATAGTTTGCAGGAGGCTTTCCGGAGTTCACCAAATTTTGAAGTACATTCAGGTTTCTTCTGGCCTCTGTTCTTGCTACAGGGGCAGGATTTATCGATTTATCACTGCAGGCGTCGGTGAAAATTTTAACAAGGTGAGTCGGGGCCTACCTGAAAATTTTCTTCAGAGACTCAGGGAGAACACGACAAAGGTGATCTGATTATTTGAAGGAATTGAAGTGATTTTGGTAGTGAAAAAGAGAATACAGTTTCCACGTACCTGTGGTCCGAGAAGAGGTGTTCTTCCAAGACCCTTCAGGATACAATGTTCCCCTGTATCTCGTGAGGTCCAGAATCTCCTTACGATTCTTAATAATAAAGATGGGATCACTTCCCCGGTTTAATAAGACCATCCGAGTGGTCAGTAGATAACTCAAGAGATACTCACCTCTTTCATTTGTGTCAGTGCTGCCCCACTGGCAGTCCTTGTCCTCACAGTCTACGATCAGCTACCGGAGTGGCGCGTGTGGAGGGGGGGGGGGTCGGGTTGGTCATGACCCATGTATCCAGGGCTCCTGAATGAGGACTAAGTCGGCTCCACCCTTGGCTAGGTGGTGCAGAAGAGCAGCGCATTCTGCCTTACAATGGTGGAGGTTCATCTACAGGAGCGTCAGTGACATTCCTGAAGTTCACCTTCACCATTGTTTTTTTCAGGTCGCTTTCGGGGGTCTCCAGCTCCTCCCCGACATTGAGTGGCTGAGACCCCTGGCTAGGTCGCTCACACGTAGCCGTCCAAGATGTCTTCCGACAGCACGGACGCCGCATCCGACACCACGGACGCTTGCCAGCCCTTACAGTCGGATTTGTAGGGGCATCTTCCGCTTTGGCCACCTTCCAATCGGCTGTAGGAAGGTGGGGGTTGCAGACCTGCAGTATTCTGAGGATCTTCTCAGGCTCTGCAGGCCTCGCCGAGACCCACGCTCTGTCCCTCGGTCTGCTGGGGACATCTTCCCATTTCACGGCATCTAGTTTGGCCCCTGGATAGACCTCCTTGAGGGCAGCCACCGCCTTCATGTAGAGGGCTGCAGAGCGAGCGTCTTGGCATGCGATGGCTTTCACCTCACCTTGATGCCACCCTGCGCCCTCACACTTGGGCGGTGGTCCGCCATTCTCCTCCAGTTCCGTAAGGTCCTGGAGCTCGTTCTCCACCAGATGCCATTTGGCACGAGGGACATGGCTGTACTCGGCGCCCCTATCCAGGACACTGAGTAAGGTCTTGCCCTTCGCCACCTCAGCGAACGAGCGGTTGGTAAGGTGGGTTTTCACCCGCTTTGCTTGGTGGGCTTGTCCTGGCTGAGTAGCGGGATCCTCCGCTGAGCGTTGCCGCTTGTTCGGGGACTTGGCTGCGCCTTTTCCGGCTTTGGCTGGCTGGAAGTCCGGCAGGATTGAGGCGGTTCATAGCCCCTGCTCAATCCCCTCTGCTGACGACCTGTAGTTGGGATCCTCGTTGGCCAGGATGAGACGCTGACCGCCGGGGCTTCCATGGGTTCTCCGGTCCAGTGTCACCTTCGACATATGCACCAACACGGCAGATACAGACCTCTTCGGCAGATATATCTTCACTCGAAATAAAGAAGTCAGCATGCGGCTGCCATAAACTGCATGGCAATGGTCAGCAGTGGGGCGGCTGTTGAAAAGATTTAATAAAATGGCGGCCGTCGTTTCTTCGCTCCCATATCGCTGCTTGAATAGTTATTTGAACTGCTCCCAATTAATGCCGGCATAACACACTTGTGTTAACCACTATGAAGCACTGACCTACATGTAATTGCTCAGCGCAATAATGAGCCCGCTGCCAGTTAGCGTTTTCTCTGATAAAATGATATCAGCGGTCTCACACTATAGCGAAGCGTCATCCTCGGCGTTTAATCTTGGCAGAGGGACGCCAGTATTCTGTAATTGCAGAAGTTGGCACTAATACTATTCTGTTTCCGGATCTACGTTATTACTTGCACTGGTTTCAGCATTCTGTTTTGCCGTTTTCAAACAAACGTCACGCAATTAGCGAATTACTCGCCGGTACTGTGGTGTGGGCTCAACTCTCGAACGCAATGACTCTGTCAGTACTAAAAGACTGAGTACTGAAAGACTAAAAAGCTGTTCTATGACGGGGTTCTTCATTACGCGTAGGGTTTCAATTCTCTTTTCACTTATGCTTCGCCTCTGACCGCGGCCCGCTGCCTACTGGCCTTCGTCTGTTTAGCTCGTCTGCGGTCCTAGAATCCTACAACAAATACAAAAGCGCAGAAACGACGTACGTTTCAGTCCTGTTTTATATAATACGATTATCAACTCTATATATATCAATGGCCAAAAAAAAGACGGCTGTTTTACTACTTCTCTACACTACTCTTTGGACTTCCTTAAAAATTGCATCAGCTCTGTTTGGAAGTTGGCTTGGCCATGGCTGTTCGCAATTTACTGGAGTATCTCTCGCTTGGTTTCCTGGTGCTCCTCCTGTAATTTCTGTTGCTTCTTCTGGACTTTAAGTATTTCGCAAAAAATCTCCAGAATAGCTATATTTAATGGCTGCAAAATACTCATCACAAAAAAAAAAGCAAATAGATACATACATATATATATTTATTAAACTTACGCCCACCAATTTCTGCTCTCGCCCTTTTTGGTCATACAAAATTTGAAATTCGTAAAACGGTTTGAAATTTATCTACGCGCGAACTATTTTGTGTTGCCATTTTTGGGATGCATTTTTAAACTATCGGCTAAATATCGCTTAGAAACGAGTGGACTAGGAACATCCCAGTTGGATGGTAATAGGCTCTGCACACTGAGCCCATCCCGGGGGAATGGTGGGATTTTTTGACAGATGTGAAACTCCGATTCACACTGCCACCATCCACCATCCACCATCCGTCAAAAACAGCTGATGCCAATAACAAGTTCATTAAATTTGCGCGGAAGATTTATTAATTCTTGGTTCTTATAATGGATGATGAAGATATAGCAATTATTTGCACCAACTAATAATGTTGCTGTCAATGAATAATGATGATGACGATGATGACTTTAACATTGACGAGCATGAGATGCTTGACTGGGTAACTGCCATAAAAACACAAAAGCCAGGAAGATTATGGTCGTTTGTGAGTACTTCTACTAACTTCAACCAAAGTTCAAAGTACAAGGACATATTTTATGGTTTTAGAAGCGGTTCGGGACATTTTGGGAGAAAGATGTACCAGAAAACAACGAGGCGTTTTTCAAAGAGAGTTTCCGAATGGAGAGGCCCTGCTTTGATATTTTAGTGAATCGGCTTGAAGTGCTGCGAAAGAAGGACACCAACTGCCGAGCTGCAATTCCTTTGGAAAAGCGCATCGCCATTGCGCTATACACTTTGGGCTCGTCCTCTGAGTCCGCGCAAATCTTCAATTTTCTTCTGCCATATGTCAATCAGCAGGCTCTCAAGCGCGGCACTCCATTTCACCCTGCCGCCTGCTGTTGTTCTCTTGTTTGCTGCATTGTGTAATAATATTTTATATTATAAACAATAAAAAACAAATATATCTATTCAACGTACCACTGGAGGAGTTTTCTGGCACTAAATCCATTTTATTAATAAATTTTTCGAAAATTTGGTCTGCTGTCCTTCCGAGCTGTTCTGTTGTTGTTTTTGTTTTTTGTTAATTTTGTCACAATCATTGTTTACGTTTTCGCAGTGAATACCATTTTTCCATTGTGAATGACAATTATTCAAAATTGCATTTGAAAACCATCGGCTAACTATCGCATAGAAACGTGCGGTTTAGGAACATCCAAAATGGATGGTGGACTAACTGGGAAATTTTCGGAACGGCAAAACCTTACGGACCATCCCCGAAATGGATGGTGGATGGTGGATGGTCGTCAGTGTGAATAGCCTATAAAATAACTAAGAAAATTTCGGAACGACAAGACTTTATAGGCTCTGCACACTGAGCACATCCCGGGGGAACGGTGGGACTTATTGACAGATGTGAAACCCCGATTCACACTGCCACCATCCACCATCTACCATCCGTCAACAGCTGATGAGCATAAAATTACAAAGTTTTGTTCTGAATTGTGAAATTTTCACAACTTTAAATTAATAAATTGGCTATATTTTTGACTATAATAAAACAATCCATATATGTACAATAAACGTTACTATTTGGACTCCATTAAAAATTGCAGCAGCTTTGTTTGGCCCTGGCTGCTCGTAATTTGCTGGGGTATCTCTCGCTTTGTTTCCTGGTGCTTATTCTGTAATTTCTGCTGCTCCTTCTGGACTTCAAGCATTTTCCGCACAATCTCCTCCAAGTTTTCCAGTTTAATCCGCTTTGGTGCGGCGCCTTGGTTGCAGAAATAATACTAGAGCCGTAGTTGGATCTGTCCCGGTCGACATAAACGGAATTATTTCGGGACACCCGCGAATCCGTCAAATGTTTGTAGCGAGATTATCAATATATGCAGTCTATTTCGACTTGCGTGTATTGTTTGTTTATTTAATGGCTGCAAAATACTCATAAAAAAAGAAAGCAAATACATATGTAGATATGTACCACCTATGTACCAATACCAATACCAATACCTTATTACCACCAATTTCAGGTCTCTCCATTTTGTATTGTGTCTGTTGTTTTTTTCTTTTTTTAGTTTTCAACGATTTAAAATTCGAATTAAGATTTGAAATATGTCTAGGCGCGAACAATTTTTTATTGCCATTCATTGCTTTTTAGGGTTGCATTTGAAAACCATCGGCTAACTATCGCATAGAAACGTGCGGTTTATAGGCTCTGCACACTGAGCCCATCCCGGGGGAATGGTGGGATTTTTTGACAGATGTGAAACTCCGATTCACACTGCCACCATCCACCATCCACCATCCGTCAAAAACAGCTGATGCCAATAACAAGTTCATTAAATTTGCGCGGAAGATTTATTAATTCTTGGTTCTTATAATGGATGATGAAGATATAGCAATTATTTCGGCTGTGGTTCAACAGCAAAATATTTTCTTGCACCAACTAATAATGTTGCTGTCAATGAATAATGATGATGACGATGATGACTTTAACATTGACGAGGATGAGATGCTTGACTGGGTAACTGCCATAAAAACACAAAAGCCAGGAAGATTATGGTCGTTTGTGAGTACTTCTACTAACTTCAACCAAAGTTTAAAGTACAAGGATATATTTTATGGTTTTAGAAGCGGTTCGGGACATTTTGGGAGAAAGATGTACCAGAAAACAACGAGGCGTTTTTCAAAGAGAGTTTCCGAATGGAGAGGCCCTGCTTTGATATTTTAGTGAATCGGCTTGAAGTGTTGCGAAAGAAGGACACCAACTGCCGAGCTGCAATTCCTTTGGAAAAGCGCATCGCCATTGCGCTATGCACTTTGGGCTCGTCCTCTGAGTCCGCGCAAATCTTCAATTTTCTCCTGCCATATGTCAATCAGCAGGCTCTCAAGCGCGGCACTCCATTTCACCCTGCCGCCTGCTGTTGTTCTCTTGTTTGCTGCATTGTGTAATAATATTATATATTATAAACAATAAAAAACAAATATATCTATTCAACGTACCACTGAAGGAGTTTTCTGGCACTAAATCCATTTTATTAATAAATTTTTCGAAATTTGGTCTGCTGTCCTCCCGAGCTGTTCTGTTGTTGTTTTTTTTTTTTGTTAATTTTGTCACAATCATTGTTTACGTTTTCGCAGTGAATACCATTTTTCCATTGTGAATGACAATTATTCAGAGTTGCATTTGAAAACCATCGGCTAACTATCGCATAGAAACGTGCGGTTTAGGAACATCCAAAATGGATGGTGGACTAACTGGGAAATTTTCGGAACGGCAAAACCTTACGGACCATCCCCGAAATGGATGGTGGATGGTGGATGGTCGTCAGTGTGAATAGCCTATTAGGAACATCCAAAATGGATGGTGGACTAACTGGGAAATTTTCAGAACGGCAAAACCTTACGGACCATCCCCGAAATGGATGGTGGATGGTCGTCAGTGTGAATAGCCTATTACGGACCATCTCAGAAATTAATTGTGGATGGTGGCCAGGCTGAGTAGGCTATACTCATTATATAATTGCACTCACCTACATATTAATATATACAGCCATGCTCCGGTGATCGCAAATCGCAAAAAGTGGCGAATTGACTATTAAATCGCAAAAGTGCATGCCTGCTTTCGCACATCGTAAGATTCTTACGATTTAAAACCGGTTGCTAATGAGCTTTCGATTTTAAAACGAATGACACATAAAATATAAATACAAATTTGTATGAGCGGGAAAAATATATAAACATATTTGCTGATAGCTTAAGTATATATCTATAATATAAAAATGAATCGATGAATGTGTTGCTAAGCGCAATCTACAGAGCAGCTGAACTGATTTCGCTAATTCTTTTTTATAATATTCCGTGATGTACGAGGATGGTTCTTACGGAGGGAAAAATTAAAAAATTGCCTGAAAAAGTCAAAAAACAACATTCTTCTCTTTGCTGTGCATCTATACTACTAAATCTAAAAGAGAAAAAATTTCTATAACATCTCTTTGCTGTAAACGTATCTTTACTGTGCATCTATATTACTAAATCTAAAAGCCACAAAATTCTATAAAATTAAAAAAGTGTTGTGTGTTTGTGAATTACTAAATATGCTTCCTATAAGGCGGCGGACAAATTTAGGCAGAAGAACCCGATGTGACTTACTAAATATGACTCCTATAAGGCGGCGGACAAATTTAGGAAGAAGAACCCGAAATGCAACGAATCAAATTAATTATCAATCTAATCGTACCGCCCAGGCACGTAAAGATCGCAATGAACGTTAAAGAAGAATTCGGTTAAGAAGATATTTTAGATCATGTAAGTTCCAGAAATCTCGATCTTGAAATGAATGAGGAGATACATTATCAAGCTTTACTATTGATCGAAGACATGTGTTTCCTCATATGCGGTAGGTTATTACACAGGTTAGGAATGACAGCGCCAAATCGTGGAATGAATGACGCATTTAATCGATTGTTGGAACGGGAGCGTGAATATGATCACCAGGAATGGAATTTAGCTGTTCAAACAAATGTACCCCTGTTGAATCCCCAACAAAAGGAAGTTTATGATACATTAATGAAGGCAATCGATGATGGAAATAGTGGTTTATATTTCCTGGATGCCCCTGGTGGAACTGGTAAGACATTCCTCATGTCAATGGTTTTAGCCTCTGTTCGTGCAAGATCCAATATTGAGGTTGCAGCTGCTTCTTCTGGAATAGCAGCCACATTGTTAGAAGGATACAGTACGGCTCATTCAGCATTAAAATTTCCCTTAAATCTTCAAAATATTGAGGAACCTTTTTGTAATATTGCAAAAAACTCCGCAATGGCCAAACTTTTGTCAGCATCGAAAATCGTCATCTGGGACGAATGCACAATGGCGCATAAACGTGAATTAGAAGAACTTAACCGAACATTGAAAGATCTACGCAATGACTCCAGATATTTTGAAGGCGCTATGATTCTACTGTCTGGCGATTTCCTCCAAACACTGCCAGTAACTCCAAGATCAACGCCTACCGATGAAATAAACGCTTGCCTAAAATCATCGAATCTATGGCGCTATGTGAAGAAACTTTAGCTGACAACAAACATGAGAGTTGCATTGCATTGATTGTTTTAATTTCCTCAGAATTTCTGTAACTTTGTCACAACAAAAGACGAGCTCATAAACAGTATTCCCAAACATCATTTCCAACTAAAAAAATAATGAATGGTTAAGTGAGCGAGCAAATTTTAGCGGCTAAAAATAAAGATGTAGATGACCTTAACTACATAATTCAGAGCGAGATCATTGGAACAATGCATTCATTCAAATCTATTGACTGTGTTACAAATGAAGATGAAGCAACCAACTATCCAACTGAGTTTTTAAGCTCCTTGGATGTCCCAGGCATACCACAGCACAATTTGCACCTAAAGGTTGGCTCCGTAGTAAGCATGCTTCGAAACATAAACCAACCAAAACTGTGCAACGGTACGCGTTTGGTGGTAAGAAAATTGATGAACAATTTAATTTACGCGACGATACTCAAAGAAGAATTCGAAGGTGAGGAAGTTCTCATTCCCAGGATTCCGTTGATCCCAACAGATATGCCGTTTGAGTTTAAAAGACTTCAATTTCCGATACGTCTTGCATTCGCCATGACTATTAACAAATCACAAGGCCAATCTTCGAAAGTATGTGGTCTAAGTCTGGAAAATCAATGTTTTTCACATGGCCAATTTGCCAATTTGCCGGAAGACCATTTGCGTTGTTTGTTTTTGCGCCTGATAAAAAAAAAAAAAATTTTATGTCTCACAAGGTGCTTGACTTAGGAAAAAAAACCAACCAAAAAAAAAGGAATAAAAAACCTAAACATGATAAAGTACAAAATCTGCTTATTTATTGCCTCTAAGGCGGAAAAAAGTTCATCAGCTCATCTAAAAATTGTTCGCTATAAATTAGCCACATTTAATTAAGAACATTTTTTTGTTGCGTGGCAGAACAACGTCTGCCGGGTCAGCTAGTTTAAGTAATATTTATATAATGGGAAATTTATATTTATTTTTCTTAATATATTTAATAAAATTTTTTCTAATGCCACCTAAAATTGTACCTTACCCCAATAAACCAAAACAACAACAAATTGCGAATTCCCGTAGACAGATAAAATATCGATATCAATAGTTGGCAATAGTTTCGCTTTCTTTTGGTTGCATACATATAATGCGATTGCCAAAACGAAGACATCTAATAGCCCAGTGGACCAAAACTTCGCAAACGATATCGCAAACGAGAGTTAAGCGAAACTCAGCCGTGTAAAACTATCGAATTAAGATCTAAAAACGATAAGAAAATGAATCACTAGTCGCTCAGTTTGTGGCAGTGAAAGTTTCATTTTCGATAGCTCAAAAACGGATCTTTTGCGAGCCTTTTATGATATCTTTTACGAGACTTTTGTGAGCCGTTTATGATATCTTTTGCGAGACTTTTGCGAGCCTTTTATGATATCTTTTGCGAGACTTTTGCAATATCGTTTGCAAGCCTTTTGCAATATCGTTTGCGAGCCCTTTATGATATCTTTTGCGAGCCGAAAGTAATATGAGAAGGGACGCACAATTTTTTTTTGTTTTTTATAATTTTTAATTTAATTTTAATTAATTTTAATTTTTAATTTTGGTGGTACATAAATAGATTAAAAAATTATATTAGTGAATTAAATTTAAATTTAAATATTTTGCCCCTTCTCTCTGTCCTGGGCGTACTGGAAGAATTTTTGCGTGATTCGGTCGAAATCGGCGTCCTCTAACGAAAATCTTTCCTTAAATCCCGCTGTAAAAAAATAATCATGTTTATTATATTACAATATACATATTAATTTGAAAATAATACTTACTACGGATGGCTAGAGTAACCCGCAAGCCCCTTATGCACTTTTTCGCCTCTGTGCCCCGCCAAGAGCATTGTCGTGCGACCTCGTCGGACACAATGGAACGCCAAGAACTCCGAATCCATTTTTCGAATGCTTTTTCGCCCGACATCATTAACTCTGCGATCTGTACAGAATTATATTTGAATATATTTTTCATACTATACTATACTATTAAATAAATAATAATTTACTTACCGATTTTTCCTTTTTTTTTCACTATTTTTACGATTTTACTCCCCGTTTACGTCTTTCTGCTGCGGTTTTCAATCACAAAATAACACAAAACGAAAAAACGGCGGCGTTGTGCCGGGCCGCAGTTTGACATGTTTGTTCATGTTCTATTACGTGATCCGCCGTTTCTTGCGTATCGTGCCCGTTTTTAAATCCGTTTGTGATAGTTTTGCGAGACTTTGTCGTCACTCGACAGTCTGCGAGCATTTTGCGAGACTTCACTCATCGCTCCCGGATTTTTATCATTTCTAAGTCCGTTTCCGGACATTTCATGATAGTTATACCCGATACTCAAAATGAGTATTGGGGTATATTAGATTTGTGGTGAAAATGGATGTGTGTAACGTCCAGAAGGAAGCGTTTCCGACCCCATAAAGTATATATATTCTTGATCAGCATCAATAGCCGAGTCGATTGAGCCATGTCTGTCTGTCCGTCCGTCTGTCCGTCCGTCCGTCCGTCCGTCCGTCCCTATCAGCGCCTAGTGCTCAAAGACTATAAGAGCTAGAGCAACGACGTTTTGTATCCAAACTTCTGTGATATGTCACTGCTACAATTGTATTTCAAAACTTTGCCCCGCCCACTTCCGCCCCCACAAAGGACGAAAATCTGTGGCATCCACAATTTTAAAGACACAAGAAAACCTAAAACGCAGAATCGTAGAGAATGACCATATCTTCTAGAGTACTGAATCTGAATTGGATCGTATTATTATTATAGCCAGAATGAAGAAAACAATTTCATTTTTTCTCGCCCTGTCTCTTTCTAACACACACGTATCATAGCCGGCTTTGCTTAGCGCCAAACATTAGCGCCTAGATCTCAGAGACTATAAGAGCTAGAGCAACCAAATTTGGTATCCACACTCCTGGAATATCGGACCTTGACGAGTTTGTTTCAAAATTTCGCCACACCCCCTTCCGGCCCCGCAAAGGACGAAAATCTGGAGCATCCACAGATCTCAGAGGCTATTAGACCTGACTGTAGAGCTCTCACTGCTACAAAACTATTTGTAATTTTTCACTGCAGAACTCACTGTTGATAGCTCACTGCTACAAGTGTGTTTCAAAATTTCGCCCCACCCCCTTCCGCAGCCTTAAAAAACGAAAATCTGTGGCAACCACAATTTTGAAGATAGGAGAAAAATAAAAACGCACAATCATAGAGAATGGCCATATCTACCAGATTGACGAATCTTGCCGAATCCGAATAAGATCGGATTATCATTATAGCCAAAAGTAACAAATCAATTTGCAGTGGCTACGCAGCGCCAGTCGACACGTTCTGACTGATTTTCTGTTTCTCTCGCACGCACTCTTTGTCGTTTAATGTAGCCATACTGACTATGTATCGGGTATAAATGTAGAGTTGCGGTCGCAGCAGCAACTCACAACGTTCCCCCTCGTTCCGTTTTACTATCGCTCTTTGGTCCACTGGGAGGCTCTGCACACTGAGCCCATCCCGGGAGAACGGTGCGATTTTTTGACATGTGAAACTCCGATTCACACTGGCATCCACCATCCGTCAAAAACAGCTTATTTATTATTTTTTTGTCTCAAAATGGATGATGAAGACTTGGCTGTGGTTTAATAGCAAAATATTTTCTTGCACCAACTGATAATGAATAATGATGATGATGACTATAACTTTGACGAGGATGAGTTGCTTGACTGGGTATCTGCACTAAAAAAACAAAAGCCAGGAACGTTAATCAGTCAGCAGAACAGATACGATCTGCAATCGCAAAATATTGTGTAGAACGTAATGAATTGGTCTAATGTTATTTTTGTCAAGCCCGCAAATTATAAAAATATAGTAGGTTTCACAATTTCTTGTTTGGCAAACACAATAATATTTACTATTAAACTTACCACTGAAATTTTCTGCTCCTTCCATTTTATGTTTATTTTAAATTTTCTGCTCTATTGGTCTGGTTTGTGCTGTTATTGTTGTTGTTTTTTGTTAATTTTTTCACAATCATTGTTTACGTTTTCGCAATGAATACCATTTTTTCGTTGTGAATGACAATTATTCAGAGTTGCATTTGAAAACCATCGGCAAAAGTAATTTTCTGAGTGATAGTTTTAATAGTTTTTAAAATATAAACTGAATGGAAATTTAAGGTGTTTTTAGTTTATTTTATTGGGTACTAGCTAACCCGTCAGACTTTGTTCTGCCACGCAACAAAAAAATGTTCTTAATTAAATGTGGCTTTTCCGCCTTAGAGGCAATAAAAATGCAGATTTTTTATTTTATCATGTTCATTTTTGTATTTTAACGATTCTTTAATAGGTTTTTTTTACTTTTTTCGGCTTTCTTTTTATACCCGATACTCAAAATGAGTATTGGGGTATATTAGATTTGTGGTGAAAATGGATGTGTGTAACGTCCAGAAGGAAGCGTTTCCGACCCCATAAAGTATATATATTCTTGATCAGCATCAATAGCCGAGTCGATTGAGCCATGTCTGTCTGTCCGTCCGTCCGTCCGTCCGTCTGTCCGTCCCTATTAGCGCCTAGTGCTCAAAGACTATAAGAGCTAGAGCAACGACATTTTGTATCCAGACTTCTGTAATATGTCACTGTTACAAGTGTATTTCAAAACTTCGCCCCGCCCACTTCCGCCCCCACAAAAGACGAAAATCTGTGGCATCCACAATGTTGAAGATACGAGAAAACCAAAAACGCAGAATCGTAGAGAATGACCATATCTTCTAGACTGCAGAATCTGAATCAGATCGTATCATTATTATAGCCAGAATGAATAAAACAATTTCATTTTTTCTCGCCCTGTCTCTCTCTAACACACACGTATCATAGCCGGCTTTGCCTATTGCTAAATATGAGTTCCTAGATCTCAGAGACTATAAAAGCTAGAGCAACCAAATTTGGTATCCACACTCCTGTGATATCGGACCTTGACGAGTTGTTATTAAAATTTCGCCTCACCCCCTTCCGCCCCCGCAAAGGACGAAAATCTGGAGCATCCACAGATCTCAGAGACTATTAGACCTGACTGTCGAGCTCTCACTGCTACAAAACTATTTGTAATTTTTCACTGCAGAACTCACTGTTACAAGTGTATTTCTTTTTGCTCAGAGAGCTCACTGCTACAAGTGTGTTTCAAAATTTCGCCCCACCCCCTTCCGCAGCCATAGACAACGAAAATCTGTGGCAACCCCAATTTTGAAGATAGGAGAAAATTAAAAACGCACAATCATAGAGAAAGGCCATATCTACCAGATTGCCGAACCTTGTCGAATCCGAGTAAGATCGGATTATTATTATAGCCAAAAGTAACAAATCAATTTTCAGTGGCTACGCAGCGCCCGTCGACACGTTCTGACTGATTTTCTGTCTCTCTCGCACGCACTCTTTGTCGTTTAGTGTAGCCATACTGACTATGTATCGGGTATAAATGTAGAGTTGCGGTCGCAGCAGCAACTCACAACGTTCCCCCTCGTTTTTCTTCAGTTAAGCACCTTGTGATACATGCCCCATATAATTGTCCATGGGAAAAACATTGATTCTCCCAGATTCAGACCACATACTTTCGAAGATTGGCCTAGTGATTAGTTAATAGTCATGGCGAATGCAAGACGTATCGGAAATTGAAGTCTTTTAAACTCAAAGGAAATATTGGGATCATCGTATCCTTCTTGAATTACGGCTTTGTCGGTAAACATTTGATAGGTCGTGCCTTTTTAAAGATGAATTAAAAAGAATACAAATTACTTACACAATAAAAAAAAAAAAACAACAACACGTATGTATATTTATTTAACGCGTACACGTTTCTAATTCCAAAAAAAAACCAACAATAAAAAACACGTATATTTATTAAACGGGTACACGTTTCTGTTTTGATTCAAAATAAATTTCAAACAATAGGCCCGTGGAGCGCCACGAGTAATTCTACTGGACGATCAATCAAGGCCACTACACACCACAAGTAGCCTGCGACTTTTTGATGGACGATGGGAGGGGTAAGGAAGGATCGTTTACTACCCACTACGCAATACTCTGCAATATGCTATTATTACGAGAGTGCCCGCAAGCCCACAGCACGCCACGAGTAGACTCGGGCGCGCTGCAGTACCTGAAAGAGGGTTGGGAAAATGGGACAGGGATAAATACTACGGAATACCCGTGATTGTCGCCTTCACTGTTCACCGCATGGCTACCGACTTTGGTATCGCTTTCTCGTATCTCGCTTTCAAACGCACCTCGTCTTCCCACGCAACGACATTCAGCTCAACACAAAAACACAAAAACTATTTATGATTTGGTGTCCTTAGGCACTTTCATAATTTTTGATCGTTATCTGCAATTATAAAAACATAATCCTTTCACAGATTTTTGATTTGTTTTGATAGAGTGGATATACCTGAAGATATAGCAACCCAAAGTTGAAGTTTTTTTTTACCATTTTTAGTGTTTTTTCAAGTTTGACTTTTAAAAAACAATTAGTTGTTTGTTATTGTCCTTTTTTTTACTAAAAGCTTAGATCAGCTTAGTTCATTTGATGAAGCACCATAAATTGCCAATACGAAAAGCCGGTACAACGATTAAATCATGTCATTAGAATGACGTCCATAAATAAGATTTTTCATGATTACATCTTGGTGAAAGAGGTGTGTTCGCGTTGGAAATCATACAAAAATACGACGACGGTATTAGTGCTTTACTGCGAGCCAAATGTCCAACAACGCCTGTTTGTTTGAAAACTGGTCAACGTTAGTTGACACTAAACTACTTTAATCCGAGATTTTTCGACGCCGAAAGATGCAGATGAATACTTGTTGTATAAATACTTTTTTCTGAGTGCCAAACAATAAAACCACCAAAGTGATTTTTTCATTGATAATTTAACCCATAATTTAACATAAGCTCCACAAATATTTATCTTCAATAACAAATTGTTTACTTTTTACCTTATAGAACTTAAAAAATCAAATTATGACTACCAATCTGTGGGTGGAGCAGGTAAGCTTTCTTTTTTTCTTGTTCGGATTATTAATTGAAGGTTTAATTTCCTTACTCCAAAAATTTAATGTAAATATTATATTACGAAGATGTTCACATAAAATTGCCATGTTAGCTATTACACTGGATTTGTGATAGCGAAATCCATAGTTTTTTTCATTTAGTGATTAGTAATAATTAATTACCAATTAATAAGTAATTAATAATCTTAAGCTTTGCCATGTAATAGCAACAATAGTAACCCAAAATTTGATACGTTTTCCTACTTCTACTACCTGTAGGATACGGATAAAATCCATGCTGGCAACGGCCACAGATAATTTGTCTCGACCCGTTGTCTCTCCTGCATTGTGGCACATGGTGTCTACAGTTATCACATCCAAACGCTTTTACAAAGTTTGCGATCTTCCACCGTCTCTTCCTTTTCTTCGTCTCTGCAGCTGTCTATGGTCGGCTATGTTTGCCGAGTTTTGCGACAACGTTGCACTAATTACCACCTATCGTCTATTAGTCGCTTGTATTCTTATTTTATGATAAGATTACAAGTGGCCATTGGCATACGAATATCCTCTTTGTCTTGGGAAAGGTGGATTGTAGTACCAGATCTGGCCAACTCGTCTGCTATACAATTGCCCTCAATGTCCTGGTGGCCCGGGACCTATATAAGGCTGACAGAAAATTTCTGACAGCAAAACTTGGTAGTCCGTTTTTTCTGGGTTGCAGAATCTACCAGGACATTACCAAAAAAAAAGCCCACTGTACTCAATAGCTGGCCAGCATTATCCGCTACTCGTGATCGACAGAGTTCCACATTAAACATTCCAACAAAATCTAATCACGAAAATATATACTCAAATCAAGCTAGTTATGCACCAGCCCTAGATAGAATTGAACAACTATTAGTAAAACAGTCTAAGATTACAACCAATTTACTCAACATGATAATGATGTTAGTAAAAAAATGATGAAAGTATATCTTCGTTTAGCCATATGGAATGCAAATGGGCCTTCCAACCATCGCTTTCTGTATTAAAACCAACAACATCGACACATTACTAATTTCAGAAACACACTTCACAAAGAAAAATTATTTAGTCTGTCGGGTCAAGCAGCTTAAATATTGTAAATTATTGCCAGTGGTGCGGCCCAAAGGAAATGCATTTTTTTTGTTGTTGTCATGTCCAATGCCCACTGTAAAGATCATTTCTTACCGCATATGCATATGCAGCAGAATTCTTTCGTCTCCTTATATCTCAATCTCTCGTACTCGGCTTAACAGCGGCCCCGAGCAGCTCTAACGCTCTCGGGCTATCTTACTCTCTCGCTCGCGTCAGCCCTTGCATTTTCAGTCTTGAGCTAATCGTCGCAGCTATTAGATTAACATCCTCGGATCAATCGTTCGCCCAATCATCCCCATATGTACATACGCGATAATTTGGTTTAAATATGCAAATAAATTGTGAATTATATACAACCTCTCGACTTTCATTAAATTCAAAATAGCAACAGTTATTAAAAACGCTTAATAGCTTAACATTTGGTGACCCCGACATGATTGTGCAATAAATAATCCATCAGTGCAATCACAAACTAATATAGCATTCAAAGGTCTAAACTAATTGCCATCTCAACCAGTGTCATCGATAAGTTATCCATACATATATACACCGGCCTCCCCTTCATATTCGGTAGTGCACGTAGCTGTTGGCTTGCGCTTCTCTTTTCGGTCATCTTCCCGCAAGAAACGTTTCTTACACCGGCCGCCTTTGTATATACGGTTTGTACATAGCTGTTCGCTTGCTGTGCTCGGTTATTGTCGTCTATTGCTCGTGTTGCTCTTTGCGATCATCTTCCCGCTAGAGACGTTGGTCTCCCTGCTAACGCTGCCGCTACCATGAAAATGAATGCTGCTGACGAAATTCCAATGACCAGTGAGCAAAACAGGGTGTCTTTTTTGAAGCTTAAGTCAACGGAATTATGCGAGATAATTAAAAGGTTAGCTACCGCTTGGCAGAATGAGTCGTCGGACTGTGACTACTACATGCTCGTGGTAAAGCAAGAGCAAGTCGAGAAGTTGATCGGCAAATTTGAGATGTTTCACGGCGAGCTTGAGGAATTGGATCGAAGCGAAATTAACAGTGGATTGTGTGACATTTTTGAGTCACTTGCCAGCTCGCTGAAGGCGGCGATTATGAGGGAAATGGCTAAGAGTAGCGGCCGTATGCCGCTTCATTTTACCTTGGCTGGAGGAAACATTACGGTTGAGTTTGCCGGCTCGCAATTTCTACCTCACCGAAGACAAGTTCCATCCCTGCCTCCTATACAATTGCCGACGTTTTGCAGCGGGTATGCCAACTGGACGGACTTTTATTCAATGTTTGCCACCATCATCGACAGCCATCCGGACTTAACAAACATAGAAAAGCTCCAGCATTTGCGTTCCTGTCGTTCGTTCGCTAAAAATCTCGGATGGCAATTATGCTGTGGCATTAGATTTGTTGGAAAACAGGATCAATAATCGGCGATTGGTCTTTCAGGCACACATCAATGAGATCTTGGCGCTCCAGGCTGTGGAACCTGGGTCAGTGGTCATGCTTCGGGAGCTTTCAGACAAGTTCAACTCACATATACGCGCGCTCCAGGGTTTGGGCACCACTGAGCAGATCGCAGGATGCATCGTCGTGCAGGAGCTTCTCCGAAAACTGGATCCAGCATACCACTGAGCCCTCTACTTCAGCGTCTACCTCGTCTGCCCTTATTGCCTAAGATCTCAGCAATGATGTTTTTCTACTTGATACAGCCACGGTCTTGGTCACAAATCGTTCCGGAGTTTTAGTTCCCTGCCGAGCGTTGCTGGATTCCGGCTCCCAGTTGCATCTAATAACTTCTCGTTTCGCGAATCAGCTTCAGCTTCGAAAAATGAAATCATCGACTACAGTCTCGGGAATAGGCGACTCTAGCTTCGTCACGGATGGATTTTCGGTCAACGTTAGCCTGCACTCTAGCTCATCGCAATACTCAATTCTCATCACTGCTATTGTAGCCTCTAGCATAACCGATCCTCAGCCAAGCTTTGGAATTGACACTCAAAACTGGAACATTCCATCGAACATACCATTAGCAGATCCGGAGTTTTATAGGCCGCAGCGCGTCGATCTGTTAATTGGCGCAAGTCTGATTTACGAACTCCTTTGTGTTGGTCAGGTCAAACAACTGCCAGGATTGCCTTCAATTCAGAAAACGCGCTTGGGATGGGTCGTGTCTGAAGGTTGTTCCCGCTTAAAAGGTTCCTCTTTGATGGTCTCTCGCGCTCGGGCCATAGCTGCTGAGGATAATAGTCCAGAGGATCGGCTTGAGGTGCTTCTTCGGAGGTTCTGGGAGGTAGAAAATTGCATCGAACCAATAGTAAAGTCTACCAAAAAAGAGCTAGATTGTGAAGCACACTTTGTCTAGCATTTCCGTCGATTACATAAAGGCGATTATTGTGTTCGTCTGCCAGCTAAATATAATTTGGATCAGCTGGGAGAATCTTACAATCAAGCGCTTCGTAGATTCCTGACCCTTGAGAGAAAGTTAGATCGTCACCCTGATGTTAAATCTCAGTATGCAGCATTCATAAAGGAATACCTTGATTTAGGCCATATGTCTCAGGTTCCTGCCCAGTCAATCAGCAACTGCCGTTATTTTTTGACTCACCATTGCGTCATGAAGGAAGATAGTTCTACGACCAAGCTTCGCGTCGTTTTTGATGGATCCGTTTCAACTTCATCTGGATATTCCCTGAACGACGTTTTAATGGCCGGTCCCGTAATCCAACCCAATTTGTTTCATATTCTTGCTCGATTTCGGTCATACGCCGTTGCGATTACGGGAGATATCTGTAAGATGTATCGATGTGTAAAAGTCTCGACCGAGGATAGCAGTGTATTCTGTGGAGAAACTCCAGGGAAGAGGACTTGCGTGTGTTTCAATTGGACACCGTTAGCCGAAGCCTGCCTCCTACTCATCTGTGCGAGCGATGCATCAGTTGGCAATGGACGAGCAGAGGGCGTTTCCAGTTGGAGCTGAAATTCTTCGCCGTGACTTCTACGTGGACGACTTGATATCTGGAGCCAGCTCTCAGGAAGAGGCTATCCGAATTCGCGAGCAAACTGCTGGAATTTTGTCTAGAGGTCAGTTCAGATTGAGGAACTGGTGTTCGAACGTGCCTGCTGTGCTGGATGGAGTTCCGGAAGAGGACAAGGAAACATTTTTGAAGTTCGACGATGGCAGCCATGTGACTAAAACTTTAGGACTTGCTTGGGTTCCGGTTTCTGATCAACTGTTATTTTCGTTCTCGGCCCTACAATCTTCTTCAAATTCCTGCAGGCGCTCTGTTTTGTCATCCATAGCGCGATTCTACGATCCTCTCGGACTTGCTGGTCCCGTAATTACTAAATCCAAAATCTTTCTCCAGCGTTTGTGCCAAGAGAAGTTGTCCTGGGATGAAAGCCTTCCAGTCGCACTGAGCACCGATTGGCAGGAAATATGCACCAGTTTTGGCCATATTCGTCGACTTGAATTTCCTCGGCTTGTACTCCTTCCAGACTCTACGCTAGAAATTCACGGATTTTGCGATGCCGAGGCTTATGGTGCATGCATTTATGTCGTGTCAAAGGCTCAGCACTCCAGCAGTCACTTACTTTGTGCCAAATCTCGTGTGGCTCCTTTGAAGACACTTACAGTACCAAAGTTGGAGCTTTGTGGAGCGGAGTTGCTGGCTAGGCTCATATCTGAGATAGCTGGAATGAATGTCTTCAAGGGAAGGTGCTATTGTTGGTGTGATTCTGCCGTTGCGCTCTCTTGGATTCGGGACGAGCCGTCAAGATTTAATATATTTGTTGCAAATAGAGTGGCAAAGATTCAGGAAATTACCGAAAAAATGGAATGGCGTTATGTCCCCACAGCTTTAAACTCAGCCGACATTCTGTCTCGAGGGGCTCATCCGACTGAGCTGAATGAGTCACCTCTTTGGGCTCATGGTCCTCCACTTCTTTGCGGCTCCTCATATGACTGGCCACACACCTTGCCACCTAATACCCCTTGAACTTCGCCGGAAGGCTCTTCTAGTTAAATCGCCTTACATGGACATTGTTGCTGATTCCAAGTATGCGAATTCATTTGCTTCCTTGCAACGCGATTTCGGATACATTCACAAGTTTTGCAACCGAATTCTGCGCCCCGGATTATCTCAGTATCTCAGACATTGAACATGGAACCCAGGTATTGCTGCGACTAGTCCAGCGTACTCAGCTATGGGAGGACATGAAGTCACTGCGGGAAAGGGGAGCAGTCTCCTCATCGAGCTCAATTGCATCGTTGTCGCCATTCATGGATCAGTTTGGACTTCTGGGGGTAGATGGTCGACTGAAAAACTCTTCGTTAGATTTTGATGGCCGTCATCCAATCATCTTGCCCAGCAGCCATCCACTGACTCTTGCAATAATCTCCCATTTTCATGAGCGGAATCTGCACGCTGGTCCTCGAGCTTTGCTTGGACTAATTCGATCCCAATATTGGCCTATTGGGGGGAGGAAGACGGTAAACAAGGCAGTAAACAAGTGCGTAAGATGCTTTCGACTGAAGCTTAGGGTATTGGAGCATATTATGGCGGATCTTCCAAAGGAGCGGCTCGATGGTTCTCATGCATTTGAGATCACAGGCGTGGACTTTTGTGGGCCGTTTTTCTACAAACCGGAGGCACGCAACAAGGCTCCAATCAAGTGCTACGTCTGCGTCTTCATTTGTTTCGCTACCAAGGCTGTTCATCTGGAGCTTATAAAGGACTTATCCACAGTTGCTTTTCTTCATGGACTAAAGCGCTTCATATGTACCAGACGAAAGCCGCGGCGAATTTGGTCAGACAACGCAATTAATTTTGTCAGCGCTAAGAATGAGCTGATGGAGTTAAAGCGCCTGGTCCTCAGCGATGACCATCAGAAGGCGCTGCTGGATTTTTGCTTGGTCGAGGCTATGGACTGGCATTTCATTCCTCCGCGCTCCCCTCATTTTGGTGGTCAATGGGAGGCTGCAGTGAAGACGGCCAAGTACCACTTCTACCGTGCGATAGGCAACTCGGTTCTTGGATTTGACGAGCTGCGGACGCTGTTGTGCCACATCACGGCAGTGATTAATTCAAGACCTTTAGTTTCAATTTCAGAGAGCCCTGCCGATCTAGATGTTCTAACTCCAGCGCATTTCTTGAATAGTGGTCCTCCTGCTTCGTTCGCTGATCCTGACGTCACTCAGCTAAACTTCGATCGCCTGGACGGCTGGCAGCGCGTTTCATACCTGCAGCAGCTCTTTTGGTCCCGGTGGAAGGAGGAGTACATCACGTCACTGCAGCAGCGCTCAAAGTGGCGCACTGCGAAGCCCAGTTTAGCAGTCGCAGATTTGGTTCTTGTCAAGGATGAGAATCTTCCTCCCATGAAGTGGCCACTGGCGAGAGTGGTCGAGCTTTTGCCTGGACGAGATGGCGTTTCCCGAGATGCTGTGCTGACGACGTCATCTGGAATCACCAAGCGCGCCGTCAATAAGCTGTGCCTGCTGCCCCTTAAAGATGCTGTTGAAAGTCAGGCTTCCAACGGGGGGAGTATGTCGGGTCAAGCAGCTTGAATATTGTAAATTATTGCCAGTGGTGCGGCCCAAAGGAAATGCATTTTTGTTGTTGTTTTCATTTCCAATGCCCACTGTAAAGATCATTTGTTACCGTATATGCATATGCAGCAGAATTCTTTCGTCTCCTTATATCTCAATCTCTCGTACTCGGCTTAACAGCGGCCCCGAGCAGCTCTAACGCTCTCGGACTATCCTACTCTCTCGTTCGCGTTTAAGCTTGCTGCATAGGGCCCGGCAATTTGGCCCGTCAGCCCTTGCATTGTTAGTCTTGAGCTAATCGTCGCAGCTATTAGATTAACATTCTCGCATCAATCGTTCGCCCAATTACCCCCATATGTATAAGTTAAGTAGAATCGACGTTTATTGTAGTATTTATTATTTACTCGTCGAAGCGAGATTTATTGTTCCTCGTTGGAGGTCTAAGAGAATCTAAATTTACATAAAAATGAAAGTCTTAATATTAAGTCCCCGGCCGCCGGCTGCGCAGTCGCCGGTGCATTAATCTGCTGACATGGCACACGCGCCGGTGTTATGTTGAGCAGCGGCAGTTTCCCACGTTCCACGGCCCCATGGTTGTTGTTGGGCTGTCTGGGCAAGTGTCTTCGTCAACGCTGCAACTCTCGTGTTCTATTACGCGACGAGGCATGTGCTGTATTTGGTTCATATGAAGGTGTTTAAGCTCATTGACCCGCTGTAGGGTCGAGAACCAAATGCAGAGGGAGGGGTATCCGGCTGGATCGGATAACTACTCCACCCCTTGAGCAGTCGCCGTCCCCGGCGCACTTAGTCTTGCCATTAATCCATTGATTTGCCGGGCGTCGCGCTTCTTCGTCAAATATAGTCTGAGCATGGCCATGCCACATACTAGGCCACAAATACCTAGTCCTAGGCAGAATGCAAAGATTTGTCTGGAACGTGAGGACACCTCTTCCTTTATCTCCTTGATGAAGTTGAGGTTCTCTTCGCTCAACTGGTGGAGGAATGGCAGGCTCAGCACCCTTTTATGCTCGGTAATATTTAGCAAGGATGAAGATGCAACTCCTGGGTATCGGCTCTGAACGTTTTTGCGATTCTGATACCGCGCACCATTTATGACGGCATAATCGTTGAACGTGATTAGATGCGTCCCTGAAATGTTGAACGCCGCGCTGCCGTCGAAACTTACTGCTGCTGGGTGATCGTTGATGATAATGATCCCGTCGTCGACCAGTGTGATGGTGCTGAGGTGGCTGGGTTGCGACTGGCAGTGGGCCACGCCCCCGGAATATAATCCTTGGGCACAGGAGTCCTTTGTCGACGCTTAGCAGAATGTTGTCGTGGTCGTCTGTTTGCAGTCCGACACTGTTACTATCTGGTTGTTGCAGTCGGCGACGATGTTATCGTCCAGTCGAAGGATGGTGCCGTTGTGGGCGACCGGGAAAATAGTTATATTTTTGCAAATGTACTTAATCTTAGGGAATTGAATGACAAAGTGTATTATGCTATTTGATTGAAAAACTTTGATTTTAGATACTTCTAAAATGTTAGTTATGATAACATTGGTGAGCTGATTAGAGAAAATAGAATTCAAGTCGTCATGGTCTAATATGACCGGATTGATTACGTTAACTTTTGCGAGGGAAATGGTGAGCATGAGATTACTTAGTTCGGATGCCGACATTCTCTAGCAATTTATTGACTGTGTCTGTTAAGCGGTTGATTTGCTCCTGAGATTTAGAATTTATGCTTATCTGCCTGTTATTTGATTCAATAAGTTGGGCCTCGTTTATTCGTATCTTTAGTCGGCTGAGTGGAACGCTCACGTATGGGCATAGGGGCATTACCTAAGATTGTCTTTGTGCACAACCCTCCCCTAATTGGGACCGTTGTCCCCAAGTCCGCTTCTACCGTTTCTTCCACGTACAACGGGGTTAGTTTATTTCCGAGGCGTCTGTTGGTTTTCATTAACACCTTATCACCTACTCTAAAAACTCTGTTCTGACGCGTTTGGTTGACTCGATTGTTCTGCACAATCTGAGCTTTCCGTACCCTGTTCTGTACCTCGCTGTGAATATCTGCTGCAGCGGCGTTTAAAATATCGATCGGCTTCTTGTTGGTTACCGAGTGTACCGACCTGTTGTACTCCACTGTTGCCTGGAGGAAAAGGTCGACTGTGTCGACGATTCCCTTTGCTATCTTGAGGCATCTCGCGATTTCCAACAGAGTACTATGGAATCTTTCAACTTGGCCGTTTGAAGTGCTGTGGAGGGGAGGAGCATTCACAATGTGGGCTCCGAAATTGTCTCGCAGAAGTGACCTGATGGTTTCTGAACTCAGCGATGGTTCATTGTCGCAATATATTTGTCTAGTGTTGATGAAAATGTTCATAAGTTGCAAGAGTGGAGCCTTTATATCCGCAATCGTGTGGGAAGCTATCGGTTGTACGATGGCAAATTTCGAGAATTTGTCCACGCATGTTAGGAAGTACTTCCTATCTGTTGAAAAAATGTCGACGTGAAGCATTTCTCCAGTGAACGAAGGGACTGGCGTTGGTCCCAGCTCCTGTTTTTTTGGATGCCTATCGTACTTTGCTCTAGAACAAATCCTGCAATTCATGACTACCTCGCTTGCGAGTTTAGTCATTTTTGGGAAATAGTAATCGGCCAAGACCTGTTTTACGTTTTCCTGAGCAGCTCTATGAGCTCGATTGTGTTCGATTGTGACAATCTCCTTTCTTTCATTTTCATTGAAAATGTCTGTGACCAGATTCTTGCAATGCCAGAACTTGGTCGACGGAAAGGCGCGTACTAGCTCATGCTGAATGCAGGCTAGAGTCGGAAAATCACAGTGATTGCGTTTACAACCGTAGGGTTTACTGAGGTCTTCACGACCCCAGTGAGCGCATTTTTGTCCGTAAAGTTTATTATATGTCGCGTTTTTTCCCCGAAAAGAATAAACATCTGCTTTAGAGGAAAACGCGCCGCTTCTAGGACAATTTGATTCCTAAAACAATTGACAGGTTTGTCTGTCGTTTCTATCGTGTAAGTCAAAGACGCTTCGCTGTGTATTGTCGCTGCGTCAGATTGTGGCGCGCTGTCTTCCAATGCATTGATGTTTTGTCGAGACAATGCGTCTGCGACATGGTTTTCTTTGCCTGGCTTATAGAAAAGCTTGGCACCGAGCTCGTCAATGCGTGCCTTCCAGCGTTTTTTTTTAGAGTTAGGGTTTCCTTCGGAAACCGCAAACGTGAGTGGCTGGTGGTCAGTGAACACATTAATGTCCCTGACTCCGTAAATGTAGTGACGAAGCTTCCCCAAGGCCCACACAATTGCTAAAAGCTCGCGCTCATTGGTAGCGTAGTGACGCTCACCGTTCTTTAGTGTCCTTGAAATCATAGTTATTGGGCGGCCGCCTTTAGAAAGGACCGCCCCGATGCCATAGGCAGAGGCGTCGGTCGTTAGGTCGAACGGTTTTTGTAATCTGGGTACATCAATATTACGTTTTCTGATGCCAGAATGTTCCTTAATTTCTGAAAGGCGTGTCGTTGGACCTCGCACAAAATGATAGTGGTTTTTTTTTTATTTGTATTTGCTGATGGACCCATTTTCCCCTTTTAAAATATCAGAAAGCGGTCGGGCAATTGACGCGAAATCTTTCACGAAGCATCTGTAGTAACTTGCCAGGCCCAAAAATGACCTTAGGCCGAACAACGTTGTTGGCTCGACGTACTCCTGGATGGCCTTCACCTTCTCAGGGTCCGTCCTCGTGCCTTTGTTAGTCACAATAAAGCCGAGGTATTCCACGCTCGTCTTAAAAAAATTGGACTTCTCTCGAGCGACTCTCATGTTGGCGTCATAGAGGCTTTTCAGCACCCAGTCGACGTGTTTAACATGGTCGCGCAAAACATCATCGATTGCTCTCTGGAAAATGCTACCTGCATTTCGTAGACCAAAGGGCAGTCGGCAAAACTCGTACTTCCCTCCATTTACGGAAAAGGAAGTCTTTTCTCGGTCGCGCTCCGCCAAGGTTATTTGGTGGTATCCAGACTTCAAGTCCAGTGTTGTGAAGTATCTGGCAGTACCCAAGTTTGCTAAGATCATTGAGATGCTTGGCATCGGGTATTTGTCGGCCACTGTTTTTTGATTGAGCTTCCGAAAGTCCATTACGAGACGTTTCTTCTTATTGCCCGCTTCATCAGTGCCTTTTTTGTCGACCACCCATATAGGATTATTATATGGCGATCTGGATTTGCGAATGATTTTGTCTTTCAAAAGGCTCTTTACCTCGGATTCGACAAAATCAGCTACACCCATAGGGTACGGGTACAGCTAGGAGTAAATTGGTTCGTCGTCCACAGTGCGGATAGTGGCCACGACCGAAGTATTATAAGGCAGAGCCCCGTTAGGGTCGGCAAATGCCTTACTCCTCTTATTTAACATTTTTATAAAGTCCGCCCTTATGGCTGGGGGAGCATCGACGTCAATAACGTTTGTGTGGTTGACGTCTATGCACTTGTGGAATTTGATTACCTCAGTCGTGTTACCGAATCTGAGTGTACTGCTCTTTAAGCACAATGTCGCCCCTACCTGCGATAGCAGGTCAAGGCCAATGATGCCGTCAAATGATGATAATGATTCTAACAAAAAAAATGGGGAGGTCTTGCCGAATATTGACAGAAGGCATTTCTTCGAAATTTTATTTGTCCCGTTGATTGAGTAGACGGGAAAGGGTGTCTCGACAGGGATGACGCCGCGAAGCCATTTACATGGCTTGATGTAATTCTTTGACGCACCCGTGTCTATGAGAAGCTTCATATTAATCCCTGCTATTTTCCGCCAAACGAATGGCAGCAGGGATCTTCCCCTAAAAAATTCACTGAGTCACTCTCGTACTCTAATTCGCCCTCCGCTTCTATCTCAGCGACAGCTTCGGCCGCAGCCCCATTGTAGGCCGTGTCGGTCTGGTTGTCCCCGGCTGTAGTGTGCTCTATCCTCTGCTGCCAATTTCTCGAGGTGCGCTCTGACGCGTTTGTTTTCCTCGTAAAATTTTGATTGCGTCCACCCGACCCGAAAGGTTTTTGGTAAGCAGTGGGCAGTCTGAGTTTGGAAGAAGAAGGATCTACATCCATGGGCTCCGTGCCCTGGGCCCGAGTCCTGCCGCTATTGGATCGTTGGTTGGATCTTCCCTGCTGGGCGATCGACGCGTCTTGCCTTTTGTCGTAATGAGGACTTTTATAGGAGTCCACAGCTCTAGTTTGCCTAAAATTGCCTTGGAGTTGCGCTTGAGTTTGGTGCTGGCCCGTTTTTTAGGCCTTTTCCTCCATGGCCCTGGCGTAATTTGCAGCCAAAACGCTGCGATCCTCGCTGGATTCCGCCGCTTTGGCAAGGGACAGAGCGGTCTGCAGATCTTTCGGTCTTGCCGGAAATACTGCTGTTTTCAATGTTCTTCTTAAGCCTGAAACGAATACGTCTAAAGCGTCGTCCCTAGCTTTCTCGTTTAGAATGCCCGCTGCGACCGCATTATGGACCATTATGTTTTGTTGGTAATGAGAGAGAGCTGCTTCTCAATCTCGTCATAGTATTCCGCCAAGGACAGGTTTCCCTGCCGCATGGTGGCCAGTTTTTGTTGTATCACGCTCACTGGAGTTTTGTCGGAATACGAACTATCCAATCTATTTAAAATTGCCTTGAAATTTAGGACTGTATTGAAAGATGACAGGACGTTATTTGCGGCACCTTTTATTTTATTCCTGATGATGCCTGTCGCCATGTAATGTCTAGCGCTGCCCTCATAGGGCTCGAAAGTTTTATAGGCCGCCAGCGCTGCCTGGCGCCAAGCCACATAATTTTCCTGTTTGCCGTCGAACTCGGGGACGGACTTAACCATGTCCAATGGCTGATCACACTGGACATCGGGATTTATTGCTATCTCCTTATACGCTTCAACTTTCGGGGCAGGCGTACCTGTGCTCAACTGAGCAATCTCGGCGTGTAATTGCTGTAACCTGGTCTCGAACCGCGAGGCCTGATTTTGCAGTGCGGCCTCTATAGCTGCTGCGAAAGTTGCCGGATCCATGATGTCAGGGGAACGTTCGTGGCTTTCAGTCAAACGGAGGCCCCTAAGACCCAAACGTAAACTATCGTCGCTATCGGATTGTTCTTGCTTGCTATCCCCTGGGTCTTGCAGGTCCCCACACAGTGAAACTAAGCTATCGGACCGCTTAAAGGACTTGAGGTCACTATTGGAACTGTTAGGGCTATCGCCCATTAGCCACTTCTTATTTTATTGTATTTTCTTTTTTTAATGAATTCGATTTTGATTTTAAATATCTCAGCTGCACCACTCAGTATTATTTTATTTTTATTGGGTCGCGATTACCAAAATGCTTGAATAAAATTTTATAAAAAGAGCTCACTTACATGGTTTTCTGCGGCTTATACCGTGTTTTATTTGACCTAATTATTAGTTTCCTTCGATTACTTATTAATTCCTTTGTGGGTGGCGATGAGGGAAGCGAGGGATCACCCTTCAGCTTGTTGGTTTTAATTTTTGAGGCGAGGGATTGCCCTTCAGCCTGTTTTTCCTTTCGTAGACGTTGATGCCGGGAGCGAGGGATTGCCCTTCAGCTTCTTCCGGGTGTGGTTTTTTTTCACCTTCAGCGAGGAATTGCCCTTCAGCTTGTTGTTTTGTTTTTTGAGGCGAGGGATTGCCCTTCAGCCTATTTCCCTTTGTAGATGTTGATGCCGGGAGCGAGGGATTGCCCTTCAGCTCCTTTAAATGTAGGTTAAATTATTTATTTCACCTCACTTGTTGTTTATTGCACTTGCGGCGTTAGCTCGCTAATTTAGTAGTAGAAACTCGAGTTGGGTAAGCACTCTTTATGTTTCTTTTATTTTTGTTAAGCCCGAAGCGTTAGCTTACGAATTTTTTTTAAATAATTACTCGCGTTGGATAAAATTCCGTTGGGCGCCAGTTAAGTAGAATCGACGTTTATTGTAGTATTTATTATTTACTCGTCGAAGCGAGATTTATTGTTCCTCGTTGGAGGTCTAAGAGAATCTAAATTTACATAAAAATGAAACTCTTAATATTAAGTCCCCGGCCGCCGGCTGCGCAGTCGCCGGTGCATTAATCTGCTGACATGGCACACGCGCCGGTGTTATGTTGAGCAGCGGCAGTTTCCCACGTTCCACGGCCCCATGGTTGTTGTTGGGCTGTCTGGGCAAGTGTCTTCGTCAACGCTGCAACTCTCGTGTTCTATTACGCGACGAGGCATGTGCTGTATTTGGTTCATATGAAGGTGTTTAAGCTCATTGACCCGCTGTAGGGTCGAGAACCAAATGCAGAGGGAGGGGTATCCGGCTGGATCGGATAACTTATATACGCGATAAGTTGGTTTACATATGCAAATAAATTGTGAATTATATACAACCTTTCGACTTTCATTAAATTCATCAAATTTAATAGCTTAACATAGTCATTAATGGGTACGATATCATAATCATATCTTCGTTGCGGCACGGTCAACTGTTATTTGCAAGCTGTAATAACAAACAATAAATATACTAAATAAAATCCTAGATTTACTGGATTTCATTGTCTACTCTGGACTGTAGCAAACAAATTTTTAAAAAACGAGGGGGAATGTTGTGAGTCGCTGCTACGGTCACGGTATAAATACTAATTTTATTTTATATCATAGTCATATACTTAGAAACAAATTATTTTTAAAATCACACGTTTGTAACGCTTATTCGGTAATTTTGACCCAACGGTAGAAAAAACGAGGGGGAACTTTGTTAGTTGCTGCTGCGACCGCAACTCTACATTTATATCCGATACGATACTCAGTCCAGAGGGCGCACACATTGCGCAATGTTTGAGAGAGAGAGAGAAAGAATAAGTAAACGCGTGGCTGGGGTTGCGTAGCCACTGTAAATTGAATTGTTCTTTCTTGATATAATAAAAACCGATCTGATCTAGATTCGCCAGTCTACAAGATCTGGTCATTCTCTACAATTCTTCGTTTTTGGTTTTCTTTATCTTTAAAATTGTGGATTTCACTGATTTTCGTCCTTTGTGACTTGATTCAGTGTGATATCACAGGAGTCTGAACACAAATTTTCGTTGCTATAGCTCTTATAGTCTCTGAGAACTAGACGTCAAACAAGACGGACAGACAGACATGGCTCAATCGACCTTGTGGGCGTTACACACATGCATTTTCCTCACAAATCTAGTATACACCTGTACTCATTTTGAGTATCGGGTATACAAATAGAGGAGGATTTTGATTTGAGCTTTGATCACTCATTAATTATTGTGACCTATGGTTCTACAGTTTGTTTCATTAATGCATAAATGCATTGAAAAACTGGCTTGAAGAGCGAACTAGTCTTGACATATCGATAAAGTCAGGGGATGCAGTTCATTCTCCAATTAAACCTCTCATTAACTAATTGAACTAGGCAAACTTTTCTACCACTAGGACTGAGAGCACAAATAGCTGCAAAACGAAAGCTTCGGAAAATTTGGCAAACAATTTGAAGCCCAGTTGACAAAAGAAAATTCAAGGAATTAAACAGCAGACTATGGGAAATCAAAAATGAAGTGACAGCAAAATATTGAAGAAATCTTGATCCATATACGAGTGACCTTGATTATAGCCTTTGGAAAGCAAAGAGATATCTAAAGAGACCGGGTAGAAGAGCTACCACAATTATAGACAGCAGGGGCCAACGCTGCAGAGACAATCTTGAGAAGGCTAAGGCATTTGCAGAACATTTAAGCTCGGTTTTTAAGCGTAATTTGGAACATGATACTGACACAGTTGATGAGGTAAACCATTTTCTAGATTCTCCTTGTGAAATGAGCCTGCCGATAACGACTTTTTCAGAAGTAGAATACAATTAGAAATCTCCCGACAAAATGCCTCCGTTTGTTGACATAGACGTTGACATAATCAACGTTTATTGTAGCATTTATTATTTGCTTCGTCAAAGCGAGATTTATTGTTCCTCGTTGGAGGTCTAAGACAATCTAAATCTACACAAAAATGAAAGTCTTAATGTTAAGTCCCCGGCCGCAATATTAATGCAAAAATATTGCACAGGAGTATTCCTAGATGTCAAACAGGCCTTTGACAAAGTGTGGCATGCAGGACTACTGTACAAAATTAAGAAGAGGTTTGCCCGCACCATACTTCCTGATTATAAAATCGTATCTGGAAAACAGAATATTTTATGTTCAAGAACGGAACGAATCGTCCAGTCATGGACGATTGAGTACCTTGAGTACCTCAAGGGAGTGTATTATGCCCAGTTCTGTACACTGTTTTTACAGCCGACTTGCCTAAAATAAGCGCTTTTGAGATAGCAACATATGCTGACGACACCGCAGTCATTGTCACCAGCGCTGATCCAATTGTTGCATCTAACCTGCTTCAAGGAGAACTTGGTCTCATTGAAGCATGGTTCAAAAAGTGGAGAATAGTGATGAACGCCCAAAATTCAGTGCAAGTGACATTCTCGCTCAGACTCTGAAATTGTCCTATTCACTCAATGGGTCTTCCATTCCAGTCAGCGAAACGGTGGATCGGCGGCTTACTTGGAGGCAGTATATAAAAGCAAAACAAGCTAAGCTCAAAGTAGAGACCAGGAAAATGTACTGGCTCTTAGGACCGCGCTCGCAGCTAAGCCTTAAAAATAAAATACGGCTACTTAAAGCCAGTATGGACTTACGCGTTGTAGCTTTGGGAAACAGCCAGCAATTCAAACATTGAAATACTGCAGCGATACCAGTATGACTCTTAGAACAATAACAGCTGCTCCTTGGCATGATACCAATATAGACATCCACAAAGACCTCAAACTTCCTCTTTTCAAAGACTAAATTAAAGAAGCTCAGACAGATATATAAGTAGCCTACATGACTACGGCAATATTTTAGCACTAGGACTACTAGATAACGCTAATAATAACCGAAGGCATCTAAAAAGATTTCACGTCCTAGACCTGCCAAATAGATAGTATATAACAATATTATTGCCGCACCGGGCAACGCCTCCAAATCTGGGGTCGTACGTTTAATAAGCGTCCTGCGTTGATAGTTTTGTACTTCAAGTTTAGTTTTATTCAGATGTTATGTGTAGTGTATTGTATGTTAATTGTGTGTATAATGTGTTTGAGTTACAAAAGATGGGGAGCAAGAGTATCAGCTAAAAAACTTTTACCGCTTCAGTTTAACTGTTCGCCGCCTTTCTGGTGTTCTTCTTCTTGCTTATCTTGCCATTCGCCCTGATTGACCCTTTCCTAATTGCTGTTGTCTGTGCTGTTAGGCGCAATGATATTTTGTGCTGCCACTGCGGTTTCTGCCGTAACATTCTCCCCATCGTTGATGTTTGCCAAACTTCTGGTTACGCCATGGTCCATGGGTGGATTCGTTGTCTTCACGTCTAACTTGGCCAGCTTAACTATTGGCCGAGTTAGCAGTCCAGATGCAGTGTGGATCACAGCGCTGCTGGCGATCCCGTCCTTGGCTAATCGAAAGTCCATGATGACGCCTTTCCTCCGCTGCACCTTGGGGCTTGTTTCGTCCGCTAGAACCACGACGTCTCCGAGTTGGATGGGGTTAGTTGGAGGGCCATGCCATTTGGCTCGTGGCGTCAGGCACGGTAGGTATTTCTTCAGCCATCGTTGTCTGAAGCTGTCCACGATCTGCCCTGCAATGCGAAAACTCTTACCAAGCATAACTCCTATTTGCTGCCATTTGCTGCTCTCAGAAAGTGATTCTGTGTAAGTACGTCGGCACGTAAGTCTGGGGTCGGGAGTTTAGCATATTTTCTATCCTTGCTAGTGCTGTCCTCAGCACTGGTTCTTGTACGTGTGTCTCCTCTAATAATTCGGCTAGTATGGATTTCACCGATCTGATCATCTTTTCCCACGCACCTCCCATATGCGGTGCGCCTGGGGGTATGAAGGACCATTCTATTTGCGGGTACTTGGTTTCCAGTTCGCTTGGTAGGATTCTTTCAATTTCTTCTCGTAGTAATCGGCTGGCTCCTCGGAAGCTCGTCCCGTTGTCCGACACGATTCTCTTGGGGACTGCTGTGCGGGCTACGAACATTTCCAATGTTAGCATGAAGGCGTCTGTTGACAGGGAGTTTGCCAGCTCGATGTGTACTGCTCGCACGGTGAGGAAACGTGAATAGTACTCCCCATCGTTTCTCGCGTCGTCTTCCTACGTTTACCTCTAGTGGTCCGAAGTAGTCGACACCTGTGTTTGTGAATGGCAATTCGTTGATTGCTAGCCTCTCTGGTGGTAAGCTTCCCATCTCCGGTGCCTCTGGAAGCGCTCTTTTATTGCGAAATCTTTGGCAGGTTTTCGCTACGGCGCGAACTCTTGCGCGCAGTCCTGGTATGTGGTACAATTGTCAGATCTCGTTGACGACGATCTCAGTAAGCTGATGCTGAAACTTCCGATGGAAATAATCAATGAGAAGATTAGTGACGTTATGTCCTCCGGGTAGATTTACTGGCCGTTTCAGGTTCCTCGCTATGCCGATCGACTTATCTATGCGGCCGCGTATTCTGTTTCATCGAGATACGGCGATAATTTGTAGATCGAACTTTTCTTACTCACGATTCTTCCTTGTCGTAGAAGAGCCGTTTCCTCAAAGTAAGACTCTTCTTGGACCATCCGGTATATAACGATGTTGACATCTTCCATGTTGCGAAAGCGTGTGGCTAAATTTGCCTCCTCTGATGCTAAATCTCTTTTGCATATTTTGTCCAGAAATCTCATCACGCATCTCAGGGCTCCGTGAACTTTTCCCAGTTGTTAAAGCGACATATATTTGGGATTATGCTACTCAGCTTTGATGGCGGTTTCGGCGTATTTATCAACTCGTGTACGTGTACCGTTCTAGATAACTCGAGTTGAGCTGTGTAGTTGGCCAGTATTCTTCCTCGCCTAATAGGAACGGCGGACCGGAGAACCATCTCGCTTCTGGTTGGAAACTCGATTCTTTGGTCCACTTCGTTCCATCGTCTGCTACGTTCAGATGTAACCCATTTCCATTCTGATATGTCCGAGTTTTCCAGGATCTCTCCTATTCGGAGCGCCACGAACTTATGGTACTTTTGGGCGTCTGAACATATCCAATACTACACGTTCTTGGAGTCGGTCCAGAAAACACGTCGCTTGACCTTGACGGAGAGCTCCTGTGTTATGAGTTTAGCCAATCGTAGGCCGAGGATCGCTGCCATAAGCTCCATCCTGGGGATCGAAATTGGTTTCAATGGTGCCACTCTTGTCTTGGATGCGAGTAGTGTGCACCGGACTTCCCCTCTTTGTTCGATCCTTATGTAGGCGACGGCTGCAAAGGCGTTTAAACTCGCGTCTGTAAAGATTTGTAATTGGATATTAGATGTTTCTTTCATTAGACCGAGATATCGTGGAACTCTTAATTCTTCGATGTTTTGAAGTTGCCGTGCCCATATCGTCCAGCGTTAACGTTCGTTTTCTCCGACCTTTTCGTCCCAGCCTACGGCCCAGCCACATGCCAAGCACTCGTTCTCGTCTTGTCGAGTCCGTCATCTCGATGGGGCGTTCTTGATGATCTCCATCTCCCTAGAACGCTCTCATCACGGTGCTCGAGTTAGATATCCAACCTATCATCTCGAAGCCTTCTTCTTTGTGTATGTTTCTCACCGCCAGCACTAGGCAAACCAATTCGTCTTCTGAGTCACAGCTTTGGAGCCAGTCATCTACAAAGGTGTTGCGAAGTATGGCCTCTACTGCCTCTCTTTGTTCCTTGATGAATCTTTCTGCGTTCCTATCTTACACGCAGGTCGCTGCTGCTGGGGAACAAGAAGCACCAAAGGTCATTACGCTCATTACGTTCCTATCCGGTTCTCGACTGCTGTCACCATATCTTCAGAGAAAGTGCTGTGAGCTTTGATCCTCCGAACGTATCTCTACAGATGCCAATAGACTTCTCTCGAAAGCTCGATATTACTCCTACCAGCGATGGCAATTGGTCGAGGACTTTGAGTAGCATTGAATTAAGAGCGATGCCTTCCACTTTGGCTGCTGCGTCCCATACGAGTCTTAATTTGCCTTTGTTCGGGTTCTTAGTCACGAATACGGGCGACCATTTCATCCTCTTTGACTTTTCGGACGTAGCCGATGTCTTCGTACCTCTTAATCTCTTCATTCTCTCGTAGCACCTTGTCACGTGTCATACGAGATTGCCATCTCTTTAGAAGATGGAAGTTCCACGTTGTCATACCGCCAGAGAAGTCCTGTCTCCTATCTCTTCATTTCGCTGCGAAACCTCGTGAAATTGGCCATTATTGAGTTTGCTCTTTCATCATCTTTGGAGCTGAGTGTGCTCTTTGATATACTTATGCCTACCGCGTCTAATGAGAAACTCTCTTTTACAAGAGCGTCCAGCTGTGGATGTTTATTGCATTCGCATACATGCATTACTCGCTGGCTCGCGGGCCTGCCGGCCCGTCGCCTTTTCTGCGGCCATAAATAGACCACCCCAACCTGGACTTGGCGGCGATAAATTGGAATCCTCGCGCTCTTTCACAGTCAGTGGCATTCCAAGTTTCACGTTGTCCAATCCGATGATCAATGACGCTCTCACGTCCTTGTAGCTGAGTATTGGTAGCTTTTCCAGGTGCGAATGGAATCTTAGGATTGAGTCGTCCAGCGTCTGCTTGGGCAGCGTGAATTTGCGCGCCACATTGTCCCTTGGAGAGATCGCTAGGCTTATCCATTTGGATTGAGATTCTCTGCGTGATGTCTCCAGTCCAGCGTAAGTATAACTCGTCCGAGGGGACATCAATACGTACCTATCTAAACAATGCGGCTTCGTTCTGCATTGTATGTAGTACCGTAGTGCTTTCCTTCGTCCTATTCTCTACCCTAGAAGGAGTGAAAGAGAACATGATGCTTTCTCGATCATCCATCGACGCACAGTGGGGCATTCTGCCGTTTCAGCTTGCTAAATGAATAACTTCTGAACAAATAAAGATATCTTCATGAAACAAACTGCATTTGAAAGAAAAAACTTTCGAAATCTGCTTAAGTAGATTATGCTACAATGTCCAAAAGCTTCACAATAATGGTGTTTGTAGGAGGGCGGATCACCGTAGCGGGTTTCCAGCGACGAGTGGGAAAATATCCAAATGAAGAAGTCAGAGTGGTTCCAATAAATATGTTCCATGTATTTATGTATATATGTAGATTGTAGGTGCGCGTATGTGCACGACGGCAGCTTGTAGCGGGGTGGGAAACGTAACTGACTCTAGCTTACATGCTAAGACTACCGTGAGCGACGTGCGGATCGTAGGAGCGCACCGAACCGAGAGCGCGAGAGCGAGGCAGAGGGCTATGTAACTGGCTGTTAACTGAGCGCGGCACCCAGCAGCGATAACAGGCTGTTAGCCTGGGGTGCTAACAGCTCGGTTGCCCTGTTACAGCTTCTGCTCTGAAATTCTCCCCTTGCAAGGATGCAAAAGGTGGACGGGACGCCACGGCTGCGTGTATGAGTTGCCGTGGAAGATGTTTTTTTTGGGGGACGCAAGAGCTGGAGACCGTGCTGGAAATGCTGCGCCAGCTGGTCGTCGAAAGAAGCGCGTGTGTGGCCCATCGTCCTGGTGCAACAACGTATGATGGTTCCGGTGACACACCTTGCACCGATCGCTACTTCGGCAGTCTCTTCCAGAGTGCTGGTGAGCCAGGCAGTTGGCGCAGTAGCTGTTAGCAAGGACCGCTCGGAGCCTCTTTTCGGAACATAGTTGGAGAAAGCGGCGGCACTTCCGTAGCGGATGGATTTCTGAGCAGAGTCGGCACTGGTAGGAATTGATGCCTCGTGAACGTCTGATTTCCAAGGTGCGGTTGGCACGTGGACGTGGGTCCATCTCTGGAGACGGAAAACTACGCTGAAATAAAGGAGTCGAAGTCACATTAGTACCGAGCTTGGAACGGATGAGAGGCACATTTAGGACATTGGAAATTGCCACGCGGTTGCATGGTCTGATGAGGCTATGTTGGTCTAAGGACGGATTCACATTCAAGTTCAAGCTTGAATTCGGAAAGGAGCAATGAGCCTTCATACAGTGAATATTTTGGAAATATTCCCTTCGGTCAAGCATAGGAGACCGTTCGAGAAATTCTGCGGAGGGAGCTGGAAGAAAATTGCTTTTGTAGAAGGACCCCGAGTCATTTATCCGTTTGATAGGTTGTCTTGAAATTTGACTCGAAAACGATGAGATATGATTCATCACTGGGCCTGTAAGTACCCAGCCGAAAATGGTTTCCTGCCCGAGGAGAGAGCCACAGATGTTGGTCTGTGAGCCGCTTAATAGAATGGACGGAAGGATATCCGCTCCAATCAGGACATCTATCTGTGAACTCTCATAGAAGGTCGGATCCGCCCATGTCAGGCTCGGCAGGTTTTGCAACGAATTTTGCGGGATCGGATAGGATGGCAGGTTACCCGCTAGTTCCGGCAGCACGTAGGCTGTGGCGTTTAAGTGCAAGCCCGGCATCGTCGGGGAACGGATGGCCAAATGACAGAGCTTCTTGGCTTGAGCGGATACTGTCTGATTGAGGCCCGAGACCTGTGACTGGATGAGTTGGAACGGCAACTTGATTCTATTGAAGAGACGTTCCGTGATAAACGTTGTCTCGGATGCCGGGTCGATTAAAGCGCGGGCGCGGAAACTTGTCCCCAGATGGCAAATATTAATGATTGCCGTGCCCAGAAGGACCGCTTTTTGGCCAGAGGCGAAATAATTTTGAACGCTGGGCGGCGCGTCGGAAGAACTCGGATTTGGTACGACAGTGGATTCACTCGAAATTGGATTGCCACGGTGCAGCAGCGTGTGGTGTCGGTCCCCACAAGTACTGCAGTTATGGACACTTTGGCATTCCCGGATTTGATGGCCTCGCGTGAAGCAGTTCAGACAAAGCTGTCTTTGTTTGATGCAGCTGGAACGAGCATCAGCATTCATCTGGAGGAAGTGAGGGCATAGCCGTATTGGGTGATTCTCTTTCGAGCAGAGATCACACGTGCTCCTCTTTGGATTCACTGTGGTCTTAAACGAGTGAACCCTCCTAGGATAAGGACTTCCTTGGGACCGGAACGGATTGCTTCGGGAAGGTGACGGATGCGAATCGCTTTTCGAACTGTGTAAAGCGGACGGGTTGCCCTCGATGGCTTCGAGCGTCAGATATCTCTGGCTGAGGAAGGATTCCATCTCCTTCCATGAAGGAATCTCTTTCTTTGTGGTGACGGAATCTTCCCACAAAGCCCGAGTCAACCTCGGTAATTTGGAGGCGCAAATGGTCACCAGCAAGCTGTCCCAATTTTCGGTTGAGACCTTGGAGTGGGCCAGTGCGGTTAAGACCCCTTGGATCGTGCTGAGAAGCTCCTTTAGAGCACGACTTGACTCGGAACCGATGGAAGCCAACAAAAGGAGGATGTTTATCTGGTTGGTCACAAGGAGCCTGTTGTTCTCGTACCGGTCACGAAGGGCATTCCACGCCGCCTCGAAACCGTCATTGGTGAGTGGAGACTTTTCCACTATGGCCTTCTGAACACCACTAGTCTTAGTGGTGAGATGGTACAACTTCTCCGCGGGAGACAGCCTGGGATTTTGTACATAGATCGCAGTAAAAAGGTCTCGGAACGTAGGCCAGCGGACGTAGTCCCCAGCGAATACTTCTATGTCGCATGGGGGGAGTCTGCAGCCGCCGTGGAAATCTGGCTGTGCGGAAGGACGGACTGCTGGTTGTTGGAGCTGATCAGTGAGATCAGCAACGCACTGTTCGTGCACTGTAAAGCAATCATCGAATTTGGATTGAAGGTCCGCTTCAGCCTGCGGACCCTCTTCAGCCACAAATGCGAAACAGTTCTTATGCTCTGCCTCAACCTCGGCCCACATGGTTCGGATTTGGTCACGGCGTACCGTGGCAAGCGAGGCGGATGGAGTGCGGAGATTCGGAAGGTTTATTCGCTCTCCGAAATGCATAAGCTTGCGTGAGGCTGCTTCGAATTTAGCCATTGCGGCAGTGGCGGCGGATTGAGCCATTGTGCGGGAGTGTCGAGAGCCGCTTGGGCTGCTTTGCGTACGCGCTGGCACCTTAAGTGTGACCGGTGACGGGAACAGGACCGATTTGGTCTTCGAACCAGCGGAGCTTGTGGTGGGCCCCGGAGTACCTGGGGACTTCACTTTGCGAGTCACCGAGGTGGGCGTTTCTGGGGCGGAAGAGCTGCGTGGCCTTTTGACACTTGGAGAGGTCACCGGCAGAAGTTGTTTGCTCTCCTCGCGACCTGTTGGCATATTCGGCGCTCACACGCAGAAAAGAGAAAACATCCAAACCGGGTGCGGAAGTGTGGGGCGGATGGCTACAACCTTGGCTGGATTCGGAGAGTAGATACGGACACCACAAGAGCAGAAAGAAATATTTATTTTTCAAAGCCACTATGGTCGTAATAGACGGAAAGGTCTCGAGCTTTTGCTGGAATGCAATTGTTGGATAAACTCGGATTGTTTAGGTTTACTCTTGGTAGAGGCTCCCAAACTATGAGTGATCCCAATTGGAGAATAGCCGAGGAGAGGAACGGTCACATTGGTTGGCAATATTCGAAAATATTGTCAGTATGGTGTTCCTCCGTTTACCTTTGCAACGAATTAGGTAGTGGGATGTTGACTGCGGATGGAATGCAGAAGGAATTTTATTTCTTTCTAGTCATTAAGCTGACTGCTGTATGTGTGGTGGAAGCCTATCGGAACAAATAACATAAGAAAATACACTTGGTATTTGGCACTCGGGCGTTGGACGTTGAACCGAAAAACCAGTGGAACCAGTTATAAACTGTGGGTTTTGGATTTACTTGTTGCCAAAGCATTTGGCATTTGTTTCACGATTTAATACAGCTGAGAAAGCCGTATTTATTCGGACGCGGCTCAAACTCGATACTATCGGTATTGATGGTGATCGATCGGTCGCCCAGCCCTGGTCCCACGGGTGATGTACAGAATCAACAATTGCAAATTGAAATGCAATTAACTGCCAAACCACGTACCGTGCCTGGATTGGCGACAATTTATCTTTAATTCGGAGGTGCTTATGCGTACGGAGGATACCGTGCAGCGCAGCAGGACTGGATATATGTGCTACGATCGCACAATATGCCGAATTGTATGGAGTTGGACGAAAGTAGATGAATATGTAGATGTCGATAATTGTGTAATTTGTACGTATGTATGTATGGAATCAGCTGGTAGCTGGGAGAGGTAGGAATATTATCTACAGACCACTATATATGACTGGATCGGAGGCGGAACGCAGGAGTTAGCTTGGATAAAATTAAACCTTTGAAAATAATCGGAGGCCACAACCGTTGGCGGAACGAAATATGGTTTAATTTGGAGCTAGAGCGATAACTACATACATACATATGTACATATGCCGATGCGGGGGCCGGCGTATTAGCCGGCGGCTTGGATTGAGCTTGCTGCGGGTGAATTATTGTAATTTCACTGTGGCGCGACTGGATGCACAGACCACGGAACGAATTTGCACTTATCTTGGATTGGAATGATCCGCCGATGCTGGCTGGGGTGCACTTCTCTTTTTGGTTAGGAGAAGATCCGGCTCGAAGGACCAATGTTTGTAGGAGGGCGGATCACCGTAGCGGGTTTCCAGCGACGAGTGGGAAAATATCCAAATGAAGAAGTCTAAGCTTGCTGCATAGGGCCCGGCAATTTGGCCCGTCAGCCCTTGCATTGTTAGTCTTGAGCTAATCGTCGCAGCTATTAGATTAACATCCTCGCATCAATCGTTCGCCCAATCATCCCCATATGTACATACGCGATAAGTTGGTTTACATATGCAAATAAATTGTGAATTATATACAACCTCTCGACTTTCATTAAATTCAAACTTGCAACATTTATTAAAAACGCTTAATAGCTTAACATTTGGTGACCCCGACGTGATTGTGCAATAAATAATCCATCAGTGCAATCACAAACTAATATAGCATTCAAAGGTCTAAACTAATTGCCATCTCAACCAGTGTCATCGACCACATAGGCTATCCATACATATATACACCGGCCTCCCTTGCATATTCGGTAGTGCACTTAGCTGTTGGCTTGCGCTTCTCTTTTCGGTCATCTTCCCGCAAGAAACGTTTCTTACACCGGCCGCCTTTGTATATACGGTTTGTACATAGCTGTTCGCTTGCTGTGCTCGGTTATTGTCGTCTATTGCTCGTGTTACTCTTTGCGATCATCTTCCCGCTAGAGACGTTGGTCTTTCTGCTAACGCTGCCGCTACCATGGAAATTAATGCTGCTAACGAAATTCCAATGACCAGTGAGCAAAACAGGGTGTCTTTTTCCAGTTGTTGGACGTTGACATGCAATGACTGCATCTTTCAAGTGGCGATGCAGTTACTGCACCGTCAAGTGGCCCGTGTGAAACCAGCAGAAGGCTGTTACGCGCGGATCCCAGGCAAAACGCAGCCCTCCTCCCGCCCAACCGACCGAGGGGCGCTGCCGCATAACGCGCGGCGCGTAGCCGAGCCGAACGCGAGCATGCAGGAAAGATAGCTGTTAGACTAACATTCGAGGAAAATTAGCACTAAACTTACTAAGAAACTAAGCATGCAATCAAAATACAAATACCTCTACAATTACTAATTACTAGAAAGGTGTGTAAGGATTAGTAATTTAATAAGAGGAAGAGAATTAGTGGTAGATATAATATGGTAGAGGGAATTATAATCCGAGCATAAGACCCTAAACGGTTCATGCAAGGAATAATTCGATCTACAAAGTGGAAGGAACAACGGTATAAAATTTCTAATCAGTCTAATAGGAATCGTGAAGTTTATGCGGCTCAACAGATCAGGGCTGTCTATGTCACCCCTGATCAAGTTGTGCATAAATATCACACCAAGCATTTTTCTACGGTTAACTAAGGATGGGAGGTTTACTAATAGAAGTCTACTAGAGTAAAGCTTAAGTCAACGGAATTATGCGAGAAAATGAAAAGGTTAGCTACCGCTTGGCAGAATGAGTCGTCGGACTGTGACTACTACATGCTCGTGGTAAAGCAAGAGCAAGTCGAGAAGTTGATCGGCAAATTTGAGATGTTTCACGGCGAGCTAGAGGAATTGGATCGAAGCGAAATTCACAGTGGTTTGTGTGACATTTTTGAGTCACTTGCCAGCTCGCTGAAGGCGGCGATTATGAGGGAAATGGCTAAGAGTAGCGGCCGCATGCCGTTTCATTCTACCTTGGCTGGAGGCAACACTACGGTTGAGTTTGCCGGCTCGCAATTTCTACCTCACCGTAGACAAGTACCATCCCTGCCTCCTATACAATTGCCGACGTTTAGCGGCGGGTATGCCAACTGGACGGACTTCTATTCAATGTTTGCCACCATCATCGACAGCCATCCGGACTTAACAAACATAGAAAAGTTCCAGCATTTGCGTTCCTGTCTGCGGGATTCGGCATTGGAGACTGTTCGGTCGCTGGAAATCTCAGATGGCAATTATGCTGTGGCATTAGATTTTTTGGAAAACAGATTCAATAATCGGCGATTGGTCTTTCAGGCACACATCAATGAGATCTTGGCGCTCCAGGCTGTGGAACCTGGGTCAGTGGTCATGCTTCGGGAGCTTTCAGACAAGTTCAATTCACATATGCGCGCGCTCCAGGGTTTGGGCACCACTGAGCAGATCGCAGGATGCATCGTCGTGCAGGAGCTTCTCCGAAAACTGGATCCAGCGAGCCAAGAGAAGTGGGAGGAACGATTCAACGACCCCGCATTTGCAAACTTAATTCCGTCATGGAAATCTATGGCCTCGTTCTTGGAGCAGCGATGCAGATCATTGGAGACGATGGACTTTTCTATGGCAAGCTATGCGGTTAGCAGTCAGGTGGGCAGAAGTAGAAAGCATAATTATTCTAGGTCCACATTAGTTACAACGAACCAAACCGTAGCTGCGCGCTGTGCAACGATGGTGCTCACGAGGTCCAGCACTGTCACAAGTTTAAATCGCTGTCCCCCACAAATCGCCATAAAGAAGCCAATCGGCTTTCGTTGTGTATAAATTTTCTCAGAACAGGGCATCGATTACTTCAGTGCACCTCGAGCAACTGTCGTACCTGCGGGGGTAGACACCATACCCTCCTTCATTTTGGTAGCCCTGAAGATACCGCAGTCCAAGGGAAATCAGCGCCGTATACTCCATCTCAGTCTGCGCTGTCTGAGTCTACGCCTACTTCAGCGTCTACCTCGTCTGCCCTTATTGCCCAAGATCTCAGGAATGGTGTTGTTCTACTTGCCACGGCCACGGTCTTAGTCAAAAATCGTTCAGGACTTTTAGTTCCCTGCCGAGCGTTGCTGGATTCCGGCTCCCAGTTGCATCTAATAACTTGTCGTTTCGCGAATCAGTTTCAGCTTCGAAAAATGAAATCATCGACTGCAGTCTCGGGAATAGGCGACTCTAGCTTCGTCACGGATGGATTTTCGGTCAACGTTAGCACTCTCGCTCATCGGAATACTCAACTCTCATCACTGCTATTGTAGCCTCTAGCATAACCGATCGTCAGGCAAGCTTTGGAATTGACACTGAAAACTGGAACATTCCATCGAACATACCATTAGCAGATCCGGAGTTTTATAAGCCGCAGCGCGTCGATCTGTTAATTGGCGCAAGTCTGTTTTACGAACTCCTTTGTGTTGGTCAGGTCAAACTACTGCCAGGATTGCCTTCAATTCAGAAAACGCGCTTGGGATGGGTCGTGTCTGGAGGTTGTTCGCGTTTAAAAGGTTCCTCGTTGATGGTCTCTCGCGGTCGGGCCGTAGCTGCTGAGGATAATAGTCCAGAGGATCGGCTTGAGGTGCTTCTTCGGAGGTTTTGGGAGGTAGAAAATTGCATCGAACCAATAGTAAAGTCTACCAAAGAAGAGCTAGATTGTGAAGCACACTTTGTGCAGCATTTCCGTCGACTACATAAAGGCGATTATTGTGTTCGGCTGCCAGCAAAATATAATTTGGATCTTCTTGGAGAATCTTACAATCAAGCGCTTCGTAGATTCCTGACCCTTGAGAGAAAGTTAGATCGTCGCCCTGATGTTAAATCTCAGTATGCAGCATTTATAAAGGAGCACCTTGATTTAGGCCATATGTCTCAGGTTCCTGCCCAGTCAATCAGCAACTGCCGATATTTTTTGCCTCACCATTGCGTCATGAAGGAAGATAGTTCTACGACCAAGCTTCGCGTCGTTTTTGATGGATCCGCTTCAACCTCATCTGGATATTCCCTGAACGACGTTTTAATGGCTGGTCCCGTAATCCAACCCAAACTGTTTCATATTCTTGCTCGATTTCGGTCATACGCCGTTGCGATTACGGGAGATATCTGTAAGATGTATCGTTGTGTAAGAGTCTCGACCGAGGATAGCAACTTGCAGTGTATTCTGTGGAGAAACTCCAGGGAAGAAGACTTGCGTGTGTTTCAATTGGACACCGTTACTTATGGGACGAAGCCTGCCTCCTATTTCTCTGTGCGAGCGATGCATCAGTTGGCAATGGACGAGCAGATGGCGTTTCCAGTTGGAGCTGAAATCCTTCGCCGTGACTTCTACGTGGATGACTTGATATCTGGGGCCAGCTCTCAGGAAGAGGCTATCCGAATTCGCGAGCAAACTACTGGAATTTTGTCTAGAGGTTCGAAAGAGGACAAGGAAACATTTTTGAAGTTCGACGATGGCTGCCATGTGACTAAAACTTTAGGACTTGCTTGGGATCCGGTTTCTGATCTACTATTATTTTCGTTCTCGGCCCTTCAATCTTCTTCAAATTCCTGCAGGCGCTCTGTTTTGTCATCCATAGCGCGATTCTACGATCCTCTCGGACTAGCTGGTCCCGTAATTACTAAATCCAAAATCTTTCTCCAGCGTTTGTGCCAAGAGATGTTGTCCTGGGATGAAAGCCTTGCAGTCGCACTGAACACCGAGTGGCAGGAAATATGCACCAGTTTTGGTCAGATTCGTCGACTTGAATTTCCTCGGCTTGTACTCCCTTCAGACTCTACGCTGGAAATTCACGGATTTTGCGATGCCAGCATCGAGGCTTATGGTGCATGCATTTATGTCGTGTCCAAGGGTCAGCACTCCAGCAGTCACTTACTTTGGGCCAAATCTCGTGTGGCTCCTTTGAAGACACTTACAGTACCAAAGTTGGAGCTTTGTGGAGCGGAGTTGCTGGCTAGGCTCATATCTGAGATAGCTGGAATGAATGTCTTCAAGGGAAGGTGTTATTGTTGGTGTGATTCTGCCGTTGCGCTCTCTTGGATTCGGGACGAGCCGTCAAGATTTAATATATTTGTTGCAAATAGAGTGTCAACGATTCAGGAAATGACCGAAAAAATGGAATGGCGCTATGTTCCTACAGCTTTAAACCCAGCCGACATTCTGTGTCGAGGGGCTCATCCGACTGAGCTGAATGAGTCACCTCTTTGGGCTCATGGTCCTCCATTTCTTTGCGGCTCCTCAGATGACTGGCCACCCACTGTGCTACCTGATAAGCCAGCCCTTGAACTTCGTTGGAAGGCTCTTATGGTTAATTCGCCCTACATGGACATTGTTGCTGATTCCAAGTATGCGAATTCATTTGCTTCTTTGCAACGCGTTTTCGGATACATTCACAAGTTTTGCAACCGAATTCGGCACCCCGGACTCACTGTCTCAGACATTGAACATGGAACCCAGGTATTGCTACGACTAGTCCAGCGTACACAGCTATGGGAGGACATGAAGTCACTGCGGGCAAGGAGAGCAGTCTCCTCATCGAGCTCAATCGCATTCATGGATCAGTTTGGACTTCTCAGGGTAGATGGTCGACTGAAAAACTCTTCGTTGGATTTTGATGGCCGTCATCCAATCATCTTGCCCAGCAGCCATCCACTGACTCTTGCAATAATCTCCCATTTTCATGAGCGGAATCTGCACGCTGGTCCTCGAGCTTTGCTTGGACTAATTCGATCCCAATATTGGCCTATTGGGGGGAGGAAGACGGTAAACAAGGCAGTAAACAAGTGCGTAAGATGCTTTCGACTGAAGCCCAGGGTATTGGAGCATATTATGGCGGATCTTCCAAAGGAGCGGCTCGATGGTTCTCATGCCTTTGAGATCACAGGCGTGGACTTTTGTGGGCCGTTTTTCTACAACCGGAGGCACGCAACAAGGATCCAATCAAGTGCTACGTCTGCGTCTTCATTTGTTTCGCTACCAAGGCTGTTCATCTGGAGCTTATAAAGGACTTATCCACAGTTGCTTTTCTTCATGGACTAAAGCGCTTCATATGTACCAGACGAAAGCCGCGGCAAATTTGGTCAGACAACGCAACCAATTTTGTCATCGCTAAGAATGAGCTGATGGTGTTAAAGCGCCTGGTCCTCAGCGATGACCATCAGAAGGCGCTGCTGGATTTTTGCTTGGTCGAGGCTATGGACTGGCATTTCATTCCTCCGCGCTCCCCTCATTTTGGTGGTCAATGGGAGGCTGCAGTGAAGACGGCCAAGTACCACTTCTACCGTGCGATAGGCAACTCGGTTCTTGGATTTGACGAGCTGCGGACGCTGTTGTGCCACATCACGGCAGTGATTAATTCAAGACCTTTAGTTTCAATTTCAGAGAGCCCTGCCGATCTAGATGTTCTAACTCCAGCGCATTTCTTGAATAGTGGTCCTCCTGCTTCGTTCGCTGATCCTGACGTCACTCAGCTAAACTTCGATCGCCTGGACGGCTGGCAGCGCGTTTCATACCTGCAGCAGCTCTTTTGGTCCCGGTGGAAGGAGGAGTACATCACGTCACTGCAGCAGCGCTCAAAGTGGCGCACTGCGAAGCCCAGTTTAGCAGTCGCAGATTTGGTTCTTGTCAAGGATGAGAATCTTCCTCCCATGAAGTGGCCACTGGCGAGAGTGGTCGAGCTTTTGCCTGGACGAGATGGCGTTTCCCGAGTTGCTGTGCTGAAGACGTCATCTGGAATCACCAAGCGCGCCGTCAACAAGCTGTGCCTGCTGGCCCTTAAAGATGCTGTTGAAAGTCAGGCTTCCAACGGGGGGAGTATGTCGGGTCAAGCAGCTTAAATATTGTAAATTATTGCCAGTGATGCGGCCCAAAGGAAATGCATTTTGTTGTTGTCATTTCCAATGCCCCCACTGTAAAGATAATTTGCTACCGCATATGCACATGCAGCGGAATTTTTTCGTCTCTTTATATCGCAATCTCTCGTACTCGGCTTAACAGCGGCCCCGAGCAGCTCTAACGCTCTCGGGCTATCCTACTCTCTCGCTCGCGTCTAAGCTTGCTGCATAGGGCCCGGCAATTTGGCCCGTCAGCCCTTGCATTGTTAGTCTTGAGCTAATCGTCGCAGCTATTAGATTAACATCCTCGCATCAATTGTTCGCCCAATCATCCCCATATGTACATACGCGATAAGTTGGTTTACATATGCAAATAAATTGTGAATTATATACAACCTCTCGACTTTCATTAACTTCAAAATTGCAACAGTTATTAAAAACGCTTAATAGCTTAACAAACTGCTTGCCGATTTATTTTGTGATCTCACATATCTAATGGATGAAATATATGGATCTGAAGAGGCTGCCAACATGTTGAAAAGCTCTTGGTTTTGCTTAATTCGTGATGTCTTGCACGTATTCATATTCCTGTATTTTTTGTAATCTTTGTTTCTCGTTTCCTGGGCTTCCTCTGACATCTCTCCAATTGGTAAGCTCTGATGTTCAATTAAAATTTGACCATGTGCCAGAATTTTTTGAAGCGTGGGAGTTAGCTTCTTTTCAGGATATTTTTCCAGTAACAGCTCTGCAGTCTTCGAGGCATATTCACCAAACTGGCGGGTATTTATTTTTTCTTTGCAGTTTAAAATATTCTAATTTGATAATGTCAATATCCACCCCAGCTATTTCTGCAGTATTTTCGTTTTTCTCAAAGAATGTCCGTGATGAGTTTCCATCGTTTGTGTTTCCAAATCATTGTTTGGGGCAGCCCACCTTCAGTGTTAGTTTGTCTAAGAATTTTTCTTCAATAATTTTTTGTCCTAGTCTTTTGTATTTCCTTGGCTGGCGTGCTGTTGTCAAAAGATTCTCCCTCTCGTGGAATGGTATATGCAAGTTTTAAAATGAACTCCACACATCTAATTCTTGCATGCAAAACCTGGTCAAAAAGACAGGTAAAGGCAGAAATACTAGCCTGCATATTCATTCATAACCAACAACATAATTGAGGTAGCGCGAAATGGAAAATTTTTTTAATATTGAGTGTACCTGAGCATATGGATTCATTGGTACCTAACTTTTGAGCAGTTTTTCAACTTTGACTGGACTTTACAAAAATATTTACCTATGTTCCTTGAACTATTTATTACCTAAGTCTAAAAGCCCATTGTGCGCTTCGTAGCCGTTTGTCTTCTATACCGATTTACCTGTCACAACCTCGCACGAAAAACGGTCAAAAAATGATTATGTATGGGATTTAAGAGCTGTGATTTAAGGGCTACGAAGCGCAGAAAGGGCTTTTAGAATTAGGTAATAAATAGTTCAAGGAACATATACAATAAAAATCTCGAGAAAATTTAGGTAAATATTTTTTAAAAGTCCAGTCAAAATTGAAAAACAGCCTAAGTTTTAGATGGTTTGCGAAACAAGCTTTTCTAAACAACTGCCTATGCGACTGACCATATTTTTAAAAAGCTTTCCTAAGAATTAATGCAACTAATAAAAGATACCAAAAACAGAATCATACGTTACATAGTTTACTTTTTTTCCACCTGAAAGATGCAGTATTTGAATAAAAGTTTAAAAAAATGTTTGCGCACTGAAACAATTTTCATCGTTGAGTGCTCATATCTTCTAAACTAAAAGTCTGATTTTGAAAGTTTGATTTTTAAAAGCTCTGGAAAATTCTCTATTAGATGCGTGTATTGATTGTATCCAAAGCGCTAAAAAAAACCTTCGACTTTTGCCACCTTTTTTCGTCTAAATCTCCACTGTGCGACGGAGCATACTTTTGTTGACCTACAGTGCCTTATAAAGTGTTTGCCAAGGCACCTCCAGCATAGCTTATTTTCTCTAACGAAGTTCCATCTACCTGACCCTTCTAACTCTAGGAACTGCTTACAGTCCTCCAATTTGTGGGTCCCATTGAACTTATGGCAGAGCGGTTGTGCGCTGCTATCATTGTGCACCATAAGCCGCACTCTTGAAATCTTCTCCCTTGTGCAGACTTCTTTCTCGGATGCTACTGGCACACGATGCTACTTGGAAAAGCCAGTCATCGGAAGTCCAGCGCTCTGTCTGGCCCAATCCAGCTTCAAATCCATTGGGTGTTTCTCTCAGATGTCCGCCTATCTGAACTATCTATCCTATCGCCTCGACAGTTGCACGATAATCTTGCACCGACAGCGCCAGGCGCACTAGGCTTTCGATGCTGCTCGATTTTACGGACGACTCCATTCTTGTGGTCGTGATATATAGCTTCTGGTCGGCCATATAGCATTCGAAAAGTCTCTAGTCGAACTGTTGCTGCCATCATTAATTTTCCTCGTGCAGCTTCCAAAGCGGCACCTTTCAGGCACTTTTGTAGCCTCATGAGATTCTCTTGATCGCTGAGTCCGCAACGTTCTGTAGATTGCTCGAAGTTTACTATGAACATGGGCCATTCCTCGGGGTTTCCAGAAAAGGATGGTAATCCTTGTTGATGACTTGTCTTGTGGCTATCTGGGATGCTGTTAAGCATCTCTCCACCCCCGCTGGCGCAACCGCTTGATTATTCACGTACGCGTATGGGTCCGAAATATTTCGACTCGTACTTGGGTAATACCTTGCAGTCGGGGCGCGAATGAAGGGGTTTTGCCCATGCGGTTGGTACCCGGCGCCGGTGCGGCCATTGGATACCACATAGCACCGATTGGCATTGTCTCGTTCGGATTCAGCCCAGTAGGCATTCCAATCCAAGTTGCTTCCGAGGGTCCTGACATGTGGACTGCGGTCCATTTGGGAACTGCTCTGTCCCAGCCTCCGTTGGTCACCGTGGAGCTCATGAGGCCTCCTGCTGGGGGCAGTCTGGAATGCGTCGAGAGGGGGCGCATTCCCTCGAATGCCGTGGCATACGTCGGCCTTCCTGAAGTATCCGCTCTCTGCTGAGCGAACGCTTCCCAGTTATCTATAAAGCTCGTTCTTGGTGAAAAGACTTGATCCACCCATCCTCCTTGGTTGGTATGCTCTGGTACTTGATGACTTGTCGGGGCTGAGGAGGATATGTATATATAGTTAAATATCCGCAACTCGATTTTAAGTTTTTAAAAAAGACTTTTATTTTACAAACTTAAATATCTTTATGTCACAAGATTAAATGAATTCCCCGACTTGACTTTGGGTCTGCTTGTCTCAAACGGAACTGATCTCTCTGCTGCTGGCTAGTTTCCATGAGCCCTTCTCTTGGAACTCCCGATTCTGGCTTCGGGCGTTGCTTTCCTCGGCTGCATCTTCGTGTCGGTGGCGTACGTGCCTGGATCGATATTTGGGGATGCGTCGGCTTTGATGAAAGGCATCCACTGCTGGCGATCGGTGTTGCATTACATGACGGAGATAGGAATGTGATACTCCTTGGTTTTATGTCTAGCTCTGATTGGTCCTCATGAGTGGCGTGATTCTAAAGAATCGATTACTCGAGAGTGTCGTGATTCTAATGTTGATGAATCAATGGGGTCCATTGTTTATATTATGGGACTCTAGCTTGGAGTGTGGGAAGAATCAGTTATTGATTCTTGAGTGGTGTCCTGTTACTTGTGTGGATGGGGTGGATGAATTGGACATAAACATAATGTGTATGGGATGTGGGGAATTATAGATATGTCACTATATGTATGAGGATATCTCACCTGCAATGTCGAATCTCTCGTGACGCAGCTGACTACGCCACACGCCGATCTTCTTTCTGTCGGTCGTTATGATCCGACTTGCTCTTCGTTAAGCAGGAAAAGTTTTTTAGAATATTGCCGCGCCGGGCAACGCCTCCAAATCTGGGGCCGTACGTTTAATAAGCCTCCCTCGTTGATCGTTTTGTACTTCAAGTTAAGCTTTATTCAGATGTTATGTGTAGTGTATTGTAATTATTGCTGGTGTATAATGTCTTTGAGTTACAAAAGATGGAGAGGGAGCAGGAGTATAAGCTAAAAAACTTGTACCGCTTCAGTTTAACTTTTCGCCGCCTTTCTGGTGTTCTTCTTCTTGCTTATCTTGCTTATATCTGCCATTCGCCCTGATTGACGCTTTGTTAATTGCTGTTAATGTCTGTGCTGTTAGGCGCAGTGATATTTTGTGCTGCCACTGCGCTTTTTGCCGTTACAAATATAATTATGTAAATATATGGATTGAGTTCAATGGAGCTCAAACCATCCGGTTTATTACTTTGTTATTGTTAGTCAATTTGCTTTTTGTTTAATTTTAGACAAATTGAAAACACATGAATTTATTAAAAAAAATAAAAATTGGAGTGGTGCGAAGAGCTTTACTGATGTGTAGGGCAGCAGTTCGCTGAACTTTTCCCAGTTGCTTGGTGATCGTCTTTTTTGATAGGGCCGGCCACCGGTATAGCTCTATCTATTGCCAGATATATCCATTGGACTATGCTTGGGCTTATGCCACATTTTAAGCCAATCGCTTTTTTGCATGTATAGAGCGATGTCGTTTTTTTTTCACTCTTTCTTTGACATTCAGGCTTCAATTAAGCTTTTTGTCACTTACCAACGCTAAGTAGCTGGCACTGTCGCTGAAGGACAGCCAGCATCCATCTAGTATTGGGGGTTGAGGGTCGGGATCTTGTATTTTTTTTGTGAATAACACGAGTTCGGTTTCCGAGGGATTTATTCCCAGTCCACGCGATTCTGAACATTCTGACAATCGAGCAAGCTTTGCGGTATTTCTCCGAGAAAATAATTGCAACATCGTCCACGTAAGCCACTACATTGCAGCATTGATCGATGAGCATCACCAAGTGGCGGTCCATCCCCAGGTCAGTCAAGGCTTCCGTAATGTCCCCCGGTTAAACATTGTTAAAGGCTCCCTCGATATCGATAAAATGGGTATTATGAGTATTCTTTGAGATGCAGAGATTTCTTTACCACCGCGATTACCTCGTGAAGTGCCGTTTCCGTGGATTTTCCTTTCTGGTAGGAAAGGCGCCTCACTACATCTGAGTACTTATAGTTGTCCTCAGTTTTAGGCCGACAAGTCTCTCCAAAGTTTTGAGAAGGAAAGACGATAAAATGATTGGTCTAAAGTCTTTTGGGGTTAAGTGTGAGGCTTTCCCTGCTTTGGGGACTAAGACTATCTTAGCCTTATACATTGGAGCCAGTTAATGGCCATGTCCCCGGCTTTTTTGTAGTTGGGCCGGAATCACCTGGTCCGGACCTGGCGATTTGAACGGATTGGGGCCAGTGATTCTTTAGTGAGCACGTGCACGGCCTGTGTCGTCTCTACTTTGACTACCTTCCAGTCGGAGGCCAGTAGGTTTGGGTTGCACCTCTGCACGTTGGGCAGCACTCTGGAGCGTTTAGCAGTCGGTCCAGTCGTGCCTTTTCCACCTCCCACTCCACCTTCTTCAGCCAATCGGCCGATGGGATGGCTTCTGTGCTCGCATGCTGCCGACGGAGTATGTGCCCTACACTCATCTTTTTGGCGTACGTAAGACGTTTGGCTTGGGCGCTTGTCGATGGCAAGTCATCCCCCTCCGCTTTACCAGAAGGTCGCACAGCCGCAATGATGGTTAGCTGCCTCTCCAAGGTGTCGGCTTCGGGAGTTGCCTTACCACCCACTCCAGGTTTGGGATGCGACCCCCTAGGGTTCGTACAGGTGCCTTCTACCTTACAGGTTTTGACTGCTGTAAAGATGGCCCGCTGCCTTCCCATGCTTGGGATTGCTTCCAGTTGGCGATTGGGGAGTCCCACCTCATTTGGTACACCCGATACTCAAAATGAGTATAGGGGTATATTAGATTTGTGGTGAAAATGGATGTGTGTAACGTCCAGAAGGAAGCGTTTCCGACCCCATAAAGTATATATATTCTTGATCAGCATCAATAGCCGAGTCGATTGAGCCATATAAGAGCTAGAGCAGCGACATTTTGTATCCAGACTTCTGTGATATGTCACTGTTACAAGTGTATTTCAAAACTTCGCCCTGCCCCATTCCGCCCCCATAAAAAACGAAAATCTGTGGCATCCACATTTTTAAAGATACGAGAAACTTAAAAACGCAGAATCGTAGAGAAAGACTATATCTTTTAGACTGCAGGATCTGAACCAGATCGTATAATTATTATAGCCGTAATGAAGAAAACAATTTAATTCTCTCTCGCTCTGTCTCTCTCTAACACACACGTTTCATGGTCGGCTTTGCTTATCGCAAATAGTGAGCGCCTAGATCTCAGAAACTATAAGAGCTAGAGCAACCAAATTTGGTATCCACACTCCTGTGCAATCGGACCTGCACAAGTGTATTTCAAAATTTCGCCCCACCAAATTCCGCCCCCGCAAAGAACGAAAATCTGTGGCATCCACAAATCTCAGAGACTATTAAAGCTAGAGCAATCAAATCTGGTATCCACACTCCTGTTAGATCTATCTGTTTCAAAATTTCGCCGCACCCCCTTCCGCCCCCACAGAGGAAGAAAATTTGTGGCATCCACAATTTTAAAGATAGATAGAAAATTATACATACGCACAATCATAGGGAATGACCACATCTACCAGATTGCCGAATCTGGATCAGATCAGATCATTATTATAACCAAAAGGAACAAATCAATTTGCAGTGGCTACGCAGCGCCCGACGACACGTTCTGACTGATTTTCTGTCTCTCTCGCACGCCCTCTTTGTCGCTCAATGCTAGCGCCGTCTGCTGGAAGAGAGCCATAGTGACTAATTATCAGGTATAAATGTAGAGTTGCGGTCGCAGCAGCAACTCACAACGTTCCCACTCGTTAGTACTTATATTATGAATAAAAAAGCGCATGACAATATGGACATTCTTTGTCCATAGCGTCAATCAACACTTTTGGATGAGCAGAATATGCAATATTTGGCTCGTACTTGATTGCAAGAAGAAAAAAAGAAGCAGGTGTAAATGCTCAATGCTTTGAGTGTCAATTACATACCGGCGCGCTTGTCTCCGTTCCTATTGTCTTTTTTGATTTCATCATTTATTACGCTAACATTTTTTATGTGATAAGTTTTGTTCATACAAAAATACTAAAATCCCTAATAAAAATGGTGGGTGATGGTGCGAAGGTGAAAAATACTTTTCGAGCTATTAGCATTACTTCTAATTATACAATTTTTTAAAAAGCGAGCTGCTTGGGCGAATTTCAAACACAAACACCGTTACACGTGTTGTGAAATCCTCGATACGAAATTTCAATGTTGAGCAGAAATGCTCTGGGGAATCTTTACGCTTAATGATGTACCACACGATATAGACGATTCGAGATTTTATTCATTTTTTGACTTCAATCAAACCTTAAACTTTAATAGTAATCGCGTATAGGGAACAATTTCATGGGTAAGACAGGCTTAAGCGCGGCCGGCTGCAACTGCTTGATAGCTGATGTTCTTACATCGACACGCAAACGAAGAATCCCTAGCATGAAACTAAGCCTTTCACTGCGTGGGCAGTCGCAGTAACAGAGCTCTCACTCTCTTTGTAGTTTAACCCTTAGAAAACCGTCCATGCCGCCCCCAATACTGGGACCAGTATTAGAAACCAAAGGATGTCACATGTGAATGCTCTGTGAATAAATAAAGTGTTCGTTATGGTACATGTGTGATCGAAAATCAGCTGGCAACGGCGGTAGGATTATTCTGAGGTCTGTGATAACGGTAGCCGAAATAGTTTAGAGACAGATGGTGGCGACTGACTAAACTGAACTTCTATTATCTTTCCCAGCTTCCACTCGTTGGGTGACAGTCGGTCATCCTTGACAATAACTAGATCGCTGACTTGTAGATTGTCGGTTTCATGTCGCCACTTTGGACGGGCTTGAAGATGTGATAGCCAATCCGAACTCCAACGATTCCAAAATTGCCGGATCATTTTCTGTCCTTCCAGAAATTGGACTGTGAGTGGAACATCTCTTGTCGTTACATTCGGCGGAGCTAATAATGAATCTCAATAAGAAAATGTGCCGGGGTGACAGGTAGGTCCTACGGCTCAGCGCTTAGTGGACATAATGGCATAAACAGGCTTCAATTTGTGTAAACACGGTAGCAAGTTGCTCGTAGGTCATTTTTTTATCCTGAAAAAGCTTGATAGGGATGTGTTTTGACAGACTTTACATTTGCCCCCCAAAGACCTCCGAAATTAGGACTATGAGGTGTATTAAAATGGCAGTGGACGTGTCGGGCCGCTAATGCAGGTATTACAGTTGTGGGTAGCTCTCGTTTTAAATGTATTTGCCAGATTTGAAAACCTCGGTCGGCACCAATAAACTTTGTGCCGCAGTCGCTATACATATGTTGACAGTAGCCCCGACGCGCGATGAAACGTTGTAGAGCCATGAGAAAGTTCGGTGGTTAAGCCAGTGACCGCTTCAAGATGAATTGCCTTTGTAGCCAAACAGATAAAAGGCGATATACGCCTTGTAGCTTGTGTGTCCACGGAATCTGGATGCTTGAATTTCGAACGTATAGTCCACTCCGGTAGCGATGAATGCACGAGTTGGAGGATTGACTCTATGTAGGGGAGATCAGCCATCAATTGTGCTGCTGGTTTTGGTCGGTGACGAAAACATCGGACGCATTGTCGAAGAATGCGTTTGACAGTTTGTTTGCGTTAATTCGGTGCCGCCGTGGAGTGCGAGGCGATGTGCATTACGCACGACGGGATCGGTAAAATGATGATGATTGGGAATAATCATTGGTTGTCGCTGGTTTATTGGAAGGTTCATTGCATTTCTGAGTAGACCTCTGACTCGTAGGATTTGTTGGTCATCTATAAATTGGGACAATTGACACAGCTTGCGTGTGCCCGATAGTGCCTTGTTTGCCTTCAACCTCGATATTTCTATCGCGTAGACCTCCTGTTGAATGCTGCGAACGAGATGTATTAAAGCGTTGTCGAGCTCCTGCCCACTAAGTGGTCCAGACAGTTTGTCCCCCTTGGCTTGAATGTTATGTATAAACCGTAGAACATATGCCATAACTGACACTAACCTGTTGTATGAGGAATACTTTTGGATGAAGGTTTCTGGAGCCTCCGAGACTTGCACAGCATTTTGAAACAAAATTGATGGTTTCTCCTCGGTTATAGTCATGTCGATGTCTTGACTAGAAACTCCGTTTGACGGCCATTGACTTTCCGGCTGCTGTAGCCAGATGGTCCAGACCACCACAATGGATGTACTGCTAACACTTGTGGTGTTAAGCCACGAGTTGCGCAGTCTGCTGGGTTCACCGCAGTGGGTACATGTCTCCACTGAGTTGATGCACTGGGCTCCAAGATCTGTCCAACGCGGTTTGACACAAAGGTTTGCCATCGGTGGGGATCTCCGTTTATCCAAAACAAGACTATAGTAGCATTTGACCAATAGAAGGTTGTGATAGGTGGTCCTGCTGTGCGAAGTTGGTCCAGGATCCATTTTGCAAGTTAAACTGCCAGCAGCGCACCTGAAAGTTCGACTCGTGGAATGGTGATCGGTTTCGTTCGTGTGACTCGACTGCGTGCAGCGAGCAAATGCGTGTGAATCATTCCGTCTGGTAGTTCTGAGCGAATATATGCGCATGCTGCATACGCCAGTGATGATCCATCGCAGAAAACATGTAGGTGTAACGATGCAAGCTCGTGGATGTTAAAGCGCAGCCATCGTGGTACTTGAATCCATGAATCCATGCCAGCTATCAAGCAGTTAGGTTGGCAGAGGTTCGTCCCAGTCCAGTTGTGCTATGCTGCCATCGTTGCGTTTGATGCGGGCCATCCATGTGTCCTTGAGTATCGCCTTCGCGGTCATGACACAGGGCGTAATGAAACCTAAGGGATCGTACAGTCGGGCGACTGTAAAAAGTAAAGAACGTTTAGTATGTGCGTGACTGATTTCAAAATTTATCTTGAACCCAAAACAGTCTTGATGTGGATGCCAATAGAGACCTAACGTTTTAACGGGATCTTGGTACTCAAACTCTAATAAGGTCTTACGAGACAAATGGTCTGGAGGTATGTCTTGTAGCAGAAAAGCGTCATTCGCGGACCACTTTCGAAGTTGTATTCCTTCTAATCGTATCCGATCAGTTGATTTTGAATTTCTAATGCTCCTTCGCGAGTGGAAAATCCGCTTTGTACGTCATCAACGTATATTTCATGTCGAAGGACCCTTTCCGCGAGTGGGTATCGGTCGCGCTCATCCTGCGCCAGTTGATGTATGACGCGAATGGCTCTGTAAGGAGCTGAAGCGGTTCCAAAGGTAACTGTGTTGAGATAATACTCAACTACCTGATGTGTTCATCATGCCAAAAAATGCGTTGATATTGCGAATCCTCTGCATTCATGTCAATGCACCTATACATCTTCTGAATGTCGGCAGCAAAAACAAAACGATGGAGGCGTCAATTTAGGACCACGCCGGCTAGATCGTTTTGGAGCGCTGGCCCGGTGCATAGGACGTCATTGACCGATTTTCTGTTTGATGTTTTACAGGAGGCGTCATATACTACTCTAACCTTAGTAGTAACACTTTCCTTTTTGTATACTGCTTGATGAGGCAAGGTGCAACATGTGGACTCGATTCCATTCTCTTTGCTAATGATGCAATGCTGCTGCTCCTTGGTTGTTACTTTGGTCACCTGGCCTAGTTGAAAATACTCATCCATGACCTCCGAATATTTGGCTTGCAGTTCCGGCTGCGTTTGGAATCTTCGTTGCAGCATTTGGAATCGATTAAGTGCGGTTTGACGTGATTTGCCTAGCACCTGCGAAGGGTCAAACAAACGCTTAAGTGATAACCGTACCAAACACTTGCCGTTCAGTTGACGGATGTCAGTTCGTTTAAAATGCTCCTCGCACCATTGCTCTTCTGGCGTGAGATGTTTTGTTGAACCAAGATGCTCCATTTCGAAGAATTTCAGGACGAGATGGACGAGATCTCTAGCCTGGTGTGGTGCATCTAATGGTGACAGCGTGTAAGCGTGTGGCAGTGGCTCGACCAAAGACTATCCAGCCAAGCTGGGTGCGCTGTGCAATCGGTTGGTTCTCCTTTCCTCTGCGGATATCTGAAAGCAGGATCTCTGGGAATTCGTCCGCTCCCAGCAGAAGATCAATCCGTTGTGATTTGTAGAACCTGTGATCGTTCTATTCCGTTCAAATGAGGACATTGCTGCAATTGATGGATTGTGTAGGTAATTGCGATGTAAGCGTTTTAAGTATAAACGCAGTATTAATGGTAGTACAAAACTGTGAAGTACAAGAACTTAATGACAATTCTGTAGTGTAGGCACACCTGTTCTTGGATGTGGTCCCATCTCCAGCAATTTTTGCCGAAATTGTATGCCGCTTGAGGCTAAGAGCCTACACTGTGTATTCTGTAATGAGGGTTCCTTCCGAGCCTGAATCCACTAACGCACGTACCACAGCTGACTGGCCAGTGTGGGGGTTTTGGATTGTGACCAAGGCAGTGGCCAGAAGGACAGTGCTGGGCCCGCGATGCGTTGCCGTAGCGGAGACTAGTTGCGCAGAGTGTGTTCTCACAGACGAGTCGGTCGCTGCAGACTGTGAATGACCACCGGAACTAGTATTGGAAACAACTGCGAGAGGCTGTGCAGTTCCCTGAGCAGGAAGTGGGGTCCTAGCGTAGAGTTGCGTAGGTGTAGCCCTGCCAGACGAGTCGCTCACTGTAGAGTGTCAGGGGTTACCGGAACGAGCGCTATGGGAGGCTGCGTGAGGCTGTGTTGCTACCTGAGAAGGTGTTGGAAAGTGCAGCAGTGTATGGTGTCTTTGTCCACACTGCGTGCATTTCGTTTTGCTGGTACATTTTGAAAGTCCATGGGAACGGCTCACGATCGACGATGGCACGATCGACGATGGCTTTCCTTGCAAAGCAGTCCTTGGACAAAAGCGCAATGCCGAAGATTATGACTGTCGCTACAGTGAGGGCAGCGAGTGGGTTCGGCAACTGCAGTCTTGGTGTGGAAACTGTTGTTTTCGAACACATCGATGCTGACGAGACGGTCATTGAGAAATGATTGCAGTTGAGAAAATGTGGAGAGTTCTGCAGAGCTACCGAGATGGAGCTCCCAAGCTTGCAATGTCGTGGTTGGCAGTCTGGAAGTGAGATGATGAGCCATGCAGTGATATCTAGAATCTTCAAAGCATTGAGACAAACCGTCGCAACACTAAGCATATGTTTTATATCAGCAGACTGCTCCTTTGCCAAGTGTGGCAAGTCATACAAACCGTTCATAATGTTAATAAACTGCAGCCGTTTGTTGTCGTATCGCTTGAGGACGAGACTCCAAGCTGTTGCATAGTTATTTCCCGCAAGCGCCATCTGCTGAATATCCTCGTCGCGATGCGAGGGAAAAGCTTGCTTAAGAAAATGAAACCTTTGGACGTCGGACAGTCTCTGGTTGCTATAGATGAGCTGAAGAAATGCATCGTTAAATGCCGGCCAATCCACAAACTTGCCTGTAAATGTCGGTACAGGTAGCTTGGGAAATTGCACAGATGATACTGATGGATTTGCTGGCTCTGGATTCTGCTGTAATGGTAGTGCTCTTGGACATACGTTTTCGTAGGCCGCTGATATAATGCTGAATGCCGTTGTATAGTCTTCATCAAAGCGAAAGGCTACTTCGCTGAACGCGTAATTATGCGTCCTTGGACATCGAAGTATTAGTAAACGTTGATGATTTTGCTCAAATTCACCTAAGAACCGTTGCAAATTTTGTAAACGTGATTGAAAATAAGCTTTGGTTTTCCGATCTGCGCCGTCCTTTCTGAAATTACGCACCGTTTGATTTACCCTCGCAATGAGATTTGTCTGAATAACACTGAGATTGTCGATCTCAACCTGAGGATTGGCTTCGATATGATTTTATATGTGCATCTGTATGAACGCTGAACGAGGTAGAATCATTTACAAATAGTACGAATTAAACGTTGTTCCCCCATAGGCCACCAAAAATGTTGTTAAATCCTCGATACGAAATTTCAATGTTGAGCAGAAATGCTTTGGGGAATCTTTAAGTTTAATGATGTACTACACGATATAGACGATTCGAGATTTTATTCATTTTTGGACTTCAATCAAACTTAAAACTTTAATAGTAATCGCGTATAGGGAACAATTTCATGGGTAAGACGGATTTAAGCGCGGCCGGCTGCAACTGCTTGATAGCTGATGTTCTTACATCGACACGAAAACGAAGACTCTTCTTGGTGATCAGAGACGAGGTTACGCCCCCCTAGCATGAAAACTAAGCCTTTCACTGCGTGGGCAATCGAAGTTAGAGAGCTCTTACTCTCTTTGTAGTTTAACCCTTAGGTGGTGGAATAGAATATTTAACAGCCGTCCCCATTTAAATCGTCGGCGATTTTCCGTTACTCTTTAAGTTGTTTTATTTTTAAAGTATAATGACAGTGTCGAGGACCATGCTTTTTTCGACAGAAAACAATGAAATTGTTAAAAAAAAAATTTAAGCGATTCGAAGCCATTCTTTTTTCAATTCATTTATGAAAACAAACACGGTGCTAAGAAACATTCATACCAGTTGACTCAAAATGTTGTTAAATTGCATAAAACAAAAAATTGTTCATTTATGATGTACCTTTAACAGCTAAAAGGGCGTGCTATCCAAAAGCCACTCAATGCCAGAATAATTGAAGGATATGAAGCATTATTTAATGAAATTAAAGCTTATGAAAACAGTCCTAAATTAAAATAAATACATTTTTTTAATGAATTATGGTGATTGCTCAAAACACGGACAGCTCAGGCCGCCTGTTTAGGCACATCAATTCATATCGAACCACCGTTCACGTTCACAACATATTTATGTATATACTAGCAGACCCGGCGAACGTTGTCTCGTCCCAATTTAACGCCTTCAGATAAACTCAAGAGTGATAATAAAATATAACTATATAAATAGTTCAAATTTCGATTGATTTGTTTGATTATTTATTTGAATGGGCCATTTTGGATTACCAGTGAACGTGATAGATAAATCATCTTATCTTGAGCGTACTCATGCATGTGGTGAGGGATTCCTAACTTCCTAACTTCGACTGATTGAAACGAATGAAATTGAGACGCTGCGTTTCGACCTTATGACGACGTATATGTCGACGCAGTGCTGTTGAAACAACCGGCGATATCTCAACAGATGATTGTCAACATCTTGCGACATCATCAAACGATACGCATAAATATTTATAGAGCTGACCTTCATATTTGTTTCTTTTCCTGGAATATGTATTCAAAATTTTGAAATACACTTGTGACGGTGCGATATCACAGGAGTGTGGTCAAAAAATTTGGTTTCTCTAGCTTTTATAGTTTTGGAGGTCTAGGCGCTCATCTAGAGCGACAGGCAAAGCAGAGCAAGAAACGCGTGAGTTAGAGAGAGAGAGGAGAGAATAAAATGGTTTTCCTCATTCTGGACATAACAATGATCCGATCTAATCCAGATTCGGTAATCTGGTAGATATGGTCATTCTCAATGATCTTGCTTTTTATACCCGATACTCAAAATGAGTATTGGGGTATATTAGATTTGTGGTAAAAGTGGATGTGTGTAACGTCCAGAAGGAAGCGTTTCCGACCCCATAAAGTATATATATTCTTGATCAGCATCAATAGCCGAGTCGATTGAGCCATGTCTGTCTGTCCGTCCGCCCGTCCGTCTGTCCGTCCCTCTCAGCGCCTAGTGCTCAAAGACTATAAGAGCTAGAGCAACCAAATTTGGTATCCACACTCCTGGAATATCGGACCTTGACGAGTTTGTTTCAAAATTTCGCCCCACCCCCTTCCGCCCCCGCAAAGGACGAAAATCTGTGACATCCACAGATCTCAGAGACTATTAGACCTGACTGTAGAGCTCTCACTGTTACAAAACTATTTGTAATTTTTCACTGCAGAACTCACTGTTGATAGCTCACTGCTACAAGTGTGTTTCAAAATTTCGCCCCACCCCCTTCCGCAGGCATAAACAACGAAAATCTGGGGCAACCCCAATTTTGAAGATAGGAGAAAATTAAAAATGCACAATCATAGAGAATGGCCATATCTACCAGATTGCCGCATCTTGCCTAATCCGAATCAGATCGGATTATTGTTATCGCCAAAAGTAACAAATCAATTTGCAGTGGCTACGCAGCGCCCGTCGACACGTTCTGACTGATTTTCTGTCTCTCTCGCACGCACTTTTTGTCGTTTAATGTAGCCATACTGACTATGTATCGGGTATAAATGTAGAGTTGCTGTCGCAGCAGCAACTCACAACGTTCCCCCTCGTTTGATTTTTTTTTATCTTTTGGATGCCACAATTTTCGTCTTTTGTGGGGGCAGAGCGAAATTTTTAAATACACCAGGAACAGTGAGATATCACAGGAGTGTGGATACCACCTTTGGTTTCTATAGCTTTTACAGTCTCTGAAATCGGGACGGACAGACAGACATGGCTAGAATGATGCTGAACTAGAATATATATACTTTATGGGGTCGGAAACGCTTCTGCGCGTTACACACATCCACTTTCCCCACAAATCTAATATAACCCAATATCTGGTAAAAAAGAAGTGATGGCTTGTAAGAAAACCTGTCGTTGTATTGAATTGAAGTGCTGTCTTTATATTGAACTGCTAGCCATCCTCTCCTCGACAGAACATCAATGGATATTGAAGTGAATCATATGACCGAAGTCTCGTACATGCCTTGCAATTGACCACCATCCCGAAGCTGTAGAACAATAATTACCACGGCGACTTCATTGATAGTTGGAGCATTGAATTGTCTTGTATGGCCTCCAACGGGTTTTTTGTCTGCTCTGAAGGTGATTTAGCGGTCATCAGAATGCTTTTTATTCAATGCGATTTTGAACAATCTGATCAATTAATTATGCTCATGCACAAGATTTTGCAATTGTTCTATCATTTCACGTTTAGTCGCAGTAAGAATTGCACAACGCACAATCTAGTTCAATTGCCGAATCACCAACGAAATAGATCTGAAGGAATTAATGGTCTTCGTTTGGTGGTGGTAACATAATGCCCGCTCGATGGTGTGGTAACAAAGCGCGTAATTTGAAAGCATCCCTTATATTTTTGTGTATTCACCAAATTTCCATAGAGAAACGAATATAATGGCTCTGGCCATTTCAATCAAAACTTTAACGCAAAGCAATACTGGCATACGACAGACAATGAACCGATATCAACGCAGGCGATTGCGGAATTGTATTCGAAAGCAGCGCGATTCATGACTACATTTACGACTGGTCCTCTTTCAGTAACATTATGTGAAGTTGAGCCGAGCGAACCTGTGCAAGATGCAGACGTGTTTCCTTTCATATTCTTCTGCACGTTCCTTTTGCGTTAGATTCTGTCGGATATTCTGACTACTTATTGCTTGACGTGTACGTCGTCTAAGGTTTGATCGTCTAATTGCAGGCATTAGTCCAGCAAATCACTCGATTGATTGTTTCGTCGCTGGAGAATAATACCTCGAGTTTGGAGCTGATCTCCGACTAACAATTGCCTCTTCGCCTACTATTGTACGGCTGAGATTTTTTCCCTAAGAGAAGCAAAAAGAAAATAATTTTTCTCGCGATTTGGTTTTTCCAAAATGTTCTTTCGTAAAAAGAATACGAACAACTGAAAACAATTTCAGCCAAATCGGCCCAGCCATTCTCAAGTGATGTAATTCTATCAGGGATCGTAACTGTTATAAGTTTTAAAAAAAAATTGCAGTACAACAATTATTTCCCATTTTGTATTAAACAAATTCGAATTAACAAAAACAATTACTTTTGTTTTTTCAATAAATAAAAGCTATTTTTGATTTTTATTTTAAAAGTTACAAAACACTTCAAAAATGATATTCAATTTATCTTTTAATTTGGAATTTTTTTAAACAAAAGTTACGGAATAACACTTATTTGTAACTGTTTAGAGGAAGATATCAAGTATATCACGTTGATTTTAAATAAAGACGCACGAAATAGTTATTTAATTATGTTAAATGTTAATTGTGTGTTTGTGGTCGGAGCTGCACTAACTCCATCAGCGCGGCCCGACAGCAGCAGCAGCCTAAAGCTCAGATCAACCGCAAGAGCGCCAAAGCTAACGAGAGCATTAGTGGGTAGAGCGCTAATGGAGAGAGTACAAAACATGCAAAAACAAACAATGATGCTCGATGTCATTTTCTTAAGACAATTCAGCGCCGTTCTGCTCCGAGCAGTAACAATTAAAATAAAAATCAAATATAATTCTTATTTTTATTGAAATAATAAAAAATAAGTGTTATTTTTCATTTTTATTAAAAAAAAAATCAGAAATAGGTGTTTTTTTTTATTTTTTCGATAAAAATTGGGAAATAGAGATTTTTTGTTATCGCTAAATATGATTAAAAAATTAATTTTTGGTGTATTTCATATTGTCGTAACATATTTCCTTCACATACATGTAAGATATTATTCAGGAATAGTTTATTGATATTATTAATCGCGGTAGTCTGATATGTGTGAGAACAACAATTTTTTAAGGTTACGGCTTAATCTCGGCTGATTTCTGCTGCTGCGGCAAGTTACGTCTGGCTGCTGCGATTCTCTTTTTACGACTTCTTTAGCTGTTCCTCTTCTTTTCTGCTGTGCTCTCCTTGCTCTCCGTTGCTGTTACGCTGCTGTTACTCTGCTGTTAAACTGCTGTTAAACTGCTGTTACTCTGCTGTTACTCTGCTGTGGATCTGCTGTTACTGCTGTTGCTCTGCTGCTAACCACTGCAACTTCAATGGGCCAGCTTGCCCACTCCTTCGTACACTCGGTCATCCTGATTAGTAATCAGTCCCTGATAACCATGCGTCCTCGTTTGCTATAGAAAAACTCCATAGTTTCATAGTTTTCGTTGCTCGTGGTCGTATTGTTTGGTCCTTCGACATCTGCTGCTTTCCGAACATTATAGCGTCCGCCTTGTTTCACGTTGGTTATTTCGTAGGACCATACTCGCTGTTCGGGCCAGCCGCCGAAGAATAACCATACATTTAAGCATTGTTATTGTATGAGCAGAGTGAGCCGCCTATGTTGTGCAAACGTTGACTTTCTGCAGAGCTGCTCCGCTGAGCCGCCACTTCGTGTCTTCCATTCTCGCTCTCGCGTCTTTACATCGTCGCTTAAGCGGTATTTCATTTTCCATTGCTGTGCCTAATTGCACAACGTTTAGCATGGACAGCGATGCGAATACAGGCGCGGGCGGAAATATTGTGATGACTGATACCAGGCTGAGTCTTTATAAGCGTAAAGTGCTGTCATTATATGATCGATTGCACAGGCTTGGTGAATCCTTCGCGGGAATAAAATCGACAAGTTGACCGCCGCGGAAGTCGAGGTGCGCCTTGATATGTTGGCAGAAATTCGAGAGGAATTCAATAAGGCCCATAATGAATTGGAGGCTCTCGATCAAAACGAGATTGGGAGTGAGCTGCGCGAAAATTTCGATACGCCGCTGCCCATTCTACGACTCTGCCAAACCATTCCGGACATAGTACCATCATCATGGCTCACAAGCAGCGACTTCCTGAGGTAAAGGTGCCTTAGTTTTCTGGTGGATACGTCGAGTTTTCGGATTTTATGGCAATGTTTAAATCGGTGATTGAAGCGGATGCGGATCTCAGTGACATCGAGAAGTTCCAGCACCTTCGCTCTTGCCTCGCTGATGCGGCTTTGGATTCGGTTCGATCGTTGGAGCTCTCCGGTGCCAATTATCGTGCGACTCTGGATATACTTAATAGACGTTTTAATAACAAAAGACTTGTATTTCAGGCACACATCAAGAAGATTCTTGGGCTCAAGAGGGTGGACTCGCCTTCTGCTAAAAGGCTTTGGGCTTTGCTGTCGCAGCAGCAACTCACAACGTTCCCCCTCGTTTGATTTTTTTTTATCTTTTGGATGCCACAATTTTCGTCTTTTGTGGGGGCAGAGCGAAATTTTTAAATACACCAGGAACAGTGAGATATCACAGGAGTGTGGATACCACCTTTGGTTTCTATAGCTTTTACAGTCTCTGAAATCGGGACGGACAGACAGACATGGCTAGAATGATGCTGAACTAGAATATATATACTTTATGGGGTCGGAAACGCTTCTGCGCGTTACACACATCCACTTTCCCCACAAATCTAATATAACCCAATATCTGGTAAAAAAGAAGTGATGGCTTGTAAGAAAACCTGTCGTTGTATTGAATTGAAGTGCTGTCTTTATATTGAACTGCTAGCCATCCTCTCCTCGACAGAACATCAATGGATATTGAAGTGAATCATATGACCGAAGTCTCGTACATGCCTTGCAATTGACCACCATCCCGAAGCTGTAGAACAATAATTACCACGGCGACTTCATTGATAGTTGGAGCATTGAATTGTCTTGTATGGCCTCCAACGGGTTTTTTGTCTGCTCTGAAGGTGATTTAGCGGTCATCAGAATGCTTTTTATTCAATGCGATTTTGAACAATCTGATCAATTAATTATGCTCATGCACAAGATTTTGCAATTGTTCTATCATTTCACGTTTAGTCGCAGTAAGAATTGCACAACGCACAATCTAGTTCAATTGCCGAATCACCAACGAAATAGATCTGAAGGAATTAATGGTCTTCGTTTGGTGGTGGTAACATAATGCCCGCTCGATGGTGTGGTAACAAAGCGCGTAATTTGAAAGCATCCCTTATATTTTTGTGTATTCACCAAATTTCCATAGAGAAACGAATATAATGGCTCTGGCCATTTCAATCAAAACTTTAACGCAAAGCAATACTGGCATACGACAGACAATGAACCGATATCAACGCAGGCGATTGCGGAATTGTATTCGAAAGCAGCGCGATTCATGACTACATTTACGACTGGTCCTCTTTCAGTAACATTATGTGAAGTTGAGCCGAGCGAACCTGTGCAAGATGCAGACGTGTTTCCTTTCATATTCTTCTGCACGTTCCTTTTGCGTTAGATTCTGTCGGATATTCTGACTACTTATTGCTTGACGTGTACGTCGTCTAAGGTTTGATCGTCTAATTGCAGGCATTAGTCCAGCAAATCACTCGATTGATTGTTTCGTCGCTGGAGAATAATACCTCGAGTTTGGAGCTGATCTCCGACTAACAATTGCCTCTTCGCCTACTATTGTACGGCTGAGATTTTTTCCCTAAGAGAAGCAAAAAAGAAAATAATTTTTCTCGCGATTTGGTTTTTCCAAAATGTTCTTTCGTAAAAAGAATACGAACAACTGAAAACAATTTCAGCCAAATCGGCCCAGCCATTCTCAAGTGATGTAATTCTATCAGGGATCGTAACTGTTATAAGTTTTAAAAAAAATTGCAGTACAACAATTATTTCCCATTTTGTATTAAACAAATTCGAATTAACAAAAACAATTACTTTTGTTTTTTCAATAAATAAAAGCTATTTTTGATTTTTATTTTAAAAGTTACAAAACACTTCAAAAAATGATATTCAATTTATCTTTTAATTTGGAATTTTTTAAACAAAAGTTACGGAATAACACTTATTTGTAACTGTTTAGAGGAAGATATCAAGTATATCACGTTGATTTTAAATAAAGACGCACGAAATAGTTATTTAATTATGTTAAATGTTAATTGTGTGTTTGTGGTCGGAGCTGCACTAACTCCATCAGCGCGGCCCGACAGCAGCAGCAGCCTAAAGCTCAGATCAACCGCAAGAGCGCCAAAGCTAACGAGAGCATTAGTGGGTAGAGCGCTAATGGAGAGAGTACAAAACATGCAAAAACAAACAATGATGCTCGATGTCATTTTCTTAAGACAATTCAGCGCCGTTCTGCTCCGAGCAGTAACAATTAAAATAAAAATCAAATATAATTCTTATTTTTATTGAAATAATAAAAAATAAGTGTTATTTTTCATTTTTATTAAAAAAAAAATCAGAAATAGGTTTTTTTTATTTTTTCGATAAAAATTGGGAAATAGAGATTTTTTGTTATCGCTAAATATGATTAAAAAATTAATTTTTGGTGTATTTCATATTGTCGTAACATATTTCCTTCACATACATGTACACATATTATTCAGGAATAGTTTATTGATATTATTAATCGCGGTAGTCTGATAGGTGTGAGAACAACAATTTTTTAAGGTTACGGCTTAATCTCGGCTGATTTCTGCTGCTGCGGCTTAAGTTACGTCTGGCTGCTGCGATTCTCTTTTTACGACTTCTTTAGCTGTTCCTCTTCTTTTCTGCTGTGCTCTCCTTGCTCTCCGTTGCTGTTACGCTGCTGTTACTCTGCTGTTAAACTGCTGTTAAACTGCTGTTACTCTGCTGTTACTCTGCTGTGGATCTGCTGTTACTGCTGTTGCTCTGCTGCTAACCACTGCAACTTCAATGGGCCAGCTTGCCCACTCCTTCGTACACTCGGTCATCCTGATTAGTAATCAGTCCCTGATAACCATGCGTCCTCGTTTGCTATAGAAAAACTCCATAGTTTCATAGTTTTCGTTGCTCGTGGTCGTATTGTTTGGTCCTTCGACATCTGCTGCTTTCCGAACATTATAGCGTCCGCCTTGTTTCACGTTGGTTATTTCGTAGGACCATACTCGCTGTTCGGGCCAGCCGCCGAAGAATAACCATACATTTAAGCATTGTTATTGTATGAGCAGAGTGAGCCGCCTATGTTGTGCAAACGTTGACTTTCTGCAGAGCTGCTCCGCTGAGCCGCCACTTCGTGTCTTCCATTCTCGCTCTCGCGTCTTTACATCGTCGCTTAAGCGGTATTTCATTTTCCATTGCTGTGCCTAATTGCACAACGTTTAGCATGGACAGCGATGCGAATACAGGCGCGGGCGGAAATATTGTGATGACTGATACCAGGCTGAGTCTTTATAAGCGTAAAGTGCTGTCATTATATGATCGATTGCACAGGCTTGGTGAATCCTTCGCGGGGAATAAAATCGACAAGTTGACCGCCGCGGAAGTCGAGGTGCGCCTTGATATGTTGGCAGAAATTCGAGAGGAATTCAATAAGGCCCATAATGAATTGGAGGCTCTCGATCAAAACGAGATTGGGAGTGAGCTGCGCGAAAATTTCGATACGCCGCTGCCCATTCTACGACTCTGCCAAACCATTCCGGACATAGTACCATCATCATGGCTCACAAGCAGCGACTTCCTGAGGTAAAGGTGCCTTAGTTTTCTGGTGGATACGTCGAGTTTTCGGATTTTATGGCAATGTTTAAATCGGTGATTGAAGCGGATGCGGATCTCAGTGACATCGAGAAGTTCCAGCACCTTCGCTCTTGCCTCGCTGATGCGGCTTTGGATTCGGTTCGATCGTTGGAGCTCTCCGGTGCCAATTATCGTGCGACTCTGGATATACTTAATAGACGTTTTAATAACAAAAGACTTGTATTTCAGGCACACATCAAGAAGATTCTTGGGCTCAAGAGGGTGGACTCGCCTTCTGCTAAAAGGCTTTGGGAGTTTTCGGATGCAGTCAATTTACACATGCGAGCGTTGCAGACATTGGAAACTGCTGAGGTTCATGGTCATCAACATGTTGCTGCAGAAGTTGGCTTCCAAGACGCAAACCAAGTGGGGGGAGCACACATCGTCGGATGCTATACCTACAGCTGAGGAGTTCAACGAATTCTTGCAGCAACGCTGCCAGAAAATGGAGCGGTTGGAATACGCTATAGCGACACACGCTCGTAGCGATCAGGTGGCAAAAAAAAATTCCTATACGCATGTTAAAAAAACGTTTGTAGCTTCCAACTCTTCCGCCGACCCGTCTGTATGCGTCTTTTGCCACTCAGCGGGCCATGGAATATACTCGTGCAAGATATTCGGAAATCTTTCACCGTTGCTGCGCCACAAAGAAGTGAAGAAGCTTTCCTTTTGCTTCAATTGCCTAAAAACGGGACACCGGACCTGTGCATGCAACAGTGGAAAATGTCGAGTATGCGGCGGTAGGCATCATAGCTTGCTGCACTTCGATACTATGCAGCCCACAACACAAAGCTGCCCAGGCGTTACTCCTCCCGATCTGGCCCTCCAACCAGAATCTCTTTCCGCTGCTCAAAATTCTGCTAGCAGTTCGCCTTTACATTCGTCTACCTCTCTTGCTGCACAAGGTCTTCACTCTGATGTTGTGCTTCTGGCTACAGCCGTGGTTCTCGTTAAGAATCGGTCTGGCGTTTTAGTTCCTTGTCGTGCCATCCTAGATTCAAGATCGCAGCTGCATCTCGTCACATCCAAGTTTGCTCAGCAGCTTCAGAACTCAATCGTCTGCACTTGTGTCTGGGCTGGGCAATACGAGCGTTTCTACTGAGGGAGCATTTGTATTCATTCTCGCACCTCTGCTTACACAACTACGCTTACTGCTCTCATCGCCCCCACGATTACCGATTGTCAACCAAGTATGGTAGTAAATGTATCCCATTGGAGTATTCCATCCAATAATCAGCTTGCCGATCCTTCATTTTTCAATCCTCAGCGGGTTGATCTCCTCATTGGTGCGAGCGTTTTTTATGATCTCCTCTGCGTAGGGCGAATCAAACTCACCGATGGCCTGCCTCTTCTGCAGAACACCCGGTTTGGGTGGATCGTATCTGGCGGTGGACAGACGGTATCAAGCTCGATGCTTTTGGCCACGCACAATTGTCCAGACTCGGAAGCTAAGATGGAAGCAAGGTTGGATAAAACTCTTCGTATGTTTTGGAAAGTCGAGAATTGTGTGGAGGCCAAAGAAGAAGACGATTGTGAAGCACATTTCGTAAGCCACCTTTCACTGTTGCCATCCGGGGAGTATGCAGTTCGTCTACCGCTTAAGAACAATACTGATCGTTTAGGAGAATCTTATGCTCAGGCTTATCGACGGTTCATCAGTCTGGAGCGAAAACTGGAGCGTAATCCTACACTCAAGGAGCGGTATTCCGCCTTTATGAGGGAGTACATTGATTTGCATCATATGCACCAAGTCAACCCTGATTCCCGTAGCCTCTGCAAATATTTCTTGCCTCATCACTGTGTCCTAAAGGAGGACAGTACGACGACAAAACTCCGTGTCGTTTTCGATGGATCCGCAGCTACATCAACTGGATATTCTCTAAATGATGTGATGATGACAGGCCCTGTTATTCAGCCTGCATTGTTTAACATATTGATTCGCTTTCGAACATATCCAGTCGCTCTCACTGGGGACATTTGTAAAATGTACCGCTGCGTACGAGTGTCTCCACCCGACAATTTGTATCAGTGCATCCTATGGCGAGATTCCATCGAGTCCGAGGTTCAAGTCTACACATTGGACACCGTCACATACGGGACGAGGGCTGCATCATTTTTAGCGGTCCTACCCTCTTGGCTCAGCTGCTCTGCGGCAAGAGTTTTACGTGGATGACCTTATTTCGTGCGGTAATTCGGTCGCACAGGTCATGGACAAGATGCACCAAACATCAGCTTTACTGTCCCGTGGTAATTTTAGACTTAGGAAATGGTGCTCCAGTCACCAGGAAGTACTTGAGGGAACCCCTGAAGATGACATAGAGAAGTTCCTAAAGTTTAATGATGGAAGCGACATAGCCAAAACTCTCGGCTTAGCGTGGGACCCTGCTTCGGATCAGCTGCTTTTTGCCTTGTCCGCACTGGACACAAACTCAAAGCCATCAAAGCGGTCGGTTTTATCTACGATTGCGCGGTTCTACGACCCTCTTGGATTGATAAATCCAGTCATTGTCAGGTGAAAGCCTACCCTCAGCGTTGCATTCAACTTGGATGGACTTGAGAAACAGTTTGGCAAGCATTTCTCGGATCTCATTTCCTCGCTTGGTTCTTCATTCTAGTGTGGCTACGGAAGTTCACGGATTCTGTGATGCCAGCATAGAAGCATATGGCGCTTGCGTATATGTCGTGTCCAGGGAAGCCCAGTCTTCGAGCCACGTTTTGCGCTCAAAGTCGCGAGTGGCGCCACTTAAGACTTTATCGATTCCTAAGCTGGAATTAAGTGGAGTCCTTTTGCTTGCGAAAATCATGCAGAATGTAAAGGACATGGGAATCAATACAGGTCGGTTTAATTGCTGGTCGGATTCTTCAACAGCATTATCTTGGACTAGGGACGAGCCAGCCAAATTTTAAGTTTTCGTGGCAAATCGAGTGGCATCAATTCAGGAGTTGACAGCAGCCATGGAATGGCGCTATGTTTCCACATCTTTTAATCCTGCTGATATTCTCTCGAGAGGCTCGCTTCCCAGCCATCGTATCCAGTCAGAGCTATGGTTTCACGGCCCATCCTTTTTGTTAGGCAGGAGAGTATTGCTAATCACGTCTCCACATGCCGATCTCACGTCCAGATGCAAATTTGCGAATTCATTCTTTCGCATGCAGCGCACATTGGCCTACATGCATAAATTTATACATCGTCTTAGGCATCCAGGAACGCATCTTCTAATTCGACACATTCAGCTGGCAAATTTGTGGATGGACATAAAGGAGATTCGGCGCAATGGTCAAGTCATAAAATCCAGTTCTATTAGTTCGCTCAACCCGTTCATCGATCATTCTGGACTACTTAGAGTTGGAGGTCGTCTTGGCAACTCATCGCTAGGATTTGACGCTCAGCACCCATTCATTCTGCCAAAGGGACATACCATTAATTTTGCGTTGATAAGATATTATCACTAAAGAAATCTCCATGCCGGACCTCGCGCCCTGCTATCCAAAATTCGGCTGGAATATTGGCCCATTGGAGGTATTAAAGCAGTGTCAAGGGTTGTCAGCAAGTGTGTGAGATGCTTCAGGACTAGACCGCGCATGGTTGAACACATCATGGGAGACCTACCTAAGGAACGTTTGGAAGGATCTCGAGCTTTTGAAGTCTCTGGAGTAGATTACTGTGGACCTTTTTTCTACCGATCAGAAATCCGCACGAGGCCTCCGATCAAGTGCTACATTAGCGTATTCATCTGCTTTACTTCTAAGGCTGTACACATGGAGCTCGTTAAGGATTTGACCACCGCATCGTTTCTAGGCGCACTAAAGCGTTTTACTTCCACTCGAGAAAGGCCAAGTCAAATTTGGTCGGACAATGCGACAAACTTCGTTGGGGCCAAGAACGAGCTTCTGGAGCTAAAGAAGCTTTGTCTGAGCGAACCGCATATGAAGGAGGTCCATGAATCCTGCTTGGCTGACTCGATCGACTGTAGTTTCATCCCACAACGCTCTCCGCATTTTGGCGGGTTGTGGGAAGCGGCCGTGAAGACCGCAAAGTATCACCTGTACCGCTCAGTTGAACCATCTGTGATTAGCTTCGACGAGCTGCGCACTCTGATCTGTCAGATCACGGCAATTGTTAACTCTCGCCCTTGTTTGCCCTCGCTTTCAGAAAATCCTGATGATTTTGACGTTTTGACTCCTGCTCATCTGCTTCTAGGCGGCCCCCATAAGCAAATCCTCGAGCCTGACCTAACAAAGCTGAACTACAATCGTCTGGATGGCTGGCAGCGGGTCACCCAACTACAAAAAATATTTTGGCGTTGGCGCGAAGAGTATCTCACTCTTTTGCAAAAGCGCGCGAAGTGGTGTACCTCCGCGCAAAGCATCTGCAAGAACGATCTCGTCTTGGTGAAGGACGAAAATCTTCCTCCAATGCGTGGGCCACTGGCTAGAGTGGTCGATGTCGTTATGGGCAAGGACGGAGCGTGTCGCGTCGCTGATTTAAAGACATCCTCAGGAAACAACAGGAGAGCCGTCACTCGGCTATGTTTGCTGCCCCTTAAGGAATCTGTTGAGAGGCTAGCTCCCAACGGGGGGAGTATGTTCGGGCCAGCCGCCGAAGAATAACCGTAAATTTAAGCATTGTTATTGTATGAGCAGAGTGAGCCGCCTATGTTGTGCAAACGTTGACTTTCTGCAGAGCTGCTGCGCTCTCCCGCTAAAGGGGCTCTCTGCCGCCGCAACTTCGGCAATTACCTTGATGTGCCGCCGCCACTTCGGCAATCACTTTGATCTGACGCTGTCGTCTATTTTAGTTCTATGCTAACCCCTCTGCGCATTGGTTGCATATCGACCTCTCATAAAATTTATCTGGCCATAGCAAGCAATCGGCTTCCGCTAAGCCACCAAAATTAAATACGTATAATAAAGTTTAAACCAAATCCTCTTTTTTATTTTTGAAACGCATAGATGACAAAAAAGCTTGGCATCTCAACCACTCGCATTTCCGGTTTTTTTTCGACTTGTTCTTTGTATCTGTTCTGGGCCTGCTGAATATTTTCTTTTGCCTCTTGTCGCATCTTCTGTCTCTCGTCCTCAAAATTATCAACCAACTCCATCTCTATCAGCTGAAGTATATCACTATCCGGTCCACAACGCATTTTTACCCCGATCATCAGTTCGAATGGACAACGCTTTGTAGACACATGAACAGTGCTCTTAATAACCCTCCAGGTTCCATTGACGACAATTTGAAAATGATGCTCAGAATAGATCGGCACAGGAAAGTGGACGAACCCATTTTCTAAGTCCATGATGGTGAACATCTTCGCATTTTCCAGTTTCTCCAGCACCTCTTCAACGATTGGAACAGGAAAGCAATCTTTCAAGACCTTGTTCAACTGACGATAGTCCACGCAGACCCGACTGCTCCCATCCTTTTTCTTGGCAATTACTGTACGACTTTCGAAATTTGATGATGAGCGTCGTATTATCTTGTTCAACTGACGATAGTCCACGCAGACCCGACTGCTCCCATCCTTTTTCTTGACAATTACTGTACGACTGGCGAAATTTGATGATGAGCGTCGTATTATCCCAGCGTTGGCCCATTCATCAATCTGCTGCTTGACAACGTCGGCTTCGCGAATGGCCACTCGACTTGGCGAATGTCGGAACGGCGCTATTTTCTCATCCGGCACGATCTTCAGCATTATCGGGCACACCGCAGTCTGCTTCTTTTCAGTAAAGTCCTGAATCATAGACTGGACGGCATCTCTGTACTGCAAGGGAACGTATGTATCAGTATTTGCTTCAACTCCGCGGCAGGGGAGAAAACTTATATCCTCCTGGCTTCAAGGAACTTGTGTAGCAGACGCATTCCGTCGATCTCCACTTCTGCCATAAACTGCCCAGCGGAGCGTGCGATGTTGTTTCCAAGTCCCCTCAAAGTTGACGAGCTGGCTTGCAGATGGGTGCCACTCATTTTCCCGAACACGAACATCTTTAATAGGGAAACATCTGTACCGGTGTCTATGAGCCCCTTTGCTTGCACGTCGTTAATTTTGAGAGACTTCAGGCGTTTTTCCTCGTATGCAACGTTTACGGCAGCCGCACTTGCGCCATCTTTAGACATGTGTCCAGTCTGATTGCAGCCGAAACACTTTAATGCAGCTCGGCAATCCTTGCGCAGATACTCCTGGGATCCACAATTTTAGCACTTGTACTTCCTCTCTTTGGTGTGATTGGGCTTCTTTACGAACGGCTGTGAGTCTTTTTGTTTCAGGGCCAAGCCCCCATCGGCCGAAAACGTTCGTAGATTTCATATTTCTCTTTCAGCTGCTTGTATGAACTGCATCCATACAAAGTGTACTTGTAATCCGTTTTTAATATCAATCCGTCGACAAGGTATCGAATCACCGACTCTGTGTCTGTTGCCCCACGTGCAGCAATGCTTTTCATCTGCAGTATATATTCGTGAAAACTTTCGCCGGCAACTAACTGATTTTGAGTTTCGGCATTGCATAAACGCTCACACTCGAACTCTTGTATAAGTTGCTGACGAAGCTGGCCGTACTCACACACTGCTGTGGACTCGAGAAAAGAGCGGCTGTACCTGTCTTTTTTCTCGTGCTTGCACGTATTTTTGTTTGACGAAGTTATTAAACCACTGCTGCACTGATATATTTTCTCCATTCTGTTTCGCAATACTCTTTTCTTTCTTCTTTTCACCCACTCGCGGTCTGCTTCTTCTGCTGGCAGCTTCTGAGAGACTAATGCACAGTTATTTTGCACCGGATTCTCCGTTTTTTTCTTCCGTGTAAGATATTATTTAGGAATAGTTTATTGATATTATTAATCGCAGTAGTCTGGTATGTGTGAGAACAAAAGGTTTTTAAGGTTACGGCTTAATCTCGACTGATTTCTGCTGCTGCTCCTTAAGTTACGTCTGACTTTCTCTTCTTTTCTGCTGTGCTCTCCTTCTGCCGTTACTGCTTATCTTGTTACTGCTGTTGCTCTGCTGTTTGTCTGCTGTTGATCTGCCGTTTTTCTGCTGTTGATCTGTTGTTACTCTGCTGTTGCTCTGCTGCTCACCACTGCTCCTTCAATGGGCTAGCTTGCCCACTCCTTTGTACATACATTTATTTAGGTAAAATTTTCATTCATAACTCTTAATTGCGGTCCCTGAATTCTATACATATTTCTCTCTCCGTTTTTATATTTTTCTATGTATAGATTTAAAAATATGCCATTTTTGTTAATAATTAACAAATCTTCTCGCATATAACATTTATTCAAAAATACTCAATAGATAAACCTTTGGTGACCCCGACGTGATTAAAACATAAATCAATTAAATGAAATCACAAAAATATTAAGTCTGACGTGTTCCAATTCGGGTTCGTCTCTGCACAAGCAACAGAAACGGCGCATACGTCTTCTGATTCGCGCTTAGCTTGCTGTTGTTTGTGTTCGGATCTTTTGGTGTGTATAAAATTTTTGCAACGGCTACACCTTTTCAGTAAGTTTAAAACTGTGAACTCTCGCTACTGGTCTGTTAAACTCTAAAACGCTGTGTTCATGCACATGAACAGGACCCAACAGCAGACAACGCCCAACAAAATAGAGTCCACTTGAAGGAGGCCAACAAACCCGCAGTAATCAAGTCTTTAGCGGACCGCGGGCAAGATGTTCATGAACATGAACAGGAACCGACTCAGGCCACTTGAAGGAGGCCACTTGAGAGAAAGAATTCACAGATTCGACCATAAAATCATATATGTTGTAACGGTTGCAGTTGGGCAGCACAGATAAATGCAAGGTATTTGCTATGGTGCTCGGATATATCGCATGCAATAACCTTGGGCCAATTAAATATATGCAGGTCATAGCATAGTTTGGGGTGGGTGCATGCAAGCTCGGGATATAGAACAGCTGACCTAAGCTTTCGCAAGTGGTGTGCAGCGCATCGCAGAGGAGCTTTTGAAGCGAAGATCGTATTTAAGCAGTCCAAAAGCACAAGGTCGTTCTATTTCGAATATTCGAATCGGTGCAGCAGTTTATTGTCTCCGCCTTCGGTACCAAATATTTTTTTTTGGAAAACGACCACGTGCCAGAAAAACGGTCCAGCAAACAGGAAAAACCTTCGAAAATTCCGAGCTGTGCTTGCTTCTCACGTGAATAGTGCCAAAGAAACTACCCTGGCTTAGAGTGCATATCTGCCACGCCTCCCCATCAAGAGTCTGGAAAACCGTGCGTCAATCATCTCTGCCAGAAGAGAACAACCATTTTCTCTCAGCGGAAAAGTCAGAAAAAACGGGCTGGCAGCCCACCCAGCTTCCCAAAGTTCTGCATCCACACCAAGCCCCTACACTTGACGGGCGTACTCTTCGTGAGCGTATCTTGGTGTAGACGCGGTTTTTCCTTTTTGAAAATCGTTGGAAAAATCCACCTGCCCAGTTACATAACCTCAACCGGCTATAACCCTTGCGCCAGCCATAACCTATGCGCAGGCCCCATGCGCCTTGCAGTTGCCGTGCATTGAGGCCAATTACCCCACTGGTGCTCCGCTAACTCACTTTCTGCGATGGCCTAGAAGAAGCCGCTAAGGATCTGGACTACAATTTTGTAGCATAGTGTAGTATTATTTGCATTAATTTGTATTATTTTTGGTTCCTTCTGAACCCTACTATTCGTATGTAAATTCTATTCGCCGCGGTACCATCGCTACCAGTAAAAGTTTCCAAAACTTAATTGATTTGGATTATTGGAAAAAAATCAAAATAATAATAGTAGAAAAAAACCTCCCTAATATCCCCCCTCCCCATGACCAATCTCCATCCGACATGGGCCCACATTAACATTGTTTCTATAGCTCCACAACGAAAGGCGTTTTCCAGCGAGGGACCACTGTAATAAAGCTGTAAGTGAACCAATATCTATTTTCTCTTTTGCGCCGACATTCGCGTAACTCGAACAGGCATGCGCAAACGGCAGGCCACTGCTGCTAAGAGAACACAACGCTTTCGTTAAGAATTCGAAGCTTTCTGGTTCCATAGTTGCTAGTTCCGCTTTAAGCTTGCATTGATCGCATTCCATGCATTTCTCTAATGCATTGGAGCTTAATAGACAATGTTACACTGACCAACAAAAATTTGTTTCGTTTCGGATTTTGATTGCGATCGGTCTGACTTCAAATGATTTTAATAATTTTTTGAAAGTTTTTTATTATTTCTTTATATCTAATGAACATACATATTCCCTATCGTTTATATGTATATACATACATCTCTAATTTTTCTCTCTATCCTTATTGATAAAGCAACATTTTTCAATCTCATTAACTTTGTTTCCCCTCATTGATTTTCATAATATTCGAAATTAAATACTTTTGTTAGATTTGGTAGCAAGATTTGCATTTGCTAGTTGTTTCATGATTATGTGGTAGTTTTAAGTACCGAAAAATATACTGAAGTTTATGTTAGCAATGAATATGGAATAGAGCTATAATATCCTAGTTCTAGCCTGCGAAAGGCCAAGACTGCCGACATTATGCAAAAGTGGAATGTTCCTTTTGATGGTTGTACCGAAGGTTTAGGGGTAGAAGAATTCATTTACTGACATGGTGATGTAATGGGGTAGGGTGAGAATTAATAGGATATCCAGAACCTTCTCACAACTGGAAATCATGGAAGGGTGGGTAAAGAATCGTATGGGTCGACTATCATCTCAAGACCTCACGCACGCAATCTTTTGAAACCGACAGACGAAAGCCCTAGGACATTCTCGTACGCTTGATTGTATGATTGAGCCGTTTTTTTTTTGTATGTATGCTATGCATAGGCATATTGGCATTTTTTGCCGAGTTAGCTGCCTGTAGAGCAATGGGATTCTATTTTAAAGTGCATGTAGTAGGAGTCGAGACGCGTTCAAACGAACCCCCCCAAATTACCGAATGAGCACGGAACCAGAGAATCCCAACCTACAGTGACCTCGACATCTGACCCGATCCGATTCATTCCCTACCTATGTATGGGCTGTTTTTTCCAGTTCTAGTTACTGTCTATACCCAGTTGGACGCTGGTGCGTAACGTTGTTACATACATTTTTGGCGCACAACATGGGGCTGTTTTTTTCAAATTCTAGTTACAGTCTATACCCAGTTGGACGCTGGTGTGTAACGTTACTCCATAAATTTTTGGCGCCCAACGTGGGTCATTGAGCATAAATTTTACAGTTACAGTAAACAAACTATTGGTAACTTTAGCAACAATATCAGCTATTGGCTCGTCCCACCTTTTGCTTGTTTGTATTCATATGCTTAATGCTGAAATTAGTTTTGTCCGAAAGATCTTACCATCGATCAGATACAATTTCTGAATATTACGGATTCCGTTCGGATCCCAATGCTGATTGCCCCTCTGGTTTTTATTTGGAAGTCGTCGAGTCTAAGTTTTAAGTAGTGTTGTGTTGCTCATGAGTGAGTGAACAAAAAAGAGTTGTTCACTTAAGTGAGCAACTGAACATGTTCCTTCCAAACTGTTCTTTTTTGCTCACTTGTTCTTTTTTGCTCACTTGTTCTTTTTTGTTCACTAGTTCATTTTTGCTCACTTGTTCTTTTTTTTTCCACTAGTTCATTTTTGCTCACTTGTTCTATACTCACTTTTTGCGCAATTTTGCTCCTTAAACGGCATTTTGCGTTCTGGCAGGTGTTGCTCATATTTGCGTTTACTTCACACTTTTTGTATTACCGGCAAAGCTGTTTACTCTTTTAAAAATTCAGTATGTCGCTACTGAGTAACTGAGTGAGCAAGTCAGCAACTGAGCAATCTAAGTGAGCAAGTGAGCAATATGAGTGAGTTTACTCACTTACTAAAAAAGAACAAGTGAACATGTTCACCAAAATGAGCAAACACTAGTCTTAAGTGATAATCGTAAATTAATAATGTAGTTCCAATGTTGACGCATCCTGTCTGGCTAGCACAACTTTTTGTCTTTTTGTGAATATGCTTCTTGCGTATTTTTAGCGAACAAGGGAGATTAGTTCGCGGGCGCGTTCTCAAAGCTACAATTAATTCAGAGGATTTTAGATTCAATAGATTAAATTGTGAGGTTGATTAGGGATTAGTATTGTTACTCTTTGGGTGAAGCATACGGTTACATACAATTGCAGAATATTGCATTTTAAGTTTAGACCGAATATCAGTACTGGTTGTCCCTGTACGGGTTATTGAAGCACAGAGATTACGATCGCACATTTGGACTTCACTCATACCAGTGAATTGTAACGGTTATTATTGCAACAGCAGAGGAAACAGCCCAGACTAAATAAACTTTTGTCGTCGTTCCAAAGATTTGAAAACTCCTAGCCCTATCTTATTATATCACCAATTAAATGTCACCATAGAAAAGATTTATTAGAATATAGACGAATAAACTTATAAAATATGCCTTTACGACATAGTCCTCAGCGAAACAATCCGCTGAGCTCGGAAAACTTTGGTGGCATTTATTGCTCCGAAATGTACCCCTTGCAATCAAGTTTTCCATAAAGCGTGTCTAGAAGAATGGTTCCCTCATCACGATGATTGTCCGAATTGTAGTCGGATATGCATGTTATCTCAAGCGAAACTATTTGTTGGCAATTGTTCTCCAAACAAGCGGCAGCCAAACAAACGGGAAAGGTATCAGAGGGAAATGGCAACAATACACAATTGAGCCAAATTCCAATTGTAGATTCAGTCCCGGCCGAACGGACCACCAGGCCAACTCGTTCGAAAAGAACCCGAGCACCAGCCAAAAAGCAGGTCCCGAAGATCCCACAAGGTCGATCTTCAGGTCCTGAAGTACTGTGTTTGTCGGGGTTGGATGCTAGCCATAGCTCCAACCAGACTGAAGCTCCGTCAGCCAATGTCGAGGCTCACTCTAGCCATTGGGAAGCTCCCAATGCGCGGACAGCCCCTCCAATTGACAGATCAAACCTTGGATTGGTATTGGAGATACCACAAGCAGGTGGATCGCATCGTTTGGTCGAAATTTTGTGCAGCTCTTAGACAACAATATAAAGCCTATCGTTTCGAGTTTATGAGCATGGAATTGGTTCGATCTCGCAAGCAAAAAGTCGGAGAACCCTTTGTCGCTTTTCATGACGCTGTGGCTGGTCTAATAGATAAATTTGTCACTAAAATGGCGGAAGAGGAATTAATAGAAATATTAAAAGCAAATTTGCTTCCCGAAACTCGTCACAAAATCTTGTATCAGTCCATTAACACAGTCGGTCAATTGAGAAGATTAGTGCAGATTCATGAAAATCTAGTGCAAGAGGTACAGTAATCTGAGTAGCGTCGGGCACTCGTAGCTCGTCGTCCCGTATATAGCCTGGAGGAATCGCGTCCATAAACGGATCCAGAAGAGGATGGGGATATCAGCATAGAGGCCATTCAAACTTCGACGGCTAATAGGCTAGTCACACTGACGACCATCCACCATCCATTTCGGGGATGGTCCGTAAGGTTTTGCCGTTCCGAAAATTTCCCAGTTAGTCCACCATCCACTTTGGATGTTCCTAAACCGCACGTTTCTATACGATAGTTAGCCGATGGTTTTCAAATGCAGCCCTAAAAAGCAATGAATGGCAATAAAAAATAGTTCGCGCCTAGACATATTTCAAATTTCGTTGAAAACTAAAAAAAAGAAATAAATACAACAGGCACAATACAAATGAAGAGACCTGAAATTGGTGGTAATAAGTAAACATAAGTACATATGTATGTACTTGCTTTCTTTTTTTATGATTAGTATTTTGCAGCCATTAAATAAACAAACAATGCACGCAAGTCGAAATGGACTGCATATATTGAAAATCTCGCTATAAACATTTGACAGATTTGCGGGTGTTCCGAAATAATTCCGTTTATGTCGTCCGGGACAGATCCATCTACGGCTCTAGTATTATTTCTGCAACCTAGGAGCCGCACCAAAGCGGATTAAGCTAGAAAATCTAGAGGAGATTGTTCGGAAATCGCTTGAAGTCCAGAAGGAGCAGCAGAAATAACAGGATGAGCACCAGAAAACAAAGCGAGAGATACTTCAGCAAATTGCGAGCAGCCAAGGCCGAACCAACTTCCAAACAGAGCTGCTGCAATTTTTAATGGAGTCGAAAGAGTAACGTTTATTGTACATATATAGATTGTTTTATATATATATATCTGTTTGGAAGTTGGTTCGGCCTTGGCTGCTCGCAATTTGCTGAAGTATCTCTCGCTTTGTTTTCTGGTGCTCATCCTGTTATTTCTGCTGCTCCTTCTGGACTTCAAGCGATTTCCGAACAATCTCCTCTAGATTTTCTAGCTTAATCCGCTTTGGTGCGGCGCCTTGGTTGCAGAAATAATACTAGAGCCGTAGATGGGTCTGTCCCGGACGACATAAACGGAATTATTTCGGAACACCCGCAAATCTGTCAAATGTTTATAGCGAGATTTTCAATATATGCAGTCCATTTCGACTTGCGTGCATTGTTTGTTTATTTAAGGGCTGCAAAATACTAATCATAAAAAATGACAGCAAATACATAAATATGTATATATATTTACTTATCAACACCAATTTCAGGTCTCTTCATTTGTATTGTGCCTGTTGTATATATTTCTTTTTTTAGTAACGGCAAAACCTTACGGACCATCCCCGAAATGGATGGTGGATGGTCGTCAGTGTGAATAGCCTATAATGAATCAAAGTCACTAACTGTTTTTACGGTCCGGGAAGGTCTTTATACCACTATATGACGTATATGACATATGTCGTTTGATGGATGAGATCATTCCCCCGGATCTGCGTTACTGTGTCTTTGGATACTTGGACGATCTCTGGATCGTATCGCAGGATTTCTCTTCCCATTTAGCAGTCCTTGTACGACTCGCTCTTGAAGGCTTTGTTGCATGCTTGCGTGAACCTGTTCACAAGACGGTTTAGGTCGTCCTTCGTGTTCGGGCGTATAGGGATGTTATGTTAGGTTAGGTAGAGACGGCCGCCAAGCTCGCTCGGAGCCCAGCACACTTAGGCCGGTTTCGGCCCGTTGTGATAGGGATGTTAGGAGGGAGTAGTTTCTCCTGGGTTGTGCTATATTTTTCCTAGTTGGCTTTTCTGGGGTTGATATAGTCAGTGGGTTTAGGGCTCTCGAGGGATAATATCGTCTCGATGTACCTGTGGTCTGAGAAGGAATGGTCCTCTAGGACTTTCCAACTCTTGACTGTGTCTAACAGTTTTTATGACACTAAGGTGAGGTCAATAACCTCCTGCCGATTCTTAATTATAAAAGTGGGGTCGTTGCCCCGATTACAAATAAATAAGTTTGATACGTGACTCACCCCTTGTGACCGAGCTCCCCCATTGGGTGTGTCATCGCAGCCTATTAGTAGGTCTCTGTCCGACCTCTCGCTGTCGTTGGCTAGTTTGCGAACAAGGTCGTTGGGAGGATCATTTTCCTCATGGGCCATGTAGGACGAATTATACTTATACACCTTGATGGTGACCGAGCTGAAGCCAAAATTCAGCTCGCCTTTAGCTGCCTCTATCGGGGCCAGTGACTTTTTGTTGAGTACGAGCAAAGCCTGGTTAGTCGACCCTTGTGTAGTCTCTACTTTGGCTACCTTCCAATCAGAGGTCGTTAGGCTTGGATTGCACCTCTGCAACATCTTGAGGATGCGCTCTAGCTACTTGAAGGTAGCCGGCACCCATACTCTGGCCCTTGGTCTGCTGGGTCTTTGTCGCGGAGCTCAAAGCAGCGGTCAGCCAATGCCAATTCCACCTTCTTCTAGGTTTCTATGCTGCCTTTGTCGAGGACGCCGATCAGCGTCCTCTTCTTGGCAATCTGCGAAACGAGACGTTGGGCAGCACTCTGGAGCGCTTTGCAACCGGTCCAGGCGTCTCCTGCGAGCGCTGCCTCTTTGCTTGAGGAGGCACCTTGTGCTCCAAGGTGAACTCCGGGAGCACAGCCGAGGGCCGTTCCACCTTCTTCGGACCTCCTCGGGTTTGCACAGGCGCCTTCCATCGTGCATGTATTACATGCTGTAGAGCTGGTATTCGCAGCTGACCTACCTGCGACCAAGGCCCCCTTTGAGCCACCTCACGAGCTTATCAGACCAGAAAAGATCAATTAAAAAGAATACTAATTACTTACACAATTAAAAAACAAACAAAAAAACACGTATATTTACTTAACGCGTACACGGTTCTGTTTCCAAAAAAAAAACAATAATGTTTGAGATGCCAAGCTTTTTTGGCATCTATTTCTTTTTAAAATAAAAATGACAACTTGGTTTAACTTTATAGTGTTTATTTATACTGGCGGCTTAGCTTTAGCCGATTGCTGGCTATTTTGCCCGGCCAGATAAATGTTTAGGAGAGGACGATATGCAACCAATGCGGCGAGAGGTTAGCATAGAACTAAATTAGACAACCGCGGCAGATCAAGTAATTGCCGAAGTGGCGGCTGCTGGGAGCCCTTTTAGCGGGAGAGCGCAGCAGCTCTGCGGAACGTCATCGTTTACAAAACATAGGCGGCTCACTGTGCTTATACGTCTATTGTCTAAAGTAAAAATAACAATGCTTAAATTTACTTCATTTACTTCATAATTCATTCTTCGGCGGCTGGCCCGAACATACTCCCCCCGTTGGGAGCTAGTCTCTCAACAGATTCCTTAAGGGGCAGCAAACATAGCCGAGTGACGGTTCTCCTGATGTTTCCTGAGGATGTCTTTAAATCAGCGACGCGACACACTCCGTTCTTGCCCATGACGACATCGACCACTCTAGCCAGTGGCCAAAGCATTGGAGGAAGATTTTCGTCCTTCACCAGGACGAGATCGTTCTTGCAGATGCTTTGCGCGGAGGTACGCCACTTCGCGCGCTTTTGCAAAAGAGTGAGATACTCTTCGCGCCAACGCCAAAATATTTTTTGTAGTTGGGTGACCCGCTGCCAGCCATCCAGACGATTGTAGTTCAGCTTTGTTAGGTCAGGCTCGAAGATTTCCTCATGGGGGCCGCCAAGAAGCAGATGAGCAGGACTCAAAACATCTAGATCATCAGGATTTTCTGAAAGCGAGAGCAAAGGGCGAGAATTCACAATTGCCGCGATCGGACAGATCAGAGTGCGCAGCTCGTCGAAACTAAGCACAGATGGTCCAACTGAGCGGTACAAGTGATATTTTGCAGTCGCACTTGATCGGAGGCCTCGTGCGGACTTCTGATCGGTAGAAAAAAGGTCCATAGTAATCTACTCCAGTCACTTCAAAAGCTCGAGATCCTTCCAAACGTTCCTTAGGTAGGTCTTCCATAATGTGTTCAACCATGCGCAGCCTAGTCCTGAAGCATCGCACACACTTCCTGACGACCCTTGACACTGCTTTAATACCTCCTGAAAAATTCGGAAAGCTTTTTACAAATGAAATTATAAGTTGACTCCGGTCCAGCGGGCTCTAGCTGCGATTTTAACAAAGTGTCAGGTAATAGCGGAACAAAGAAAACAGGCGGTCGAATTCAAAGCATTTATTCAACTGGTCGCAGCCAGAAATAGCATAAACTCCCCGACTCCACCGCCGAGCCGATCTTGCCTGCGCAGAGAGCAGTACAAGAGCGCGGCGTGTGAGAGCAAAAGCTCTGCTCACAACATCGCACACGCTAAGATAGGGTAATTAAGATCGTCTGCTGCAACATTCCGGCCCCGTTGAAGACCTCCGGTGCTTCAACCGTCTATTGGCAGTTTTGCCAATTTGTGTATGGGGCGTTTAATTACGCCCGTGGGTGTTCGCACCTCGGCGACGCGCACTCTTCCATCTTCTCCCTTGATTGCGGCCACCACTCGTCCTGTGGTCCACTTCTGTGGCGGTGTGTTGTCCTCGTGGACGAGCACCAGACAGCCAATGTCCAAGTCTGGCCCTTTGGTAGCCCACTGGTGACGCTTCTGCAGGCTGACCAGGTAGACTTTGGACCAGCCCTGCCAAAACTGCTGCTTGAGCGCTGACAGCATTCGCCACCGCTTCAATTACGCGAAGCTGCCCCTGCTGCATCTGTCGTCTTGCTCTGATTCGGGCGGCAGCGCAAGAAGCGGCTGCGCTTCTCCATCGCTGGGATCGTTGCCTGTGGACGCGATTGGCTGAGAGCTGAGAAGGGCCTCTACCTCTACCAGGTGGGTGCACAGCTCGTCCGCGGTAAGATTGGCGTTGCCCACTTCACGTACCAACCTCTCCTTGGCGGATTTGACGGCTGCCTCCCACAATCCGACGAAGTGCGGAGCTCTCGGTGGTATGAAATACCACTCGACGCCTTGGCGCGCTGCGTACGCCTTGAGCCGGTCCTGGTCCCTCTGGTACGCTTGAGCTCCTTGCTCGCGCCCACGAAGTTGGTGGCGTTGTCGCTGTACACCTTCTCCAGAAGGCCTCTTCTCCCGATGAACCTTTTAAAAACAGATAAAAAACTATCAGTGGACAAATCTGCAACAAGCTCCAGGTGAACAGCTTTTGATACAAAACAGACGAAGACGGCTACATATGTCTTAATAGGGGGCCTGCCGCGAATCTTGAGAGACACGTAAAATGGGCCGCAGAAATCTACCCCACAAATCAAAAAGGGGCGAGCTCTTCGCACTCTATCAGCTGGCAGGTTTCCCATGATCTGTCCCTGTAGGACTGGCTTGTATCGGAAACAGTGCACACAATTTCTTAGGATTCTTTTGCATGCTTCTCGAGCATTAATTAGCCAGATCTGCTGCCTTAGTAGAGAAACCATAACTTTGGCGCCTGCATGATAGTGAGTCCGATGCAAATTGCGAAGATAGAGCGTCACGAACTGCGACTTTTGCGACAGCAGCAGAGGAAATTTGGCGTCGTACGGAATTTCTGCGTTGAGCAACCTGCCTCCCACTCTAATCAGTCGAAGCGTTACTCCGTCGAGTTCGCTCGTATGTATGCACGGGTTGAGTAGCTGGAGATGCGGTGACAGGATTGCCGACTTTGCTAGTTTGCGGAATTCTGGTTCCAACTCGTGTCTTTGGACTACTCCTACCAGCCTTAGAAATTAGACCTTCAGTTCTTTAGCTGATAGAACGACCTATCGACTACGCTTGCTTCCTTGAAGAAACCGGTTTATATATGCCATAATCCGAAGCAATTTCTCAAAGGAAGAGCATCTTTCAATCAACTCGATGAACTCATTGGCCTGACACTTTGCCACTGAATGTGTTGCCAAACACTCCGACCGTTCCATTTCTGGGGACAACTCAACCTGATGTAACCTGATAATTAGTAATTGTAGTGGTATTTGTATTTCGATTGCATGCTTAGTTTCTTAGTAAGTTTAGTGCTAATTTTCCTCGAATGTTAGTCTAACAGCTATCTTTCTTGCATGTTCGCGTTCGGTTCGGCTACGCGCCGTGCGTCATGCGGCAGCGCCCCTCGGTCGGTTGGGCGGGAGGAGGGCTGCGTTTTGCCTGGGATCCGCGCGTAACAGCCTTCTGCTGGTTTCACACGGGCCACTTGACGGTGCAGTAACTGCATCGCCTCTTGAAAGATGCAGTCATTGCATGTCAACGTCCAATATCTGAAAAAGAAGCTTAGGCACGACATTTTTACCATCACTGGTACGGATGTAAATGCAGCATCCGTACGCTTCACCTGATGCGTCCGCGAATCCGTGAATCTGAATGCTTTTATGCGTGGCGAGACCAATGTAGCGAAGTATGGTTATCTTGTCTAGTTAAAACAAATTTTGCTTGAAGTGGTTCCAACTCGTGTGCAAACTCATGGGAACTGACTCGTCCCAATCCAACTTTTGCCGCCATAATTGCTGCAGCAAGATTTTTGCCCTAGTTGTTAAGGGACATAATAACCCTAATGGGTCGAATAATCGGGACGCAACTGACAAGATGTTTCGCTTTGTAGGGGTCAATGAATCAAAGGAGTCATCTAAATGATAATGGAACAAATCATTTTGCGGATTCCATCGAATTCCGAGCGTTTTAACAGACGACGATGGATCAAACTGAAGCGATTTCTCCTGGCACTATCGGACAGCAGCTGGGGATGATTTGACGCCCACTTGGCCAACTTGAAACCCCCGGTTTCTAAGACCTCACACACTTTCAGCCGAATACGTTCTAAGTCTTCCAAACTATTTGCTCCTGCAAGCATATCATCAACGTAAAAGTCACTTTTTATGACTTGTGATGCAATGGGATGGGACTTAGCATAAACTTCTGCCAATTCGACGAGACAGCGGATGGCCAGAAATGGAGCTGAAGCTGTCCCATAAGTAACCGTATTCAGGCGATACGTTTGAACATCTAGATTTGCCTTATCCCTCCACAGAATCAATTGGAAATTTCGGTCTTCTTCGGCGACCTGAACTTGCCTATACATTTTGGAGATGTCAGCTGTGAGCGCAAAACGATTTAATCGAAATCGGGCAAGAGTTGCGTAAAGCTCCCTCTGAATAGTCGCACCCACCATCAAAGTCGATGTTTTGCTCGACGCATCGAAAACGACGCGTAACTTGGTGGTTTTACTATCAGGTCTCAGGACACATTGATGTCGAATGTAGTAATAGTGTCCTGGAGGAGTGCCTGGAAGCAATGACATGTGGCCAAGGATGAGATACTCTTTCATAAACTCCATATACAGGTCATGCAAATACTGATCTCTTGCAAGTCTGCGTTTTAGGGATAGAAAGCGGCGTTTTGGCGTCTCGAAAGAGAAACCCAAAACGTTGGGATTTATTTTATATGGCAGCCTCACTTCAAAACGACCCTACTCAAGCCTGCGTATGGTCTGCTTGAAGTTTTGTTCACAAGCCAATTGTTCAGCTGTATGTACAGCCTTTGAATTCTCTGGGACACGTTCCAATTCCCAAAAGCGCTCCACTAGAGAGTCGAGAGAACAATGATCGCTACCAACAGCGATATTGCATACAGCATCCTGCGTTATATTTTCCTGATACAATCCATCCCAACAATGTTTTTTGGATTGATGGATGTTCGGATCTTGCCTTTAATTGGCCTACACACATTAACTCAAAAAAAGTTTCTGCCCCTATCAATAAGTCAACCTTAGCAGGCTTGTAAAAATGCGGGTCTGCCAGCTGAAGGTTAGCTGGTATCTTCCATTGGGCGAAATTAACAATATGATCGGGTTGGTATGTGGAAATCGACCTTAATACCCAAAAGTTGGAATCAAAGTTGTGAGCGTTGATACGAGATTGGACAGAAGTATGAATCTTGTGCTTTATGACGGAAGAATTTTTTCCAACAGTTGTGATATTAAGGCACGAATCATCACGGCAGTCGTAAGCGCTGGGCTAGATCCTCGGATATAAAATTAATTTTGGAGCCGGAATCTAGAAGTGCCCGTGCATACTGGAATTGTCCGGACCGATCTCGCACCTTTACAACAGCGGTAGCAAGAATAACCTGGTCAGTGCTAGCAAGGTGACTAGAATAGGCTGTTTGAGGATCAGACGATGACGAATGTTCTACAGGCACAGAACTAGGCCCATTTTGCTGTGGCTCTACCGCATATCGGTGAAGCAAAGTGTTATGGGGCTTAGAGCACACTCGACATATTGCTGTCTTGCACCTCGTCACTGTACGACGTGGCTTCAAACAATTTATGCACAGTCGGAGTTGCTTGGTGATATCGAACCGTTGAAGAACAGGAAGAGCACTAAACTATTGAAAATTGCTTATGTTATGTGAAAAATTAGAAGAGTTTTTCTAACTGAAAATAACCGAAAACTTTGGGTGGCTGATTTTTTTGTATTTATTTGGCGGGGCGAAAATGGATACACTCGATCTCCTTCAATGTTAGCGAACAACTATATTTTCTTCACAATTCAAATCTCTTACTCTAGCTAACCTACGGTGGCAACGCGGGGCGAATTCGCCAAGAGCGAGAGAGCGAGCTTTTATTGCGCTCCCGTTTTGCCCTAGCCTAACTTACACTAGACTTCATAATTACGACCAAATAAACAATAACCGCCGCCATAGATGGAAGGTCACGCAACACCGGCCCCGTTGAACGCCTGCATCGGCTTCAACACATTGGGAGCGGCGCCAACTTGTATATGGCCCGCCGAAAAACAGCTCCAGTGGTAGTCCTTATTTCGACGACCCTGACCATGCCGTCCTCTCCTTCGTGCGTGGCGATGACCCTCCCCACGAGCCACTCCTGAGGCGGCAGATTGTCCTCGGCCACGATGACGAGGTCTCCTTCCTCGAAGTTCTGTTGCCGCTGGTGCCATTTGCCCCGAATTTGCAGCCCCAGGACATATTCGCGGGACCATCGCTGCCAAAACGCTTGCCTGACTGACGAGACAAGTCGCCATCGCCGCAAGCAACTGAGACTCTCCTGGTCCGGAGTCCGCAGTGCTGGGGGGGCGATGAGCGACCCGCCTGTCAGCAGGTGCCCGGGTGTTAGGGCCTCGCCGTCGCTTGGATCTTGGCTGATGGCTCCCAGCGGCCTCGAGTTCATTATAGCCTCGATGCCGACGAGGACAGTGGCGAGCTCTTTGGCGGTTAGGAGCGCGCTGCCTGCCGCCCGTAGGAGTAGGCTCTTGGCAGTTTTTACACCTGCCTCCCATAGCCCTCCCACTTGAGGAGCTCGCGGTGGTATGAACGCAAATTCGCATCCGTTCTTTGACGCGAAGTCGCGAACTGCGTCTCCTTGCCATAATTGATTTGTCAACTTTGAACTTAAAGGCATCGTCAGTAGGTAACCATGAGATTCCTAACGCCTTTGTCGCCTCTGAATCCGAGATTGTTATGGGTTTGGCTGTGCTCTCAGATGCGGTGATCTCGGGTGAGTTTGAAAACCACTTAGTCAACTCAAACCCTGCGGTCTGAAGAACCTGAGACACTTCGGACTTAATTGCCCTTAGCTCCTCTACGCATGCAGCACCAGTCAACAAGTCATCGACGTAAAAGTCGGACCCAATAACGTTAGCAGCTCTAGGGAATGAGAGCTTCGCAGACTCACTCAACCTTTTCAAACACCGGATAGCTAAGAATGGGGCTGGTCCAGTCCCATAGGTTACAGTGTTGAGCTTGTATAATCTCAAGGATTCAGAAGGGTCTCTTCTCCACACTATGAGGTGAGACTGCCGATCCGCTTCGTTCACCATCACTTGGCGATACATCTTTTTAACATCAGCAGTCAGGGCAAACCTGTTCGGACGGAAACGGAGCAGTGTCGAGTATAATTCCTCTTAAATGGTAGGTCCCACCATCAGAATATCATTCAAGGCCACCTGTGAGGACGTCTTGGACGAAGCATCGAACACGACTCGGAGCTTGGTAGACGTACTTTGGGGCCTCAGAACACACTGATGAGGGATTACGTAGTGTGAAGTAGAAGGAATCGTATTGTCAGTAGGAGACACATGACCTAAGGAGAGGTACTCTTCCATGAATTCCAAGTACATTTTCTTCAACTGAGGGTCACGATGCAATCGTCTTTCAAGCGACAAAAACCGCCGTTTAGCAACCTCAAAGGAGTTGCCTAAACAATTTGGATCTGATTTAAACGGGAGCCTTACTTCGAACCGACCTGATGAGTACCTGAGTCGTCTTACGATAGTGTTCTTCACATAGCTTGTGCTCAGGTGTGGCAATTTTCTTGGTAGATGGCATTTCTTCCAGTGACCAAAACTTTTTCAAGGTCCTATCGATGGATACTAGCAACTCTTCACTGCAACTCAAACTGTTTGTAATTTGAGGATCAGAACTCCTGGAAACATATTTTTCCGACACAACCCAACCAAGAAAGGTTTTCTGAAGAGTTGGAAAGTCAGGACCTTGTTTAATTTGACCAACAGCTCGTAATTCAAAGAACGATTCTGCTCCAATTAGCATATCTATTCTTTGTGGCTTGTAGAAATAAGGGTCTGCCAGTGGTAGGTTCTCTGGGATTCGCCAGTCAGTCACATTTACTGACTGGTCAAGGTGATAACCTGAAATTGATTTCAGGATCCAAAAATCAAAGGAGAACTCACTACCATTTATTCGCGACTTCACCACTGTGTGTATTTTATCCTTTACTTGAGAATTAGATTCACCAATTCCAAGCAAGTTAATACAAGACTCCTCTCTACGGATCTGTAAGCGATTAGCGAGGTCCTCGGTAATGAAATTTGTTTGTGATCCAGAGTCGAGCAGAGCTCTGGCCAGAATGTGTTCACCGCTCTTAGTTCGGACGCTTACGATCGACGTAACCAGAATTACCCTGTCCAACGCTGTCGCATGCAGAACATGTGACGTGGAAGGTTGATTCTGATTTGATGGAGGAGAAGTACTCTCTTGGGGTGGTGACAACGCGAGACTATTAGCCGTCACTGTGTATCGATGCAATAATGAATGATGTGAGCGGCTGCACACTCGACATTTATTGGCTTTGCATTTTACAACAGCGTGGCCTTTTCGCAGACAATTAATGCATAAGGATGCCGACTTGGCAAACTTAAACCTTTGCATCACCGAGAGACGCGAAAATGGAGGGCAATTTGACACTACATGGTCTCCTGAATTGCAGTAGCTACAAGTTTGCTGAGATCTACTGTTGGTGGAAGTGGAAGAACAAGCAAATGAACAGCGATTATGTTGCTTGCTTGGCATGACTTTGTCTTGCCTTGGCTTGGTCGATTCTTCAGCAGACAGATGCTGGTATCGACGATTCAAGACTTTCTCAAAGTCGGACTAAAGCGGCAACTTCTCATAAGTAAGCTGTTCATCCCACTTTTGTTTAGTCACTGGGTCGACTCTGTTTAAAGCGAGATGAATGAGCATTGCATTCGAAATTTTTGTATCATCTCCGATCGACAGTAACGATCCGTAAATCGATGAAACAGTATCGATTAGATTTCTTAGAGATGATGCAGATTGATGCGATATTCTCGGCAGATTGAACAATGTAGAAATATTATTCGTGAAAATCAAATAATCGTTGTCATATACTCGTTTTAGGCCAGCCATGGCCTTTTCATAATTTGCCTCGGTGACTTGGAACGCCTTTATTGTTCCTAATGCTTCATCAGAGAGGCACGAAATCAAATGATTAAATTTTTCGATCCCCGGTATGCTATTGTCGCTATGGACTAGTCTCTCAAAAAAGGCTAATGAAATTTTTGAAAATTTGGGTAATGCCAATTTCGGAAGTCTAGCATGAGTTGGGGCTGAAGAAGACACTGGCTTCGTCTCGCTTGCTGCATCAAAGGCGGCGATAAGCGACATTATCTTTCCCTTGGTTACAATCTTCAGCTCTTCCAACTCGGCTGCATATGCATCATCCCCTGTTATGTCCTCGATTAGCTCCTGCAAATGGTTCGCCTTTTCAATTGAAGCATTCAAACAATCTAATCTACATTGTAATTCCGGTAATTGCAAAGGAATCGACCCTTGATCTAATCGATCCTCTAAGCGGCGAATGCTTTTTACTTGACTTTTGAGCTTATTCTTTAAGTCTTCAAGAATGGATTTACTTTTTTCTGCCATAATACTTATGTAGAATTTACGCAACAAACCAATATATTTATATTTATGTTAATTATACCCGATACTCAAAATGAGTATTGGGGTATATTAGATTTGTGGTGAAAACGGATGTGTGTAACGTCCAGAAGGAAGCGTTTCCGACCCCATAAAGTATATATATTCTTGATCAGCATCAATAGCCGAGTCGATTGAGCCATGTCTGTCTGTCCGTCCGTCCGTCTGTCCGTCCCTATTAGCGCCTATTGCTCAAAGACTATAAGAGCTAGAGCAACGACATTTTGACACTGTTACAAGTGTATTTCAAATCTTCGAAACGCCTCCTTCCGCACCCACAAAAAACGAAAATCTGTGGCATCCACAATTTTAAAGATACGAGAAAACCAAAAACGCAGAATCGTAGAAAATTACCATATCTTCTAGACTGCTGAATCTGAATTGGATCGTATATAGCCGTAATGAAGAAAACAATTTAATTCTCTCTCGCTCTGTCTCTCTCTAACACACACGTTTCATGGTCGGCTTTGCTTATCGCAAATAGTGAGCGCCTAGATCTCAGAAACTATAAGAGCTAGAGCAACCAAATTTGGTATCCACACTCCTGTGCAATCGGACCTGCACAAGTGTATTTCAAAATTTCGCCCCACCCCCTTCCGCCCCCGCAAAGGACGAAAATCTGTGACATCCACAGATCTCAGAGACTATTAGACCTGACTGTAGAGCTCTCACTGTTACAAAACTATTTGTAATTTTTCACTGCAGAACTCACTGTTGATAGCTCACTGCTACAAGTGTGTTTCAAAATTTCGCCCCACCCCCTTCCGCAGGCATAAACAACGAAAATCTGGGGCAACCACAATTTTGAAGATAGGAGAAAATTAAAAACGCACAATCATAGAGAATGGCCATATCTACCAGATTGACGAATCTTGCCGAATCCGAATAAGATCGGATTATCATTATAGCCGAAAGTAACAAATCAATTTGCAGTGGCTACGCAGCGCCCGTCGACACGTTCTGACTGATTTTCTGTCTCTCTCGCACGCACTCTTTGTCGTTTAATGTAGCCATACTGACTATGTATCGGGTAAAAATGTAAAGTTGCGGTCGCAGCAGCAACTCACAGCGTTCCCTCTCGTTTTTTATTTTGTTTGGTTATTAAAGTTTTGAACGAGAATGATAATCGAAAACGAATTGTGATATTAAATGTCGAGTCACGAGGTATCAAGGGAAAGAGTAGTTGCAAGTGACGTTCGAAAACAATATACCCTTTAGAATGTAGGGTATCGCGTCACTTGGCAAGTAACAGCCGAAAACAATATACCCCTTAAATACAGGGTAGCGCGTCACTTGGCAAGTAACAGCCGAAAGAATATACCTGTTAGATACAGGGTATCGCGTCACTTGGCGCACCGTTAAGCTCAAGAGCGGCAACGAAAATTCTCCCAACAAATACAACGCAAGCAGCAGTGGAGAGGCGAAAGCGAAAACGAAATAATGCACCGGTGCTGCTGTTTGTATGTATGAGTGGATACTTTCTATACGCCGTGGCTTGGGTGAACGAACGAACAAACTTTCTTGTGAGGTTTTAACGACGAGAAAGGTAGAACAAAATAAGGGGAAGGGCGACAGTGATTGCAGTAAACGATAGATGTATGTACATAAAACTGTTGCGTCCAAATAGCGGTTCACATATGTCTGTATGTGTCGATATGTATGTATTTAGGTGTGTTTTGTTATATTTATATCTTTTGGATCTTTGAATCCAACTGCTACTTTCCTGGCTTTATCGCAGGGCATCCCTCGGCGGTAGCAGAAATTTGCACAAAAATTATTATTGGCGCGACCGACGCGATGATATTATGCAAATTGATTGGTTAGACACACACACCACGACGCGGGCAACGATTATGTTTGCATATACTGCAATTTTTTGTGTCACTGTCACTTATTGTTGTTGCCTATAATTAACTTTACAGTCCACCCGGGGGCGCCATGAAAAATTAGAAGAGTTTTTCTAACTGAAAATAACCGAAAACTTTGGTTGGCTGTAATTTGTTATTTATTTGGCGGGGCGAAAATGGATACGCTCGATCTCCTTCAATGTTAGCGAACAACTATATTTTCTTCACAATTCAAATCTCTTACTCTAGCTAACCTACGGTGGCAAAGCGGGGCGAATTCGCCAAGAGCGAGAGAGCGAGCTTTTATTGCGCTCCCGCTTTGCCCTAGCCTAACTTACACTAGACTTCATAATTACGACCAAATAAACAGTCACGCAACAGTATGATTCCCCACTTGACAATAGCTACATTTCGAATCAGCTCGCCTATCCGTCTTTGCACATGAAAATGAAGATTTAGTGTGTCCTTTACTTGTCTCTTGTTTAGGTTTTCCCTTATTTCGTGTTGACTCTTCGGCAGCTAGATGCTGATAGCGCCGATTCAACTGGGCTGCGCACTCGGACCAAGACGGTAGTTTATCGTAATCCAGTTGCTCTTCGAACCGAGACTTCGTTGTGGGATCTACTTTAGACAGCGCTATGTGAATTAGCATCGCGCTATTTATGTCTTTCTCACTTCCTAACGACTGCAGAGAGGAATAGATGGCTGACACCGTGTCAATGAGGGACCTAAGGCGTGAAGTAGAAGGTTTTGTTGTGCTGGGAATGTCAAACAACTGCGAGACAGTATCAGAAAAGATCAAATATTTTTTGTCGTAAACCTCCTTCAAACTATAAAGAGGCTTCTCTTAATTGTCTGCAGAGATTTGGAACGCCTTCACTGTTCCCAATGCATCGTCAACGAGACACGACAGTAGGTGGTTAAATTTTTCCACATTTGTTAATATTGGGTCGTTATGCACCAAACTCTCGAAAAGGCTTATAAAGTTTTTAAATTCGGCATGTTTTCCACTAAACTTGGGGAGATTCATTTTAGGCAGATGTGATGAATGATGCTGGTTACTCCTAAACATCCTCTGTATTCGCTGAGTCTCGGGTTCTTTAAGTGCAGACATGTATAGAGCCTTTGTGGTAACACACATATCCTCGACCGAGGCTCGTAGATCGTTGTTGGTATTTAAACAATCCACGTCTGCCTGTATGTCCATCAACTTTTCACAATAATTTTCGATCAGCTCGAGTCTGCATTTAATTTGAAGAGGATCGAACGAAATAGTTTTTTCCTCAAAGGCCGTTTTCACACGCCTTAGATCGCCCATCACCTTATCGTGTCTTTGCATTGCTGTCACTAACTTTTGCAGGGCTTTTGGACCCCCTCCTTCTTTCGAACCTCCTTCCCTGGTAACAATTTCCCTTTCCTTTTCACTCATTCTGGCGCTTTCTCTTAATTCAAGAGGGTCGAAAAGTAATGCACTGGGTTTGGACAATGGTTAACCGAAATACTGCAGGGTATGCAAAAACTATGCCGTCACAAAGCGTTCAACGTAATTGATTTACAACAAGAGTAAAAGAACGCGAAATTTCCACAAAAAATTTGTATCGGCTTCAATAGATAAATGGTCAACGGCGGCAACGGAAAAGTTATCACTTATAATTCCAATATACACATCAAAATATGTTTTCCAAAACTATGTATTGGCATCAAAGGGTTAACGCAGCGAAACAAACACAAATTATGCTGCCCTACAAAAAATTTCTATCGGCTTCAATAAATAAATGGTCAACGGCGGCAACGGAAAAATGATCACTTATAATGCCAAAATTATGTATCGGCATCAAAGGGTTAACGCAGCGAATCTATAAAGTCTTAAGTGGTACCACTCGCGACTTTGAGCACAAAACGTGGCTCGAAGACTGGGCTTCCCTGGACACGACATATACGCAAGCGCCATATGCTTCTATGCTGGCATCACAGAATCCGTGAACTTCTGTATCCACACTAGAATGAAGAACCAAGCGAGGAAATGAGATCCGAGAAATGCTTGCCAAACTGTTTCTCAAGTCCATCCAAGTTGAATGCAACGCTGAGGGTAGGCTTTCACCTGACAATGACTGGATTTATCAATCCAAGAGGGTCATAGAACCGCGCAATCGTAGATAAAACTGACCGCTTTGAGGGCTTTGAGTCTGTGTCTAGTGCGGACAAGGCAAAACGCAGCTGATCCGAAGCAGGGTCCCACGGTTACAAGCTCTCTTTATTAGGGTTCCCAACGAATCTTCTAGATTGGATTTTGTCCTATCTCTCTAACCGTACTCAACGTGTTTTGTTTTCTAATGTGTTATCAAATATTGTTAATGTTACTTCAGGTGTGCCACAGGGAAGTCATCTGGGCCCGCTTCTGTTTATTCTATTTGTGAATGACCTTCCTCAAGTTATATCAACTCTACTACACTAATGTATGCTGATGATGTTAAAATCTGTCTGCCTTACTCTGATTGGTATTTGCACACACGCCTTCAACTGGGTCTAAGTGAACTACTACTGTGGTGTTCAACTAATCTTCTTTTTCTGAACCTTTCTAAATGCAAACTTATGACATTTTACCGTCGCGCTCCACATTTTGTCTCATATGCTCTAGGAAATCATGTCCTCGAGCGAATTTCGAGTTCAAATGACCTCGGAGTCCTTTTTGATCATAAGATATGTTTTAAAAGCCATATAGCTGCAACAGTCAATAAAGCTAAGGGTGTTTTAGCGTTCATCAAACGTTGGTCCAAGGAGTTTGATGACCCGTACGTTACGAAACAACTATATATCTCGTTAGTACGTCCTATATTGGAGTATTGTTCTTGTGTTTGGAGCCCGCAGTATAAAGAGCAGCAGGTTGTTATTGAATCCGTGCAAAAGCAATTTTTAATTTTTGCCCTTCGTAACTTTAACTGGGACTCGGGTAGAATCTTGCCACCCTACCGGTCTAGGCTAAATCTTATTGACCTGCCGTCGTTGCACCATCGCAGAATATGCAACGGCGTAATGTTCGTGCACAAGCTCCTTCTCGGGATTGTTGACTCCCAAACTCTCTTGGGTCAGATTGACTTAGTCGTCCCATCTAGACCTACTCGTACTTTTAGGCCTATCCGTTTACCCATATGTAGTTCCAATTATGCCGAACATGAACCTTTTAGGGTTTTATGCCATAATTATAACTCCCTCTGTCATACCCTATCCCCTGAACTGTCTCTTAAACTAATTGCATGCAATATTTATAATCACTTAAATTTATCTAACTTTTAACTACTCTTTTTTCCTCCTTTTGTAATTAAGTATCATTATTAACAGATAATTTGTTAATTTAATAAAATAAATAAAATAAATAAATAAATAAATAAGCCGAGAGTTTTGGCTATGTCGCTTCCATCATGAAACTTTAGGAACTTCTCTATGTCATCTTCAGGGGTTCCCTCAAGTACTTCCTGGTGACTGGAGCACCATTTAATAAGTTTAAAATTACCACGGGACAGTAAAGCTGATGTTTGGTGCATCTTGTCCATGACGAAATGTGCTTCACAATCGTCTTCTTCTTTGGCCTCCACACAATTCTCGACTTTCCAAAACATACGAAGAGTTTTATCCAACCTTGCTTCCATCTTAGCTTCCGAATCTGGACAGTTGTGCGTTGCCAAAAGCATCGAGCTTGATACCTTCTGTCCACCGCCAGATACGATCCACCCAAACCGGGTGTTCTGCAGAAGAGGCAGGCCATCGGTGAGTTTGATTTGCCCTACGCAGAGATCATAGAAAACGCTCGCACCAATGAGGAGATCAACCCGCTGAGGATTGAAAAATGCAGGATCGGCAAGCTGATTATTAGATGGAATACTCCAATGGGATACATTTACTACCATACTTGGTTGACAATCGGTAATCGTGGGGGCGATGAGAGCAGTAAGCGTAGTTGTGTAAGCAGAGGTGCGAGAATGAATACAAATGCTTATGGTGGATCCCTCAGTAGAAACGCTCGTATTGCCCAGCCCAGACACAAGTGGAGACGATTGAGTTCTGATGCTGCTGAGCGAACTTGGATGTGACGAGATGCAGCTGCGATCCTGAATCTAGGATGGCACGACAAGGAACTAAAACGCCAGACCGATTCTTAACGAGAACCACGGCTGTAGCCTGAAGCACAACATCAGAGTGAAGACCTTGTGCAGCAAGAGAGGTAGACGAATGTAAAGGCGAACTGCTAGCAGAATTTTGAGCAGCGGAAAGAGATTCTGGTTGGAGGGCCAGATCGGGAGGAGTAACGCCTGGGCAGCTTTGTGTTGTGGGCTGCATAGTATCGAAGTGCAGCAAGCTATGATGCCTACCGCCGCATACTCGACATTTTCCACTGTTGCATGCACAGGTCCGGTGTCCCGTTTTTAGGCAATTTAAGCAAAAGGAAAGCTTCTTCACTTCTTTGTGGCGCAGCAACGGTGAAAGATTTCCGAATATCTTGCACGAGTATATTCCATGGCCCGCTGAGTGGCAAAAGACGCATGCAGACGGGTCGGCGGAAGAGTTGGAAGCTACAAAAGTTTTTTTAACATGCGTATAGGAATTTTTTTTTGCCACCTGATCGCTACTAGCGTGTGTCGCTATAGCGTATTCCAACCGCTCCATTTTCTGGCAGCGTTGCTGCAAGAATTCGTTGAATTCCTCAGCTGTAGGTATAGCATCCGACGATGTGTGCTCCCCCCACTTGGTTTGCGTCTTGGAAGCCAACTTCTGCAGCAACATGTTGATGACCATGAACCTCAGCAGTTCCCAATGTCTGCAACGCTCGCATGTGTAAATTGACTGCATCCGAAAACTCCCAAAGCCTTTTAGCAGAAGGCGAGTCCACCCTCTTGAGCCCAAGAATCTTCTTGATGTGTGCCTGAAATACAAGTCTTTTGTTATTAAAACGTCTATTAAGTATATCCAGAGTCGCACGATAATTGGCACCGGAGAGCTCCAACGATCGAACCGAATCCAAAGCCGCATCAGCGAGGCAAGAGCGAATGTGCTGGAACTTCTCGATGTCACTGAGATCCGCATCCGCTTTAATCACCGATTTAAACATTGCCATAAAATCCGAAAACTCGACGTATCCAGCAGAAAACTTAGGCACCTTTAGCGCAGGAAGTCGCTGCTTGTGAGCCATGATGATGGTACTATGTCCGGAATGGTTTGGCAGAGTCGTAGAATGGGCAGCGGCGTATCGAATTTTCGCGCAGCTCACTCCCAATCTCGTTTTGATCGAGAGCCTCCAATTCATTATGGGCCTTATTGAATTCCTCTCGAATTTCTGCCAACATATCAAGGCGCACCTCGACTTCCGCGGCGGTCAACTTGTCGATTTTATTCCCCGCGAAGGATTCACCAAGCCTGTGCAATCGATCATATAATGACTGCACTTTACGCTTATAAAGACAGCCTGGTATCAGCCATCACAATATTTCCGCCCGCGCTTGTATTCGCATCGCTGTCCATGCTAAACGTTGTGCAATTCGGCACAGCAATGGAAAATGAAATACCGCTTAAGCGACGATGTATAGAAGCGAGAGCGAGAATGGAAGACACGAAAAGTCAAGAACCGCGGCTACAGCTGCGCTGAGAATGAGAGATTCGACGCTTAAGGTACCGGAATTTATATAAATATTCCAGCCGCACTCTCACTGAATTTGCACTTTAAAATGTTTTTTATTGTGTACCAAAATGTATTTGTTGGTAGTTAAGCTACCCAACAACAAAATACTGTTCAATTAAAAGGGGTTTTAAACGGAACGCGATTAACCAATGTATTTATATCACGTCGGGGGGTCACCAATGTTTGAGATGCCAAGCTTTTTTGCCATCTATTTCTTTTCAAAATAAAAATAACAACTTGGTTTAAATTTATAATGTTTATTTATACTGGCGGCTTAGCTGAAGCCGATTGCTGGCTATTTTGCCCGGCCAGATAAATGTTTAGGAGAGGACGATATGCAACCAATGCGGCGAAAGGTTAGCATAGAACTAAATTAGACGACCGCGGCAGATCATTGCCGAAGTGGCGGCTGCTGGGAGCCCTTTTAGCGGGAGAGCGCAGCAACTCTGCCGAACGTCATCGTTTGCAAAACATAGGCGGCTCACTCTGCTTATACGTCTATTGTCTAAAGTAACAATAACAATGCTTATTATTAAACCCGTACACGTTTCTGTTTTGATTAAAAATCAATTCCAAACAATTTTAAGAATTTTTTAATGATTTCATGTTTTGAAATCGGCCAAGCCAAGCCAAGCCGGTGCCTGTGACAGACAGCCTACTATGCTGACGTTTATGTATTCTACAGCAATCTCCTGAATCTAAGCTACCTCCCCACCAATTTTCAGCCACATCGGTTCAGCACCTTCTTGAGTTAGGTTTTTTCAGGAACCAATCTACCGTGTAAAAACAGAATTAGGTGTATATAATAATAATATATATAGATTAATTGGGAGTCGTTTAAGGTATCGTTTGCCAAATCTCTGAATGCTCAATGCTCTGAATTTTATTGTTAAAAACTGTTACAAATACAAAAAAACGTCACCAAATTCGTTCAGTTGGATCATTTGGCAGTTTACTTGGAAGCAAGTGACTCCAAGCACACTCGTTACGCAATCTACGCATCGGTTGAAGTGTTTGGTGTCGAGACTGTCGATGAAATCGGGATGATTTGAATGCCATTTTGTCAGAGGAAAGTGACCTCAATTCAGAATCTCGGTGACTTCATCTTTAATGTTTGAATGAAAATTGGTTATGGCATAGCGCAATAATCTCCTATGTAGTAGTGAGGCGCTGATAAGTCCGTGCTGGTGACCAGAGACATGTGACCCAAACTTTCGTATTCGTTTATGAACGTGTATTGTGTACTGTCAGGAGAGCGTGAGATTCAACGTTCCACACTGATGAACCTGCGACGAGCGTACTCAATATGTATGTAGCAAGTCGAGATTTATTATCTTTGAATGGTAGTTTAAAGTTGTTGATGGGCGCTTGCCCATCCTTATTGAGTTGAGTTGATTGTAGGTAGCGTTCCCAGCAGATCTTGTGCTCCGAGTTGATCTTTTTGATTGCAGATTGTTTCGATTCCCCATAGCCGCTTCAGGTTGTTATCGATTGACACTACGCTGTACGCTAGGCATACAACCGCCTCAGCGGTGTGTTGCGGACGATGGCTGTCGGCAATTATCCACCCAAAGAGAGTTTTTATACCCGATACTCAAAATGAGTATTGGGGTATATTAGATTTGTGGTGAAAATGGATGTGTGTAACGTCCAGAAGGAACCGTTTCCGACCCCATAAAGTATATATATTCTTGATCAGCATCAATAGCCGAGTCGATTGAGCCCTGTCTGTCTGTCCGTCTGTCCGTCTGTCCGTCCGTCCGTCTGTCCGTCTGTCCGTCCCTATTAGCGCCTAGTGCTCAAAGACTATAAGAGCTAGAGCAACGACATTTTGTATCCAGCCTTCTGTGATATGTCACTGTTACAAGTATATTTCAAAACATCGCCCTGCCCACATCCGCCCCCACAAAGGACGAAAATCTGTGGCATCCACAATTTTAAAGATACAAGAAAACCAAAAACGCAGAATCGTAGAAAATGAATTTATCTTCTAGACTGCAGAATCTGAATCAGATCGTATTATTATTATAGCCAGAATGAAGAAAACAATTTCATTTTTTCTCGCCCTGTCTCTCTCTAACACACACGTATCATAGCCGGCTTTGCTTAGCGCAAAACATTAGCGCCTAGATCTCAGAGACTATAAGAGCTAGAGCAACCAAATTTTTTATCCACATTCCTATAATATCGGACCTTGACGAGTTTGTTTCAAAATTTCGCCCCACCCCCTTCCGCCCCCGCAAAGTGCGAAAATCTGTGGCATCCACAGATCTCAGAGACTATTAGACCTGACTGTCGAGCTCTCACTGCTACAAAACTATTTGTAATTTTTCACTGCTGAGCTCACTGTTGATAGCTCACTGCTACAAAATTTCGCCCCACCCCCTTCCGCAGCCATAAACAACGAAAATCTGTGGCAAACACAATTTTGAAGATAGGAAAAAATTAAAAACGCACAATCGTAGAGAATGGCCATATCTACCAGATTGCCGAATCTTGCCGAATCCGAATCAGATCGGTTTATTATTATAGCCAAAAGTAACAAATCAATTTGCAGTGGCTACGCAGCGTCCGTCGACACGTTCTGACTGATTTTCTGTCTCTCTCGCACGCACTCTTTGTCGTTTAATGCAACCATACTGACTCTGTATCGGGTATAAATGTAGAGTTGCGGTCACAGCAGCAACTCACAACGTTCCCCCTCGTTTGTAATGTAGGTAAGTTAGGACCCAGTTTGACTTGGCCACTGCAAGGATGTCGAAGAATGTCGAAGCAACATATTGATGTTTCGAGCTTGGTAGAATCTTTCATCTGCTAACGGAGTGTTCGGTGGGAAATTTCAATTGAAGATATCAATCTCGGCATCAGGTTGATATGCTATGTGAGGCGTGACACAGAGATAGCTCAAACGGCAAAATTTGATCGAAGTGTTTGTACGGGACTTGATGTATGTTTACGAATCACCGATGCTGCAAGTTTTAATGTCATGTCTGTCTCGCGGTAGGCGGAGCTTCTGAGTAAAAACATCGGTGATGAAATTGACCTGGGAGCACGAGTCAAAGAGTGCTCTGCCAATTTTGTATGAACCCATTGAGTCCTTGACAAGGACCATGATGGCTGACAGGATGAGCTAAGTTGCCTTGATAAGTTCCCTAGCTGCGATCAGAAGTACAATGCACCTACACGAATGTGACGAGAATGGCGACAGGAAAGTGTTCCGTTGCTTCTGCGCAAATTGACTTTCGGGTTTACCGTTCCAACTAAACGTTTCCAAATTTTGGGTCGTGGCGTAACAACCGACGATATCCACTTATACTGGGCAACAAGGGTACATGCACTTCGGTTTGGGATCTATTGATATATTTATGTTGAGTTTTTGCGAGGCCAAATACCACTTTTAGGAGTTTTTTTTCACAAGTTTTTAAGCACTGCCCCACGTTGGGCGCCAAAATGTTGAACTTCTGAGCTTCGGTAGCATAAAAATCCAAATGTAATTTATTAACAAAATGTAAGCACATACATGTAAGCCTAGTTAACATGATGAGAGTTTGTGGTGTACATGATGAGAGAAGAGTAATATTATGATCGTATGATATTAGTAGTAGACCGAACAGCCATTTCACTCACAAAACCCATGCAGGGCAGTGTAAACTGCAGTCGTTTCACCAAACCAACCAGCTGAACCACTGAACCAACTGGCCCAACTGACAAAAGCAATCAAAGCAAACGAAAAGGACTTCTAATTTTGGTTTCACCGAATCCTAGGTATGGATACATACCGGGTATAAAACCTACTTGATCATCGAAAAAGAATAGATGGATGGAGAGCAGCGAAGATGCTTTCGGAATGCCTGACATCTGGATATGAGATGCTCGGAGGACTTGCAATGATTACATATGATGACTTGTTACCATATCCGATCTCGAACTCTACAGCATCCGAAATCTCGTTTTCAAGAATGAGGCAATGCTTGAACAGAGGGGCAATCTTGAGCTGGGCAGATTCTCCAGATTCCCATTTCTCCTGTGTTTTATGGTCCAATATTCTGCTCACCTGAAGTGCTGCCAAGGTCTGAAGAGCATGTAGATGAGCACTGAGCTTTTCGCTGAGCTCACAAGGGGAAAGAGTATAATATGAGGAGGAATTATTTAAAGTATAAAAATGGGTATGAGTAGACATGGTTAAAAATATTCATAGTGTCGGATATGTGCAAGAACTAGATTAAGTGTTTATAAGTAGGAACAAAAAAAAATATAAACTTCATTATTTCAATTTGGTCAATGCAAAACCAGACAAAAACCGGCTATATGGTCCTATGAAAAGTCGCTGAATGGCATGGGTAATATGTGTATAAGGCCTGGGGCATGGTTGAACACCAACGAATAGTTACCGCACATTCATTTCTCATATGGCGTACGTTTTGCTATGGTAATCACTTACGATACGAATAGTTATTTTGGTCCCACGCAGAAAGATCTTTCGTTGGGTAGATGGCTGGATGATGTGATGATGTGATGATTGGATGATTTGCATGCTTATCTGCATAGATGATAATATGCGTGGAAACCAAAATCAAAACTGTAAAAATAATCGGCATTAATAACTATTCATTTGCTTTATGTTCGATTTAGACCACTTACAGGAATTCCTTTTTTTTGTTTTTATACCGGATTTACTTGGCGTTTGCACATTTTCGCCGTATCAAAACAACATTTTTGACCAAAAAGCGGATAATAAAAGAACAGGGTTTGGCATATCGGGTCTATGATGACGCGGCGGTAGCCGAACGCCAGACCCGAACCCCATGGGACCCAATAGTCTGTGTTCGACGTGCGACATATTCGTTCTATGAACTGGCACATCTATATACTGTATGGTTAGTGGCTTTATCAAAGCTCACAATATCATCAACTCGATTTAGTTTTTACGGCCTAGTTTTAGGCGGTAATTTGGGAATTAGCCGTTGACATTTCAAATTAGAAAAGGCACGACAAGCGTCGAATATTACAGTACTCAGTCAGTTTATACACACATATATGTAAACTGTTTTATGTAAGGGGCAAGGAAAGGGCCACGTTCCCGCTCGTCTTTTTTTTCTTTTGTTATACCGAAGATGATGGCAGTTTGGAAACAGAACTCTTGGCGTAGAGACCAGTAACTGTGGTGTAGTAAATAAAGCCTTAGACTTTTGAAGGTTGAATAATAAAGCGAGTGGAGTACAATGCTCCTCCTAGAAATATTCATGATACCCTCTGCCAAAAAATAATAACAATCTCTTTTTATCGCTTATCACTTTCACTCTAATCTTTTTAATATATCTTAAATTTATAGTCATGGTATGATTACAAGCTACGATGGGAGCCAAAAGAGTATGGAGGAGTTCATATGTTACATGTACCATCTGATCATATTTGGAGACCGGATATCGTTCTCTATAATAAGTAAGTAAAATAAATGTAAATTACATTTATATAATACCTTTTACTTTAGTTTTATAAATTGGACAGTTATTTATACGTTTGTTGTACGTCATAGATTAAAAGTTCAATAAAAGATCAAAAAGACTTTGAATATAATGTCGTCCAATCGTCGTAAAATTTTCGACTAGTCTCGAACATTTAATCTCCAAAGAATAGGGCAAAAAGTTCATATTAGAAGTCATTATGGGGAATAAAAAAAAATAATAAAAGCTCTTCAAAATTAGCTTTATTATATGTTTAGATAAGTCTTATTTATTGTAAGATTGGAAGCAATCTGCCAGCAGTCGTTTTGTTTGGTTCACTTTGGAAATGAAGTTATCCCTTATCCTTTTATCTGTCATGCTATTGGCTTCGAATTCGGGTTGAGAACTCCAACTCCACATTAGGGAATTACGAAAAATACTTTCTACCGATTTTAGAATATTCAGTACTAATTGCTTAGAAGTGATTAATATTTTTTATAAACACAATTTTTTTCGTCGATTTTTTTCAAAATCGATTACACCTAACTATAAATAAAAGCACTTGTGGTTAGAAAGCATACATTTTACAAATTGCTAATTACTATATAGTTGTCCAAGTAGTTCCACCGAAAAAACATTGTGAAATTCACAACAAACTCCTGACTTACAAATTAAGATGCGCTTAAGCCATACACATATTACAATACTCCTCCACTTCAAAGTAACTGTTTAACTAACCAACAAAATAATAATTGTACTACAGCAAAGTAGTACTTGCACTATTTCACAAAGAAACCAACATATAACCAACCAATATAACAATCAGACTTAAGCGTCAGACTCTCCAACTACAAAATTTGGAATGGCGCTCGGCAAATACATACTGTATGGAAGCTAGATTAGGCGCGGCGATATGGACATACATGTCAGAGAGCTGCAACGAGAAATCAGTTTTTGGGTAAACACGAACATTAACTCAAAGTTTCTATAAGTAAAATAATTTGGTTCAGCAACACGAAGTGATTGGTTTGCGACGGTTCGAAATGAACGGGTAAAACCCAAACACTCAAGAAATCATACATGGTTGCTTATGAGCGTTCGTTTATGTTCAGGAAGAACAGTTGTGCACGACGGTACGTCGTCCATTTTCTTTTTGCAGGAATATTGTTTTTTGGTGGGCGTTTCTATCAAAGTATATACGATTTATAATGGAAATTAATTCAAAAACTGTTTCTGAATAAATTGCGAGTGCCACCTACTCCCTGCCTGGTCGTCACAAAGGCCGATGTTTTGTTTTAAGCATTATATTCGAAATTATAAAGCCGGACAATTCTGTACTGTACTGTTTCTTATTCTGCCGCACGTGCTTAAATGTGGCTCAAGTAGCCACATAATTGAAAAACCGTCACAGCGTTGGACAACAGTGATTGAAAAATTGAAAAATGCATATCGTGGGTCATTGAACACTGCCATATATTTGTATAGTACAAATGAAATAAAATGTTTAATTTTCAACCCTTTAAAATAAAATTTCTTTTTCAATCAATCATTTCTTGGTTTCGCTCTTAATCAATTCATGTGCAAGAAATCCAAACTCAAAAATGTTCATGCTTTTTCGGGACTTTGTCCACTTCGGTAACAATCATACTATTCGGTAACAATCGATCATACTCAATGCAGTTTTTTGATACATTTATAGCCTTGCAGCTAAACAATAAATATAAACTTGTGAACAGGCTTCTGATAGGCAGCGACCCTTTTTAAATTAAAGCAAAAGTAAACCAAAAATTATATTTTTTTATGTTTTTTTATTTTTTTAAATTATTTTTTTATTAACTCTTTTTTTTACTTATTGTAAAAATAAAATAGTTTCAGTTTAAAAAATTTAGAATGAAAATAATTATTTCAATTATTCTGAATATATATAATGACTATACCCCAAAAAGAGATATGTTATTAAAACGTCCGGTACTCTGCAATATAATTTACAAATTCTACAAGCAAAACAAACATATGGTTTGAAAAAAAAAACTTTTAGAAAAAAAAGACTTATATCGAATCCAGTGGAATAGCAAAAGTTCCACTCTACTGAAATCTAAAGAGTTGCTTGACAGTGTTAAAACCGACTGCAAGGTCATAACACGATTTTCCAATACAAAACAAGACAAAGAGCACAAGACACAAGAGCGGATAAAATTTTGGATGGATCCAATCCAACAAAAAAATTATTTTATGTACAAATTTTGCTGGGTAGCTTTAGAACATTCTTTTTTTTTTTGTTACAATAAAACTAGTACCTTCTTTAACAGTATAAAATGGATCGATGGTTATGGTGTGGATAGACGGAAAAATGTGTTTTTTTGTATTGCAGAAGATTGAGTATCAATAATACAATTTATATTAAATCATAAGGTTCACATATGTACTGTGCTCATGACCCAGTTTGTAGCAACTGGAAAGCATACATGTGATCTTTACTGGCTAGCCTGCTGGTGAGCATTGTCATTTAGCTATCTGAATAAATGCTAAGACAGAGATATCCTTACGGGAAAAATAATGTATTGAAGCAAACAAAATATATGCCTTAGTTTGGCTTTCTAGTCGTGCTGATAGCAGCGCAGCGGCAGAGATGATCGAATTTTACACTTTTGAAATCCAAATTTGCTAATCTAAACGGCTGAGCGAGTTGGAATACCCAGTGCGCCCAGCCAGTTAGATTAGCTAATTTTGATGTTCAAACTGAAACAATCGATCATCTCTGTCTCGGCGCTGCCACCAACTCGATTGGAACGTCAAACAAAGCCTTCTAACACGAATAGCCGGTTACATTAGCAAATTGGGATCTGAGTCTGTTTCCATTAGGGATGCGTTAAAGCGTTTTGTAAAAACGCAGTTTTTGTACATATGCTCTATGTCCTAGTGGTATCAAGAAGTAACGTTACTTTTCAACGTACATACATACATATGTAGGTGCGTTTATTCGGACTATTTTTTGGCTCTTTCTGCGTATCAGCGCAGCTATTACCACTAGTAACAACAAAAAAAGGCTGATCTAAAAATAAAATTATGGCTCGTAACCATTATGGTTAAAGGAAATAGGTAAAAATATACATACACCAAATTCTGTTTTTACACGGTAGATTGGTTCCTGAAAAAAACTGTAAAACAAAACCGTGCAAAAAAAGATATTGATCGTATGCAAAAATAGGTGATTGGTTCCTTATCTCTAAAACCTATTAAAATTAGGGAAAAATTAGGAAACGTTAGAAAATTAAGTTTGCGTATAAAAAATGTATATACCAAACACGTCTGATTTCATTGATAGTTTACAAAATACTAACACATTTCTATTGCAAAAATTTAATCCCCTTAAATTTCCACAAAAAGGGAATTCCCCTAGATTTTTGCTATCTACAATTGTAAATTTGCTTGTATGTATGTATACGCAAAAAAACGAAAGAGAAACAAATATGTACATATTTTCTTTAAGCTCTTTCTTATTTTCGTTTGGTTTCTAGCTGTGTGTGAGCTGTGTGTTTTTTTTATTTATTTGTGTTGTTATTTTGAACCGTGCTAAATGGAATAAAATCGTGTACAAAAATGTAAAATTTTTGATTTTCAAACCGTGTTATTTCAAATCCGTGTAAAAAAAGACCGTGTAGAAACAGAATTAAGTGTATGTATATTTTGTATGCTCCAGGTATGCTCCGGTTTCCACTTACTTTTGCTTTTTCAACCAAAACGGTCCGTTTTATTTTTTAGGTGCTCCCGTTTTCGCACATTTTCTTACGACATTTTTTATTATATGTTATTACTGTAATACCCCCATAAAATCCTCAATTATGTGTAACAGAGAGCATAAAATCTCTTGTTATTTGTAACAGAGTTTCATTCCGATGTAGCGATAACCGAATCGGGCTGAGACGGCTGTTACGTTAGCACAAAAATGTAAAGTGCCCTGACCAATTGTTTTAGAGCAAAATTTGAGGACACAACCTAACTTGCTCTGTTGAAAGTGTCAATTACATATATGTTAATGCATCAATAAGTGATTTATATATATTTTTTTGGAATTAAGATTTGTTTTGTTGTTTCCGTTTTGAAAACGGAAAACATTTGCGTTTTGCGAAAACAGGAGCACCAATTTTTGCGTTTTTAAAACTAAATCGGGCAGTTGTTGCGAAATGGACAACTGGATCTTGCCTGATAGTCCTTAAACATTGTTTAAATGTTTTGAGTAAGAACTCCCATATCTACGAAGAAAATATAAAGTAAATAAAATCAAGTTTTAAAAAATATTGTTAATTTCTTTCCGCGTCATCAAACACTCAAATCAACTCTTCTCATTAAGCAATAATGTGCCTTTGCGAATATAAACGCATATTCTTCGTTATTGCATTTATTCCGATATCAATAGAAAACTCGCGTCAGTATACAAAGGCTATGAGACAGCGAAATGTAAAGCAAAGAAAAAAACGATAAGTATTGATACCTTCAAGTTATGCTCAATCTGAGTAAAGTATAAACATGCAATGCTGTTGTATCTCGATAATGCATCTGTTCATCTGTTCGTTTTTTTTTTATTTGTTATACAAACGAAAAGTTCGTAACCATTAGTCTCAGTTTTTTTCACAGTTTTGGGGGAAGGAATAAAATAAATTTGTATCGTGGCGGTTACTTATTATTATACTCTGAAATGGCAGATACAATTTGGTGGCTATTCTCTGTATATCAACCAATATTTTCTATCTAACAATTTTTGAATAATTTTCTGATCACGATTTTTCTTTATTTTATTATTCTGTTTTTGGATGTGTATGTGACTCTTATAAGATTATTCAACCGGTATCTTTGATACAAATTTTACTGAACATTATCAAATATGGGCATTTCCATGATTCCATCGCACGGATCACTCTAACACATTTAAAGTCAAAAAAGATAAAATAAAACGGATTTTTACCTTAACAAGAGGCTTTATTTATACAGGTTAAAGGTTAATTTATAAGTTTAATTAGCCCAATGATTTGTGCAAGGTTGATTTTAATAAATGTTTCGTTTTCAAGACAGTTTCAAGAAACCAAGGTATGCGCACGGGACAAAAAATTAAGCTGTCGTGTTCAACGATTCAAACGTCAATTTCAGAAATCGTGAGGCAATATTTTAATGTGACTAAGTTTAAAATATTTTCCATTGATGTCTCTTAGAAAAGGTTGATTTAAGTCAAAATTTTTTTTATTATTTTATACTTTTGTAATTTAATGTTAAGCACGGGACATATCTGACAAGATAAAAATTTTCTTGGCGTAATAAAAGTTAAAAAATACACCCTTATGTGCTTTGCACACTAAGCACATCTCGAGGGAAGGGTGGAAATTTTCGACAGATGTGAATCGGTGTCTATGTTATTTGCTATAATAAAACAATACATATGTGTTCAATAAACGTTATTCTTTGGACTCCCTTAAAAATTGCAGCAGCTCTGTCTGGTAGTTGGTTTAGCCTTGGCTGCTTGCAAGTCATTGGAGTATCTCTCGCTTGGTTTCCTGCTGCTCCTTCTGGATTGTCCAGTTTAATCCGCTTCAATGCGGCGCCTTGGTTGATGAAAGAATAATAGAGCTTCAGCTGGATCTGTCCTGGTCGACATTAACGGAAATATTTCGGGATTTTTGTTATTTATGTTTTTTAATGGCTGCAAAATACTAATCAATACTAATCTACCACAAACTTCTGGTATCTCCATTTTGTATTGTTCCTGGTTCATTTTTGTGTTTTTTTTAAATATGTCTAGGCGCGAACTATTTTTTATTAAAATTCATTGTTTTTTATCGCATATAAATGTGACGATTAGGAACATCCAAGATGGATGGTGGAATAACTGAGACATTTTTAGAACGGTCTCAGGAAGGAACCAAGGTTTGGTAACGCCAAGCCGCACAATGGGGCCTTAGAGAAAATCAGGTGGAAAGAATATACAAAAAATCACAAACAATAGAAATTCATTCTGGAAATTCTAAGAAAAAAATGTAATTACTGTAAACATAGATGACACCCATTGGTAAACTGCAAGGAACAAATTAACACCTCCAAATGTGTTAATATTCCTTGAAAACTGCAGAGCCGATACTGGAAAAATATCCTAAAAGAAGCATAAAATGTTGGTTCATGGTAAAATGTGAATTGCTTCAGAGCACTCAGAGGAAGCCCAGCAATCGAGAAACAAGGACTACCACGGGTATGGATGAGGAGTATGAATACGAGCAAGCTATCAACATTTATTAGATATAGCTTTCAATGTGGTTTAATATTTTTTACAATCTACAATTTAAAATTGATTAGACCCACTTTTATAATACAAAAATTGGTTTTTTTAATTTTTGATCAGTCTTGATATAAAAAACAACGTTGAAATAGCGTTAGTTACTCCTCAAGACAGCTTCTGTAGAACATCTGCTGAATGAGTGCATTGTGTTGCCAACTATCCATCAGACTGTAGCTTAACGATGTCAGATATTGTTCTTGGAACTCTGCAGCTGATTTCATTATCTAACCAAAAACATTTTGGTATGAAATACTTGAGGGCGGCCAATAACGAAGCTTTCTCTATCTCCATACATGGCTTTGGTGCCCAATGGATATGACAAGGGCTCATCCATGGCGAGCTGATACCTGACTATGTCAAATTAAAGACTTTAAGACCGCCGAGACCACCGTATTAATCCAAATTAGTCCTAAACCGGAGACTACAAGGCTATGCTACTTATTGACTAATTTTTCATCTAAAATTGAAAACTTCCATCCTCAAAACTTGCACAAGCAGCGCGGAACCATATAACCTCAGCTTCTGTATGTCAATCGTGTTCAGAGGTGACAAAAGATTTCAAACAAAGCAAATGCGTCTGAACTCCACGTGAGGTAGTAGATCGATAGTAAAGAAGAAGCACGTACTTCGAACCTGTCTCCACGCTGGAAAAGTGTTAAGAAAACTCGTCACACGACACCAGCAAAATCCTGGCACAATTGTATCCACTTCGTCTCGAACGTCTCATCCCAGTTCAAATTTCTCCACATTTTCTGAATAATTATTTTCGCCCTTTTTAACTTTAATTTGATTAAACTAAAATTGGCCTTTACCTGCCCAGAACTTATCTCTGCGTGGATCCCATTACCCCTTCGTAATATTGCAGCCGTCAAAAATTGCCACGAACAAGGAGCTGTGTGGATTGAGTCATGACATCTTGAAGTTCTTCAATGGAATTGTCTCCTGATATATTCCACAAAGAGATTTCGCAAAACGACTTTGGATGCTATCTTTTGGGAAGTCACGAAATGCTTGAAACGCTCTTCACAAAACAGCTTAGATTTAGCTGGAAGAAATGTTATATTCCCAGAACCAACACACCAACTCATTTAAATACATGACAGGGCTATCCGATTGGGGACGACTTGGGGATTTGATGGCAACCGTTTGTTCTTCAGACCGACAAGTACGAGTGTAAAAATGGTCTTCGGTATAGAAAAGGTTAATACAATAAACGAATTTCTTGGGTGTGTACTCACGGTAGCCAACCTGACTAGCATTTCTCAGGATGGAAGATATTTGTAGTTATACGACGAGGTTTCTTCCCATCTACCTTGAGGAGCCCTAGATGATTGGGTGTACGAATACGGAATCTAAAATTTCCTCCTTAGTTGCTTATGCTTTCAACGAGCAAAGATATGTGAATATGTGTGCCAAGTTTGCCAACTGATCAATCAATCCTATGCAGACCAAAGATCTACGTAATGTGTCTTATCTCTGCAAATTTAGTAACTTCTCGATAAGAGTAAGCTCAGCCTCATTTTCATGGGCAGCTATTAGCTTGAAATAGAAACTTGTCCACGATGTATGGACTATAGTGAAATTTGGAGGCTTGCCAAGCGCAATCGATTGACTATGTACATAATAGATTGGGATTCACTGGGTTGCGTTCGGATAACAATCCTCGGGCTGACAAAAAAAGACTTCAAAATAAGTTTCGTTTAAGAACGCTGATCAACAAGGTAGATACATACATACATATGTAGTTTTAATTATAAATTCAAATAATTAATTTCTTACCGATGACTGCTATTTTTTCTTGACACAAACATACAGTTGGACAGAGTTCATCTCTTGTCGCTGTCAAGAATCGACATACTTTCCGACCTTGCTCCCAACTGCTCCCATCGTTCCACATAACACGGCACATTGTTGCTCGACTCGAGAAGCATTAGCAAATGCTGCAAAAGAGAGTGCTCGATAATAAAAAAAAAGTGTACAAAAACGCAGATAAGGGAAACCCCTTGGTGTTAGATCCAACATTTAAAAGCCTGGCCAGTACTTCTTTATGTCATCGAATACCCTTCCTTTTGCAATTTAAACAAAAGGTTAAGATATTTATATCCTCTGGGAGTGTATAAGAATAATAACCTAAGCTTGGTAACATATCTCGATATTGGCCCAAGCACGTTTGAAATCATATTTAAAAATACGGAAAGCAATAATGAGGACAAATTTATACATTTATGCAAAAAAAATCAATATTTACCTAAAACTTATAAAAGTATAGAATCGTTGTTTAAAACAAATTATTAAAAAAATATATATGAATGGATTTACGAGAGCCATAAAACGTCTCTCCCTAACAAGATTCTGATATAATAGTTAATTAATCTATCATACTGAGACATTCTTCATTATCATTATTTTTGTTTTTCTCTTAAAGTGAACTAGACACTTTAATATGATAATATTGCACCTTATTTAAATGACACTATTATCGCCCAAAATATATATTCATACAGATGTGTGTGTATGTATATTTTAATATTACCATTTACACAAAGAATAATAGCTGAATTTCAAGAAATAGATTAAATTAAATTCTTAAAATACACTCGATTAACCTAATATACATTATAATTACATAATAAAAAAATAATCATAATTTATACGGATATTGAAAAAATATCATGTAGTGCTGATGGTAACTTCGAAGTGACTCTTGCAACAAAAGCCACAATTTACTCTGAAGGATTAGTCGAATGGAAGCCGCCAGCTATATACAAGTCATCCTGTGAGATAGATGTAGAATATTTCCCATTTGATGAACAGACATGTGTTCTAAAGTTTGGCAGTTGGACTTATGACGGGTTTAAGGTAGGTCTGTCAAAATCTGCCTTTTATTTACTTAAATTTAATATAAAAATATAATGTTTTTATTTTATAATGTATATGTATTTGTTTTTATTATTAAAAAATCGAATATTTGAAAGGAAGCCAAATTTCGCCCTACGTTCCAAATACACAATATTCTGAAATTTCATTTACGTACAATTTTAATTTGAATTTCAACGCATTTTACTATTTTTGTTAAATTAAGTAATTGAAATATTTAAGACGTACACAAGTTAACTTGCTGACCAATAAAAATATATATAGAAATATTTAATGCACTGAAGACAGTTCGTGAAATCATTCACTTTTATTTGAGTTTCTAGTTAACATTTTTGTACTAATTGTCACATATAATGCTTATTTTCCAATGTTAAATACATAATTTTGTACATAAAATAAATTAACATCTATTATTTTTATACTGATTTATGTTTTTTAAAACTATCATTATATAGAAGAAATTAAATTTGATTTCATAAAGTAAATGCCCATATATTATATGTAACTTGATTTTTAATACATAAGCATACATAAAGGTATATTCTTCATAATCTTTTTTCAAATATTCAGGCAGGCTCCGGTTTTCACTTTCGCAAAAACTTTCCGATTTACTTTTGAAAACGCGAAAATTTTCATAACTGAAACAATTTTCCCGAAATGAGAAGTGAACAACAAAACTAATCTTATTTGCAAAATAAAAAAAATATATGACTTTTTGATGCATTAACAATTAATTGCTACCATTACCAGAGCAATTTAGCTTTTGCATTTCTTATAAATACATTTTTTCTTTATTTTCCGTTTTCGTGGTAAGAGCTGTCGCACTGTGGGACATTGGGCCATTTCAGCTTGCTAAATTAATAACTTTTGAACAAATCAAGAAAAATGATTTTAAATGTAGTCTTCTTAAGTCAACAGGGCTACGATATCTAGAATCTTAAAAATAAATTATTAAAGTTGAAATGTTGTCTAATTGTTCATTTTTTTAAAATAGTTATCCACATTTGAAACTATATTAAAACTTAACGTTTCTAAAGAATAACTACTTGCCAATTTTCACATCTTGCCACTTGCCAATCTCACATGTCTAATGGATGAAATATATGGATGTATTAGTATATGGATATCGTTTTTGGGTTATGCTTCAACATTAACTTGACTTTACAAAATATGTTCCTGAATATCCCTGAAATCCTTTTCTATATGTTCTTTGAATATCCGTTTTCCAAATTGTAGAAGAGCATTTTGCGGTTCCGGGAGGTTGGCTTCTACAGCGACTCAAGTGGTGCTGCCTCGCCCAAAACGGCCAAATTAGCGTTACCTAAAAGATTTTATTCCTAGTACAGCTCTTTTTTGGCCGTTTTTCGTGCAAGAATGCGTCATTTAAATCGATCTTAAAGCTGAATCGCAGAATGAGCTTAGAAATTTACCAGCTCTTTTGGTTATCGATACATCGGAATAAAATCTCTATTACGCATAAAAGATGCTTTGTTACGCGCAATACACTAAATTGTGCGCTTAACAGGACATGAGAAAATTACACATATCGGGAGCACCTAAAAACAAAAAAGGACCGTTTTGGTCGAAAACGTAAAACGCAAAAGTAAGCGGAACCCGGAGCTATTTTAATGGACCAGTCACTTTAATGCACGCGTGCATACAGTGACAGGAATGAAACAAATTGTTGTTCAGGAAAGGCAACCGCCAAAAAAAAACAATGTAACCGTTCCCAATTGTATCATTACAATAAAGGTCAAGTTTATAAATTACCAAGTATGATGTAATATTTACAATTAAAGATGTGTATATATTAAGTGTAGCTAACATAAGAAATATGTATATATAATTAAATTTATATTCGATTGCAATTAATTGCAAATACTTACCTGGACTCAAGTTCAAGTAAACTTGCTCAAAAATTATTAAACAAGAAAGTATTATTTTCTGATTGTAAAAACTTGAAAAGTTGGTAATAGATCAGGGTTCTATAAAAAATAGCAGTATAAAGCTATTTTTCAGAAAAATCAACCAACCGTTTAAAGTTATTGTTGTTATATATTGAATTAAAAAAAAATTTTTTCTAATTTTTTTCAATCAGTTCAGCTATAGTAATACCAAGCTTATATGACTGACAATATGAGACATAATGGGACACACCTGAAATAAGGTTAAAAAATTGGAATTATACAAATATATCAAAAATCAAGTATGTAAGAAACCCCGCTTTATTTTCTGAAGTTTGACCATTCAAACGGTACAAATTGACAAAACTCTAACAAATCTTATCTTATCGCAGAATCATTAATTGATTCAGTGATGTAATCATTCAACCACTCAACTTCGCTACGAAAGTTCCTTCGAATTCTGCCGAACACAGCAAAGGTTCTCATGGTTTCAGGGTCTAAAAATGTTCATTTTGGTATAACACAATTAAATATTTAACAGATTTTTCCTATAGCAGCTACTTTGTACACATATGGGCATTTCCGCGAAAAGGTCAACCAAGAGTTAAAAAAAAAAGTACCGAAGATCTTGCTGTTTTTCATTATATATTATTTAGAAGTATTGAAATTCTATATTTTTGGGTTAAAATAGTGAATAAAAGTTCATATGTAAAAAATAATTGTAAGCGAAGTTGAGTTTGTATGTATCTTGCAATGGGTACGTTTTATAGGCTTATTTCGTTAAAATATTTACTACATTTTGAGTTCTCTTACCGTAGAGCTTCTCTTCTTTAATTGTACTTAGATAAGTGAAGTTACGGTACAAATTGCAAAGAGAGACAACAGAGCATGAATTAACCGTTTTTGAGCTAATCTTTAATCTGATCTTCTTTTGTCGCGTGAGTGACCGAAAAACAGCATAGGTTGTCAAAACTTTTGCATTTATTGATAAGAGTGGACGCCAATTTGTAGTTTACGTTAGATTGGTCCAACAATCAGTAAAATAAAATTATATACAATTTTTTTTCCAATAATTTATTTTTTATTCATTGCGAAAGTTTGTCGTGTGAGTGACCGTAAGTGCAATCCCTTCTAAAAAAATTATTTTTGCTTACTTATTGTTAGCTTTTTTCAATTAAAATTTATATGGACCAACAAATTATTAATAAACATATATATATGTCAAGAAAAAACGAATTTAAAATAAATAAATTTCTTTTCCTCTGTAACATCGAGTATTTTTTAGTCGTTTGCAGCTCATGGATATCTCTTTTTATTTTTCTTCTTCTTCTTAGCTTAAATGTTAATGTAATTTATATTATTATATATATAAATGCACACAAAACAGCATTGGAAAAAATGTCGCGTGAGTGACCCAGAAGATTCCTTCGCAAACAAAGGACAGGCCAAATTTTGAAAATTCATAAGTCTAATAATAAAGCTTCATATTTATTATTTATGTCAAAAATATTTATAGTTCAAAATTTGCACACAATTCGCAGAGTTTGCCGATTATTAGCATTGATGTCTAAAGCCATGTCTATTTGAAGTCGCGTGGTGACCGACTGTTTTGTGGCTTTTATCTCAAAAGATAAAAACCGGAGGCTCTCAATTTTGTTTACCATTGATAGTACATTTGAAATACTACAATAAATTATTAGTGGTGAAGTGTAAAAAATTTATTTTTTTTTGATTTTTATTTTGTTTCCGAAAGTCGTGTGAGTGACCGCGGAAATGCCCATATATCGCTCTGATCGGTTTGAATTTTTTATATGATTTACAATATGAAAATATAATTGGACCCCGAAAACTTCAGCTCGATAGATTAATATTTAAGCCAACAATAAATAATTGACACTACACTTTCAATTAAGGAATGTTTCGTTATTCAATTGATTTTACTAGAATATTTCTTTGCGACGTTCAGCAACTTCTGAATTATTTTTGTTTGTCAGTACACCTAATTCTGTTTTTACACTGTAGATTGGTTCCTAAAAACCGTGTAAAAAAGACATTGATCGTATACGTAAAAACTCAAAATTGTTTCCCTAATTTTAATAGGTTTTAGAGATAAGGAACCAATCACCTATTTTTGCATACGATCAATGTCTTTTTTTACACGGGTTTTCAGGAACCAATCTACCGTGTAAAAACAGAATTAGGTGTATTTGATTATAGTTTTTTATAAGTTTAACAGCTCGCTCAGCTGTATCACTCACCACTTTTAAATTTGTAAATATTTTTAAGCATATTGAGTCTTCATTATTATGTCATTTTGAAGGATCTTTAGGTAAAAAGCTTTTGGAAGTATTGAAGAGATCGAAATATTTAGCAGAATTACATAGATGTTACAAAGTCAGAAAATTTCTTTATAACAAACGTATGCCAATCTTTATCTTTTCAAATTATGCGTTGTATAGAAGTTTCGACATCCTCATCATTATTTCACATAAGGAAGGCGAGCAATTTTGCATTAATTGCATCTACGGATGAAGAAATATCAAACGGAGCTTTGATCTTATTGACGGAATGGGGGATCGTTTAAATGGAAATGGATTTATTGTTTTTCAAAATATTCCCCCTGATGATCAATACACTTTTGCATTGCTGAACCATTGCTTATAGCTGTTTTTCCATTCCTCTTGAGACACCTCCAAAGCATGGTTTTTGAACTCTTCAACTGCTTCTTCAGCGCTCGTAAATCGTTAACCCCCCAGGTTTTTTTTGATTTGAGGGAATAACAAGAAGTCATTGGGTGCCAAGTCAGGACTGTAGGGCGGATGAGTGATCAATTCGATGTTTTGACTGCATAAAAATTCAGCTCGCGTTGTCATGATGGAGAATGATTCGTGTTCGGCAGTTGGTTTTGCGAATTTCTCTGAAGACCTCCGGCAAAAAAGTGGTCGTGTACCACTCAGAATTGACAGCCCTACGTTGCTCTATCGGAACAATGGCGACATGACCCATTCTCCCGAAGAAACAGGCGACCATTTGCTTCGAAGTGCTTCGTTCTCGAACAAATTTTGTTGGATTTGGCTCATCTTGGAACACCCCCACGGTCGATTGCTGTTTAGTTTCCGGCTCGTACGCATACATATATCCATGATTCATCACCTATCACGATTTTATAAACGTCTTTTGAAGCACCACGGCCGAACTTTTTAAGCATTTCCTAACTCCAATATAAGTAAAAAAAATAAGTAAAAAAATAGATGACTTATTGATGCATTAATATAAATTTGACACCATTACTAGGGCAATTTAACTTATGCCTTCTTTAAAAATACATTTTTTTACCCTACCTCAAATTTGGCTCTCAAATAATTGATCAGAGCAACAACACTTTCCGTTTTCTTGCTAACAACTGTCGCAGACCGATTTGGTTATCGGAACGTTCACAAGAAATAAATTTTTGCCCAAAGCAGCACAAATGTGCAAATAACAGCTCAGATTGTGCTCCTTATGTAGTAAATTGTGCGCGTAACAACACAGCTATGTAAATATAGCTATTTCCCGCCACATTTAATTCAAAATGTATGTGCAACAAATAGATTTTTTGACATGTTAAATCTTCTGGCGTTTCGCTTCAACACACACAATTAAAAAAATAAAATGCATTTTTGGCATGCTGTTTTTTTACGAAACATTCAGGTCCGCTATTTTTGTTTGCCAGAAAGAATGATAAAATTAAACATATCGATGACAAAAATTTGTGCAAACGAGATCACCAAAAACCAAACGTTTTAGCTGAAAACGAAAAAATTAATTGAAAACCGGATCCTGCCTGTATAATTAAATACTGACAAAAAAGAAGACGAAGATATTTTCATATTCAAAAGATTAAAAACCGAGCCATATATACATAGTACAGCTGCCATAGCCAAATATCGTATTTTGCGCTAAAGTCTGCACTTCTAAACGGGCTATAACTTTCTTTTTTATTGGTTTATACCAAAATTAACATTTTCGGACCCTGAGACGCTAGATTCTGACAATTAAGCACAGCCTTAATGTACATATATGAAAATCCATCGTTATCTTTTGTTTGAATCCTACTCCTGAAGGGGTCGACCGACTTAAATATATTTTTGTATGTTTTGTTCTTTTTAACCAAGGAATGTCGGAAAGGTTTTAAAAAAACGCAAAAACACGAAGGAACAGCTAAAAATCAGAAAAAAATAAATTTGCTTATTTAGGTATTAAGGAAGCAGAAGAATGTGATGTCATTATATACAGACAATGTGGCTGTAGCTGGGTCTAGTCGGTGGTTTTAGCAATTGTTATCCTATTTGACAAATTTTTTTTTTTGTCGCTAAATCAATTTTAAACAAAAGTCCATACTAATTTGTCATATTATGTCATACTATGTCATATTCATATACTAAAAAATAAATTATTTTTAAATAAGTACAGACGGGACGGGACAGAAATACTAATAAGACTGATGAGGTCAGTGGACTCAACCTCACCAGAGAGAAGTTTCTAGAGAAAGAGAACCATGGCAGAGAATGCCTCCATTCCAGAGAATGGATTTTAATGAAACGCAGCAATGAAACTCATAAGAAGGTTGATGTCTAGAAGGGTCCCAATTTAGTCCACGGCGAGCAGAGATGGTAAACTGTTTTTGAACGGACTCGAACATATCTTGAAATTTTTGGTAAGTTAGGCCCGACAAGATAAACGTAAAGTAGTCTTGTAGTATAAGTGTCAGTGAGCCCATTTTTTGATAGAACCTAGGACTCCTTTAGCTTTAGTCGAAATAGAGGATATATGGGTTTTTAAGCATAAATTGGGTACAAAGACAATTATTTATTTAATTAATTAATAATTATCTGCTAATAATGGCTTAAGAACTAACTATAAATACAGGAGAGTATGAAAGAATAGAATTTACAAATTTGCTAAGCTTAGATGATTATAAGTGCTATAATCTTAAGGGATAGTTCAGGGGAGAAGGTATGACAAAGGGAGTTATAATTAGGGCATATAACCCTAAAAGGTTCATGATGGGCATATTAGGACCCACATAGGGGTAAGCGCCGAGTCAATCTGACCCAAAAGAGTTTGGGAGTCAACAATCCCGAGAAGGAGTTTGTGCATTTAGGTCAATAAGATTTAGCCTAGATCAGTAAGGTGGCAAGATTCTACCAGAGACGTAGCTTAGATTACCCAGAGCAAAAATTAACGAGGGGGAACGTTGTGAGTTGCTGCTGCGACCGCAACTCTACATTTATACCCGATACATAGTCAGTATGGCTACATTAAACGACAAAAAGTGCGTGCGGGAGAGACAGAAAATCAGTCAGAACGTGTCGACGGGCGCTGCGTATCCACTGCAAATTGATTTGTTACTTTTGGCTATAATAATAATCCGATCTGATTCGGATTCGGCAAGATTCGGCAATCTGGTAGATATGGCCATTCTCTATGATTGTGCGTTTTTAATTTTCTCCTATCTTCAAAATTGTGGTTGCCACAGATTTTCGTTGTTTATGGCTGCGGAAGGGGGTGGGGCGAAATTTTGAAACACACTTGTAGCAGTGAGCTATCAACAGTGAGTTCTGCAGTGAAAAATTACACAATAGTTTTGTAGCAGTGAGAGCTCGACAGTCAGGTCTAATAGTCTCTGAGATCTGTGGATGTCACAGATTTTCGTCCTTTGCGGGGGCGGAAGGGGGTGGGGCGAAATTTTGAAACAAACTCGTCAAGGTCCGATATTCCAGGAGTGTGGATACCAAATTTGGTTGCTCTAGCTCTTATAGTCTCTGAGATCTAGGCGCTAATGTTTTGCGCTAAGCAAAGCCGGCTATGTACGTGTGTGTTAGAGAGAGACAGAGCGAGAAAAAATGAAATTGTTTTCTTCATTCTGGCTATAATAATGATACGATCCAATTCAGATTCTGCAGTCGAGAAGATATGGTCATTCTCTACGATTCTGTGTTTTTGGTTTTGTCGTATCTTTAAAATTGTGGATGCCACAGATTTTCGTCCTTTGTGGGGGCGGAAGTGGGCGGGGCGATGTTGTAAAATATACTTGTAACAGTGACATATCACAGAAGGCTGGATACAAAATGTCGCTGCTCTAGCTCTTATAGTCTTTGAGCACTAGGCGCTGATAGGGACGGACAGACGGACAGACGGACGGACGGACAGACGGACAGACAGACAGGGCTCAATCGACTCGGCTATTGATGCTGATCAAGAATATATAGTGACATATCTATAGTCCATGCTCCGCATACCCTTATCTATGTCTGTTACCCTGCACCCACATACTATAAACAATCCAACACCCTCAGCTTCGAATCCCATAAACAATCCCACACTCAAAGGGGACCACTTGTAGCCGATAGCCGGCAATGTAAAACAAACACCCTAAGCTAGGAGTCGAACATAAAACAATAGATGCCGCGTATCCAGCCGTACTAGAATCACGCCACCCTCCAGAGATCAATTACTAATCGATTCTCAAGAACCACGCCATCCTAGCTCACCAATCAGAATTGGGCATAAAACCAAAGAGGCCACATCCACCCCAAGTAATGCAACACCGATCATACGCAACGGAAGCCTTTCATCAAAAGCCGCCTTCCAAAACTTCGATCGAGTCACGTACTCCATCTCCGAAGCCGAAGCCGACGCCGAAGCCATCGCCTCCGAATCTTCCGAGCATCGTAATATAAATAGTCTACATCTAAGTAGGGACTTCAGTTCTGTTCAAGACAAACGTCAATCGCGACACCGTCGGAGAATTCAATCAAGTTAAATCCGTTCAAGACATCTGACCTTTAGTCATCGTCGGGGAAATTAACTAACCATTGTACGATAAGTTTAAGTGAATAAATAAATCTTTTTTTTAAAACTTAAACTCGAGTGTCGTATATTTAACTGGCGCAGCCGGTAGGATCTCAGTTAAAAGTGAATTTTTTTTAAGACGATCAATTGGCGTAGTGACAGTTACAGTGCGTAATAACCTACAGTGATCAGAGAAAAAGCAACGCTATTACTACAGAGATCCGCCAAAGAACCTATGTGCTACGAGCACATACGATTTGCAAAACTAAAATTAAGTGAACTGAAGTAAGCGGAGATAGTGATCCACCAAGAACAGTGAAACACTGAATACTAAATCAAAAAACTTACATGTGAACAAAAAATTAAAGTTCAAAACTACCCATACAAAAAAATAAATAAAAATCAACATGCCTCTATCAGAGTCACACTTGAACCAAGCCCTGAAGTCAATCAGGCAAATCCCACCATATGACGGTTGCCAAGAACGTCTAAGCTCGTTCATAAGCAGGATCGAGTACATCTCTGAATTGTACTCAACAGAAGACATCAGACAACAAAGCGTCATGTACGGAGCCACTGAGGGTCAACTGTGCGGACGAGCACAACTGTTGTCACAAAGCCTTCAACCCAATACCTGGACCGATCTTAAGGCAGCCTTAATCAGCAAATTCAACAATCACACTCCATACGAGACGCTGCTACAACAACTACATGACACCAAATTCAATGGGTGTATCCGTAAGTTTGTAGAAGAAATGGAAATAAAGACAAATGTTATAATAAGCAAACTAAATCTGGAGACTAGCCCAGAAAATAAAATAATTTTTAAAAACGCTCTGGCAAATGCCACCAGACATACAATTGAAGATGCTTTACCCAATAAATTGTTCATCATTTTAGCAAAGAAAGACATTTCTACTATAGCTAATCTAGAAAAATCAGCTCAAGAGTTAGGAATCTACGAAAATTTCGTAACTGATAACAAGAATCACGAACACTCAAGAAACGTAAATAACAATCGTAGGAATGTTGGAACTTATTACCCTCGTTATAGTTATAATGATTCTAACAATCAAAACTCAAGCACTTCTAGAAATAACCATGGATCGAATAGAAATAATTCAGGAAATAATGCTGCAAATAATCCAGGATTATTTAAGGAATTTAGAAACTCCCTAAACCAAGGCAGAGCCCAGAATCCCACTAACTATCAAATCAATCAGACTCAGGCAGGTAGCAATGCACCGAATCAGCCGGTCAAACGATCTAGGGAAAGTCAAAGTGGACAAGTAAAAATGGATGTAAATTTTCAGCAGAGTGCCTCGGAAGACACCGAGGAAGACCATATATAGAAATAATAGTAAATAATAAAAAATTAAGAGGTATCGCGGACTCGGGATCGTCAATAAATATAATAAAGGAAAATTATACAGATTCTAAAGTCGATAGCGACAACCTCACGGTCCATACCATCAATGGACCCATCCGTCTGACTAAGAGCATTACACGTAATGCAACCAAAAATTGTCCGACAAAACAAAGTTTTATATTCATAATTTTTCTGAAAATTATGATATACTCTTAGGCAGAGAATATTTGATGGCCAGCAAAGCCGTCATCGATTACCGAAACGAAACGGTAACGTTAGGAGAAAGGTCATACCCAATCATCCAAAGTGGAGAAGCAATTGCCGACGGCAAGACCGCACACAAAAGTGATAAGCCATCTTCAAAGGAAGATATAACTACACCTAAGTGCCTTGACCCATCTCCTGAAGGAGAGCAATACTTCGCTTCCGCGTTAGAGAATGAACTAAGGGAATGTAACCAGCTAAGGTTGGAACATTTTAAATGACGAAGAAAAAGAGAAATTAAAGAAAGTTCTCTACGAGTTTAAAGACGTGCAGTATAAAGAAGGTGACAATTTGACCTTCACTAGTACAATAAAGCACGAAATTAAAACCCATCACGAAGATCCTGTATACCGTCGACCATACAAATATGCTCAAATACACGATCAAGAAGTGAATCAGCAAATCAAAGACATGATTAGACGGGGGATCATTCGTAAGTCGAATTCTCCCTATTGTGCACCCATTTCTATGATACCAAAGAAAATAGATGCTTCAGGAAAGCAAAAATATCGAATGGTAGTAGATTATAGAAGTCTAAACGAGGTGACAATCAAGGATAAATTTCCTACACCAAGAATGGATGAAATACTAGACAAACTAGGGAGGTGTCAGTATTTCACTACCATTGATTTAGCTAAAGGATTCCACCAAATTCCAATGGAACCTAGCTCAATTCCAAAAACAGCTTTCTCTACCAAGCAAGGTCATTACGAGTTCACTCGTATGCCATTTGGGCTAACTACAGCCCCCGCCACATTTCAAAGGTGCATGAACAATCTATTAGAAGATTTAATTTTCAAAGATTGCCTGGTGTACCTAGACGACATCATTATCTATTCCACATCATTGGAAGAACATTTATTGTCGCTTAAAAGGTCTTTGGAAAGTTGAGAGATGCAAACCTTAAACTTCAAATGGATAAGTGTGAATTCCTGAAGAAAGAAACGGAATTCCTAGGCCATGTAGTAACAACTAACGGCATAGTACCTAATCCAGGGAAAATATCCGCTATAGTAAACTTCCCCATACCTAATACAACTACAAAAATAAAATCATTCATAGGCTTATGTGGATTTTATAGGAAGTTCATTCCTAATTTCGCTAATATAGCAAAACCAATGACACTCAAATTAAAAAAACGAGCAGTCATAGACCCAACCGAGGAAAAATACGTCGAGGCCTTCGAAAAGTTGAAAGTACTTATCACCTCTGACCCCATACTCGCATTCCCAGATTTCGAAAAATGTTCACGGTAACAACCGATGCAAGTAACATTGCATTAGGAGCGGTGTTGTCACAAGACCACAAACCCATTTGCTACGCAAGTAGAACTCTCAATGAACACGAAATCAATTATTCAGTAATAGAAAAAGAACTACTAGCCATAGTTTGGGCAACTAAGTATTTCAGATCATACCTGTTTGGTAGAACGTTTGAAATATTAAGTGATCATAAACCCTTGGTATGGTTAAATAACCTCAAGGAACCAAATATGAAACTACAACGATGGAAGATCAAATTAAATGAATTTGACTTCAAAATAAAATATCTACCAGGAAAGGAAAACCATGTAGCCGATGCGCTATCAAGAGTAAAAAATTAACGAAAACCTACTGGGAGAATCCATTAATAGTGATTGTGCAATGGTCCATAGCGCGCAAGAAGATAATACAAATTATATTCCACTTACAGAGCGACCAATCAATTACTATAATAGGCAAATAGAACTGATTAAAGGTAATGAGGACAAGGTAGAAACATCCCACTATTTCCACAAGATACTGATAAAAATCACATACACTGAAATGACAGAGACATTAGCAAAAGATATAATAAAGGAATATGTGTGTACCAAAAAGAGTGCATTATATTTCCATAATGAAATAGACTTCCCACTGTTCCAAAGGGCGTTCCTGGAGATAATCAGTCCCAATCACTTGACTAAACTGATTAAGTCCAGCACTAAACTCATAAATATTCCGAACTACTCCGAATTCAAGGAACAAATATTGAAGAATCATAAAGAGCTACTTCACCCAGGTATCGAAAAGACCACTAATTGGTTTAAAGGAAAGTTCTACTACCCCGATTATCAAAAGTTAATCCAAAATTTCATCAATGAATGTCCCACGCAACGTTGCTAAAACAGAGCATCGTAACACCAAACTAACCTTCGAAATCACCCCTGAAATACAAAACATCAGAGAAAAGTATGTCATGGATTTCTATTTGGTAGGCAATCAACAATTCCTATCATGCATTGATGTATATTCTAAATTCGCTACCCTTGTAGAAGTTAAAAGTCGTGACTGGTTAGAAACCAAGAGAGCCATCATACAAGTTTTTAACGAAATGGGCAAGCCACAGGGAATTAAAGCCGACAAAGATTCAGCCTTTATGTGCGCAGCATTGCAAGCATGGTTGAATGCGGAAAATGTGAAAATCGAAATCACTACCAGCAAAAACGGAGTTTCTGATGTAGAACGTCTACATAAAACGATCAACGAAAAATTAAGAATTATTTCAAGCGAGGATAACATAGAGAACAGGCTCACAAAATTCGAGTTAATTCTATACACTTATAACCATAAAACGGTTCATAATACTACAAAAGATCCCCAGCTGATATCTTCCTTTACGCCGGACTACCAGATTATAACACCCAACTGAATAAGGTTAGAAAGATCAATCATTTGAATAACGATAGAATCGACTTTGAAGTAGACACACGCTACAAGAGCGCACCATTAGTTAAAACAAAAACAACCAATCCGTTCAAAAGGACAGGAGAAATTCGGCAGGTAGACGAAAAACACTTTGAAGAGAAAAATAGAGGGAGGAAAATCACCCACTATAAAACAAAATTCAAAAGAAAGAAAAAATCTAATAAAAGTAAATACGATAATTGCAGAGTACCCGAAGAGAGTAATTGAAATCTGGAGCTACAACATGATTAAGATTATAATCTTACTAATGTTCACCGTCCTACAGTCTACCGGACAGAATATAGAGATAGATCCCATCAACTCAAGGAATGGGTATCTCATATTCAAAACAGATACCATTAATATACCCCCTTAATTATGAATATCATTATTTAACAATTAATATAACAAGAACAGATGAAATATATCAAAGTTTACTAGACCAGGCAACCCAATTTAATAACGTAATCCAAGTTCAATATTTAGTCGAGAAATTGCAACGTGAATTCAACGGCATAAAAATAGCCAAAAGAAACAAAAGAGGCCTTATAAATGCAGTAGGCACAATCTATAAATATCTATTTGGAACGTTAGATCAAGATGATAAAGTCGAACTAGAAGGGAAAATAGAAAATCTGGCTAGCCACAGTGTCCAAGCTAATGAACTAAACTTAATAATTCAAGCAGTAAATTCTGGCATAGAAGTTGTCAATAAATTAAACAAGGATAATGATAGAAATAAGCAATTAGAAATACTAATATTTAACCTTCAACATTTTACTGAGTATATAGAGGATATTGAATTAGGCATGCAACTAACAAGATTAGGGATTTTTAATCCAAAATTATTAAAGCAAGATTACCTGAAACACATCGATTCAGAGAAATTATTAAATATCAAAACATCTACCTGGTTGAAATATGACACTAACGAAATACTAATAATTTCCAACATCCCACGAGAGATCAGAAATATTCCTATACTTAAAATTGTACCATATCCAGATGAAGACAATAACATTCTTACTGATCTAACGCAAAAGAATTATTACGTTCTAGACAACGAGGTATATGAGAAAGAATCAAAACGAAAAATAAATGACGAATGTATATCAGGAATAGTCAAGCAAATAGCAACAAAATGTCCATACACCAAAGCACACCAAAACTTTCAAGTAAGTTTCATAGAACCCAATATATTGTTAACTTGGAAATTACCAGAAACCATATTAAACCAAGATTGCCTAAACCAAGAAATAAAAGTAGTAGGCAACGCATTAATAAAAATACATAATTGCAGTGTACAATTAAATGAATTCTTAATATCTAACTCAGTACCAGAATTTGCACAAAGCATATACATCAATAATAACGTAACAAAAATCAAACCATTGTCTTATTTGCAAACCAAAGAAATCGTAATAGAAAATACGCGATTTAATAATGTATTACATGTAACCTCATTACTGCTATTTGTCATAATCATAGTAGGATTAAGTTACAAATTGTTTAATCTAAGTAAAAAGCAATAAGCCTAAACCCGACTCACACATAGAAACATCTCTAAACGAAGACGAGGAATCCCCAGCGTGCACAGTTTCAAATGCACCTGAACTATATCCAGGATAATCGCCTGAGGACAGGCTTAAATCTAACGATGGGGAGTGACATATCTATAGTCCATGCTCCGCATACCCTTATCTATGTCTGTTACCCTGCACCCACATACTATAAACAATCCAACACCCTCAGCTTCGAATCCCATAAACAATCCCACACTCAAAGGGGACCACTTGTAGCCGATAGCCGGCAATGTAAACAAACACCCTAAGCTAGGAGTCGAACATAAAACAATAGATGCCGCGTATCCAGCCGTACTAGAATCACGCCACCCTCCAGAGATCAATTACTAATCGATTCTCAAGAACCACGCCATCCTAGCTCACCAATCAGAATTGGGCATAAAACCAAAGAGGCCACATCCACCCCAAGTAATGCAACACCGATCATACGCAACGGAAGCCTTTCATCAAAAGCCGCCTTCCAAAACTTCGATCGAGTCACGTACTCCATCTCCGAAGCCGAAGCCGACGCCGAAGCCATCGCCTCCGAATCTTCCGAGCATCGTAATATAAATAGTCTACATCTAAGTAGGGACTTCAGTTCTGTTCAAGACAAACGTCAATCGCGACACCGTCGGAGAATTCAATCAAGTTAAATCCGTTCAAGACATCTGACCTTTAGTCATCGTCGGGGAAATTAACTAACCATTGTACGATAAGTTTAAGTGAATAAATAAATCTTTTTTTAAAACTTAAACTCGAGTGTCGTATATTTAACTATATATACTTTATGGGGTCGGAAACGCTTCCTTCTGGACGTTACACACATCCATTTTCACCACAAATCTAATATACCCCAATACTCATTTTGAGTATCGGGTATAAAAATAGCTTGAGCCTAGAAGGTGTGAAACGAAATGTGGAGCGCGACGATAAAATGTTTACAAAAATGTTCAGAAAAAGAAGATTAGTTGAACATCACAATAGTAATTCATTTAGGTAAAGTGGAAAGCGTGTGTGGAAAGTACCAATCAGGGTAGGACAGATAGATTTTAACATCATCAGCATACATAAGTGTAGTAGAGTATGTTATAACTTGGGGAAGGTCATTAAGAAATAAAATTAACAGAAGCGGACCCAAATGACTACCATGTGGCATTCCAGACGTAACATTTATGATATTTGACAGCACATTAGTGAACAAAACACGTTGTGTGCGGTTAGAAAGATAAGATGAAATCCAATTTAGAAAATTATTTGGGAAACCTAATAAAGACAGCTTGTGAATTAGCAGAGTATGGGATCAAATGCCTTGCTAAAATCCGTAAAAACTACGTCCGACGGAGATATAAAGCTACTCCAAAGATGTTGCAGTTGCCGAATGACTAAGAACTGAAGAAGCTTCGGAATGGCGGAAAGCTTTGCGATACCTCGGTATTTTTCTTGAACCTTTTTTGTGGAGCGGAATGATGTAAGATTCATTCCAAATCACTGGGAGACAAGACTTTTCCAAAGATAGGTTGAAAATATAGGTCAAGTGTTGGCATAGGGAATGGGCGCAGTGTTTTAAAATATAACTTGGCACTTTATCTAGACCCGCAGAGAATAATAAGTCTATAGATGATAAACCATTCAAAACAACGCTTTCCTCGAAAAGAAAAGAAAAATGTTGTTAGCATGAGGTAGATGATAGGGATCCCACTCCGTGCGATGCGTTGTATATATGGGACGAGTACGTTGATTGGAAAAAGGTGGCGAATAAATTTGCAATACCAGCAGCAGAAGATTCTGTATTATTATGAAGGGATGGAGGAAATGCATTAAACTTACGCTTAGAGTTAACAAACAAAAATAATTATTTAGGATCGCTACTAAATTACTACTACTTCGGGAAAGGTATTGATTATAGCACAGACTATTAACAGTGAGGAATTGAAAACGAGCGGAGGTTTATTGAGCGAAGATAGTCATGGAGCCAGTTTTCTGGTACGTTTTATAGAGCCTAGTTCTGTTGTTCTTTAGGTAGCACGAATTCTTGGAGAACCAGGGAGGCTTGGAAGATACAGTTACAGTGATTTCCAGCAGAAATGTATTAAGGGCGGAATAATTATAATATATAAAATTCTCGTGTCACAAACTTTGTTGCTAAACTCCTCCGAAATGGCTCGACCGATTTTCGTGAAATTTTGTGTTCTTATCGGTTAGGTCTGCGCATCGGCCAACATCTATTTTTTGTATCCCGATCAGACCACTCCTTCGGGTACCTGCCAAACACCTATGTCCTTTTTTTTTGGAGGTACCCGAAGGAGTGGTCTGAACTGCGATTACCAAGGTAATCGCCCCAATCTGAGCCAATAGCAATTAATGTAAATTTGGCGTCATGAAATTTAAAGAAAATTTTATGAAAAATATTAAGTTGAATAAAACTTTTTCATACAGTAGGCAAACAAAAATTCGGTCTGGGGTTTGAAAACATCTAAAAAAAAAAAACTCTTAATCGGTCGAGCCATTTCGGAGAAGTTCAATAACAAACATTGTAGCCCGAGAATTTAATATATATGAGCAATGCCAATAAGACGCAGAGGGGCCAATTTGAGTCGTCAAACGATCAAGTCTAGAACCATGCGAGATATAAGAGTACGAATTTCAGGTGAACAAATCCAAGAAAACAATGCAGATTTGAAAAACAATGATGGCGCAGTTACGTGAATCACAATCGCAAGAAGCCCGAAATGAACGAAATCAACAAAGGCAACTAGAAGGGAGAGTAACGCGCAGATACATAGTCGAAAGACGTAGAGGAATTGACCAACAACGTCAACAATTTCATCGAGCATTTACATCAAATTTATTTCTTCGACTTGCATTCCAGTATGAGCCTGATGTTGAATATTATGCTCATTCTAATGTGGTTATTGGTACTTTGGAAAAGGAATGCCCGCATTGTCATGCACTCAAATGTAAAAATGTGCCAGTTGGGATGTGTTGCTCATCAGGAAAAGTACAAATAACCGAAATTGAAACACCACTTGAACCATTGCACGGTTTACTTATCGGTACAGATCCAAAGTCTAGCATGTTCCTGAAGTCAATTCGCACATTCAATTCATGTTTCCAAATGACATCATTTGAAGCAACAGAAATAGTAAACAATATTGCTGCAAACGGTCATCAATTAAATTCCACGTTCAAAATCAAAGGCCAAGTTTATCACAAAGTGCGCTCATTGCTGCCAATGCCAAACGAATCTCATAAATTTGTAAAAATCTACTTGATGGGTGGCGAGGACTCCGAACGTGCACTCGCCAATCGCGTGGATGCACGTTGCGACTATCATAATCTCAATTCACATTTTGCCAGGCGTATCGTCAGCGAGCTGGATGCTCTGTTAAATGAGCACAATGAATTATTGAAATTATTCAAATCACACATGCACAAACTACAAAGTGACAATCACGTTATTGTCATCAATCCTGATAGAACACCAGCTGGAGAGCATATATGTAGATTCAATGCACCTGTTGTTGCTGACATTGCTGGAATCATGGTTGGCGACCGTACAGCTACGCGACAAATCGCGATTTGAAGAAGAAATAATGATCTTCAGTTTATTAGTGATACCCATCGTTCATTTGACGCTCTCCAATATCCACTAATTTTCTGGAAGGGACAAGACGGATATTGTGTAAACATTAAACAACGAGATCCCGTAACAGGTAATTCAGTCATTATTAAGAACATAGTTAACTTGTTATTAAAGAATAAATCTTCATTTAATTTAAGTATATATTATTACAGGAGCCAAAACAAATAAGAACGTTAGCGCGAAGGATTTTTATTCGTATAGTTTGATGATTAGACGCGGCCGAGACATCATTTTTCGATGTCGTGAGCTTTGCCAACAATTTATGGTCGACATGTATGTGAAGATAGAGAGTGAACGACTACGATTCTTGCGATATAATCAACAAAAGCTGCGTGCGGAAGAATATATTCAACTTGCGAGATGCTATTGCGAACAACGCTGCCGAAATTGGTAATTCTGTTATCTTACCATCATCGCACGTAGGTAGTCCACGTCACATGCAAGAATACATACAGGGTGCTATGACTTTCGTGCGTGAATGTGGACGACCGTGTCTTTTCATTACTTTTACATGTAATCCAAAATGGCAGGAAATTACATCGTTGCTATTACCAATAAATTATGCAATACATCTTCATGACATAACAGCACGTGTGTTTAAACAAAAATTAAAGTCTTTAATCAGCTTTATTATAAAATTGCATATATTTGGCCCCACACGTTTTTGGATCTATTCAGTTGAGTGGCAAAAGCGTGGATTACCTCATGCTTTAATATTTGATATTGTTACTACAAACATGATTCATGGTCCGTGTGGGAATCTGAATCGTTCATCACCTTGCATGGAAGACGGAAAATGTACAAAGTGTTTTCCTAAAGATTTCATAAACGATACGTTCACAAATGTTGACGGATATCCAATATATCGTCGCAGAAGTACCGAAAATGGTGGACAATCGTTCATTAAAGCTATCAGTAACGCAGACATCGACATTGACGATCGTTGGGTGGTACCATATTCATCTCTGCTGAGCAAAACATTCAATGCTCATATTAATGTTGAGTCATGCAGTTCGGTGAAGAGTATCAAATATATTTGCAAGTACGTGAATAAAGGAAGTGATATGGCTGTATTTGAAAATACTAATGGAAATGCTCCTTCGGTGAATCAAAATCATGAAATTACGAATTACCAAATTGGCCGGTATATCAGTTCCAATGAAGCATTCTGGCGTATTTTCGGTTTTCCAATTCATGAACGGGATCCAGCAGTTATATTTAGCTGTCCATCTTAAAAACGGCCTGTGCGTTTATTTCACGGACGGTACAGCGCTTGATCGTGCTATAAATCCACCAAAAACTACGCTCACCGAATTTTTCGAACTGTGCGATCATGCGGATGCTTTTGGTGCCTTCGCACAAACACTGCTCTACTCTGAAGTTCCACGATATTTTACATGGGCTCAATCGAAAAAATGGATGCCCCGCAAGCAAGGGACACCAGTTGATGCGTGCCCCGGTTTATTCAAATCAAATAGTTTGGGTCGTGTATATACAGTCAATCCAAGGCTGAGTGCTTTTATCTGCGACTGTTGTTGGTGAATGTCACCGGACCATTGTCATTTCAAGATATACGCAAGGTAGATGGACAACAGTATCCAACGTATAAAGATGCATGCCTTGCACTAGGCTTGCTAGAAGACAACAATCATTGGGACAGTATGCTTGCTGAAGCAGCATTAAACTGTAAATGAACACAAATTCGTCTACCATTTGCTATAGTACTGACTACATGTTTCCTGGCCCGAGCACAAATGTTGTGGGATAATCACAAAGATTCAATGACTGATGATATACTGTATCGACATCGTACAAGGTGCAACGATCAAACGATATCGCTCAGTGATGCAATGTACAATGAAGCGTTGATTGCTATCGAGGATCATTGCATTGCTATTGCGATTTTACCAATCAGTCATTTCGGTCTGAGCTCACCGAATCGAAGTGCATCTGATTTACTCAACACAGATATGAATCGTGAACTACAGTACGATACTGTAGAAATGGCAGGCATTGTTAGTCGCAATGTTCCACTACTAAATTATGAACAAAAAGTTATTTACTACCGCATTATGCTGGAAGTTTCGGCAGGACAAGGAGTATTCTTTTTTCTTGATGCACCAGGTGGAACTGGCAAAACGTTCCTTATTTCGCTACTTCTTGCCGAGATACGATCAAAAAATGGCATCGCATTGGCCGTTGCATCTTCTGGCATTGCAGCAACTTTATTAGATGGAGGCAGAACAGCGCATTCAGCATTTAAGCTGCCATTAAACACTCAAAATAATCCAGATGCAGTGTGCAACATAGAAAAACAATCGTCTATGGCCACAGTGATGAAACATTGTAAAATTATTATCTGGAATGAATGCACTATGGCACACAAACATTCGCTTAAGGCATTCGACATTAAAGGATATAAAAAAAATCAACGATAAGCTGTTTGGCGGCACTTTGTTACTCCTTTCAGGTGATTTTGGACAAACACTTCCCGTTATTCCACGTTCGACGTACGCTGATGAAATAAACGCTTGCTTAAAATCATCGCGACTGTGGCGTAATGTTGGAAAAGTTCAGCTGACGGTGAACATGCGCGTTAAAATGCTTCAGGATCCATCCGCCGAAAATTTCTCTAAACAACTGTTAGATATTGGCGATGGGAAAGTTGCTGCACATGAAAATACTGGATGCATAAAATTACAGACGGACTTCTGCACAATCATCGACTCGCAAAATACTCTCATGGATAACATATTTCCCGATGTACACACACAATATGAAAATCAAAGTGCGATTTTGGCAGCAAAAATGTGGTCGTCAATGGGTTAAATTTAAAGATACAACAGCTCTTGCCTGGGGACTTGGTGTCATACAAATCTATCGATGCAGTTTGCGATACCAACGAAACTGTGAATTATCCAATTGAGTTTTTAAATTCATTGGATTTACCAGGCATGCCACCACACCATTTACAATTGAAGGTTGGATCTCCGATCATTCTGCTTCGTAACTTGAACCCACCACGGTTGTGTAGTGGCACACGATTAGTCATTAAAAAACTAATGAGAAACGTTATTGAAGCCATCATTTTCAATGGAAAGTTTCAAGGCGAAAATGTGTTGCTGCCACGAATCCCTATGATTAATACAGATGTGTCAATTAAATTCAAACGCAATCAATTCCCAATTAGATTGGCATTCGCTGTGACGATCAATAAGTCACAAGGCCAGACATTGTCTATATGTGCCTTAGATTTGGAAACACCATACTGTTCCCACGGACAACTATTTGTGGCATGTTCTTGCGTGGGAAGACCATCCAGTTTGTTTGTGTTGGCTAAAGACGGACTAACCAAGAATATTGTACACTCTATTGCGCTGAGAGATTAATAATCTGTTTTGTTGAGTAAACTTATAATTGATAAGTAAATCCCCGCATACTTATAGTAGATAGTTATTTTTATTGACCTGAAAAAATGTTTCCTAGAAATAATATACATGGTAAAACAACGTTTGCCTGGTCACCTAGTAATATTAGCTTTAACAATTGCGTCGATGTTCGGTAATGATTGAAGAAACGACCAATCAACAAGCGTGAGATTTAAATCAATAAAATTTGTTTTCCGAAAAAACCTTATACGGCAAGGTGCCATGCAACTGTCAGCACCACTAGATCGGACACACTCAAGGGATATAGACAGAGTTGGATGGTAAGGATCTTCAGGAAGTTATATTGGGCTTGCTCCGGATACAGTTGCTAGAGAAGCATCACGGTGGACGGTGGGATGTACGAGTAAGATATAAATGGGTTTATTGCACGCAGGCGAAGTTTAACGACTATTACACCAATGCTGTCGTTCGCTTCAACGGAAAAAGAGTTTAAATAATAAGTCAGAACGAACCGCAACCAGGACACCGCCACCACGAGATGGACGATCTGATCCATTAGTATTATATTTATTGTAATGTCTTCATGATGATTTCCAGAAGTAAAAAGTGATCGCATTATGTTATAATCGATAGTTGCACACATCGATACATTTTGTTAGTGTTACCACTAACCATACAGTATATCGATGTGCCAGTTCATACTACAGCCTGACGCCTTCCTTAGCTGGTACGTCCGCCGTCTCGTTTCCTTCGATGCCCTGGTGGCTGGGAACCCAGTAGATCCGCACTGACTTTGTCGTGCTTAGGATATCTAGTGCCTCCCTGCTCGCCAAGATACTTCTGGAACTGACCGCGGACGACTGCATGGATTTTATCGCCGCTTGGCTGTCGACGAATAGGTTAACCGCATCGTGTGCTCTTTCAGTGAGAAGAGCGACCTCTGCTGCTTTCCTGATGGCAAAAACCTCTGCCTGGAATATGTTGCAATGGTCCGGTAGCTTATATGACAGCCTTATCTCAGGGTCTGTACAGTATAGGCCCGCTCCTACTCCTCCGTCCATCTTGGAGCCGTCCGTATATATATTGAGGTGCTCAGTTTGGTCTTTTCCGATTTTCCGGTCTTCGGGTCCCAAAGATGCGGTTGTTTTTACGTCGAGGCAAGTTTGGGGGGTCATGTAATCAGTTGATCTGGTCATTTCCCTTCCAATTGAACTATGCCCGTATCCTTGTGGCGACAGATTTCCTGAAGCGATGATTCGTTGTGCTGCCTTTCCTGCAGTCAGACGAGCGTGGATGTCTAGGGGTTCGATTCCAAGTAGGGTTTCGAGTGCTTTTGTTGGGGTTGACCTCAGCGCCCCTATAATACAGAGCAGAGCCTGTCGCTGAGTCCTTTCCATAAGCTTATGATACGTTTTCTTTCCGATAACTTGCCACCACACTAAGACTCCATACAGCAGAGTTGGTCGCACCACCGAGATGTAAATCCAGTGCATCAGAGCCGGAGACAGGCCCCATGTGCTGCTGAGCATCTTCTTGGATGCGTAAAGCGCAATGGTGGCCTTCTTCACCCTTTCCAATACATTGGGTTTCCATGCCAGTTTACTATCCAGTACTGTGCCCAGGTATTTGACTTGTGTTTTTGGGGTTAGCCTAGTTTGATTGATCTTCGGGGGGGTCCATATCGGTACCTTGTACCTCTTGGTAAAGAGGATGAGGTCCGTCTTGTCTGCGTTGATACTGAGTCCTACTTCTTCCGCCCACTCGCGTATCTCCCTGAGTGTACGTTCCATTAATGAGCTGAGGGTCGATGGGCAAACAACCATAATAAGTATGCTTATGTCGTCCGCATAAGCTGTTATTATTGGGGCCTTCCTTTCGTATCTCTTGATGAGGTCGTCGACCACCAGATTCCACAGGAGGGGCGACAGGACTCCACCCTGGGGTGTGCCTCTGTGCGCCTCTTTTACCATGGAAGCGGTGCCCCACTCTGATTGCACCCGTCTGCAACCTAGGAGGTTCCTTATCCACAAGTTGATTGCTGGGTGTGTATTAGTTGCTACCAGGCGATTTGTTATTGCTTTCGTAGCCACGTCGTTAAATGCTCCGGAGATGTCCACGAATACTTCCAGTGCATACTTTTTATTGTGAAGGGCTTTCTCAATGGTAGCTACTACCGAGTGTAGTGCGGTCTCCACCGATTTCCCTTTGGTATAGGCATGCTGGTTGGTTGACATCAGTCCCTCTACCTCATTCCTGATGTGTAAGTCCAGCAGCTTTTCTAGTGTTTTTAATATAAAGAAGGTAAGGTCCTTGGGACTCGCATGGCTGCACTTTCCTGCCTTTGGGAGGAAGACAACTCTTGAGGTTCTCCATTGGATAGGGATATAGCCTTTACTTAGAAAAGCTGTGAATATTGCGGAGAGCCATGGGGTAATCGCCTCATTGGTCACCTGCATCATGGCTGGGAATACCCCTTCAAGTCCTGGTGCTTTTGTGCCCGCAAAGGAGTCTATTGCCCAGTGGATTCGCTTAGTGGTTAACAGATCTGTTGGGGGGTGTTGTTCCTCGGTTGCTAGGTCCTGGTGCTCTTTGGCATCAGCGACCTCGGTGCAACCAGGGAAATGTTCCTCCATTAGTGCTGTTAGGGCTTCATCACTGCCCTCTGTCCACTGTCCGCCATCTAGCTTTAATTGGCTTTGTATGGTAGGCTGCTTAGAGAGCAGCTTCCGAAGCCGTGCGGTTTCTGGTACTTTCTCGATGTTGGAGCAGAAGGTCCTCCACAAGTTCCGTTGTGCTTTGCGTATTTCCTTCTTGAAGCTCCTGAGTAGGAGTCTGTATTCCTCATAGACGATCCCTTCGTTCGCTTGTTTGGCGATCTTAAAGAATTCCTTGAGGTTGTCCCTTTGAAGAGAGTGATCCCGGTTCCACCAGAGTGGCTTGGACCTCTTCTTCGTCCTCGAGGGTTGGCACGATGTGTGGTAAGCGTCCAGTAACGCGTTGGATAGGGTCTCTAGATACTTCTCTATGTCCTCCGCGGATTTCACTGAGCCCGGACTCGCGAGCTTCGAAGTAACTGTCTTTTTTAACTTTTCCCAGTTTGTATTCCGGGGGTTTCTATAGACTGTTACCTTCGAAGAATGTTTGAAATCGCACTCAAACTGAATGTACTTATGTACGTTCCATTAATGAGCTGAGGGTCGATGGGCAAACAACCATAATAAGTATGCTTATGTCGTCCGCATAAGCTGTTATTATTGGGGCCTTCCTAGATACCATAGTACTTTTTCCCGTTGCAAGTGTTAGGTCTAGCACGTTGGATGAGGTCGGACCTACGAAGGTGTGCTCCTCCCCAACGTTTGCTATATATAGATTAGTTGCTAGTATAAAGTCACTCTTAGACTCACCTCTGTCATTGATGTCGGTGCTTCCCCACACATTGTGGTGGGCATTGGCGTCCGTCCCGACGACGAGTTGATGGTTTTTTGGTGCCGGCTTCTGTCACCAGACTCCTGAGTTCGTCGGGTGGTGCGGGTCTGTCGTGAGCCATGTAGCAGGAAGCCACCATAAGGCGCTTTTCCTCACTTTCCAGCATCACAACCGTCAGGTCATCCGTGCTGTAATGAGACATAAGGTAAGCATGGATTCCCTTTCGTACGGGTACGACGGTTCTGTTCCTGCTTACCGATGTTGAGTAGAACAGGTTGTGATTTGAGGACTTTAGTCCGGCCACTGAATTGCCTGTCGCAATCCAGGGCTCCTGGACTAAAGCTATGTCGGCGAGCCCTTGCTCCATGGCGATGAGGAGCTCCGCCGATGCTACCTTGCTTTTATGCAAGTTAAAGTTACTAGCGTCAGGTCGCCGTCTTCCTCTTCTTCGTCTTCAAGCGCAAGACCCTGGGCGGCCTCCACGATGGACTCGAGACCTAAGTCCTTTTCCACCTCGCCTGCCTGTAGGGTATGCGCGTCCTTGTCCTCGGGGTGGCGCTTTTTGAGGCGCAGGTAGACGCTTCCCATGCGCCACGCTATCTTCCCGAATTTGGGATACAGCAGATCCTCTGCTTCCTTGTTTATTTGGAGGATCACACATTGGCCCCCCTCGTTGGGTAGTGGGCTACCAATGTGTAGGATCCTTCAATCGGTCGGTGGCACGTCCGCGTTTTGCCGCTGAAGGAGCTTCAGCGCTCGGTCCCCCTGGATTGTGATGGGGAAGAGTACCTTCGCCTTAGGCTTGGACGGGATAAGCTCCCGGTCCACAACCTCCAGCTTGGCCCCCTCCCACATCGCCTCCAGTTGGCAGACCGTGCGCGTCAGCCACCTTAGGGTTGGATCGTCGTTGCACTTTAGGATCTTAACCCCATTTAGCCACCCAGCACCATCGAACGTGGGCATTGGGGCCGCGGGGTCTTCCTCCATATGTGCAAACAGTGCGTCGACGAGACGCGCGTGCACCAGCTTCCACTGTGCCGCTGACATCTTGCCGTTTTCCTTGCTACGGTCGATGAGTGCCACGATCAGATGTCGTTTGGTCACATCGCTGACCTTCGCTTTTGGTTTTGTTGGCTTCTTGGCCGCTTTCGGTGGAGGGGCTGCACTCTTGGGCCCGCGTTGCCGCTTGCTCGCTGGAGTGTCTTTAATGGCACTCTCAGTCGAGCGTTGCCTCTTGGTGGCCATCATCTCCTCCACCTTATTGGCATATTCACCATTCGACGCCCTCATCTGTGGCATCTGAGCGTAATGTAGCCGGCCCTCCTCTACTTGCTGCTCGGCCCAGGCTAGCTTGACCTTCTTCTCCTGGGAGATGTCTGCTTTACCTTGCAGCCGGCTTTTGATGTTGAGGGCCGCTTTGTATTGGACTTTGGCCTTCATCCCCTCCTTGGAACGCTTCGGCCCTTCCCTACGCAGGGAGCTGGTGCCTGGTTCCGGCGAGCGGAGAAGGCTCTCTTCCTCCGTCCTGCTTAGAGAGGGCACGCTCTCCAGATCCGTGTCTGTGTCGACTACGGCATCTGTGCGGCTCAACTTGCAGGCTACGGAGTGAGTTGTTTTTGTTGTTGTTGTGGCAGTAGCTTTACAACTGACCTGGCCTGCTCCCGCCAAGTCTGAGGTGTGACCGCTGGCGACACGCAGAGAGGATTGCTCCTCCCCGTGCCCGCCGGTGGTAGCAGTCACGCTTCCCACCGACGTTTGGGTTGACATCCCAACCCGTGCTTGATCCTTCTTCGCCTCCATAGTTGGCCCGAGGGTCCATACTAGTTAATATTTTTCGGGGTTACCACCCCCCAAGCATTTAAGGCCTGACCGCCAGGCACCTCTAGCCATGGCCCTGGTTCGCTTCTTTGAATCGGGAAGACGCCGGACCATAGCCTTAGCTAGACACTGCATTACCCCGGACAGAGCAAGCGACAGTGCATTACCCTTGTCCGGGGCCCAGCCGGCACCCTCGTGGAGGGTTCAGCTAGAGGATTTTCGCCAGCCTGAAAGCCTCTAAGTGCGAAACATATTTGCAGCTTAGGGCTAAGTTTGACCCTTGAAAACCATGCCGCTATGGATTTGTCGCTGTTCTTAGATGCTTGATGCTTGATGCTAATATATTATAACAGGTGTTGTGAGCTGCGTGTCCAATATTCTGCACAGTTCGAGGAACGTGAACGTGGAAGGAGATCTGGGACTTCATAGGTTATGTAGAGTCTTGTATGCCTCATCACCAAGTGATCTTAAAAGCACATGCTTCCTAGTGTTGTCATTCGAGCAACCTATCTCAGTTAAGTGAATGTCCAGCATTTCCTTCCAGATTTTCCATGCCATTTGAATCAGCAAAACCCCGTTACATTTGCTGGCCTCGTGTATACTGCTGCGGCTTCATTTACAGCGCTGCTGCTACGGTAGCCGGCGCGGCTGTTCCAGTGACTTTGCATAATGATGCGTACAAAACACTATGCAGATTTATTTATTTTATATGACTTTATTTTTTCAATTGCTTGTTTTGAAGCAAAAGGACGGCAGAATGTGAGCGAGTTAAGAAGATGAAAAATATTAGATGCAATCCCTGTGTATTTAACATGTCTGACAAATTGTGAGTAACAGCATGTATGTATATTGAAAATTAAATTGCTAATAGTCAAAAAAGGAATTTTTGCACCTACATTTGAACCTACATCCTTACCCCGATGTTTTGTTACGCGCACGTTACGAGCACATTTGTGCTGTTATGCGCAAAAATTTATTTCTTGCCAACGTTCTGATAGCCAAATCGGAATGCGTCAGCTGTTTGCGCGAATCCGAAACGTGTTGTTGCCCTGACCAATTATTTCCGACCCAAATTTGAGTTTGTTAAGTGAGTAATGTTAATTCATTAAGTCTTTTTTTTTGCTTTTGCAATTAAGATTCGTTATGTTGTAAGGCCGTTTACTTTTCATTTCGTCGAGGACAATGTTTTCGTTTTGAAATCGAAGAAATCTTGCGGAATATGAAAACGGGAGCAGCAATTTATGTGATTTCAAAGGTAAATCGAAAAACTTTTGTGAAAGTGAAAACCTGAAAGTTGATTTTTCCTCGTCGCCAATGTGCAATGTCTTCATGCTGTATGCTTCATGCTTCCAGAAGTATAATTTATTCAATCCAATCTTACGTTCTAATCGATAGTTGCATACATCGATACATTCAGTTAGTATTACCACTAACCATACAGTATACAGATGTGCCAGTTCATACTACGAAAGCGTCACACACGGGCTAGCGCGTTGAGTACCCCAGAGACTTCGGCTGTGGCGTTCGGGTACTGACGCGTCATCAGAGAGAGAACGCAGAGAGAACATCTTTGCGTGTGTTAATACACACGCAATATGTTTCGACAAAAATATGTGATTGTAGGCTGTTTTCGTTTTCAGATTTTTTAAACGCTTTCTGGTTTCTTGTTCTGTTGTGCCGCCAGCATGTTTTAATGTATGGGTGCACATGCATTCTCACATACTTTGCGTGTGTGTGTTTAGTATTGCTGGCCGCTAGAACTGAAATTTGAGTTTGGTTCTTGTTTTTGGGTCTATACATTCGTATATTGCATGAGGGTATTCAAAATTACAGTTGTCTTGATGTTTGGTGACAAGCTTCATTACCCTTTTTGCTGGAGAAGCGGCGGGCAAAGAGCTAGATGTAGCAGTCACTGTCGGTGCAAGAACAGAGCTAGAGCCAAGAAATTTTGATCACAGACTTCTGTGATATGTCACTGTTACAAGTGTATATCAAAACTTCGCCCCGCTCATTTCCGCCCCCACAAAGGACGAAAATCTGTGGCATCGCCAATTTCAAAGATACGAGAAAACCATCGTAGAGAATGACTAGTTTCGGTCGCAGCAGCAACTCACAACGTTCCCCTTCGTTTTTTCGTATATCTATTTTTCTTATTATTTGACAATGAGTTCCTGCTGTGCAAAACGTTGCGACGTTAATCGTTCACTACCTCCACAGCAAACGTTTGTTTTCTGCTGGTTGTGGACAACACTGCGGTCTCAACTGAACTTTTTGGAATGGCAGGGCTGTAAAAGGCGACATGCGAATTTTCATGAGACAAACTCATTATGAATTTGCTGCTATGTACTCTGGATTCCAGCTGCTACAGGATAAGTTTCTCTCAATAGAATCTCATTTTAAAAAACTTAGCTTTTAGCTGAGTCTCTAAAGAGAAAGAAGGGGAATAGTTTGCCCAATAATATTGGCGTTAATTTTCTTGCCGTCCAGGTTCCACCCGCTCCTCCAATTACCTCACCGGCCTTGATTGATTTTGGTGCCAAGGAACTTGTAGCCAACACTGTTTGAGCACTAGGCGCTAATAGGGACGGACAGACGGACGCACGGACGGACGGACGGGCAGACAGACATGGCTCAATCGACTCGGCTATTGATGCTGATCAAGAATATATATACTTTATGGGGTCGGAAACGCTTCCTTCTGGACGTTACACACATCCATTTTCACCACAAATCTAATATAACCCTATACTCATTTTGAGTATAGGGTATAACGAGGAGGAACGTCGTGAGTCGCAGCTACGACCGCGACTCTACATTTATACCCGATACTCAGTCAGTATGGCTCCCCTCCGCCAGAGGGCACACATAATGCACGACAAAGAATGTGTGAGAGAGACAGAAAATGAGTAAGCGGCACGGCTACGCTACGTAGCCACTGAAATTTAATTTGTTCCTTCGGGCTATAATAATGATCCGATCTGATCCAGATTCCGCAGATTGGTTTTCTCGTATCTTAAAATTTGTAGATGCCTCAGATTTTCGACCTTTGTGGGGGCGGAAGGGGTCGGTTCGAAATTTTGAAATGCACTTGTAACAGTGTGATATCACAGAAGTCTGGATAAAAAATTTTGTTACTCTAGCTCCTATAGTCTCTAATATCGGGACGGACAGACAATCATGAATATGTATACATTTGTGGGACCGGAAACGCCTTCTTCTGGGTGTTACACACATCCTCTTCCACCACAAATCTAATATACTCCTAAACTCTTCGAGTACCGAGTATAAATCGAGGGGGAACGTTGTGAGTTGCTGCTGCGACCGCAACTCTACATTTATACCCGATACATAGTCAGTATGGCTACATTAAACGACAAAAAGTGCGTGCGAGAGAGACAGAAAATCAGTCAGAACGTGTCGACGGGCGCTGCGTAGCCACTGCAAATTGATTTGTTACTTTCGGCTATAATAATAATCCGATCTGATTCGGATTCGGCAAGATTCGGCAATCTGGTAGATATGGCCATTCTCTATGATTGTGCGTTTTTAATTTTCTCCTATCTTCAAAATTATGGTTGCCACAGATTTTCGTTGTTTGTGGCTGCGGAAGGGGGTGGGCCGAAATTTTGAAACACACTTGTAGCAGTGAGCTATCAACAGTGAGCTCTGCAGTGAAAAATTTCAAATAGTTTTGTAACAGTGAGAGCTCTACAGTCAGGTCTAATAGTCTCTGAGATCTGTGGATGTCACAGATTTTCGTCCTTTGCGGGGGCGGAAGGGGGTGGGGCGAAATTTTGAAACAAACTCGTCAAGGTCCGATATTCCAGGAGTGTGGATACCAAATTTGGTTGCTCTAGCTCTTATAGTCTCTGAGATCTAGGCGCTAATGTTTTGCGCTATGCAAAGCCGGCTATGATACGTGTGTGTTAGAGAGAGATAGGGCGAGAAAAAATGAAATTGTTTTCTTCATTCTGGCTATAATAAAGATACGATCCAATTCAGATTCTGCAGTCGAGAAGATATGGTCATTCTCTACGATTCTGTGTTTTTGGTTTTGTCGTATCTTTAAAATTGTGGATGCCACAGATTTTCGTCCTTTGTGGGGGCGGAAATGAGAGGGGCGATGTTTTGAAATATACTTGTAACAGTGACATATCACAGAAGGCTGGATACAAAATGTCGTTGCTCTAGCTCTTATAGTCTTTGAGCACTAGGCGCTGATAGGGACGGACAGACGGACGGACGGACAGACGGACAGACAGACATGGCTCAATCGACTCGGCTATTGATGCTGATCAAGAATATATATACTTTATGGGGTCGGAAACGCTTCCTTCTGGACGTTACACACATCCATTTTCACCACAAATCTAATATACCCCAATACTCATTTTGAGTATCGGGTATAAAAAAGAGAAGACAGGTAAAATATAACACAGGCGGTGACTTTAAGCTTATAGTACACAGTTAAGCGCTCAAGCACAAATAAAAATCACAATAACAACAAGCGTACAACCGCCAACGGTTTAGACACAGAGAGACAAAAGAAACACAGATTGTTAAGAACAGAGTATGTATGAGAATAAGAAGAAGGTAGATAAAACCAGATAAATAAAAATGTGCGGATAAGGTAAGAATGCACATAATTGAAACTATAAATAAATACAAAAAAAAAGCATAATGCGTATGCACAGATAGCGAACTGACTGCACGATCGGTTAAAAGCACAGGGAATAATTAAAATACAAAATTATTTTCTTTAAGAAACGAATTAAACAATTTTTATGAGGAGCGAAGTTAAGCACGACCGTCAGCAACAATAGATATCGATATGTTTATGCGGCTCAACAAACCAGGGCTATGTACGTCACCCTTGATCAAGTTGTGCATAAAATAAACACCAAGCATTTTTCTACCATTAACTAAGGATGGAAAAGCAATCTATTAGGTTAAGATAGCAATCTCACACTGCTGAGTGGTAACGCGCTATGTTCTTGGATGTGATTATTAAAAATAACACAAAGTCCTTTGAATCACTTACAGAGCGCGCCAAATAAAACTCCAAACTCAAAATTGAAAAATTGAAAACAGGGAAAATGGCACAGAGTATGTGAACAAGTATTTTTTGAACGCGAGCGGCATACAAAAGCACTTGCCAGTTCCTTACCCCCCTCAGCAAAACGGTGTAGCCGAGAGAGCCATACGAACAATTGTAGAGATGGAAAAAAGTATGATTACACAGCCCCACAAAAAAAAAAATTGTCGTGCGCGGCTGACCAGAGTATCATATCCCTATGTATTTTGGGGCCCTGAACACGAATCCAAGGTAAGATTTGCTCCATCACGTCAGGTTTTTTTTCTAACCTCAAAAAACCAATATGATCGAAACATGGTGGAAATTCATTTGAAAAATTCATCGGATTTGCTTGAAACTCGTCACTCGGGGGCTTTTTGGCCATTCAAAGCCCGGAAAGGACGCAAGCCTTCAGTAAAAAACCTGCGGGTATTCTGATCTCGCGCATTTGTTTTGGATAAGACAAAAAAAAAAAAAAAATTTTTTTTTTTTTTGCTATTCCCTTGCAGCAAATGCTTACCGACTTTACGATCGAGAAGTGGACAATAATAAAAAGGCGAAATGACAATTTCAACATTCCAACATGCTTCGCCTTGAGTCAATTGAATTTCCAGATCAAAACTTTGAAAGCTGATCATGCAGACCCCAAGTGGTTCAGATGCAGTACAGCGTGGGCGTAGCAGACCCAAAATCATCCGCAACGGTTAACCTGGGCCGAAAAATGAGTACCAGGCAGTGCTCAATAGTCTCCTCAATCAGGTGGATGACACTGAAAGACCGCAGTCAGTTGCTGACGCATTGCAAAGAATCAATGCAAACGGAAGACGACGCTCTAATGGAAAATGACACGTGGTAGTTGTGTGAACTCCCTCCAAAACAAAAAACAATTTTTCATCAAATGGGCTTTTCGGATTAAGAAAAAAAAGAATGGTTACATCGAAAAGTTCAAATCTCGCTTGGCTGCTCGAGGCTGTGGGCAACAATTTGGATTAAATTATTCAGGCAGGCTCCGTTTTTCATTTACTTTTTCATTTTCAGCCAAAACGTTTCGTTTTCGTTTTAAGGTGCTCCAGTTTTCACATATTTTTGTTATCGATATGATACATTTTGAAGTCCGAATTAAATTGGGTGGGAAACAGCTGTGCTCACCCAGATGTTCTGTTAAGCGCATGTTACAAGCACAGTCTGAGCTGTTACATGCACAGTTGTGCTGTTATGCGCAAAAATTTATTACTTGCCAACGTTCCGATAACCAAATCGGAATGCGCCAGCTGTTTACACCAAAACGAAATTTGTTGTTGCCGTGGCCAATTTTGTCCGAACCAAATTTGAGGTTGGGTTAAAATAAAATTATTTATAAAGAAAGCACAAGTTAAATTACCCTGATATAGGTGTCAAGTTTATGTTAATGCATCAATAAGTCATCTATTTCCTTTTGCAATCAAGGTTCGTTTTGTTGTATAAAAAGCCGTTTACTTTTCATTTCGTCAACGAAAATGTTTTCGTTTTGAAAACGAAGAAATCTTGCGGAATGGGAAAACGGAAGCCCCAATTTATGTGATTTCAAAAGTAAATCGGAAAACTTTTGTGAAAGTGAAAAACGGAGCCTGGCTGATTGTGAAACTTTTCACCTGTTACTCGGTACGCAACCATTAGCATGTTCTTCCCAATAGCTGCAGAAAAACCACTTTATATATATATATATATATATATATATATATATATATATATATATATAAAATGCTTACCTGAAAAGAAAACTTTGTACATTTTGTACTTTGGCAGCCTCAGAATTTTATTGACAAGTATCATCCAGAAAAAGTTCTAAAGGCAATTCACGGACGGGGAAGTCTGGAACAAAACGCTCGACGAGGCATGCTTTTACGTCATGAAATATCAACAAACATACAGCTATATTGCAGTCTACGTCGACGATTTAATACATACACATGTAGCTCTATCTATGGCTGCTAGAGTAGTTGGTCAACTGTTGCAGCTCGCAGCATATTGCCCAAAACCCAGTACATCACAAACGCACAAAGCACATTGATATTAAATATCATTTTGTACGAGAAAAAGTAGAATTTAATGAAATTGTACTGGAATATGTATCCACAAGCGGCAATGATGCAGATCTACTAATAAAACTTCTTGGAATGACACAATTAAACATTCGTTAGTTTAAAATGATTATATGTACACCTAATACACCTTCTGTTTTTACACGGTAGATTGGTTCCTGAAAAAACCGTGTAAAAAAGACATTGATCGTATGCAAAAATAGGTGATTGGTTCCTAATCTCTAAAACCTATTAAAATTAGGGAAAAAATTAGGAAACGTTGGAAAAACAATTTTGAGTATAAAAATGTCTTTACCAAACACGTCTGATTGCATTGATAGTTCACAAAATACTAACACATTTATATTTAAAAAATGTAATCCCTTAAATTTCCACAAAAAGGGAATCCCCGTAAAATTTTGCTATCTGCAATTGCTCTAACCAGTAAATTTGCTTGTATGTATGTATGTATACGCAAAACAAACGAAAGAGACAAAAAATATGTACATATTCTCTTTATGCTCTTTCTTGTTTTCGTTTGATTTCTAGCTGTTTGTGCGCTGTGTGTTTTTATCTATTTGTCTTGTGTTGTTTTGAACCGTGCTAAATGGAATAAAATCGTGTAAAAAAATTAAAGTGTTTGATTTTCAAACCGTGTTATTTCAAAACCGTGTAAAAACAGAATTAGGTGTATACATACATACATACATGCGGGAGCCATCGGGTCTAATGTCCCTGCAGTACCAGCAGTGAGCGATGACGAATGTCATCTACATGTCATCTAGGCGTTGACGCCAGCCAAATCGAACCCTTTGTTTTTTCTTTTGTTTCTTTCTTTTTCGCGCGTGCCGAACGTAATTCGGTTCTGCCGACCGTGCGCAGTAGCAGAGAACTTCGTTTTATCTTTTCGTCTCCTTTGCGCCTGCGTCGGCAGAACTCTTTTGCTTTGTTCTTTGCTATTTGCAAGCGTCAAACGAAGTTTTAATAAGTGAAATTAAGTAATCTGTGATTATTATTAATATCAGGTAAGTGCAGTTTTTAAATAATTAATAATATGTGTTGTGCGCGTGTTAAATAAAGAAAATTCAATTGTATAAAAGGTTAAATTTATGAAAAACTGTGTTCAAATTATATTAATGTTTCGCTGCATTCACATTATATTTCTTTATTCTTCTCTTATGCTCGGGAATAAAAGAAGAATAAAGAAATAGAATGTAAATCCGTATTAGCGAATTAAATTGTTATAATCTGTGGTGGTCACGAAATTGCAATTTGTGAGCAGTCCAGCAGCAAAACAAACAACAAAAGAAAAGCAACAAAAAGTAACCCTTATTTGTGCGGCTTGGCTCGAGCAGGTACATTTTTTTTTGCGCGTGTTTTGTTTTTGTTGTTGGAGGAAATGAACAGCCCACCGCTGACCTACAGTGAACATTGTTATTTTTGTTGAAACAAACAACCGTTTTAAAAATCGAACAAATTCTTTCTTTTTATACAATTGTTTAAAAAAAACTTTAAAAAAAAAATAATAATTAATTAATTAACATATCCATATTATTTCAGCGGCGGTGAAGATGAAAATACCCAACGAGCCAGCTGAAAAAGTGTTTCGGAAGGCTATTCACAATATAAAGAATAGTTATTTTCAAAAAGGGCGCAAGGGAAAAAAATTCAAAGCAATGGCATCTTTAGACAATAATTAATAATAATTTTTAATAAATAAAACTAATTGGAAAAATAACAATTGAATGTATTATTTTTTTATATTAAATGTATGATTTTTCGTGAAACATCATCACTTATTAAGTGCATGATTTTAGCCGAAAAATCATCACTTATAAAATGCATGATTTTTCGGGAAAAATCATCACTTATAAAATGCATGATTTTTAGGTAAAAGTCATGCACTTAATAAGCGATGATTTTAGCCTAAAAATCATGCATTTTTAAGTGAATTTTTCGGCTAAAATCATCGCTTATTAAGTGCATGACTTTTACCTAAAAATCATGCATTTTATAAGTGATGATTTTTCCCGAAAAATCATGCATTTTATAAGTGATGATTTTTGCCTAAAAATCATGCATTTTATAAGTGATGATTTTTCGGCTAAAATCATCGCTTATTAAGTGCATGATTTTTCGGCAATGCTCGATGACAATGTCATCGATTATGCCCTAGGACATCTCCATGTTAAAGTAAGCTGCTCAGCGTATGGCCGGTCATCAATTATGTCATCGGGGGTAGTGACGCGGTCATCGACGTGTCAGCAGCTGAGTCATTGATGACCCGTACTGCAGGGGTGATTAAATTTTGACTCAATCGAGAATATATTGCGTGACCATTCAGAATCACCCCAATTTGATTTGAAATGGGTTTTGGCAGATGTCCTTGCCATTAAAGCCACCTCCTTGGCCGACATTTAATAGTTCGATCCGAAATATCATTTTACATAAGGTTGCAGCACCTTTAATGCTATCTTAACATTTTTAAACCGATCCTGAGGCTCGTTTTTATAACACGTTCTTTTCTTACCCCATTGCCAAGATGTTTACCACAAAATATTAATTAATTTTTAATTTAAAAAAAATTATTAGTTTTAGTTCACAGGAAAAAATTAACTAATTGGATAAAATTTTGTTTTGGTTGTAGTCTTTTTCTAATTAAAAATAATTTGTTCTTCAGTTTGCTCAAAATTACCGAAAAAGCTTTACAGCCGTGTGATATTAAAAATAATTTATTTATTAGTATATGAATATGTCAGAAAAACCAATTAGCATTCAATTTTGTTTAAAATTGATTTAACGACAAGACAAAATAAAAAGTAGACGAATAAAATAATATTTGCTAAAACTACCGACTAGAGAAGCACTTTTAGGGTGCGGCTTTTTTTTGTTTCTGGGTCTAGAAATTTGAAAATAACTTGAAAACTAAAGTACTAAACTAGTGTTAGTCTTTCTTTAAAATTTTTCGAAATATAATTAATTGAAGATGGTGGGAATTCAGCGTTTTGCCGTCAAAACAAAAAGTATTTTACACCCACCAAAGTATGAAACACAATGTGCCACAGCTAAAGGTGGCCGGTCCACCTAGTATAAAATACAAATTAAATTAATAATTTCCTTCTGACTAAAATATATTCATATTTCTAGTTGCCTCTCTGAGTTTATCCATGGTTTGGTTCGTGCAAATCATTTCGGGTGTTCTTTCCAACCCAGAATAATAACCAAGAATTTTACTATTTTTTCATGTGAAGAGTCTGGGCTGCTCACAAAGATGGAAAAAGAGGGCGAAACCTAAAATAAGCCAAATCACTTTATGATTATTTTTTTTTTTAATTTATTTATTTTCATATTTAATTTCTTAAATAAAATAATCTAAAATAAGTGAAAAATTCTTGATTTGATACTTATTGTTTCATATCTTTCTATTACATAAAATAGTTTTAAGTCGTCGTCGTCATCAGAAATTATATTTTTGATAGCTCTTGAAAAATCGCGGTCCATCGAGGTCAATTTTTTTGCTTTCTTTTGAAACTTTCATCAGTGTAATGTTATTAGAATTAGTTAGTACTGCAGCAGTTTTATTTGAGACAATTTTTTCTGCACGTAAATTCTTGATAAATCGCATTTTTTATAGCTTTAGCAAGTAAGACGGTGCTTGGCGCACGAGCGGAGCGAGTGTGCAGGGGTCTCGCTCCCTAATTTTATATACATAAATAAATATACTATATATTTATATATGTTGCAACGCAGGTCTCGATTTTCCGGACATTTTATTTTTTATTTTAATGCTAAAGATATTTAAATATTTATATATGTACACCTAATTCTGTTTTTGCACGGTAGATTGGTTGCTGAAAAAACCGTGTAAGAAAAGACGTTGATCGTATACGCAAAAAAAACGAAAGAGAAACAAATATGTACATATTCTCTTTATGCTCTTTCTTGTTTTCGTTTGGTTTCTAGTTGTTTGTGAGCTGTGTGTTTTTTTTATATATTTGTGTTGTTATTTTGAACCGTGTTAAATGGAATAAAACCATGTAATAAATTTAAAGTTTTTGATTTTCAAACCGTGTTATTTCAAAACCGTGTTATTTCAAAACCGTGTAAAAACAGAATTAGGTGTATACTGAATTTATTATATAGAAATTTTTAAAACTTTGTAAAATTTTTAAAAAATTTTCATTTTTCAACTTTTTAAAAGCTTTTTCCTCTATTTTATTATTCGACTTCTGGTTAACCTTTCTCGGATCGAAAAAGTGTCCGAAAAAAAATAGTTTATTTTCTCAAGGACTCATGCGAGATCTAACTCTTAACCGGCGGCCGGCTGCTGATTTGGAAAACCTCTCGACTTCAACCATCGATGGTATCGATAGCGTTACCAATTTTTTTTGACAATACTAGTGTGCGTATTGAGCTTGTAATATAAGACAATAGAGTCTGATTTTACTAAATTTTCTTACAACATCCATTTTTTGTATGCCAGTGTGTTTCATGCTCAGCCAGGATTAGCTATGACTGATCGGGTTAGTAGTTTGCCAGTGGATAATTTCAAGAATTTTGGTTGAATAAATCGTGAATAGGTGGAACATGTTTAAGACGAGAGTTCTCAATGAGTCAGTTCAAGTGTTAGATATTCAAGACGGTGTCAGATTGTACAGAGGGGTCAATTTAATGCTGTCAGATTAAAGATTAATATGAGACTGTTTTCGATCGAAAATGAAAATCAATGCAAAACTGATTGTGACGAGGATTATATTAACGCTAGCTTACCCAGGAATTTTTTTTTCTGCCATTTAAATCATCAATATTAATTACTAAGATGTTTTTTTGTCAGTCTGTGGTTAGCCAACATAAATCGGCTCCATGGTCTATGCCATGTATAATTTTTTGTGTAAAAAAAATTGCTGTTCCCAAATCTAAGCGGCAAACTTACATCGTTTGCCCTTGCCATATATTGATTTTTATTGCGAATGCCAATCTAATAGGAAATTGAACGCGTTTTAAATCATCAAAGAACTCGTTGTCCTCCACTTTGAAACCAGCTCTTTCCATTGAAGCTTTCAACCGTAGCTTCTGTTCATCTTTTGAACCGCTAGTCGGAAAGCCCCGCTCATCAAAGTCTTTAAATTGTTCAAGTTTTAAATTTCTGAATGTAACCATTCATCAATCCCAGTTTTTACAACAGTTGTAACGTGTTTGCTACGCGTAATTTCGGATTGAATGTATAATTTGAAGAATTGCAATAATTCATTGTGCTTGTTCAATAAGTCGTCCAGCTCGCCGACTATGGCCCTAGCTTTTCGCGATTTGAGGTTGTATTGTAGTGTATCCTTAACATGCATCCACGGAATTGCCGAGTGTACACGATTCTCATCTTCGCAACAGTCCGTCATTTCGGATCAACAAAACACACTTTCAAAATGATTTAAGAGAAAGTTCAACCCCGTTTGAAAGTTATCTATTTATCCCACTTTACACAATTGGCTGAAGTGTCTTCGCCTTTAGTTAGTTTGTTACGCGCACAAAATCATCTATTATCTGTAACAGTAATTTTATTCCAAACTTCCGATAACCTAATCGGGCACCAAAGCTTTTTGCCTCAAGAAGAAGAGTGTTTCTGTCCTAACCAATTATATCAGATCAAAATTTGAGATGGGGTAAACAAAATAATTATAGGCGAGCGGGAAAGGCATTCTGGTAGATATAGTAATTTTCTATGATTCTATGTTTTCGGTTTTCTCGTATCTTCAAAATTGTGCTGCCACAAATTTTCGTCCTTTGTGGGGAGAAGGGGACGTGGCAAAATTTGTAAGTAAACTTGATTTAGTTTGATATTACAGGAGCCTACACACAAACTTTGCTTGCTCTTACTCTGAGAACTAGGCGTCAAACAAGACGGAGAGACAGACAGACGGACGAACAGACAAACATAGCTTTATCGACTCGGCTATTGCTGCTGATCAAGAATATAATCGTATATACATTATGGGGTCGGTCACCTTCCAGGTGTTACAAATTTAATACACCCCTATACTTTTTCAGTATCGGGTATAAAAATGCACAAGACAAGATAAATTTTTATAGTAATGTAAAAAAAAGGAAAAGTAAATCTACTTTTAATGTTTTGTTTCTTTCTTTAAGAGCTGTTTTGTTTTATAAAAAGGCGTTTAACTTTAAACTCGGTGAGAAACATGTTTCGGTTTTGAAAACAAAACAGCTTGAGTTTTGCGAAAATCGGAGCACCAATTTTTGCGTTTTTAAAATTAAATAATTTTTTTGTTATACATTAAAGAAGAATATCGTCCTTATAATTGATACTCTGTTAAAGAATTTAAATATGAAAAGAAATCTTTAGCTATGCAGTTTTTGGCTTCTATTTTGTTTCGACCTCTTATTCCATATCTGTCAGCTTGCGTTTTAGTCTTAATCATGACGATATTTATTAAAGCTGAGAGAAAACACATTCGGACTGATTTGTACGAACACCACAACTACTAAAAAAAAATCAACTGCATTCAGCCAGATACGAAACTGTTTTTAAGGTAATAGTTTTCCATGATAGATTGGTAAACAATGTGGTAAGCACACTGCGCCGGGCAACGCCTCCGAGTCTAGGGGCCGTACGTTCAATAAGTCTTTTGCAGCTGGTCGCTCTTCGATTTAGATTAGGTACCTGTCACGCTTAGGCCGGTTTCGGCCCGTTGTGATATCGCTTGGGATCTTCCCTTTCCTGCATAGCGAGACTTAATGGACGATATTGCAGTTGTTTCCTGCTAGGTCAAGGCTCTTGAGGCATAAGATGGCATTTAACGCATCATTTGGAGTGGTGCGAAGGGCTCCACTGATGCATAGGGAGGCAGTTCTCTGAACTTTGCCCAGTTGTGTGGTGATCTTCCGTTTTGATAGGGTCGGCCACCACACTGTAACTTCGTAAAGTATTATTGGTCTGGACATCGATGATGTCACCGCCCTTCATATGAACAATTGATCGATGAGCATCACCAAGTGACGGTCTACCCCCAGGTCCAGCTCCCTCGATATCAAGGAAAGCTTTTAATGAGTATTTTGTTTTGAGATGCAGAGTTTTTTCTCTACCACTGAGACACCTTCATGAAGTGGCGTTTCCGTGGATTTTCCTTTCCGGTAGGCATGCTGTGCGCCTGAGGGTCTATAGTTTTCCTCAGTTGTAGCCTGACAAGTCTCTCAAAAGTTTTCAGGAGGAGGGACGATAGGCTAATTGGTCTTAAGTATTTTGCAGTTGAATGTGAGGCTTTCCCTGCTTTGGGTATGAAGACTATCTTAGCCAAGCTTGTGGTATTGTACATACTGCCAGTATCTTCCTGAAGATACATTGTAGCCAGTTGACGGCCATGTCCCCGGCTTTTTGTAGTTGGGACGGAATTACCTGATCCGGACCTGGCGATTTGAAGCGGTTTACTGCCCAGCTTATGTCCCGTTTTATTGTTTAGAGTTTATAGTTCAACTATGATCAGTTAAACTGTGTAGAAAGAAGAATGTACATGCCGTAGTCAGACAGTGACCTGTTAGTATTCCCACAAAAAATCTGCAGTCCTTTCGTGGTAGGTGCAGTAGGTAGTGGCTGCGTTTCTCACTGCGTTCTTTGCACATGATATTCGAGGTTCTGCAGGTGGTGGTAGTCCTCCACCTACTTTCGGTTTGTGATCTGGCCTGCTTCTCTAGATCGCTTTGCAACGTTCTAAGGGAGACAGGCACGTTCTCGATTCTCCTTATCTCTGGGTCTGTGCATGTCCTTGTGGCGACATGTTTCCTGATGCGATTAGGCGCTGTTCTGCCTTTCCTGCAATCAGGCGAGCGTGAATGTCCAGGGGGTCGATTCCAAGTACAGTTTCGAGTGCTTTTGTGGGGATTGACCTCAGCGCCCCTGTAATACAGAGTAGAGCCAGTCGCTGATTCTTTTCCATAAGCTTATGGTATGTCTTCTTTTCGGTAGCTTGCCACCACACTAAGGCTCCATACAGCAGAGTTGGTTGCACCAACGAGATGTAAATCCAGTGCATTAGAGCAGGTGAGCATCTTCTTGGATGCATAAAGCGCAATGGTGGCCTTCTTCACCGTTTCCACTACATTGGGTTTCCATGCCAGCTTGCTGTCCAGTACTGTGCATAGGTATTTGACCTGTGTTTTGGGGTCAGCCTAGCTTGGTCAATTTTCGGGGGGATCCATTTCATTACCTTGTACCTCTTGATAAAGAGGATGAGGTCCGTCTTGTCCGCGTTGATACTGAGTCCTACTTGTTCCGCCCACTCTCGTATCTCCCTGAGTGTAAGTTCCATTAAGGAGCTGAAGGTCGATGGGCAAACACCCGTAATAAGTATGCTTATGTCATCTGCATAAGCTGTTATTTTTGGGGCCTTCCTTTCAAATCTCTTGATAAGGTCGTCAACACCCTGAGGTGTGCCTCTGTAAGCGCCTTTTACCATGGAAGCGGTGCCCCACTCCGATTGCACCCGTCTACAACTTAGGAGGTTCTTGATCCAAAGGTTGATTGCTGGGTGTATGTTAGTCGCTTCTAGGCGGTTTGTTATTGCGGTTGTGGCCACGTTATTGAATGTTCCGGAGATGTCAACAAATACTCCCAGTGAATACTTTTTATTGTGAAGGGCTTTCTCAATGGTAGCTACTACCGAGTGTAGTGCGGTCTCCACCGATTTCCCTTTGGTATAGGCATGCTGGTTGGTTGACATCAGTCCCTCTACCTCATTCCTGATGTGTAAGTCCAGCAGCTTTTCTAGTGTTTTTAATATAAAGAAGGTAAGGTCCTTGGGACTCGCATGGCTGCACTTTCCTGCCTTTGGGAGGAAGACAACTCTTGAGGTTCTCCATTGGATAGGGATATAGCCTTTACTTAGAAAAGCTGTGAATATTGCGGAGAGCCATGGGGTAATCGCCTCATTGGTCACCTGCATCATGGCTGGGAATACCCCTTCAAGTCCTGGTGCTTTTGTGCCCGCAAAGGAGTCTATTGCCCAGTGGATTCGCTTAGTGGTCTTTCGAGGACTCTCCAGCCAGATACCAAAGTACTCTTTCCCGTGACGAGAGTTAGGTCTAGCACGTTTTACGAGGTGGGACCTACGTTTTAATATAAAGTCTAGGAGTGACTCACCTCTATCATTGATGTCGGGGCTTTCCCACACATTGTGATGGGCGTTGGCGTCTGCGCCAATGAGAAGTTGGAGATTTTTCGAGCCGGCTTCTGGCACCAGACTCCTAAGTTCTTCCGGTGGTGCGGGCCTGTCGTGTGCCATGTAGCAGGAAGCTGCCATAAGGCGCTTTTCCACACTTTCCAGCATCACTACCGTCAGGTCATCCTTGCTGTAATGAGCCATAAGATGAGCATGGATTCCCTTCCGTACGAGTGCGGCGGTTCTGTTCCTGCTTACCGATGTTGAGTAGAGAAGGTTGTAATTTGAGGACTTTAGTCCGGCCACTGAATTGCCTGACGCATTCCACGGCTCCTGGACTAAAGCTATGTCAGCGGGCCCTTGCTCCCTGGCAATGAGGAGCTCCGCCGACGCTATTTTGCTCTTACGAAGGTTGAGCTGCAGCACCCTTAGTGTCTTAGATGGCTAACTCAACCTCACACGACGAGTTGACTATAATTGTCAGGTCACCGTCCTCCTTTTCCTCCGTGTCGTCCAGCGCAAGACCCTGGGCGACCTCCACTATGGTCTCCAGACCTAGGTCTTTCTCGACCTCGCCTGCCTGAAGGGTGTGCGCATCGTTATCCTCGGGGTGGCGCTTTTTCAGCCGTAGGTAGACACTATCTACGCCCCACGACATCTTCCTGAACTTGGGATACAGAAGGTCCTCTGCCTCCTTGCTGATCTGGTGGATCACATGCTGGCCCCCCTTGATGGGTAATGGGTTACCAGCATGTAGACCCCTCCAGTCTGGCACGTCTGGACTCTGCCTCTGCAGCAGCTTCAGTGCTCGCTCTCCTTGGACAGCAATGGGGAAGAGCACCTTCGCCCTTAGTATAGACGGGATCAACTCCCTCTCTACCACCTCCAGCTTGGCCCCCTCCACAGAGCTTCCAGTTGGGTCACCTTCTGCACCAGCCACTGCCGCATTGGGTCGTCGTTACACTTGAGGATCTTGACCCCGTTCAGCAATCTCGCTGGGGTTCTCTTCCATTCGCGAGAAGAGCGACTCGACGAGCTGCGCGTGGACTAGCTTTCACTGGGCCGCCGTCATTTTCCCATTCTCATCACTGCGGTCGATCAAGGCCGCAATGAGATGTCTCTTGGACACTTCGCACATGGCCTTCTGTCTAGGCTTCCTCGTCTTCGGCTGGGGGGTGGCCACTTTGGGCCTGCGTTGCCGCTTGCTCGCCAGTGTGTCTTTGGCAGCACTCTCGATCGAGCGTTGCCTCTTGGTGGCCAACATCTCCTCCACCTAGTTAGCGAATCCACCATTCACTGCCGGCAGTGTTTGCGGCTCTCCTGTTCCGTTGCTCAGCCCAGGCTAGCTTGTATTTCTCCTCTTGGGAGATATCCGCCTTGCCTTGGAGCCGGCTCAGCCGCCTTATACTGAACTTTTGCCTTCAACCCCTCCCTGGAACGCTTCGGCCCTTCCCTACGCAGGGAGCTGGTACCTGGTTCCAGCGAGCGCAGAAGGCTTTCCTCTTCTGTCTTGCTAATGGATAGCACGCTCTCCAGGTCCGAGTCTGTATCAACAACGGCACCCGTGCGGCTTACCCTGCAACTCGTCGTTTCTGTGGCAGTAGTATTGCAACTGACATGGCCTGCTCCCGCCATGCCCGAGGTGGTAGCAGTCACGCTTTCGACCGACGTTTGGGTTGACATCCCAACCCGTGCTTGATCCTTTTCAGCCTCCATGTCTGGCCCAAAGGTCCATACCGGTTAATATTTTTCGGGGGGACCACCCCCTAGCGTTTTATGCCTGACCGCCAGGCACCTCTAGCCATGGCCCTGGTTCAGTTCCGCCGACTTTAGATCGGTAAGACGCTGGACCATTGCCTTAGGTAGACACTGCATTACCTCGGACAGAGCAAGCGACAGTGCAATACCCTTGCCCGGGATAATGCAGTGTCCATTGCAGCCGGCACCCTCGTGGAGGCTTTAGGATTTTTGTCAGCCCAATCCGGCAGTTACATATGTGGAAAGTTCGAGGAGGTTAGACGACACAGAGCGACGTTTTACAAATCCCTGCTGTGATTCTGAAAAAGTGTTGGAGCTGAAAAGTAATAATTTTTTCGAAGAGTTTAGGAATAGCAGATAAATTGGAGATACAAGTTTAAACTTCTTATTTAAACGAGATTTTATATTCCTTAGGTTAATTAGCCGCGGAGTGAACCAAATAGGGCCAGAAAGATTTCTGAGAGGGGAAACTAATGGAACAAAGGTAGGAAAGATGGAAAAAACAGTGCTGTAGAATGCATTAGTGGCGGGCTCAATCTCATGAAAGTCGTCTAGGAATGACCAATCGATCAGAGAAAGTGCGCTATTCAAAGAGATAAAATCAGCCCTCTTGAAGCAATATATAGCCGAAGGCTTTATGCAGGGTTTGATGGGACCAGAAGAAGGCAGCTGGACAGAAAAAAAGAGAAAGAGGGGTCAAGCAAACTATGGACATGTTAATCCGGTACGAGAATTTTAAAAGAGGAGATGTTTCGCTTGACCTTGAAGTTAAATTTAGTAACTACAAGACCCGCGCAACTATCTATGTTAAGTTTAGACACTATAAAGTCTCGGACCATGACCTCCGTAGCCGATGCCATTAGTCGAGAAACGAAAATAGATTTTAGAGGAGCGACCGCAGTAAGAAAAGATGGAGGGGGTCCACGTACCATCGTTCTTTTTGAGGTACTCCACCGAGCAGTTAGTTTTTGAGTGGAACTTTCGAAGTCTTGCGGCCTCTGACGTTTCCTCAATTTCTGAGCAAAATAATTGCCAGGAGGCTTTTTTTACTTTCCTAGTTTATTTTTTGTATAGAGCTAGACTGTTTTTATGGTCTGCCCAGTAAGTCTCCTCGTCCTCCAGGGCTGTAATATATTTTTCCCAGTTAGCTTACCTGGAGTTAATAAAGTCAGTAGGGGTGCATGTCATAACGCCCAGTTTCATAACGCCCAGTGTCATAACGCCCAGTGTCATAACGCCCACGGATGTTATGACACTAATTTGACACTTTTAAAAATTACTCCCAAAGTGTCATAGCACCCGCGGGCACTATGACACAAAAATTAGTGTCATAATGCCCTAAATTTCTAAAAACTTGCAAAGTGCATCAAGAATCAATAATAGTACCGTTACAAAAAGTTCCGTTTATTGTCTTTTCTCGTTTGTTATCGCATTTATCATGTTTTCGGCACAATGATCATTGATCTTCGAACAAAATGCACGCATAATGGACGCTTCTTATGAATACAAGATTGTTGCTGGGTTTCGGAAAAATTCGAAGTTGTTGCTTTTAACAACACAGCAAAAATTATTTAAGATAATACTTCTTCGTCGCTAGTTCACAAACCTTGTCTCCCAGTATCCAAGCTCCCTTGACTAGGACTACGTCCGCTCCGTTCTAGCCTAAGCGGAGTATTAGAGCTGCGGATGCTTCTCCAGCAGCTCGAAGCAGCGGCCGGGCAGTACCGCTTCCACCCACTGCCGCTGGTTGGAATCTTTAAGTCCACGCTGGCTTTATCCAGGACACCAATCAGCGTCCTTTCTCTGACAATCGGCGCAAACGAGGTATTTGACAGAGCTCTAGAGCGCTTCGGTGCTGGCCCAGAAGTCTTCTGCGAGCGTTTCCACTTTTGCTGAGGGGCTCTTTTCTTCGGCGCTTCTGTGCCGTAGTTCGGCAGCACCTTCGAAGCCCATTCAACCTTTTTCAGCCACTTGTCTGTTAGGCTGGACATCTGGCTTGCGTTTTACCGACGGAGTATGTTGCCAGCACTCCTCCTTTCGGCGAATGTGTAGTTTTTCGCTTGGGCGATAGTCGACGACAACTAGTCTCCCGCCGCTTTACCGGCAGGTAGAGCAGCCGCAGGATTGCATAGCCACTCTACCAAGGTATCGGTTTTGGGAGGCGACTTACCACCCACCCCGGATCCGGGATGGGACCCCTTTGGGTTCTCCCTAGCGTCTTTCGCTGGTTTTCTCTGCTGTACTGCGGGTTGGGCCAGGCCTTTGGGCCGCTGCCTTTCCCTGTTCGGGATTGCTACCTGTTGGCAATTGGGGAGTGCCAGACTGATTTGTGTTTTTTATTTGTTTAAATTCTTCCATTCTATTCCCACGAACTGCAGAGAAAGGGTAAGGTCCGTTCGGACAGTAATCCACGACCGGGCCCCCAGCCAGGCTGACTCTCGGCACGGGTCGAGTAACACACTTAGTGATGTGTAGGGATTGGAGTGTGTGAGCTACTTATAAGAGACGGCACTACAAGCACATCGTCAGTGTTGCTGCTTCGCGAACACCCGCTGGCTGTCCGGGGCTGCTTATTTTCGGTACTCTCACTAGGGATGTCCGCTTATTCGCAGCTGACCTACCTATGTAGGTATGTCGTTCACTATCCGCATCCTACGACTTTGCAGCCCCCCCCTTCCAGGTCACATAGAATCTTGTTGACTGCTATGTTCCACAGAAGGGGAGACAAGATCCCACCTTGCGGAGTGCCTCTATTGACATACCTTGACTGGGCGGATGATCCCATCGTTGCTGTCACCGACCTGCATATGAGCAATTGATCAATGAGCATCACCAAGTGACGGTCCACCCCCAGGTCAGTCAGGGCTTCTGTAATGGCACCCGGTACAACGCTGTTGAAGGCTTCCTCAATATCGAGAAAGGCTGAGTGAGTACTCTTTGAGATGCAGAGATTTCTCTACCGCTGAGATCACTTCATGAAGAGCCGTTTCCGTGGATTTTCCTTTCTGGTAGGCATGCTGTGCGCCTGACAGCAACTGAGGGTGTATAGTTGTCCTCATTTGCAGCCCGTCGAGTCTCTCAAAGGTTTTGAGGAGGAAGGGCGATAGGCTGATTGGTCTAAAGTCTTTTGCAGTTGAGTGCGAGGCTTTCCCTGCTTTGGGAATGAAGACTATCTTTGCCTTAAGCCACGCTCGCGGGATTGTACCCACAGCCAGTATCTTCCTGAAGAAACCTTGCAGCCAGTTGATGGCCGTTTCTCCGGCCTTCTGAAGTTGGGCCAAGATTACCTGGTCTGGGCCTGGCGATTTGAACGGGTTGAAGCTGTTAATTGCCCAGCTTATGTTACGTTTTGTGAGGATGTGATCCATCAAGGTTACCGGTCCCTCTCCTGGGAGGTATTCTTCTTTCTTTTTTATATAGTGACAGACTGACTTTGTAGTCTGCCCAGTGGTTCTCCTCGTTCGCGCTTTTGGCTCTTTTGAAGAGAGTCCTGCAGCTTTTACGTAGGATGTCTATTTGTTTTGACCACCTTCTTTTTTTTCCCCCTAGGTTTGTTAGAGGGGCATGCTGTGGCGAAGGCCTTATTGCATGCTTCTGTGAGCCTGTTCACTAGACGATCTAGGTCGTCCTTTGTGTCCGGGCATGTTGGTTCTCTAGAGGGGAGTAAGTCCTCCAGGGCTGAGCTATATTTTTCCCAGTTGGGTCTCCTGGGATTAATGTAGTCATTAGGTTCTGGACACTCGAGGGATAGTGTGGTCTCGATGTACTTGTGGTCAGAGAAGGAGTGGTCATCAAGGACTTGCCAACTCTTGACTATGTCTAACAGTTTGTGAGACACTAAGGTGAGGTCAAAAACCTCCTGTCGATTTTTAATTATAAAAGTGGGGTCGTTGCCCCGATTAAAAATAAATAGATTTGAGTTAAGGATGAAGTTGAAAAGTGACTCACCCCTTACATTTGTGTCCGAGCTCCCCCATTGAGTGTGGTGAGCGTTGGCATCGCAACCTATTAATAGGTCTATGTCCGACCTCTCGCTGTCGCTGGCTAGCTTGCGAACAAGGTCGTTGGGAGGATAGTTTTCCTCATGGGCCATGTAGGACGACATCAGCCTAAGATGTGTCCCTTTCAACTCTAGGCTTGCCGCCGTGTTGTCGCTAATTATGGAGCAGAAAGAAATTTAGGTGCTTTCTGGCAAGAATGAAGGTGCGGGTTTTACCTTCATGTTGAGCTACAATCATCTTGTACTCCTTCGACCCTAGTCCACAAACCTTGTCTCCCACTATCCAAGGTTCCTGGACTAAAGCTACGTCCGCTCCGCTCTCTTCGAGGCGGAGTATAAGAGCAGCGGATGCTGCTTTACAGTGGTGGAGGTTTATCTGAAGGAGCCTTAAGGACATCCTTAGAGTTCTCCACCACTATAATGTCGGCGTCTAGATCGTCTTCGACTTCCTCGTCGCAACACATCAACACATCTCAGCGTGCTATCGGTGGAGTAGCCTTCTAGGTCTTCCTCTGTATCATCGTCGGGTGCTTCGATTTCCGAGGCAGCGTCCTCCATCGACTGGCTTGTCGACAGGACGCGCCCCGGCTGCTGCATCCGACTTATAGACCTTTACGGTGACCGAGCTGAAACCAAAATTGAGCTCGCCTTTGGCAGCCTCAATCGGGGCCAGCGACTCTTTGTTGAGGACGACCACCGCCTGATTTGTAGGGCCCTGTGACGACTCCACTTTGACCACCTTCCAGTCCGATGTTGGGAGGTGGGGTTGCATCTCTGCAGCATTTTTAAGATGCGTTCCGGCTCCTTCATGGAGGCGGACACCCAGACTCTCGCCCTTGGTCTACTGGGCACTTCGCTCCAGTAGAGCGACGAGCTTCGCCCCTGGGTAGACTTCTCCAACTTGCGCTACCGCTGCTTTGTACAGCTGTACGGAGCGCTCGTCTTCACAGTCTATGATTTTGATGCCGCCCTGGTACCAGCCCATGTCTTTGCAGACGGGAGGGGGTCCAGGCTGCCTTTCCAGCAGCTCGAAGCAGCGGTCGGCCAGTGCCGCTTCCACCCACTTCCACTGGTTCTTGGGAATTCGGGAGTCCGCGCTGCCTTTGTATAGGACGCCAATCAGCGTCCCAGCGTTGCCAAAGTTCGGCAGCACCTTCGAGGCCCACTCAACCTTCTTTAGCTATTTGTCCGTTGGGCTGGACATCTTGCGTTCTGCCGACGGAGTATGTTGCCAACACTCCTTCTGTCGGCATATGTGAAAGTCTTGGCTTAGACGCTTGTAGATGGTAACTCGTCCCCCGCCACTTTACCAACAGGCTGAGCAGCCGCAGGTTTGCATAGCCACTCTGCCAAGGTATCGGTCTTGGGAGCCGATTCGACACCCACCCCGGATCCGGGATGGGACTCCTTTGGGCTCTCCCTAGCGTCTTCCGCCGCGCAGGTTTTCTCTGCTGTTTTGCGGGTTGGGCCAGGCCTTTGGGCCGCTGCCTTTCCTTGTTTGGGATTGCTCCCTGTTGGCATTTGGGGAGTGCCAGACTCATTTTGTTTTTTTTTTTTTTTATTAAAATCTTCCATTCTTTCCCACGAGCTGCAGAGAAGGGGTACGGTCCGTCCGGGCAGAGATCCACGTTGCCCGGATAAGGCATACCTAGAACAGGGGTCTGCCAAGTCCCTGAGCTCTCCGTTAACGACTGGGCTAGTTTTATATACCGGGCCCCAGCCAGGCTGACTCTCGGCACGGGTCGAATAACACACTTAGTCCGGCCCGGTGTGAGGTGAGTGTGAGGGGTTGGGATATGGGTAGGTAGTGTGCAGGGATAGAGGAGTGTGTGAGTTACTTATACGAGGCGGCACCACAAGCGCATCGTCAGTGTTGCTACTTCGCGAACACCCGCTGGCTGTCCGGGGCTGCTTATTTTCGGTACTCTCACTAGGGATGTCCGCTTATTCGCAGCTGACCTACCTATGTAGGTAGGTCGTTCACTATCCGCATCCTGCGACCCGTCCGGTGGCCTCAGCTAGGCCCCCATTGAGCAACCTCACCAGCTCATCAGACCAGATGAGAATAATGATCCGATTTAATCCAGATTCGGCAATCTGGTAGATATACCAAATACTTTTTTAACAGCGAGATCTAACAGGAGTATGGATACAAAATTTGGTTGTTCTAACTCTAATAGTCTTTCCGATTTGTGGATGCCATAGATTTTCGTCCTTTGCGGGGGCGGAAGGGGGTGGGGCGAAATTTTGAAATACACTTGTGCAGGTTCGATATCACAGGAGTGTGGATACCAAATTTGGTTGCTCTAGCTGTTATATCACTTCTAAATAGTCGATTGAAAAAAGCTCGCTTAAATTGGTCTTAAGAAAAGTTAAATTGGGTTAAGTCTGAGTAGTCACGTATCATTTTCTCGGATGACTCCAAATTTAATCTCATTGGTCCCGATGCTTCCCGCACAGTTCCCCGCAGAAGCAGGGAACGCTTTTCCAAAAATTTTTGCATTGCCACCATAAAGCATTGTAATGAACCAGGCTGGATGTTGGGGAATGGGAGAAGGGCGCACGCGGTTATTCACGGCTGGGATGCTCGTCGGGAATTTGGGGTGGTGATCTTGCCCTCCTCTCACTTTTTGCCTATCCTCATTATTATAAAATTATGAAACATGCGTGCTACGACGAGATTTATGGTGGACCTAAAATTTGCATAGACACATATTTGGCACTTTCTTCGACCTGTCCCGGAACGCTTTCCCACGCCTCAGGTCTCGTTGAGGGTGGATTGACCCCCCTTCCTTGGTCATTCCTAGATCACGAAATATATGGAATGACCCCTTCGCGTTGTTATGGGATTGTCAGGGACATTCAGCTAGCTGAAGGCAAAAAACTTTGAACTAACACATTATAAAACTAAAAAAAATTAGTAATTCCTAACTTAAAACTAAACATAACCAAAAACGTACGCATAGAAAAATACAAAAAAAAAAGGAATTTTAAAATATTAATGAGATGGATTACGAATTATGATAAATACGACGAACAATTACTTCTTGATGTATATGTGGAGAGTCAATAGCAAAACCGAAAAGGGAGGAAGACAACGGAACAAACAAAAGGGGGAAATATTCGAGTGTTTAACTCTCTCTCTCCTTTGTCTTCATGAGTGGCTCCCACTTTGCTCACTCTGTTTTGCCCCTCATAGCGGGCTTTGAGTCGAAATGTAAATTAATTTTTTTTCTATCTCTCACTCACCCGTTGATCCGCATGTCCACCGACGAAAGCGCTTTCTCGAGGAGATCCGGACCTGAAAAGAGAGCTCCGATCGGGAGTAGCACAAAAGCAAAACGGAAACAAAAAAAAAATTCTTTCTTTTCTCCTCTAGTACTCGGTAACCTTCATATAACTTTTTGGACTGAAAAATTCTTTGGGTCTTCCCTTTTCCTTTCCCTTGTCTTCGTCTGCCCTTCGCCGACTGCCACTGACTTGTACACACAAGAAAAAAACTAACAAAAATTATTTAAATTCGCTTAACACTAAAACATATTATTACTGAAGGTCTCTGCCTTTTCCGGTTTTTCCTTCTTTCCGCATTCACTTCATTCCTCCCCTGGGACTTTTCCGACGATGAATCACTCGCAATATCACTTTGAAGTCCCCGCCAGGCCTCGGACTGTTTTTGGTTACGCTCTAGCTAAGCTATATAACCCTCCGCCGAAGCCTCTTAGCTCGTTCTCAACCCAGACAATTGAGTTTGAGTTTCTCTTTGTACCCGCGGACATGGGCCTGTAAATTATACACTGCTCTTATACTGCTTTTCTCGACCCCTTTTGGGGTCGGCGGGTTAAAGCTTTATTCGCGTTCCTCGGACACTCGAGGCGTCTCGGCGTCTTTGGAACCGCGGAACCGATTTCGGCCGGTTTTGAAACGAAAATCAAACACAAAAATATGGCGACGCGCTGCGTTCCAGGTCCTATACAGATGAACATTTCTGACTAGTCTGTCGAATCGCTCTTTCACCTTCTTAATCACACCTAGTCTGGAAAAACTGATGCCGGAATAACACAAACTACTTTCCCTCGCACTGGTAGATGACGCTTTCCTACTCTCGCCGCGGTTGCTCCTTTTCGAAGCACTTAAAAATATCTTGGTGCTGATAAAAAAAAAACAAAACGCTCGGGTCGAGCGCCAAACCGGGAAGAGACCGAAGCCAAGCCCCTAGACAAACTAGAAACCTCGGGCCATCCCAAAGAGCAGTGTGAAATACCAGAAAAAGTTGACAATTCAGCCTGTTAATTCTATCACTCCTTCCTATGCCCCTTTTCGTGACCACCAGACTTAGCCTATAGATGGGGCTTGCTCTGCCACGGGCCCTTACCGTGCCGACCGCTAGATGGCGCTGCGATCTAGAACTTGTGGCAGCCCGGATCGCAGCCCCTCAGCAACACTGATCTAAGAGTCGTTCTGACAAGCGGTCTGGCATCTTGATCTGAGACTTCAACAATAAGAAAACATTTTGTAGATTAAATATTAGTTAATAAAGAACATCAATAAGAATTCATGCATATATTGGCCAACACGCCAAAGTGGTGACCCATACGTTAAAAAACAACCGCAAATGCAAGAACAGCACTATTTTTTGCGTTCCTCGATCAAAGACAAACCGGCAGAAGACGGCGACAAATTTTACGATGCAACAAACATGGCGAACACGGAGGCCACACTAAATGAGTTAACGGAGCAACTGCAGCAGCTTCAAGTAGCAGCCGCACAGCCAACAGCTCCAAACTCTCAACATTTAGCTCAGATCATCATTTTAAAATTCAATAAATCCAATCCGCAACTTTGGTTCGCGCAACTGGAGCGCTTCCTTAACTTGCACAATGTGGTGCGCGACAACCACAAATTTGACCTGGTGTCAATACAACTAGAGGGAGATGACGTTCGTGCAATCGAAGATCTCATTACTCGCCCACCGTCTGACAACAAGTACGATGCTAGTCGAAACCTTCGGCGAGTCAGAGGATTCGAAAATGAGACAGCTTCTCCGGGGCGGAGACATGACTCTGACATGACATGACTCTCGAAAAAACCCAGTGCAACTGAAAGAAGGTATAGCACATACGATAGAGAGCTGTTATCGATTTACGAGGCTATAAAGTACTTCAAGCACATGTTGGAGGCTAGGATCTTTGTGATCAAAACTGATCACAAGCCATTGATAAATGCCTTCAACCAGAAGCCAGAGAAAGCGTCGGACAGACAGCTGCGGCAGCTGGGGTTTATATCCCAACACTCCACTGCAATCGTGCCAACGAGCAAAAATTCATAAGCACAACGCTCTGATTCTGGAAAAGATCACCGTCCCCGATGGAAGGTTTGATCACATACATCTAGACATTGTTGTGATGCCCTTGATTGACGGATACAGATATTGTCTGACAATAATTGACCATTTTTCCCGCTGGCCGGAGGTTGTGCCGTTGAAGGATATGACTGCAGAGACCATATGTGAAGCAATATGGTCGCGCTGAATATCGCGTTTCGGGTGCCCATTGACTATTACAACCGATCAAGGAACTCAATTTAAGTCTGCACTCTTTAAGTCCCTGGCGAATATGCTGGGAAGCGAGCACAATCACACGACGCCATACCACCCCCAGTCAAATGGCATGATCGAGCGTTGGCACAGGTCCATGAAAGTCTCCTTGATGTTCCAACCGGATATACCATGGATCAAGCTGCTTCCAACCGTCATGCTGGGCCTCCGCAAGGGCTTCAAGGAGGACATTAAGGCATCAGCAGCAAAAATACTATATGGGTGTACGTTACGTCTTCCCAACGAATACTTTTACGACGTGGATGTGCCGTCGGAACCACTCGACTTTGCCAGCCAGTTCAAGAGAAGAATGCTGGTGGTAAACAACACAGGAACATACCCGATTGCATCCAAGTTATCAGACCGGGTCTTCACCATCCGTATTAATGGAAAAGAGACAGCTATTTCAGTCGACAGGTTTAAGCCAGCATTTATGGCAAATTCCGAGACCAGCTCTACTGACGATCAGCTATCAAATGTCCCATTACGGACATATGAGAAGAAACGAGGGGGAACGTTGTGAGTTGCTGCTGCGACCGCAACTCTACATTTATACCCGATACATAGTCAGTCAGTGCGAGAGAGACAGATCATCAGTCAGACCGTGTCGACGGGCGCTGCGTAGCCACTGCAAATTGATTTGTTACTTTTGGCTATAATAATAATCCGATCTGATTCGGATTCGGCAAGATTCGGCAATCTGGTAGATATGGCTATTCTCTATGATTGTGCGTTTTTAATTTTCTCATATCTTCAAAATTGTGGTTGCCGTTGTTTAAGGCTGCGGAAGGGAGTGGGGCGAAATTTTGAAACACACTTGCAGCAGTGAGCTCTCTACAGTGAGCAAAAAGAAATACACTTGTAACAGTGAGTTCTGCAGTGAAAAATTACAAATAGTTTTGTAACAGTGAGAGCTCTACAGTCAGGTCTAATAGTCTCTGAGATCTGTGGATGCCACAGATTTTCGCCCTTTGCGGGGACGGAAGGGGGTGGGGCGAAATTTTGAAACAAACTCGTCAAGGTCCGATATCACAGGAGTGTGGATACCAAATTTTGTTGCCTTATAGTCTCTGAGATCTAGGCGCTAATGTTTTGCGCTAAGCAAAGCCGGCTATGATACGTGTGTGTTAGAGAGAGACAGGGCGAGAAAAATTGGACGAAAAAGGAAAAAGGACAAAAATCTATGGCATCCATAATTTTGAAGATACAAGAAAATCAAAAAACGCAGAATCATAGAGAATGATCATATCATCCAGACTTCAGGATCAGATCGAACCATTATGATAGCCAGACGAAACAAATGAAATTTCAGTGGCCACGCCGCTTACTTATTTTGTTATGTGCGTCCACTGGCGGGGGGGAGCAATACTGACTGAGTATCGGGTATATGTATTTTGTTAGTAGTATGTATTTTTGTTAGGCACTGAAGTTAAAGGCTGGAGAAGTTGAAAATTCATGAAATTTCAGAGTGCGCCTTTTTTTTCTAATTATAGAAAAATGTGTTTTAATTTATTTTGAATTTGTTGATCTCTATTAAGTTGGCGGCTACATACATTTCATTACTATTATATTCTGGTTAATTTCTTTTAACATAATTTTCATATAAAAGTTGTGAGCCAATCTGCCTAAAGGTGGATGCACTCAGTTATTAATTTTAATTACTTTTTATGAGAAACACAATTTTTAGTAAAGCAGGTTCGTAAAAAAAATGTATAACTACACTAATGCAGAGTACACAGTTATTATGTATCCATGTTTGATACATACAAGTGTACTTAATTACACTTTGAATGCAACCCGCATCTGGGAATATAAATATTTTTGTTTGTATTCGCAAGTCTTAGCAGTTTGACGGGATATTGAAACACCATGTTGAGAAGGTTTGGTTTAATGGTTGCAATGGTTCTGTTAACTATACCTCAAACGAAGCTTTATTAATCTACCTAGGTTGGTTGCTATTTAAGTTTCTCGCCTAACTATGAAAACCTTTAACATATTTTCGCGGCAGCACAAAAGAAGACTTCATCAGCCTCTTTCGACGTTTAAAAACGTTGACCACTCCATTTTTTTTTTAATATCTGGGAACAAAAAGATCCATTTAGATGTAAGGAAATGTCTGCAATGCAGAAGACCCCTCGATTCGATATTTTGGGTGGTTAAAAAATCTGTTGAGTGGGGCGATGTGCGAAAACTCGGATTGTGGTAATAAAGTACAGTCCGCATTTAGAGGTAGGTTTTCCTTAATTCTCTAAAAAACTTCCCGCCAAAAAATGATTATTTACCACTCAGAATCAGGGAGCGTAATCATTATCTCTCTATTATATAAAATAGTTTTGGGTTGTCGCCGTCCGTAATTTTTTTTGTCACAAGCACAAGATTATCTCACAGATGCAAATGTATCTCACAGATACATGTAATGTTGGACAGAATTTCGCTGCCGTTGCAAGGGAAGTTCTTGTACCGAAAAGTAAAAAAGGTTCAATGAAAAAAAACCATTCATATGTAAGGTTTATTTGTGACTGAAAAAATGCTCTGCTCTCAGGCAGATAGAGATCGAAAAAGGGAAAACAAAAAGGGAGATAAGAGAACGTCGTTTCGATACGTCTCTCACTCATACGTCTACATATTCATATGTCTGTCAATACATGCGTGCATTGCTAGAGATGGTCATTCTTCAACACCCTTCCTAAATGCGTGCATGTTTACAAATTCCATTTAACTCAATTTATACTTAACAATTTTGTAAATTCGACATGCTTTCTCTTAGGGAGATTCTTGGTCAAGATATCTGCAATCATATCTGTTGTACTAGCATACTTTAACTTAACTTGACCTTCTTCTACAATCTGTCGTACAAAGTGATATCTAATATCAATATGCTTGGTCCTTGAGTGATGAACTGGGTTCCTAACCAGCTCTTGTGCGCTCAGATTATCGCCATATAAGGTAGTTGAGGTAGCTTCATCTCCACAGCCAATTTCGATGATTAAGCGACGTAAGAATATGGACTCCTTAACGCAGCCGACAGTGCCATGTATTCTGCCTCCGTGCTGCTAAGTGCCACGCTGCGTTGTTTCTCAGATCGCCAAGAGATTGGGCCACCTGCCAAAAAATAAACATAGCCCGTATACGACTTCCGGTTAGTTCGATCGCCGCCCCAATCCGCATCCACATATCCAGTAAGTGGCTGGTGACACCCTTTGTAGTGTAGTTTGAAGTTCATCGTCGCTGCCAAGTACCTCAGAACGTGCTTCACACCAGCCAGATGCTCTGCGTGCGGATCTTTGTTCCTCTGGGCCAACTTTGCAACTGAATGCAAAATGTCCGGTCTGGTTGTGAGTGCCTGCCACATTAGCTCACCAATCATTGATTGATACATGACAGGATCAACCTTTTGACACTGCTCATTAGTACAATCCACCTGGAACCCCGCATCCAACGGAGTAGCCACTGGTCTACATTTGTCCATGTCGTGAGCTTGCAATAGTTCCTTGGTGTATTGCGAGTGGCCTATGGTGATAGGCCCAAGCTCACCTTCACGGTGCACCTCCATGCTTAAAATCAGCTCGTGAACACCTTTGTCGATACATTCGAACGAATTTGAAATAGCCGATTTGATACTGAGCATGTCCTCTTTGGACTGGCATGCTATAAGTAAATCGTCAACATATACCAAGATTAACGATAAGTTACCTTTCCCTCTCTGCTGGTAGAGACACGGCTCGTTGTCACAGGCAACAAAACCCAGATTAGTCAGGATGCCATTCAGCTTCGAATTCCATTCCCTTCCTGACTGCTTCAATCCATATATTGCCTTTTTAAGCAGCATAGCCTTCGCTGGATAAGCTCGATCAATGTACCCTTGTGGTTGCTTCATGTACACCGTATCGCTCAGGTCACTGTTGAGGTATGCCGTACATACATCCATTTGGTTGACATATAATTTCAATTCTGCTGCTAGCGCAAGAATAAATCGCACGCTCTCCAGTCTGCAGACTGGAGAAAATTTTTCCGCATAGTTTATGCCGTACTGCTGGGAGCAACCTTTTGCCACCAGCCGCGCCTTGAAACGTTCGATTTGACCATCTTTGTCGCGTTTCAGGCTATATACCCATTTGCATCCAACTGCTCGTTGTCCTGCCGGTAAGTCTGCCAACTGCCATGTCTCGTTTGCCATTAATGCCTCATATTCGCGTTGCATCGCTTCGGACCAATGTGATGCATGAATACTGATCAACGCCTCCTCGTAGGATACTGGAATCTTTACGTCGCTGGCAACCAGAGCACCAAGAATGTTGTACTCCTTTCTCGGACGGCCAGCCTTGGTCTGCCAGGTCCAACGCGAGGAGCTGGCTCATCTGACTCAACCTTTTCTGTTGCGCTCTCGTACCCATCAGTACCGCTGCTACTGGGATTCTCCCCGTCAACGCTTGCACCATCGCTGCTGTCTCCACCGCTGCTGTCAATGTCATCAGTATCCTTGTCGTCTTGGATCTCGTCAAAGAGAACATCTCGCCTCTCAATCACCTGATGACACACAGGGTCATACAGTCGATAGCCCTTAGCCGCTACTGAATATCCAATCATGCGATATTCTTTGCCTTTTGGTTGAAGTTTACTCTTCCTTGGACCCTTGTTCAAAGCTACTGCAACGGAGCCAAAAACTTTTAGATGACCAACAAAAGGTTTCTTACCAGTCCACGCTTCCATAGGCGTCATACTGGTCAGCGCCTTGGTCGGTTATCGATTCCGTACATACACAGCTGCGTTGACTGCCTCAGCCCACAAGGATTCGCCTAATCCTGACTGGACCAGCATACATCTTGACATTTCCACCAGAGTGCGGTTTGCCCTCTCAGCAACGCCGTTTTGCTGTGGAGTATACGCCACTGTCAGCTGCCTCTCGATCCCATTAGTTTTCAGAAATTCATCAAACGATTTGTTGACAAATTCACCGCCATTGTCGCTCCGGATACATTTGAGACTTTTTCCCGTTTGCCGTTCAACCAGGGTTTTGAACTCGACGAACTTCTGGAAGACTTCATCCTTTGTCCGCAGGAAATACACAAATATACGCCTTGATTTGTCATCGATGAAGGTTAGAAAATACTTTGATCCAGCAAGCGACTGTGTGCCAAAGGGCCCGCACACATCTGCATGAACTAGTTCCAATATATCTTGAGCTCTACTGGTGGTTGCAACAGGAAATGGTTGCGCATGAATCTTGCTGACCATATATGTTTTGCAATTCATATTCGCCGGGAAAACCATATTTTCAATGCCGCGCACCATTCCTTTGCTGATCAAATCTTTCATACTGCTGATGTTCAAGTGGCCGTACCGTTTATGCCACAGGGCACCATCAGCCTTAACCGCCGCAAAACAGTTGTTTTGTTTTCCTCGAAGCATATACAAGTTTCCAACTCTGTTCGCCTTTACAATGATTTCGCCATTTTGGATAACTTGTGCATATTCTTGTCCAAAAGTGACGAAACATTTATTCTGTACAGCGCTGCTCACCGAAAAATAATTTCCATTCATTTCGGGCACATAGAGAACATTCTTTAACAGCAGTGTGCATATCTCTGTCTTCAGCTCTACTTCCCCTTTTCCTTCAGCTTTTAGGAATCCGGAGTCAGCCAGACCAATCATTTCTGTGTGATTCTCGAACTTTGTGAATAACTGTTTCTCACAACACATGTGGCTTGTGGCACCACTATCCAAACACCACATACTCATTTTCAAATTATCTGCGTCCAACGCATTTAATAGACTGCACTGCTTGTTCTCCACTCTTGCTGCCCTTTCCACATTTGCGCTCTCCTTCTTACACTGAGCCTTCATATGCCCGCGCTCACCACACTTGAAACATATCATTGTATTGTTTCTATTTCGCTTATGTACTGCGGTATATGCCTTTGCGTATTCCTTTTGATCTTCTGTGTTTCCCTTTCGTTCGCCTTCTTCCTTCAATTTTACGCATAGAACATCGAAAGTCGGCAGACTGTCGCGCGTCTCTATGGTGACAACGAAATTTTCGAATTGTTCTGGAAGGCTTGACAACAAAACAATTGAGCGCAGTACATCATTTAGCTCGATTCCTACTGACCCAAGGCCATCAAGAATATCCACGAACTCATTAATGTAGCTTGAAATGCTTTGCCTTTGGTCCATGCGCTTGCTTAGCAATTTCTTGTACAGTGGAACCTTTCGTACAGGTCCACTTGGTTGATGAACACTTTTTAATTTGTTCTATGCTTCGGACGACTTACTGCAATTTTTAATGTATCCCAACTGTGAAGTTTTCACACTCAATGTGATCATGGCCAGCGCCTTTTCATCCTTGGCCTGCCAATTCACACCTTCGGGAACATTCGTTGGTAGCAGGTCACCAGATGCCACACTCCACAATTCAGCGTGCACCAACACAGACCGCATTTGAATACAACAGGAGTCATAATTTCCCTCCTCTAATTTGTCTATTTGATACATCCCGCTCATTGCTGATTATCGTTTAGTCTCTGAGTCACACCGATGTTAATAGTTCGTAACTAAAACAATCACTTTATTTTAATTTTCAAAATCCGAACCTGGGCCCATAACCTGTTGGACAGAATTTCGCTGCCTTTGCAAGGGAAGTTCTTGTACCGAAAAGTAAAAACGCAACCATTCATATGTAAGGTTTATTTGTGACTGAAAAAATGTTCTGCTCTCAGGCAGATAGAGATCGAAAAAGGGAAAACAAAAAGGGAGATAAGAGAACGTCGTTTCGTTACGTCTCTCACTCATACGTCTACATATTCACATGTCTGTCAATACATGCGTGCATTGCTAGAGATGGTCATTCTTCAACATGTAACCGACACGTTAATTGTTGAAAAATCGCTGTCAATGGAGTGTAATTTTTATACCCGATACTCAAAATGAGTATTGGGGTATATTAGATTTGTGGTAAAAGTGGATGTGTGTAACGTCCAGAAGGAAGCGTTTCCGACCCCATAAAGTATATATATTCTTGATCAGCATCAATAGCCGAGTCGATTGAGCCATGTCTGTCTGTCCGTCCGTCCGTCCGTCTGTCCGTCTGTCCGTCCCTATTAGCGCCTAGTGCTCAAAGACTATAAGAGCTAGAGCACCGACATTTTGTATCCAGACTTCTGTAATATGTCACTGTTACAAGTGTATTTCAAAACTTCGCCCCGCCCACTTCCGCCCCCACAAAAGACGAAAATCTGTGGCATCCACAATTTTAAAGATACGAGAAAACCAAAAACGCAGAATCGTAGAGAATGAGTTTATCTTCTAGACTGCAGAATCTGAATTGGATCGTATCATTATTATAGCCAGAATGAAGAAAACAATTTCATTTTTTCTCGCCCTGTCTCTCTCTAACACACACGTATCATAGCCGGCTTTGCATAGCGCAAAACATTAGCGCCTAGATCTCAGAGACTATAAGAGCTAGACCAACCAAATTTGGTATCCACACTCCTGAAATATCGGACCTTGACGAGTTTGTTTCAAAATTTCGCCACACCCCCTTCCGGCCCCGCAAAGGACGAAAATCTGGAGCATCCACAGATCTCAGAGACTATTAGACCTGACTGTCGAGCTCTCACTGTTGCAAAACTATTTGTAATTTTTCACTGCAGAACTCACTGTTGATAGCTCACTGCTACAAGTGTGTTTCAAAATTTCGGCCCACCCCCTTCCGCAGCCACAAACAACGAAAATCTGTGGCAACCATAATTTTGAAGATAGGAGAAAATTAAAAACGCACAATCATAGAGAATGGCCATATCTACCAGATTGCCGAACCTTGCCGAATCCGAGTAAGATCGGATTATTATTATAGCCAAAAGTAACAAATCAATTTGCAGTGGCTACGCAGCGCCCGTCGACACGTTCTGACTGATTTTCTGTCTCTCTCGCACGAACTCTTTGTCGTTTAATGCAGCCATACTGACTATGTATCGGGTATAAATGTAGAGTTGCGGTCGCAGCAGCAACTCACAACGTTCCCCCTCGTTTTGGTTGCTTTTGAAACTGTCATCCATGTAATGTTATAAGATGTAGTTAGTACTACAGCAGGGAGGATATTTTTTTGGGTTGGTGCACGAGCGAAGCAAACAAGTTATATTTTAAAAATCACGCAATACACATTTTTTTGTATGTTTCACCGATAACCTTCGGTGATTATAATTTGTTTTTCGGTGGGGTCGGTGTTTACGAACTGTTGAGCTGTTGTGCGCAAAAATGTATTTTTTGGCAAACGTTCCTTTAACCGTATCGGGCTGCGACAGCACGAAAGCGCAAAATGTTGTTGCCCTGACCAGCGCCAAATTTGAGGTTGGGTTAAAAAAAAATTATCTAAATTTTTTTTTGAGTAAAAAAAATTAATAATACCCTTTTTTCCGCCATGAACCCGACTTTTGCTGATAGTTTTGGAGCCCTAAAAATGTTAAGTGATAATTTTTTTTGTTCTGTTTTTTTTTTTTTTTTTTTATATGTTCAAGTCCGGTATTTTTTGCACTGTTGTTGTCAGAGGTTGTGCTTCTTTTTTCACATAAATATAAATAAATCGGTTTAAATCAGGCCCAAACACTTTGTAGCTTAAGCTTACCGTCTGGAAGCTTTTAAATTCACAATTGATATACAATTTTGTATAGCTGCATTTATCAGCTTTTCAGAATTTCAAAGTTCAATCCAACCAGGTTTAAGATACTTAAGTTATGTGAAAAAAGCACAACCTCTGGAAAAAAGTAAAAAAATACCGGATTTAAAATTAAAAAAAAATGTATTACTAAACATTTTAAAGCCTCAAATCTATCAGAAAAAGTCGGTTTTGGTGTTGCATAGTGTTCGTTGATGTTTAAAAATAAAAATTGAATAAAGGAAAAATGGTGGAGAGCTGAAAAAAAATGTATACATATCCTTATTTTATTATGGATAGTATTAATAATAATTAATAAAAATATTTATCACCAAAGATTATCCGTAAAACTCAAAATATATACATTTTGGTGGATATGCATAGATTATCCTTAGAGCAGTATATTTTTATATTTAATTTTTCTATGTGACTATTGTAAGTGGATGATTTTTTCAGCTACAAAAACAATTTATTAACGGTCCCTGCTGAAAATTGATCTTCCTACCTTTTGCACCATTACCAGTTGCTGTTGACCAGTTACCGAACCAACAGGCGAATGGTTCCCTTTTAAAATTGTTGGGAATTTGGCTCGCTGTAAAACACCCATAGCGTCGATTAATGTTTAGTTTCGGGATCAAATTCATATTTAGGTATTCATGATTCTTCACCTGTGTAGATGTTAAACACAGCTTTTGAATCCTTACGGTCGTGTTTTTTAATAATTTTCTTACACCAATCGACACGAGCTCTCTTTGACTGACTTTTAAATTGTATGGGATCCAGTGTGAACACACCTTTTACACCATGAGGTCAACTTAGAAAATTTTATTGATGGACGTCATACTAATGCTTAAAGATGTCTCAATCTCACAATCTCTAAGTCAGACGACTTATTCGACTTATATAGTCAGTAAATACAAAATAATACAAAAATTTAGAAAATTCAGTGCTGGTTATTTTAAATCGCTGAGAGGCAAGAGCTGTTTTTAACTGAAAGACGATTACATTAAACCAAAACTCCGCTGTCGCACGCTGTGCCATGGTCATAATTGTCTTTGCCCTTCAGATATGAGTATATTCAATATATCCGGTCTTGGAGACTGTTTCGTGTATCGTCCTCCTCCAGCGGCACAAAAGCCGCTATGCATTATTTTCCTCACGAAACATAAGCAACTATCTATTCTTTCGTTTATTTTGAAGCTATATGATATAAGTAGTGGTCCGACCCGATCGATTCCTACAAATTATCTACAACCTGTCTATATATAAAACGAAATTTAGTTATGAAAGCTTCCTTTTGTGCGTCACAAACTTCGTACCAATTTGATAATAACCTCTAATAACCTACTCTACTTTTTGGGAACTACATATATAAATATAAACCTGAAATCTAATGTAATGGGAAACAAAGAATGAGCTTAGCAAGTGCGGTTCCATTTTTTTTTCATCCTGGGATTATAGAAATGTTATGACTGATCGGATGAAATATCTGATAAGGGTAACGATAAACAATAAGCTATGATCCACATACATACTATTTACGAATAAGATGTATACCCCAAAATTTGAGAGAGCGTTTCCAAAAATTATTGACGAGTTATTTACACTAAAAATAAAAAGTCTAAATCATTTAAAAACAATATTTAATTATTATTCAAAAAAATACTAATATCTTATTATTTTATGTGTATTCCTCCTTATGTATGTATATACATATATACAATATATAATCAATATGTATTTATGGATGTACTAATTAAATACAAACATTTGTATACACGTATATGGGCATTTTCGCGGTCACTCACACGACTTTCGGAAGCAAAATACAATTTTAAATGTTAAATAAATCAAACAAAATTAAATTTTTTACACTTTACCTCTAATAATTTTTTGTAGTATTTCAAATGTACTATCAATGGTAAACAAAATTGAGAGCCTCCGGTTTTTATCTTTTGAGATAAAAGCCACAAAAGAGCGGTCACTCACGCGACTTCAAATAGACATGGCTTTAGACATCAATGCTAATAATCGGCAAACTCTGCGAATTGTGTGCAAATTTTGAACTATAAATATTTTTGACATAAATAATAAATATGAAGCTTTATTATTAGACTTATGAATTTTCAAAATTTGGCCTGTCCTTTGTTTGCGAAGGAATCTTCTGGGTCACTCACGCGACATTTTTTCCAATGCTGTTTTGTGTGCATTTATATATATAATAATATAAATTACATTAACATTTAAGCTAAGAAGAAGAAGAAAAAATAAAAAAGAGATATCCATGAGCTGCAAACGACTAAAAAATACTCGATGTTACAGGAAAAGAAATTTATTTATTTTAAATTCGTTTTTTCTTGACATATATATATGTTTATTAATAATTTGTTGGTCCATATAAATTTTAATTGAAAAAAGCTAACAATAAGTAAGCAAAAATAATTTTTTTTAGAAGGGATTGCACTTACGGTCACTCACACGACAAACTTTCGCAATGAATAAAAAATAAATTATTGGAAAAAAAATTTTATTTAATTTTATTTTACTGATTGTTGGACCAATCTAACGTAAACTACAAATTGGCGTCCACTCTTATCAATAAATGCAAAAGTTTTGACAACCTATGCTGTTTTTCGGTCACTCACGCGACAAAAGAAGATCAGATTAAAGATTAGCTCAAAAACGGTTAATTCATGCTCTGTTGTCTCTCTTTGTAATTTGTACCGTAACTTCACTTATCTAAGTACAATTAAAGAAGAGAAGCTCTACGGTAAGAGAACTCTAAATGTAGTAAATATTTTAACGAAATAAGCCTATAAAACGTACCCATTGCAAGATACATACAAACTCAACTTCGCTTACAATTATTTTTTACATATGAACTTTTATTCACTATTTTAACCCAAAAATATAAAATTTCAATACTTCTAAATAATATATAATGAAAAACAACAAGATCTTCTGTACTTTTTTTTGGGACTCTTGGTTGACCTTTTCGCGGAAATGCCCATATGTATATATTTTTATACATATTTATGTATGAATTTATGGAATATAATGGTTATATTTGTATATTAGTTTGCAATACAAATTATTGGCGTATTTTTACATGGTAACAGGAGTTGTGCTAAAAATATATATTTTTCAGTGCTGATGGTCATTATGAAGTCACACTTATGACAAAAGCAATAGTCTATAGTAATGGACTGGTGATTTGGCAACCACCTGCCGTCTATAAATCGTCTTGTTCAATCGATGTTGAATATTTTCCGTATGACGTACAAACGTGCATCTTAAAATTAGGAAGTTGGACCTATGATGGTTTTAAGGTGCTAATCTAACTTTATTTAATTTTAGACCCTTGACTTTTATTTTATATTTTTTCTAAAGCCAAAAAAACCTTTCACTTCTTTAAATTTAAATATGTATGCAAAAGTAATTGGGAATGATATCATAAGAATGGCATTTGTTTCGTTAATGAATTCACTCAATTCAAATTGTGTTTTTAAATAATAAAATAATTTTTTGGCATAGCTATAATTTGAACTTGCTTGAATTGTATCAAAAACTCCTGTACTTGCATACATAGAACATGTTTAAACACATATGTAAATACTTATGTATTTATCTACGTACCTTAAAATGCATGTGTGATTATACTTGTTGCAAAAGCAAAGCGATTCGCATGCTTTGTTTCATATGCTTAGAGTACGCATGGCATGTGCCATGCTCTGAAATTAGACCTTTCAATATTGTTTTTAAATTATTTTTTTCGGTATATACATGATATACATGCTAAATACATGTAATATACATGTGAAATACATACTCGTAAATGGCCATGCATGAACTTACATTAAATTGTACTTTTTTATGATTATGATCAACATGAACTTAGCTGGTAGAGTTTTTACCTTTTACTTCAAAAGTTTAATTGTACATTGAAATTCTGTCTCTATAAGTGATTGTATCCTTGAGACGGCGCATGCTGCATCTCTGACTCTAGCTTCTCGGCCAGTGGTGGATGTGATCTTGCGGTGACTCTTAATGGCCTTCAATATTATTTTCATCTCTTAATAAAATTGGTTTTGTCGCAAAAATGTATGCTTAAATTTTTAAACTTAAACTAAAAGACTTCTACCAAGCAAAACTATAAGTAAGACATAAAAAGTAGTATACAAAATTCAGCTAAAATTAGGGAATGGCCTTCCACGACTTGCTGTTGCTTCTATTACTTAGTGGCGAATTTTAAACAATGACCGAAGAATATTGAGAGTACCGCAAGAAAACAAATTTCTTCTAAAAATACTGTTGCTGCCAGAAGTTCAAATTAAGTTTTGGTGTTGCCCCAATAATGTCTTGTTGATGTTTCATTTAAAAAGGGGTAGCTTGAGCATGGTAATTTGAAATTAGAAGTGTTTTACATGATGCACAAGATCTAATGGAGACCCCAGATGTCAAACACTGTACAAACAAACTTATACACATTATTATTATTATTACAAATAAGATACGATTTACATAAACTTACGAATATCGCACATTATACATACGTCTTCGAAACAGAAAAGAAGTGATTTTTCAACTGAAAGGCAAATTGAAAGTGAAGAACATCAAAGTGGAACTGTGATATAGGTTTATCCGAGGAATGCCGACTAAATATGTATATATGTACTCTTTTATCAATATCTATTTCAAATTATTGATGAATGTTTCGCCGACTGATCATCACATTGTATGCAGTTTCTGTTAAATACCTAAAAAATGCGGTACTTTTTCGATGTATTTCCTTTCCATCTATATTTCTTTACTTACCTTGTTAATGGCCATATTTTGCCTGTACTCCGTTAATGAATAGTCTGAAATATCTCGCACGTTTTTACAATGCTTACTATTTTTTATTTAATAGTATTGTGTTTCTGAAATGTTATATATTTCTGAACTCCTAGCTACTAAACCCCTGTATCGACTATCCTACTCTAGGCCAATGTTGAAATTGCTTAACTATGTTATAAAAAGGTTAGCAAAATCGATGATTTTATAGAATTCCGTTTTGGAATAGTGCGTTAGTAAATAAGAAATATTATAATTGTATTGACAGCAGTATGGACTTAAAAGGATCCCTGAACTCCTTGTTAAAAACAATCAACGACGTGAAAGTCAAGTTAATACAATCGATGAGTAATGGAATTAAAACCGAAAGTCCAGCTCTTCTAGATGACGACCATCTTCATCCTATCTCGGTGGTCTCTTTCTCCTCGTTTGAAAACTGATCTCTTTTTCAAGACCAATTCTGGGGTATCGCCCAACAGTTTCTTTTCACCACGAAAAAGACTTTATCAAAACATTTTATTTTGTACATTTATTTATACATATCCTTGTATGTACATTAGGGTTGCGCTTATTTATAAAAGTTTAATTTTCAAAGGTCTCAGGGTCTAAAAGTGTTCCTTTTGTTATAAAACAATAAAATATAAAGTTTCAGCCCGATTCGACAACGTTGAGAGGTGCCGACTTGAGGTCAAAGTTCAAAAATACGATATTTGGCCAATGGTTCCTATGGCAGCTATACTATATATCGCTCTGATCGGATTGATTTTTTTTTGGGATCTAGAATGTTGAAATATAATCCAGCACCCAAAATTTCAGCTCGACTTGTTAACATTTAAGCCAACAATAAATAGTTAACCGTCAGCTTTGTTATTATACTAAGACATTATTTATTTACGACGTTTAGCAACTTCTGAAACTCATCTATTTTTTGATTAGTATTTGGTTATAGTCTTGCATAAGTTAAACAGCACGTTCGGTTGTATCATTAACCACTTTTAAATGTTTTAATATATTTAAAGCATTTTGAAAATCTTCATTACTATGCCATTTTGGAGAATCTTCAGTTAAAACACGTTTGGAAATATTAAACCGATCAAAAAATGTAGCAGAATTAGGTGTCACAAAATCAGATAGTCTCTTTGTAATAAACGTTAGAAAATCATTTTCTTTAAACATTTTGCGTTTTGCAGGAGTTTCGACATCATCATGGTCAACACAAAGTGTCAAGAGTTGCTTCGCCATTTCTCGTTTCTCCATGAAAGTAACTTTATCGTCAAACAATGCAACAATGCGATATTTTCATCAGATAAATACCACAAATGGCTGCAAGTCATTTTTAAAACGCCATTTTCGGATCAAATTCTTTATAGTTGTACATTTCGCATATAAATTGAAAGTCCGACTTTTGAAGCTTCAAAAGCTAATGTTGACCGAATCCAATAATTTATATAAGAACGCACTTTAAAAATAGAAACGCGCAAATATTTTTCTTTTCGAGTTTTCGAGTCAGTTCAACTTGAGAGGAGTATTGCATTTCGTCTGTCATTTAAATGCCTTGCCTGATCAGTCACACCAAACTTAAACTTGATTTTTTCAATAGTCATCCAGGAATCTTTAAATCTGGCAAAGAGTGCAACGATTGTACCTGATGTATCGTCGGCACATGACTCAAATGCTGCCCGCAAATGTATTTCACTGGTGTGATGTCTGCATGGGAGGTATAAGAGTCTTTTGTCTGATAGTTTCTCTAGGCGGAATGTAGCGCCGTTGAATTGTCCAGCAATGAACACATTTGTATCAAAACAGGTTTTTTTAATTTGATTAACTACTCCCAATTTCATTCCCATTCCGAATGCATTTTGGGTAGACGAGGGTGGCAATTCGATATTTTAATACTCCGCACGTGTAATTGCACATTAGTCTGAAAAGTTGAATGTTAACTATTTATTGTTGGCTTAAATATTAACAAGACGAGCTGAAATTTTGGGGGCTGGATTATATTTTAATATTCTAAATCAGGAAAAAATTGAATCCGATCGGAGCGTTATATAGTATACCTGCCATAGGAACCATTGGCCAATTATTTTATTTTTGAATTTTGACCTCAAGTCGGCACCTCTCAACGTTGTCGAATCGGGCTGAAACTTTATATTTTATTGTTTTATAACAAAAGGAATATTTTTAGACCATGAGACTGTTGATTGCGACACATTTTTTTTCGCCCATACAAATAAGCGCAAGCCTAATGTACATATACATATAGTACATGTTCATAATTATATGTATGATACGCGAAATTTTGAAAAATCATTCACTATCAGACGAGTTTGCCGGAAGAATCATACACTAGGCAACAAAATTGAACCTTTTATTTACGCTTCCAACCAAACCGACTGTTTTCTGATAGATTTGGGACTTTAAATTTTGTTAATGAATTATGTTTCCTTTTCTTTTGTTTTCTTTTTTTTAATTTTCAAAAACTGGTATTTTTTTGGGTTTTTTCAGAGATAGTGTTGTTTTTTTCATACAGTTTTAACAGTTTTTAATGGAAAATGGCATTTGGGAAGGTGTTGAACGGTATTTACAAACGTCTAATTAATGTAGCTATACATAAAAAAGAAAATACAAGAAAACATTTTTTTCGTCTTTTTGTAAATTTTTAAAGATACATACTATTGAAAAAACTACCGCAAAAAATGATCAATTTTGAATTTGTAAGCCCAATATTTTCCAGACGGTAAGCTGAAGCTACAAAGTTTTTAGGTCAAATTTCTAGCTACATTTATCAGCTTTACAGAATTTCAATATTCAATATAACCAGATGTAAGATACTAAAGTTAGGTTAAGAAAACATTAACCACCTCTAAAAAAATATTACAAAACTATCATTTTTTTAATTAAAAAAAATCACACCATAGAATAAAACCATAATTCATTAAACATTTTTAAAGCCCCAAAACTATCAGAAAAAATCGGTTTGGCTTGAAGCGTAAATATATTGTTGCATATTGTAATTAGAGAGGTAAAATAATATGCTACAAAATGATTGTTGATGTAACAATGTATTTATTAAAATCCAAACTGTTTCTGATCCGTTAAGTAAACATTTATTTATACCCGCTATAATAACCAAGTCGAGGCATTGTGTATACATATATGAAAAGCTTTCCCTCAGTGATCAGATCCTACTGATCACTTTTTCGACCAGTGGGCCTATTCGGATTGTTTCCTCGAACCCTCACGTAAGACGCCTAGCGCCGTGCTTAATAAGAACTAGGATTTGATTTACGGTGGCTCGTTTTAGCCGGAGCTGCTCAACTCTTGGAACGGTTGTAAGGCGATCTCAGATATCCAATCGACTATTTTTACTGAATGATTTCCACCAAATACTTATTTATTTATACTCAGATACTGAGGTTCGATAAGTACTGGTTTTATTAAGTAAAAATGTGATGCTTACAATTGTTTACTTAGGTCTACAGATATACAGTTAGTACCCATATCATGAATTTTATCATCTTTATTAATAGATACATCCTGCTGCCTGTTGCATATTTATTTAGATCAGCTGTGCATTTACCCTTAAAATCTTAGCGCCTTATCTTATTTAACAGTATCCATCTGTCCGTTTACTTCGCTTTCAGATGGTTTAAGAAAAAATATTACTTGAAACAGTGTTTTTTAATAAAAATGAGACCACTACTGGCCGACCATTGCACCGATCATTCGAAAAACAAGTTTTTTCAATTCGAGAAACTTATTCTAATTTAATCCTCTTTTATAATTTTATGATATACCTTAACGATTGCGATAACTTGATCTCGCGCACTATTTAGATTGGGAATGGCAATTTTTCTCTTAGATTCTGGCTAGACAAACCGAGGCAAGACTACAATAGAGGAGAAGATTAAAGTCATTTAATCTATTAGTCAAATTTGCTATTAACGACTAAGTATCGTATTCTTTGATTATGTTGAGAATTACTGTAAATGAGGAGAGGAAAAGACAAGTACAAGAATGCCATTATTTGAGTTTTTATGTTCAGGGCGTGGAGGTTTACTCCTTTTCAGAAGCAGATAAACTCGGTGCCTCGCTGAGCGTGAAGACGTTCGAACCAAGAAAATGTTTAACCCCTAAAAGGAATCCGCATGCTCAGGTTAAATGTTTTTCATAAACAAATTATTGAGAAACCTATTCTAATTTAATCCTTTTTTATGATTTTATGATATAACTTAACGATAGCGATAACTTGATCTCGCGCACCATTTGTTTATTTAAATTGACAAGAAGAAAAATATTTACTAGATAATAGAGTGAGACGTTTTTGTAAAAAAAAAAAAAAACCTTTTTTGTGGTTGCTCGCAAGATAAATCTGAGGAAAACATCGAAATCGAACATATGAGATTCGTTTTTTGTGGATTTCTTTTTGTCGTGTTCCACATACAGCTTTACAGCTCTAAATTGGCTAAAGCTTTTTCATCGATGGATTTTCCAGAAAGTTGTGGTGAGTGAAACTTGTATGAATCCTCATAATTTTAAGCCAAAGGTAAATCAAAAATGTTTAACTGCCTATACATACACAACAAGTATATGTACTAATATATTTATATTTAATCCAGTCCTGCAAAAAATCGTGAACGGCTCTACAATTGAGATAATATATCTTTTTTTCGTTTTTTACGCCAGGAAAGGTGTAAGAGAAAACAGAGAAACTCAAGGGAAAACGCAAGCATAATTAAGTACCAAGAGGTCGATGATTGGGAGGGATGTCTTTACAGATCTGCTTGAATACTATATTACTAAGTCAGTCACTGCTCAGATTTGTTCAGAGTCACACATTATTGAATGCTCGCAGAAAAATTTTTTTCGTCACACTAGCAACAGAGAAGGGTCTAAAGGATAGCTTCTGAATATTACTTACGAAGACATCCGTACGAGAGAGACATCCGTCACGAGACGTTCAAGTCAAGATGGTGGGAAGTCAGCAACGCACAGTGTCCGATTTAGCTGATCTAGCGGAACGAAATTAATAATAAATGTCCAAGTAAACTGGCACACAGGAAGCCACAGAGGCGGCAATTCAAGTGATATTGAAGGGCTGCACCTACTCAGGAAACGACTCAGGCGCGTGTATATACGCACCAAAGACCCACAAGTTGACAGAGTTTTCAGGAGAGAGGCAAACCGAGTAAGGAAGAAACTGGAAATACAGAAGACCAAGACGAGAGGCATCAAGGCTGAAGTTCTATACAACCTATTCACACATGATATGCCTAAGCCCAGATTTGCCAGATTGACCCAAGTCCAACACCTCCAAATAGCAACTTTCGCAGACGCCACTGCAGTTCTATTTAGGGCTAACCGTGTTTATGATGACAAGATAATCTCCAACGCTACTTAAAAAGTTTGAAAAGTGTGCGGTGGTGACCCACATCTTAAAAAGCGGAACGTGCCCTGCAGTTTTTCTTCATGGCGAGCTGCTAGACCAAAGGAGACAACAAAAATACCTAGGAGTCACGCTGGATACCAGACATACTTTTGCCAGCCACATTAAAACCTTAAGATGTAGCCTAGAGAGCAAGGCATGGAAATTGTACTGGCTGCTAAGCCCTGTCAACAAACTCAGTCTTTCTAATAAAGTGCTCATTTACAAGGCTATCCTGGCGCCTATTTGGAAATACGGAATACAGCTCTACGATATAGCAGCCAATTCGAACGTCAATATAATCAGGGTGTTCCAAAACAAAACGTTAAGCAAGATTTCTGAAGCTGAATGGTACATTAGTAACTATGAGATAGCCAACGACCGCAGGGTCCCCCTAGTTGGCGATGTCATAAACGCACAGGCTACTAGATACCAATCGAAATGACGCAATCACTCAAATGTCCTGCCTCGAAGACTATCAAAATGCAGAATCAGGCGTAGACTTGCCCGTACCATTTCGACAGACCTGCCCAAGAGGAAGATATAATTTACTCCCCATAAGCCGTCCCTGACCACCCACCCTCCAATTTGATGTCCACCGTGATGCCCCGCAATTTCTTTTGAAAAATCTTTTTAACAGAATTTTTGCCTAGACTGCTGTATAGTTGCTTCAAAAGTAACAGTAAATAACATACACCTGATTCTGTTTTTACATGGCCTTTTTTTACACGGTTTGAAAATCAAAAATTCTAAATTTTTTACACGATTTTATTCCATTTAGCACGGTTTAAAATAACACAACACAAATAGATAACAACACTCACAGCTCACAAGCAACTAGAAACCAAACGATAACAAGAAAGAGCATAAAGAAAATATGTATATATTTGTTTCTCCTTCGTTTTTTTGTTGTATACATACAAGGAAATTTACTGGTTAGAGCAATTGGAGATAGCAAAAATTTGCGGGAATTCCCTTTTTGTGGAAATTTAAGGGATTACATTTTTTAAATATAAATGTGTTAGTATTTTGTGAACTATCAATGCAATCAGACGTGTTTGGTAAAGACATTTTTTATACGCAAATTTGTTTTTCCAACGGTTTCTAATTTTTCCCTAATTTGAATAGGTTTTAGAGGTAAGGAACCAATCACCTATTTTTGGATACGATCAATGTATTTTTTTACACGGTTTTTTCAAGAATCAATCTACCGTGTAAAAACAGAATTAGGTGTAATTGTATTTTTTATTAATTAATTTTTTTAATTTTATTAATTTTGAAATATGTATGATGATTTATAAATTAAACAATTTTTGAAAACAAAAAATTAGTCCGTCTCAGTACTGAAGTTTAAATTTGATTTTTCGAAATCATCTATTAAAAGAAAATTCTCTTTATCAAAAAAAACAACTTTTATTTGAAGACAAACTGTTTTTTGGCAATTTTGGAATTCGACAACGGAAACGGGAGACGATCAACTGAAGATATCGGCAATTCGGCAAATGCAGCACATATATTATTAAAACATATGTCGAAAGGGGCAAGTACCCAAGTACCCATTGCAAGTGGTAAAAAGGTTTTGAATACATTCAACATTTTTTTTCTGCTGTAAAGCAGCCTTGGATTAGCCCCATAATTGGTGCTATGGCTGATTTTGGGCAACTATTCGTTTTCAAGATTTTTGCCAAAATACCAAGGAATTCTCACGGGACAGAAATGGTTGAAGTGGTTTTCGCGGCGATCAATTTAAACTCAGATTTCAGCAAAAGTTGAGTTAATATATTGATGTCCCTTTAAAATGGTTATAATCTTAATCTTTTGTTTGTATACGCGATACTCAAAATGAATATAGTGGTATAGTGGGGAAAGTGGATGTGTGTAACGCCCAGAAGGAAGCATTTCCGACCCCATAAAGTATATATAGTCTTGATCAGCATCAATAACCGAGTCGATATAGCCATTTCTTTCTGTCCGCCTGTCCGTCCGTCTTGTTTGACGCCAAATTTTTAGAGACTATAAGAGCAACCAAATGTTGTATCCAGACTCCTGTGATATCGCACTATTAAAGGTTTTTTTTAAATTTCGCCTCGGCCCCTTAGCGCGTGGCCGCCGCTTACACATTTTCTGTCTCTCTCACTGAGCAGAACACTTTTTTTCTTTTCACTTGTGCTATCTATTTCGTGTTTTTCGTTGAAAGGGGACACTTTGATTAGGCGCTCGCAGAAAGTGCCTGTAGATGAGCAGAACCATCCATTTGAATTATGAATATTAATTTCTAGGAGCAATTGAACGTAAGATATTTTTTGTCAGCCCATCTTTAGCTCGATGGTTTGCTTGCGCGATATTATGCCACGTATAATTATCCGTGTGAAAAACATTGTGTTGATCGTGTAGCCTTGCGATTTATTTTTTGTCATTGCGAATGGAAATGGAATAGGAAAGTCAACGTGTTTGAGTTGAATTGGCCCGTCTTTTAGAATTATTTGAATGCGTGGTAGCAAACAATTTTCTCCTTTTCCATTCAAAATAGTGATTTCGATGTTTTTATCAATTTTTTAATCACCAATCTCGTGCCAACTATGGTCGAAATAGGGTGGAAACTTATTTGAAAAATTCATCGGATTCGCTTGAAACTCGTCACTCAGGGTTTTTCGGGGTCAATAATTATGAATTTGAAGTCAGTTTTCAAAAATTCAAAATGGCGGATCCAATAAGGGTGGATTCACTTAAAACAAATAACTCCCCGACCTTGCTACATCTACATCTTCCTGCTTTAAAAAGATCTTTTGAAAAGAAAAGAACTCGATACATCTCGAAGCAAGAAAACTGATATCAAATTCGTAATCAGCGACCCCAAAAACTCACAAGCAGATTCAAGCAAAACCGATGAATTTTTCAAATAAGTTTCCACCACATTTCGACCATATTGGTTTTTGAAGGTTTTTGGTTTTTGAAAACCTGAAGTGATGGAACAAATCTAACCTTGTTCAGGGCCCAAAAATACATAGGGATATGATACTCTGGTCAGGTGCGCGCGATACTTTTTTTTTGGGGGGCAGTGTAATTAGAAAACTAAAACAATGAAAATTGTGAATTTAAAAAATACGACAAACTTTAAACTGATTATGGTATGAAGCCTACTAGGACAAGACATTTATTTGATAACGATATTGGCATGGTGTACTAGCACTGCGGTTATGTTAGGTTAGGTAGAGGTGGCTGCCAGGCTCGCTCGGAGCCTGTCACACTTAGGCCGGTTTCGGCCCGTTGTGATATCGCTTGGGATCTTCTCTTTCCTGCATAGTGAGACTTAATGTCAGCAATTATCCCATCCCAATGCTCTTACAAAGTTAGCCATCTTTCTGGGACATTGTGTAGACATCTCTAAAATGTCAGTTAAGAAGGGAGAGCCCAAGTGTTGTAGCCTTCTTCTGCTGAGAGCTAGACAGGAACAAAACAGGTGCTCCACTGTCTCTTCCACTGTGCGCTTTCTATCTATGGTCGGCACTAATTGCTACACATTGTATATTAGTCTATTAGCAATACAGCTCTTTTATGATAAGGCCCCATCTGGGCCTGGGGGTCCCTCGAGCCATTCGTCTCTGTGAGGGATGATTGAAAGGAGTATCTGTGTACTCTCTTAGAACTTGATAGTCCGTTTTTGCTGGGACGATATTGCAGTTGTTTAGTATGGATGAGTGACCTGTATGCTGTGGTACCAATTGGTCGTCGTCTCTTAGACGTATTGCTGCCATTTCTGCCCACCATTTTCCTGCTAGGTCAAGGCTCTTAAGGCATAAGATGGCATTTAACGCATCATTTGGAGTGGTTCGAAGAGCTCCACTGATGCATAGGGAGGCAGTTCTCTGAACTTTGCCTAGTTGTGTAGTGATCTTCCGTTTTGATAGGGTCGGCCACCACATATAATAGTTTCGTAAAGTATTATTGGTCTAACTATTGCTAGATATATCCATTGGACTACACTTGAGTTCGATACCATCGATGATGTCACCGCCCTTCATATGAACAATTGATCGATGAGCATCACCAAGTGACGGTCTACCCCCAGGTCCAGCTCCCTCGATATCAAGGAAAGCTTTTAATGAGTATTTTGTTTTGAGATGCAGAGTTTTTTCTCTACCACTGAGACACCTTCATGAAGTGGCGTTTCCGTGGATTTTCCTTTCCGGTAGGCATGCTGTGCGCCTAACAACATCTGAGAGTCTATAGTTTTCTTCAGTTGTAGCCCGGCAAGTCTCTCAAAAGTTTTCAGGAGGAGGGACGATAGGCTAATTGGTCTTAAGTATTTTGCAGTTGAATGTGATGCTTTCCCTACTTTGGGTATGAAGACTATCTTAGCCAAGCTTGTGGTATTATACATACTGCCCGTATCTTTCTGAAGATACATTGTAGCCAGTTGATGGCCATGTCCCTGGCCTTTTGTAGTTGGGACGAAATTACCTGGTCCGGACCTGGCGGTTTAAGCGATTTGAAGCTGTTTACTGCCCAGCTTATGTCCCGTTTTGTGAGGATGTACTCCATCGAGGTTACTGAGCTTTCTCTTGGGAGATGTGCCGGCTCGATGGTTGTGCACCCTGGGAAATGACTATCGAATGGAACATGCACTGACTCCTCACTGGAGTTGGGCCATGTACCATTGTTCCTTTTGAGGTACTCCACTGAGGGGGTAGTTTTTGAGAGGACCTTGCGAAGTCTTGCGGCCTCTGACGTTTCTTCAATTTCTGAGCAAAATTTTTGCCTGGAGGCTTTTTTTGATTTCCTAGTTTATTTTTTGTATAGGGCTAGACTGTTTTTATGGTCTGCCCAGTAAGTCTCCTCGTCCTCCAGGGCTGTAATATATTTTTCCCAGTTAGCTTACCTGGAGTTAATAAAGTCAGTAGGGGTGCATGTCATAACGCCCAGTTTCATAACGCCCAGTGTCATAACGCCCAGTGTCATAACGCCCACGGATGTTATGACACTAATTTGACACTTTTAAAAATTACTCCCAAAGTGTCATAGCACCCGCGGGCACTATGACACAAAAATTAGTGTCATAATGCCCTAAATTTCTAAAAACTTGCAAAGTGCATCAAGAATCAATAATAGTACCGTTACAAAAAGTTCCGTTTATTGTCTTTTCTCGTTTGTTATCGCATTTATCATGTTTTCGGCACAATGATCTTCTAATTAGCTGGTCATTGATCTTCGAACAAAATGCACGCATAATGGACGCTTCTTATGAATACAAGATTGTTGCTGGGTTTCGGAAAAATTCGAAGTTGTTGCTTTTAACAACACAGCAAAAATTATTTAAGATAATACTTCTTCGTCGCTAGTTCACAAACCTTGTCTCCCAGTATCCAAGCTCCCTTGACTAGGACTACGTCCGCTCCGTTCTAGCCTAAGCGGAGTATTAGAGCAGCGGATGCTTCTCCAGCAGCTCGAAGCAGCGGCCGGGCAGTACCGCTTCCACCCACTGCCGCTGGTTGGAATCTTTAAGTCCACGCTGGCTTTATCCAGGACACCAATCAGCGTCCTTTCTCTGACAATCGGCGCAAACGAGGTATTTGACAGAGCTCTAGAGCGCTTCGGTGCTGGCCCAGAAGTCTTCTGCGAGCGTTTCCATTTGCTGAGGGGCTCTTTTCTTCGGCGCTTCTGTGCCGTAGTTCGGCAGCACCTTCGAAGCCCATTCAACCTTTTTCAGCCACTTGTCTGTTAGGCTGGACATCTGGCTTGCGTTTTACCGACGGAGTATGTTGCCAGCACTCCTCCTTTCGGCGAATGTGTAGTTTTTCGCTTGGGCGATAGTCGACGACAACTAGTCTCCCGCCGCTTTACCGGCAGGTAGAGCAGCCGCAGGATTGCATAGCCACTCTACCAAGGTATCGGTTTTGGGAGGCGACTTACCACCCACCCCGGATCCGGGATGGGACCCCTTTGGGTTCTCCCTAGCGTCTTTCGCTGGTTTTCTCTGCTGTACTGCGGGTTGGGCCAGGCCTTTGGGCCGCTGCCTTTCCCTGTTCGGGATTGCTACCTGTTGGCAATTGGGGAGTGCCAGACTGATTTGTGTTTTTTATTTGTTTAAATTCTTCCATTCTATTCCCACGAACTGCAGAGAAAGGGTAAGGTCCGTTCGGACAGTAATCCACGACCGGGCCCCCAGCCAGGCTGACTCTCGGCACGGGTCGAGTAACACACTTAGTGATGTGTAGGGATTGGAGTGTGTGAGCTACTTATAAGAGACGGCACTACAAGCACATCGTCAGTGTTGCTGCTTCGCGAACACCCGCTGGCTGTCCGGGGCTGCTTATTTTCGGTACTCTCACTAGGGATGTCCGCTTATTCGCAGCTGACCTACCTATGTAGGTATGTCGTTCACTATCCGCATCCTACGACTTTGCAGCCCCCCCCTTCCAGGTCACATAGAATCTTGTTGACTGCTATGTTCCACAGAAGAGGAGACAAGATCCCACCTTGCGGAGTGCCTCTATTGACATACCTTGACTGGGCGGATGATCCCATCGTTGCTGTCACCGACCTGCATATGAGCAATTGATCAATGAGCATCACCAAGTGACGGTCCACCCCCAGGTCAGTCAGGGCTTCTGTAATGGCACCCGGTACAACGCTGTTGAAGGCTTCCTCAATATCGAGAAAGGCTGAGTGAGTACTCTTTGAGATGCAGAGATTTCTCTACCGCTGAGATCACTTCATGAAGAGCCGTTTCCGTGGATTTTCCTTTCTGGTAGGCATGCTGTGCGCCTGACAGCAACTGAGGGTGTATAGTTGTCCTCATTTGCAGCCCGTCGAGTCTCTCAAAGGTTTTGAGGAGGAAGGGCGATAGGTTGATTGGTCTAAAGTCTTTTGCAGTTGAGTGCGAGGCTTTCCCTGCTTTGGGAATGAAGACTATCTTTGCCTTAAGCCACGCTCGCGGGATTGTACCCACAGCCAGTATCTTCCTGAAGAAACCTTGCAGCCAGTTGATGGCCGTTTCTCCGGCCTTCTGAAGTTGGGCCAAGATTACCTGGTCTGGGCCTGGCGATTTGAACGGGTTGAAGCTGTTAATTGCCCAGCTTATGTTACGTTTTGTGAGGATGTGATCCATCAAGGTTACCGGTCCCTCTCCTGGGAGGTATTCTTCTTTTTTTTTATATAGTGACAGACTGACTTTGTAGTCTGCCCAGTGGTTCTCCTCGTTCGCGCTTTTGGCTCTTTTGAAGAGAGTCCTGCAGCTTTTACGTAGGATGTCTATTTGTTTTGACCACCTTCTTTTTTTTCCCCCCTAGGTTTGTTAGAGGGGCATGCTGTGGCAAAGGCCTTATTGCATGCTTCTGTGAGCCTGTTCACTAGACGATCTAGGTCGTCCTTTGTGTCCGGGCATGTTGGTTCTCTAGAGGGGAGTAAGTCCTCCAGGGCTGAGCTATATTTTTCCCAGTTGGGTCTCCTGGGATTAATGTAGTCATTAGGTTCTGGACACTCGAGGGATAGTGTGGTCTCGATGTACTTGTGGTCAGAGAAGGAGTGGTCATCAAGGACTTGCCAACTCTTGACTATGTCTAACAGTTTGTGAGACACTAAGGTGAGGTCAAAAACCTCCTGTCGATTTTTAATTATAAAAGTGGGGTCGTTGCCCCGATTAAAAATAAATAGATTTGAGTTAAGGATGAAGTTGAAAAGTGACTCACCCCTTACATTTGTGTCCGAGCTCCCCCCATTGAGTGTGGTGAGCGTTGGCATCGCAACCTATTAATAGGTCTATGTCCGACCTCTCGCTGTCGCTGGCTAGCTTGCGAACAAGGTCGTTGGGAGGATAGTTTTCCTCATGGGCCATGTAGGACGACATCAGCCTAAGATGTGTCCCTTTCAACTCTAGGCTTGCCGCCGTGTTGTCGCTAATTATGGAGCAGAAAGAAATTTAGGTGCTTTCTGGCAAGAATGAAGGTGCGGGTTTTACCTTCATGTTGAGCTACAATCATCTTGTACTCCTTCGACCCTAGTCCACAAACCTTGTCTCCCACTATCCAAGGTTCCTGGACTAAAGCTACGTCCGCTCCGCTCTCTTCGAGGCGGAGTATAAGAGCAGCGGATGCTGCTTTACAGTGGTGGAGGTTTATCTGAAGGAGCCTTAAGGACATCCTTAGAGTTCTCCACCACTATAATGTCGGCGTCTAGATCGTCTTCGACTTCCTCGTCGCAACACATCAACACATCTCAGCGTGCTATCGGTGGAGTAGCCTTCTAGGTCTTCCTCTGTATCATCGTCGGGTGCTTCGATTTCCGAGGCAGCGTCCTCCTCGACTGGCTTGTCGACAGGACGCGCCCCGGCTGCTGCATCCGACTTATAGACCTTTACGGTGACCGAGCTGAAACCAAAATTGAGCTCGCCTTTGGCAGCCTCAATCGGGGCCAGCGACTCTTTGTTGAGGACGACCACCGCCTGATTTGTAGGGCCCTGTGACGACTCCACTTTGACCACCTTCCAGTCCGATGTTGGGAGGTGGGGGTTGCATCTCTGCAGCATTTTTAAGATGCGTTCCGGCTCCTTCATGGAGGCGGACACCCAGACTCTCGCCCTTGGTCTACTGGGCACTTCGCTCCAGTAGAGCGACGAGCTTCGCCCCTGGGTAGACTTCTCCAACTTGCGCTACCGCTGCTTTGTACAGCTGTACGGAGCGCTCGTCTTCACAGTCTATGATTTTGATGCCGCCCTGGTACCAGCCCATGTCTTTGCAGACGGGAGGGGGTCCAGGCTGCCTTTCCAGCAGCTCGAAGCAGCGGTCGGCCAGTGCCGCTTCCACCCACTTCCACTGGTTCTTGGGAATTCGGGAGTCCGCGCTGCCTTTGTATAGGACGCCAATCAGCGTCCCAGCGTTGCCAAAGTTCTGCAGCACCTTCGAGGCCCACTCAACCTTCTTTAGCTATTTGTCCGTTGGGCTGGACATCTTGCGTTCTGCCGACGGAGTATGTTGCCAACACTCCTTCTGTCGGCATATGTGAAAGTCTTGGCTTAGACGCTTGTAGATGGTAACTCGTCCCCCGCCACTTTACCAACAGGCTGAGCAGCCGCAGGTTTGCATAGCCACTCTGCCAAGGTATCGGTCTTGGGAGCCGATTCGACACCCACCCCGGATCCGGGATGGGACTCCTTTGGGCTCTCCCTAGCGTCTTCCGCCGCGCAGGTTTTCTCTGCTGTTTTGCGGGTTGGGCCAGGCCTTTGGGCCGCTGCCTTTCCTTGTTTGGGATTGCTCCCTGTTGGCATTTGGGGAGTGCCAGACTCATTTTGTTTTTTTTTTTATTAAAATCTTCCATTCTTTCCCACGAGCTGCAGAGAAGGGGTACGGTCCGTCCGGGCAGAGATCCACGTTGCCCGGATAAGGCATACCTAGAACAGGGGGCTGCCAAGTCCCTGAGCTCTCCGTTAACGACTGGGCTAGTTTTATATACCGGGCCCCAGCCAGGCTGACTCTCGGCACGGGTCGAATAACACACTTAGTCCGGCCCGGTGTGAGGTGAGTGTGAGGGGTTGGGATATGGGTAGGTAGTGTGCAGGGATAGAGGAGTGTGTGAGTTACTTATACGAGGCGGCACCACAAGCGCATCGTCAGTGTTGCTACTTCGCGAACACCCGCTGGCTGTCCGGGGCTGCTTATTTTCGGTACTCTCACTAGGGATGTCCGCTTATTCGCAGCTGACCTACCTATGTAGGTAGGTCGTTCACTATCCGCATCCTGCGACCCGTCCGGTGGCCTCAGCTAGGCCCCCATTGAGCAACCTCACCAGCTCATCAGACCAGATGAGAATAATGATCCGATTTAATCCAGATTCGGCAATCTGGTAGATATACCAAATACTTTTTTAACAGCGAGATCTAACAGGAGTATGGATACAAAATTTGGTTGTTCTAACTCTAATAGTCTTTCCGATTTGTGGATGCCATAGATTTTCGTCCTTTGCGGGGGCGGAAGGGGGTGGGGCGAAATTTTGAAATACACTTGTGCAGGTTCGATATCACAGGAGTGTGGATACCAAATTTGGTTGCTCTAGCTGTTATATCACTTCTAAATAGTCGATTGAAAAAAGCTCGCTGAGGGATGGGAAAGGGATGGGCGTGTGTGAGCTACTTATTGAGGCGGCACCACAAGCGCATCGTCAGTGTTGCTGCTTCGCGAACACCCGCTGGCTGTCCGGGACTGCTTATTTCGATTCTCTCCCTAGGAATGCCCGCTTATTCGCAGCTGACCTACCGAGGTAGGCCGTTCGCTATCCGCAACCCGCGACCCGTCCGGTGGCCTCAGCTAGGCCCCCTTTGAGCCACCTCACGAGCTCATCAGACCAGAGCAAACCAGACCAAACACAATCCACAAGATAGACGAAATAGAAACCGAACACTTGTATGAGACAATACTAGACGAAAAAAGAATAATGATTGCAGAATTGGAGAGTTTGCTCATTACATTAACTTTAGCGAAAATAAATCTCATCGGCCCAACCATACTAAATGACATAGATATCAGGGAAGTGACGAATGAACATCTCACAAATACTAGCGTAGCCAATATTTAAGAGGTATCCAATATCAGGGCCTTTCAAAACAAAGATATTTTGCATTTCTTAATCAAGTTCCCAATTCCTCAAAAAATATGTAAGAACGTTCACCCAGGCCAGCAAAAAAAAGTAGTTTTAGACTTCGAAGATAAAAATACGGTCGCTAATTGTGGTGCGCACACTTTCGCCGTGGGAGATTGCAGAGATGCAGACAGCACAACATTCTGCAGGAAACTCGAATCAGGGTTCTGCGCACAGCAACTGGTATAAGGAACTGCCGTACAGTGGGCATAACTTCTGAACAAATAAAGATATCTTCATGAAACAAACTGCGTTTGAAAGAAAAATCTTTCAAAATTTAATCTGTTTAAGTACACTATGCTACAATGTCTAAAAGCTTCACAATAATGGGTTAAAGTTGAACTTTGTTGCCGGTGCATATTTTTAATTTTTTTAGATCGATAAAATACTTTTAATGGTAATTTTTAATATAAAATATTATTTTTAAAATAATTTAATTTTAATTTAAAATAATAATTATATGTACAAAAAATGTATTTTTTTTATTCTGAAAGTTGGTTGATTTTTTTGTTTCTTTAAAATAATCCTCCACTTCATTTTTAGTTTGAGGAATATCTAATAATGTTAAAAATGTAATCGATATTATTGTTTGAATAATAGGCTCTGCACACTGAGCACATCCCGGGGGAACGGTGGGATTTTTTGACAGATGTGAAACCCCGATTCACACTGCCACCATCCACCATCTACCATCCGTCAAAAAACAGCTGATGAGCATAAAATTACAAAGTTTTGTTCTGAATTGTGAAATTTTCACAATTTTAAATTAGTAAATTGGCTATACTATTGACTATGATAAAACAATCTATATATGTACAATAAACGTTACTCTTTCGACTCCATTAAAAATTGCAGCAGCTCTGTTTGGAAGTTGGTTCGGCCTTGGCTGCTCGCAATTTGCTGAAGTATCTCTCGCTTTGTTTTCTGGTGCTCATCCTGTTATTTCTGCTGCTCCTTCTGGACTTCAAGCGATTTCCGAACAATCTCCTCTAGATTTTCTAGCTTAATCCGCTTTGGTGCGGCGCCTTGGTTGCAGAAATAATACTAGAGCCGTAGATGGATCTGTCCCGGACGACATAAACGGAATTATTTCGGAACACCCGCAAATCCGTCAAATGTTTATAGCGAGATTTTCAATATATGCAGTCCATTTCGACTTGCGTGCATTGTTTGTTTATTTAATGGCTGCAAAATACTAATCATAAAAAAAGAAAGCAAGTACATACATATGTACTTATGTTTACTTATTACCACCAATTTGAAGTCTCTTCATTTGTATTGTGCCTGTTGTATTTATTTCTTTTTTTAGTTTTCAACGAAATTTGAAATATGTCTAGGCGCGAACTATTTTTTATTGCCCTTCATTGCTTTTTAGGGTTGCATTTAAAAACCATCGGCTAACTATCGCATAGAAACGTGCGGTTTAGGAACATCCAAAATGGATGGTGGACTAACTGGGAAATTTTCAGAACGGCAAAACCTTACGGACCATCCCCGAAATGGATGGTGGATGGTGGATGGTCGTCAGTGTGAATAGCCTATTATAGGATGGTCCGTAAGGTTTTGCCGTTCCGAAAATTTCCCAGTTAGTCCACCATCCATTTTGGATGTTCCTAAACCGCACGTTTCTATGCGATAGTTAGCCGATGATTTTCAAATGCAACCCTAAAAAGCAATGAAGGGCAATAAAAAATAGTTCGCGCCTAGACAGATTTCAAATCTTAATTCGAAATTTAAATCGTTGAAAACTAAAATAAGAAAAAAAACAACAAACACAATACAAAATGGAGAGACCTGAAATTGGTGGTAATGAGGTATATATGTACCTTATTGGTACATAGGTGGTACATATGTACATATGTATTTGCTTTCTTTTTTTTTATGAGTAGTATTTTGCAGCCATTAAATAAACAAACAATACACGCAAGTCGAAATGGACTGCATATATTGATAATCTCGCTACAAACATTTGACGGATTCGCGGGTGTCCCGAAATAGTTCCGTTTATGTCGACCGGGACAGATCCAACTACGGCTCTGGTATTATTTCTGCAACCAAGGCGCCGCACCAAAGCGGATTAAACTGGAAAACCTTCTGGAGATTGTGCGGAAAATGCTTGAAGTCCAGAAGGACCAGCAGAAATTACAGGATGAGCACCAGGAAACAAAGCGAGAGATACTCCAGCATATTGCGAGCAGCCAAGGCCAAACCAACTTCCAAACAAAGCTGCTGCAATTTTTAATGGAGTCCAAATAGTAACGTTTATTGTACATATATGGATTGTTTTATTATTGTCAAAAATATAGCCAATTTATTAATTTAAAGTTAAGAAAATTTCACAATTCAGAACAAAACTTTGCAATTTTATGCTCATCAGCAGTTTTTTTGACGGATGGTAGATGGTGGATGGTGGCAGTGTGAATCGGGGTTTCACATCTGTCAAAAAATCCCACCATTCCCCCGGGATGTGCTCAGTGTGCAGAGCCTATAAGCAACAATTATCTGGAAACACTGTATTGTATCGTGCTCATAATGTATATACCACTTTGCTCACATACTCACTCTCAAATAAACGTTTAACCGAATCACTACGTGTCTCTTGTAACAGCTGCGTTTTATATATCGCTTATACATATAGAACGGTAAACTAAAACGGTAAACTAAAACGGTAAACTAAAACGGTAAACTTATATCGAACATTGGTTATGGGCCTAGAGTTCGTTGTTTTGGCTTCATAACAGACTAAAAAATGTCAGGGTTTAAGTGTCGGATGTGCTAAATTGTCAACAGTTATTTTGTGCACACATTAACGCGGAACAATTAGCAACATGATTTTGTCAAATCAAATCGAAAAACTTGATGAGAACAATTACAGTGTATGGCATATGGCCATGAAAAGTGTCCTAGTAATGACAGAATTATGGGATGTAGGCTGTTGAATAGACAGTGGAGGAGATGCCGCAGCTGTCGAGAAATGGAATAAATTGGATCAGAAAGCAATGGCGTACATAACCTTAAATGTTAAGGCATCGCAGTTTGTGCACATAAAGACGTGCGAAACATCTGACGCCATATGAAACAAATTAAAGAAACTCCACATGCCAAAAGGCCCCATCCAGAAGGTGCAACTTTATCAAAAACTTATTCGATTAAATATGCAGCAGGGCGATGATGTGTCCGCCTATGTCAATTCTTTTGTAGAGACAATTGAAAAATTGGCGGAACTGGATATAAAACTCCACGATGAGCTAAAAGTCATCATGTTATTGAGCAGTTTGCCCGAATCTTGGGAAAATTTTGTAGTCGCGATTGAAACGCGTGATGAGCTGCCAATTTGAAGCTCTTAAAGTAAAAATGCTAGAAGAAGGCACCAGAAAACAGGAGAAGGCGGAGCGCGAAAATCATTCGGCCACACAAGCAGTATACACACATACACAGCGCAGATCGCGAGAAAACGAGAATGTCGAGAATAACGGAACCAAGAACGACGGGAACACAGGCGTAAAGCAACAATTCAAGGGAAAATGTTTCAAATGCGAAAAAACTGGTCATCGAGCAAGCGAGTGCAGATCTAAGAAAAGGGATAGCAAAAAAAATGGACAAAGAGAACAGGCAAGCAGTTTAATGAACTGTTTTGTCGGAGAGCAGCAAAAGAGAGTTTGGTGCGTAGATAGTGGCGCAACATCGCACATGTGTTGCGATCGCAGCATGTTCCTAAACTATGTCGAGAAGGAAACATTTGGCTACAAATAAGTTCGTCTCATCACCCGGATCTGGCAATGTTAAAATTCAGAGTGAAAATATTATAATAAACTTGCAAAATTTGTTATACGTCCCCGAATTACACATGAATTTTTTCTCAGTGAGCACAGCAGCTAAATTCGAGAATTCCACTACATTTATTGGAAAAGTGGCACTGATTAAAAATAAAAAAGGAGAAACAATAATAAAAGCCAAGCAAGAAAACAATTTGTATGTGTACAAACAGTGCTCAGAAAAAAGTGCAGTTTATATGTTGAACACAATTTCGCCTGCAATGAATTGGCATAATAGGTTTGGCCACCTTAATTTCCAAGATTTTAAACAGTTGAACGATAAACAGCTTGTTCATGGCATGAACTTCGAAAACATGAAAATGGAAATTAATTGAGATACATGTAACAGAGCAATAATATGTGCATTGCCGTTTCAACAGAAGTTAAATCGTACAACGGAGCAAGTACTTGAGCTAGTGCATACAGATGTATGTGGCCCAATGAATGTAAAATCGATCGGCGGCAATCGCTATTTTGTGACATTTATTGATGACTACTCGCGCAAGATATTTGTATACATTATGCACGCGAAAAGCCAAGTTTTCGAAAAATTCAAAATGTTCAAAAGTTTTGTGGAATGCCAAACGGGCAACAAAATAAAGGCTGTGCGCAGCGATAATGGCACAGAGTATGTAAATAAGGAATTTTCTGATTTTTTGAACGAGTGCGGCATACAAAGGCAACTGACGGTTTCCTACACCCCTCAGCAAAACGGTGTAGCCGAGAGAGCCAATCGAACAATTGTAGAGATGGCAAAAAGTATGCTTATCCATGCAAAGCTGGAGGAGTTTTTGTGGCAGAGGCTGTTACCACGGCAGTTTACTTGCGAAATAGATGTCCGGACGATGGAAAGGACGCAAGCCATCAGTAAAACACCTGCGAGTATTCGGATCCCGCCCATTTCCTTTGGATAAGACCAGAAGAAGCAAATTTGAGGCAAAAGGCAAAGAATACATTTTTGTCGGTTACTCCTTTACAGCAAAAGCTTACCGCCTGTACGATCGAGAGATTTACAATACTTAAGAGGCGTGATGTCAAATTTATAAAATGTGAGCTTGACACAAAAAGCACTGAGAGTTGTGGTATTTCAGATCGAAATGACGATTTCATGACAAACATACGCCGCCTTGAGTCAATTAAAGTTCCTGATCAACACTCATATGCACCTTTAATAGCTGATCATGCAAATTCCAGCAGTGACTCCAGCGAAGTGGAGGAGGAGTTTTTGAGCGCAAGTGAACCTGACGACAATTCCGTGACTGGCCAAGAGGCGCCGCCACAAGAGAATGTAGTACAGCGTGGCCGTGGCAGACCAAAAATCATCCAGAGCGGTCAACCTGGGCGACCGAAAAAGCAGTGCTCAATAGTTTCCTAAATCAGGTGGATGACACTGAGACACCGCAGTCAGTTGCTGAAGCATTGCATCATTCTCAAAATTGGAAAGAATCAATGCAAACGGAATACGACGCTCTACAGGAAAATGACACGTGGTCATTGAGTGAACTCCCTCCAGGACAAAAAACCATTGGCTCCAAATGGGTTTTTCGAATTAAGAGAAACAAGGATGGTCTCATCGAGAAGGTCAAATCTCGATTGGTTGCTCAAGGCTGTGGGCAACAATTTGGAGTAAATTATTGGGAAATGTTTTCACCCGTAATTTGGTACGAGACCATTCGTATGTTGTTCGCAATTGCTGCAGAAAAACAGCTGTATATGAATAAAGTAGATATATCAAATGCTTACCTGAACAGTAAACTCCATGAGACTGTGTACATGAGGCAGCCTCAGAATTTTGTCAACAAGCATCGTCCAGAAAAAGTTCTAAAGCTGCGTAAAGTACTTTATGGACTCAAGCAATCCGGGCGAGTATGGAACAAAACGCTCGACGAGGTATTGTCTACCATGAGCTTCAAGAGATGTAAGAACGAGGTATGCTTGTACGTCAAGAAAGATGAGCAAACATACAGCTATATTGCAGTCTACGTCGACGATTTAATTATCGCATGTCCAAACAAAAATGACAGCTGTAATTAAGAAGAAGATTGCATCAAACTTCAAGATGCACGATGGCGGCCCCATAAACTTTTTCGTAGGAATGGAAATTGAGCGAGACGGTGAACAGGGTTCGATTTCGTTTTGCCAGAAATCGCATATTCCAGGACTATTGGACACGTATGGCATGAGCAAGTGCCGTCCAGTTAGCACACCGCTCGACCCGAGCTATCAAGTTGGATGCATTGATGATAATTGTGTCAAGGTAAATGTAACACAATATCAGTCATTAATTGGTTCATTATGTATTTAGCAGTCTTGAGCCGACCGGAAATGTTGCACGCAGTAAGCAAAATGTCGCAACGAAATACTGATCCCCATGCAGAACACGAGATGGCTGCAAAACACATTCTAAGGTATCTGGCTGGTACGAAGAATTTGGGCATCTCATATCGGAAGTGTGGTGAACCAGTAAGAGGAATTCTTTCTAGCAGGCAGTGCGTTTTCTTGGACTTCAACTAAGCAAAGGGTCAACTAAGCGTTGAGCAGCACTGAAGCTGAATACATAGCACTATCTATGGCTGCTAAAGAGTAGATTTATTTATGAAGACTTCTGGACGAGATTGGTTGGTCAACTGTTACAGAGCCGTTAACCATCTATGGCGACAACATCAGTTCGCAACATATTGCCCAAAATCCGGTACATCACAAACGCACGAAGTACATTGATATTAAGTATCATTTTGGTCGCGAAAAAGTAGAATGTATTGAAATTATACTAGAATACGTATCGACAAACGGCAATGTTGCAGATCTACTAACAACATTTTTAAGCAAGAAAAAGCACGACGACTTTGTTAAATTACTTAGAATGACAAAGTTAAGCATGCGGTAGTTAGTTTAAAATGATAATATGTAGCTTAAGAAGAAGTGTTAAAAATGTAATCGATATTATTGTTTGAATAAGCAACAATTACACAGCCCCACAAAAAAAAAAAAGTGTCGTGCGGGGCTGACCAGAGTATCATATCCCTATGTATTTTGGGGCCCTGAACACGAATCCAAGGTCAGATTTGCTCCATCACGTCAGGTTTTTTTTCTAACCTCAAAAAATCAATATGATCGAAACATGGTGGAAATTCATTTGAAAAATGCATCGGATTTGCTTGAAACTCGTCACTCGGGGGTTTTTGATTCTTGTATTTTTTGTAATCTTCCTCTGACATCTCTCTAATTGGTAGGCTCTGATGTTCAATTAAAATTTGACCATGTGAAAATTATTCTAATATTGAGTGTACCTGAGCATATGGATTCATTAGTACCTAACTTTTGAGCAGTTTTTCAACTTTGACTGGACTTTACAAAAATATATCCCTACATTTTCCCGAGATTTTTTTTTGTATATGTTCTTTGAACTATTTATTACCTAAGTCTAATAGCGCATTCTGCGCTTCGGAGCCGTTTGGCTTCTATACCGTTTTACCTGCCACAACCTCGCACGAAAGACGTTCAAAACATGATTTTGTATGGGATTTAAGAGCTGTGATCGCAGTTTTCGACCGTGTTTTGTGCGAGGTTGTGGCAGAATCCGACTATTTTGAAAATTTGATTTTTTAAAGGTCTGGAAAATTCTCTATTAGATGCAAAATCTTCGACTTTTGCCACCTCTTTTCGTCAGATTCGCCACTGTGCGCCGCTTCGGCTTTAACTTTGATCCACCGACATCGCCCAAATTAATATATGATAATCTCTCTCCGCATCTGTTTGCATTTAGCTGAGTTGATATAGCCATGTTTGTCTGTCCGTCTGGCCTTCTGGTCCGTCTCAGAGACTATAAGAGCTAGAGCAACCAAATTGTTGTATCCGGGTTCTTCAACAATTTCAAAGATACGAGAAAACCTTAAACGCAGAAACATAGAAAATGACCATATCTAGCAGATTGCCGAATCTGGATCAAATCGGATTAATGTTATAGCCAGAATAGCCCTTGAGTTTAGTATGGACCTAGCACGTCTATTGCGAATAGTTCTTTAGTCCGACACCGTCTTGAACCGACCTCCTGCGTCTTCAATCGACCCCGTCTTGAATCGAGCTAATCATCCAACAGACTTATCGTGCTTTCGTCGTAAGCCTAACTAGCTATCCCTTTGACTTGGTATCGCATTATATACCATCCCCCACAATAAACCGTATTAAACCGAAGTTTTAATTATTTAACGATTTCTTAAGAATTCTTAAAAGAAGAAATTGAGTTGCGCTCCTAATTGATTTAAGATTATGGGAAAGATTGTTTCATGAGCGGATAGCAATGATGAAGAACTGCCTTTGCTACCAAAGCGTTTAAGTTCGAGAGTAATTGTTAAGTAATTGTTATTTCTTTGTGATGTAGCAGGCATAAGTTTGCGGTAAAAGTTCTTGGGTCGTCAGAATTTTATAAAAATATACTGTTAAGCTATTAAGCGTTTTTAATAACTGTTGCAATTTTGATGTTAATGAAAGTCGAGAGGTTGTATATAATTCACAATTTATTGCATATGTAAACCAACTTATCGCGTATGTACATATGGGGATGATTGGGCGAACGATTGATGCGAGGATGTTAATCTAATAGCTGCGACGATTAGCTCAAGACTGCCCATGCAAGGGCTGACGGGCCAAATTGCCGGGCCCTATGCAGCAAGATTAGACGCGAGCGAGAGAGTAGGATAGCCCGAGAGCGTTAGAGCTGCTCGGGGCCGCTGTTAAGCCGAGTACGAGAGCTTGAGATGTAAGGAGACGAAAGAATTCCGCTGCATGCGCATATGCGGTAGCAAATGATCTTTACAGTGGGGGCATTGGAAATGACAACAACAAAATGCATTTCCTTTGGGCCGCACCACTGGCACTAATTTACAATATTTAAGCTGCTTGACCCGACATATACCATGGCTTTAAAATCTATACATGAGTCAAGTGAATGAAGAGAAACAAAAATGTTTTGATATTTCTTCCGGCAAAAAAGTGTTAGATGCTGAAAGCTGACGCAACAGACCATATGTACGTACAGTTTTTGGGATATGTTTACTCCATGACAGTCTGCTACTAAATGTTATTCCCAGAAAATGGGCTTATTTATTATGAACTTCGAATTTTGGGTGCTAAACTGTAAAAATTTAAGTAATGCAAAAAAATGTTGCGCTCTCGTGGACAATTCCGTTTAGTTGGAGTTCGATGATCATTTTTACTGACCAATTTGGCACGTTGTTGGATGAGAGTCAAGTACTCTTCACTCCAACGCTTCCAATAGGTCTGGGCACAGGTGACTTGTTGCCAGCGATCAAGTCAATTGAAGTCGTAACGTCTGGTTCAGGAAACTCCATCAGCGGACGACCAATTAAAATATGTCCTGGTGTAAGAACGCGAAGATCTGCAGGGTTTTCTGAAATTAAGATTGGGTCCGCAGGTCTAACGGTCTAACGATATGAACGTTATTGCACTCAAAGGCGGTGAATGCAGATGGCAAAATGCAGTAAAAACGAAAAAATGTATGTATCAAGAGGCGATGCCATTACTGCACCATCAAGTGGCCCGTGTGACACCAGCATGAGGCTGTTACGCGCGGATCCCAGGCAAAACGCGGCCCTTCACACAGGAGCCGTATTCTAAAATCGGACGAACTAGCGAGGTATAGAGAGTCTTTGTTATATAGGGGTCGTCAAATTCCTTTGACCTCCTCTTTATAAACCCAAGCACGCCCATGGCCTTATTTACCATGGTAGAAATGTGTTCAGAAAACTTTAGCTTGACGTCTAATATAACACCGAGATCATCCACCAGGGTAATTATCTCAAGAGAACCACCACAAATGGTATAGGGAGCCAACAAGGGGCTAGAACGATGAAGTGTCATAACTTTGCATTTCGAGGCATTAAGGTGTAACAAGTTTGCACAGCACCATGACTGAAAGTTATTGAGATCGGATTGCAAGCGAGAATGAAATGAAATGTCCATATACTGGACACAGAGTTTAACATCATCCGCATACATGAGTACTCGAGAGTATGTTAATACCGAAGGCAAGTCATTGATAAAGACTGAAGAGTAAGTGGCCTAGATGGCTGCCCTGTGGTACTCCCGAAGAAACCTTGACTGGTGAAGAGAGGGAGTTTTGGAAGAGGACTCTTTGAGACCTGGAAAAAAGATAGCTAGAAATCGATCTCAAGAGGTTGGGCGGAAACCCTAAAAGGTCAAGTTTATGTGCTAAAAGGGAATGGTTGACAGCGTCGAATGCTTTACTAAAGTCTTTGTAAATAACATCCGTCTGTAAGTTACCTTGAAAGCCTTTAATAATGAAAGAGGTAAACTCTAACAAGTTCGTGGTGGTCGATCGCCGCCTTATAAATCCATGCTGAGTTGGAGATATAAGTGACTTGCAGAGATGTTACAAGTGCGGAGTTAAAACCTTCTCAAAAATTTTAGAAATAGCGGATAACTTTGCTATACCTCTATAATTTTTTGCGTCAGACTTGCTACCTTTTTTATGGAGAGGAATTATAAACTATTCCTTCCAGATCGGGGGGAAGCAAGAAAAATCAATGGACAGGGTGAATAGTTTAAGCAAGGGTCCACACAGTGCCTCGGCGCAGTACCTGAGTACACAACCTGGAACGCCGTCTGGACTCGGTGAAAAAACCGGCTTAACAAGTCGAAGATCATGAAGTAGAGAACATTCATTTAACAAGGGACTGAAAATGCCGTCCGACCTCGGTAAACCGTATGGGTACGGCTGACCAGAGTAGCTTTCCTCAGAATAGGTGGTTTGGAAAAATTGGGCAAAAAGATCGGCAATTGCCTGATCATTATTTGCCGACTTATTACAAAATGATAGCGAGGATGGGTGTGCGGACGTTCTACGCTTACTGTTTACGAAGCAGTAAAACTGTTTAGGGTCCAGAGAAAAACGTATCCTGCATCGAGATAGGTAGTTCTTAAAGCATTGAGCATTAAGAACTGAAAAGTTTGACCGAGCTATTACATAGCGAGAGTGAGAAGAAGGAGAACCCACTTCTTGAAATTTTGTATAAAGTCTTGATCTTAAGTTTTTTAGACTGGATAATTCTTTGGTAAACCAAGGGGGTTTTCCAGATCTAATCGGACAAGAAAGCGGGACACAAGAATCAAAAAATGTGCCAAGAGCATTGTAAAAGATGTTTGTGCCTTTTATGACATCAGTGCACAAGTACAAGTCGGACTAATCAAAATCCCTAATGAAGTTAGTAAGCTTCGCAAACTCGGCTTTACGAAAGCAGCGGACACATTCAGATAGCCTACTCGACCGATCCAATACAGTTGGTCCTATATCTAGCGACACTTAGAAAGTAGGATGGTAGGCGTCTTCAGGTATAGTGAGCGGAAGGGCTCGGGTTAACAACACTATGGTCGGATCCGATACAAATCACAGATCAAGCAATCGACCCAAGGAATTTTTCACATGATTGACTTGAGACAGGGACAGGTCAAGCAAGCCGACAACAAAGTCATGTCGTGACATGGGCACTAGGTTACTAGACTCGTTTACCGAAGACCAGCGGAAGAAACAGCGGTTAAAGCGGACTTGAATATTCGGAATTGAGATATCCGAAGAAGGTGGAATATACGAGCAAGTAATGAATATAGCGAAAGCGGGAAGAATCAGTTTTACACACAGGAATTCCAGTTCTTGTTGAACCTGGACTGTGAAGAGTTCCGACGTGAAGTTAGAGTCCACTGCAATCAGAACCCCTCCTGCACGTCGAGACGAACGGTCCTTTCAAAAAGTTGTGTACCGACCTGCCAAAACCTCGGAACTAAGAATGTCCGGCTTTAACCAGGTTTCAGTAAAGACAATAACGTGGGAAGCAAATGCAACACTATCCCGGAAATGAATGCTGAGCTTACTACGTAAGCCTCTAACATTCGGATAGGTTACTAAGAGAAGTTAGTTTTTTGGAAGGGTGGAAGCAGGACGGGAAGATGAGGATGGCACATTGGGATGATTTGGAGGAGTTATGGAGGGCCTATTCTTCTTCTTAGCCTTGAACTCCTTCACTCCCACTCCTGTGGCCAAAATTTGGCAGAGCAAGTGGTGTCAAAATGAGTTGGGTAGACACTTATGTATCTTGAATGAAGCAATCTCCCTGGCATAAGAGAAACTAAACTTCTCCACCTTTAAACCGACGGTTTTATTTTGCTTTGTGTAAAAGCAGCCGTGAGACAAAAACATGTCGTTTGGTGGGATCCTCACCAGTGGTTTACGCACCACAGGCCTAGTACCTGTGGTGACAATATCCGGAGGTCCGGAACGTCTATTTACTGGTGGGGTCGGAGTACTTGGCTGCACGTTCTCCGAGGCGATTAATTCGGCTACCGAATCTGCATCGCCAGCAGCTGTCGTTGCCCTTGGAGTGGCAAATTAAATCAGCTGCTGCACACTTTGAAGGGTCGGAGTCAGTTTTTCGGCTGCGAGCGGCTGAGTGACGGTTGGCACTTGCAGATCCCGCGGAGTGCCCCTTTTACGCCTCGGAGACTCATTCAGCAGTTGCAGACTGCCAAACTGAGACTCCATGGCTAGGAGCCGATCGTACTGCTTTTTAAAGCCAACGGTCAGCTCCTTAAATCCCTTCCGTGTCTGCCTCATAAATATTACCATGTCAGTCTCAACCGCACGGCATGCCTCACAACTGTAGTGCAAGCCATTACGTTTGGCATCACCCACGGCCACGAGGCCGTGCAGTGTGCTATCGCTGAGCCAGCAGGGGATACTCGGCTGATCATGGGTGATCTCTTTCCGACAGGATTTTTAAGCACATACAACAAAACTCCATAATAAAAAATTTTAACAAAAATAAAATCAAATAATATTTCAAAACAAATAATTATCAGACCAGTGTGCCAGACAAACGCTAATAGAAGGAGAGGAGAGCAGTTGCAGCAGCAGCTAATGAGAGAGAGAGCTACTGAACAGAAAGTTACGAGAGCGAGAGAGAAAGAACAGTTATTTAAGTTTAGGTGATAGGGTGAGAGTGATAATACAACAAAAGCTACAAGACGAGAGCGGACTGTAATGCGTACTCACGGCAACAACAAAAACACGACAAGCCGACGCCGAAAAATAAAAAGTTAAATAATGCTTTAACACAAATCAAAAGGCATGAACTCGCGGAATAGAATAGAATTCCAGGTTGTAGGCTGGTTAGGAAGTTAATTAAAGTTTATTTACGAAAACACCGACTGTTTATTAAAAATAAAAGGAAAAAAATTCGGAGCGCAAAACAAAAACGCGTCTGATCACTACGAAAGGGGACGAATGAAAAAAACCACCTTCAGTGATAGTTTGTCTAAGAATTTGTCTTCAATAATTTTTTTCCTAGTCTTTTTTTCCCTTGGCTGGCGTGCTGTTGTCAAAAGATTCTCCCTATCGCGGAATGGTATATGCAAGTTTTAAAATGAACTCCATACATCTGACTCTTGCATGTAAAACCTAGTCAAAAAGACAGGTAAAGGTAGAAATACTAGCCTGCATATTCATTCATAACCAACAACATAATTGAGGTAGCGCGAAATGGAAAATTATTCTAATATTAAGTGTACCTGAGCATATTGATTTATTAGTACCTAACTTTTGAGCAGTTTTTCAACTTTGACTGGACTTTACAAAAATATATCTCTAAATTTTACCGAGATTTTTTTTTGTATATGTTCTTTGAACTATTTATTACCTAAGTCTAATAGCGCATTCTGCGCTTCGGAGCCTCGAAGACTGCAGAGCTGTTACTGGAAAAATATCCTGAAAAGATGCTAACTCCCATGCTTCATAAAATTCTGGCACATGGTCAAATTTTAATTGAACATCAGAGCCTACCAATTGGAGAGATGTCAGAGGAAGCCCGGGAAACGAGAAACAAAGATTAAAAAAAATACAGGAATACGAGTACGTGCAAGACATCACGAATTAAGCAAAATCAAGACCTTTTCAACATGTTGGCAGCCTCTTCAAATCCATATATTTCATCCATTAGATATGTGAGATCACAAAATAAATCGGCAAGCAGTTATTCTTCAGAAATGATAAGTTTATTAGATATTCCTTGCACTAAACAGAAAGTGGAGGATTATTTTACAGAAACAATAATATTAAACCAACTTTCAGAATAAAAAAAATAAAATTTTTTTTTGTTATTTAAATTTTTATAATTTAGGTTAAGTTGAAAATTAAATAAAAAATAATATTTTATAGTAAAAAAACCCAATAAAAGTACTTTTCGATAAAAAAAAAAATATAAAAATTGATCAATTTACATAGGAAAATATGCACCGGCAACAAAGTTCAACTTTAACCCATTAATGTGAAGCTTTTGGACATTGTAGCATAATGTACTTAATTTTGAAAGTTTTTTCTTTCAAACGCAGTTTGTTTCATGAAGATATCTTTATTTGTTCAGAAGTTATTAATTTAGCAAGCTGAAACGCCGTGGCTCACAGAAACTTGTTTCATCTCTGGATGTGGTAGCTGAAATAGAGTCTCGTGGTTCAAAAGCAAGGCGTGGATTAAGCGGTTCAAGAATAGGTTCGATTTATTTATCTTAAATGCATAGAGTCTATGATGGTGGAGTGATGGGGTCGCGGGTCTTCCCCAGGGCATTAACCCTTTGGAAACTTAGGCTCTTGCTTGGGGCCCCCTAATCAAAGGGGCCCCTGAAAATAGAAAACATTTGTAAAGAAACAAACTTGCAAATAACAATAAAAAAAGTATACCCACTGAAAAGTAGCCAAAAATTAGAAGCAATTGCAAACGAAGTGCGCAAGTAATTTTCAAATGATGTAAATAACAAAAATTCAAAATAATACAAAAAAACGAGGGGAAACGTTGTGAGTAGCAGTTACGCCGCGACTCAACACTGACACCCGACTCAGTCAGTATTTTTTTCGGCTTCTACGCATCCATGGGGCGTATTGAAAAATAAAATTGAAATTGAGCAAACTTTGAAATCATTGCCAAAAACACGTGTGGAAGCACATTCGAATGTGACGAACGCGGTTTACGATTCATTTGATGTCACACTAGAGGCTCTAGTAGCATTGCTGATGACGAATTACAAAACACTCACTCTCTTTGTGAGGCGACATGTATCGCGAATAAAATTCAAAAATTTGATTTTGGTTTCATTTGATATTTTGGAATTATATTTTGACTAATATGAGTGAATAGACATTGCAAAGTGAACAAGCAGATTTTCAAATTTTTACTTTTTTGTACCGATCATTAGAAGAGAACTTGGGGTCGTTCAGTAAAAAATTCGATGATTTTAAAGAAGAAAAAAAACAATTATTACCTGATGATGGTTATGCAGCAATCGTTAGAATATTCACCTCGCGATAATTTCAGGAAAAACCGACCATTGGCGCGCTCTTCATTTGGTAATTGGCAATTTTTGTTTGTTTTTTGGTAGCTCAGTTTTTTAATACAAATGAGGATTAGCTTACTCGCTAATTAATCAGTTGTCTTATATATAATTAATTATGTGGTTATATAAATGAGGATCTTCATGTTGTTTCCTCACTCACTAATTAATCCGTTGTTTCTTATCTCTAATTAAGTGGTACATTTAATTACATTGTAGCGCCAGCGCTTGTGAGTCCTGGCACTGTGCGTCACAGATTAAAAGACATGCTCTTGCGGCTAAGGATAGATTGATGATTTTAATCAGGGAATTAATTAAAAGATTATTTTGTCAAAACACCGGCTGCTTAAGCAAAAAAAAAGGAAAAAGGAAAATGCGGAGCGCAAAAAGAAAAAAAAAGTCTGGTCACTACATATAAGAAAAAAATTCAATTTATCAAACTTGTCTTATTTAATTTTTTTAATTCATATTATTATATTATATAATAATAATATAATATTATATATATAATATTATATTATATAATAATAATATTATATATTATTCGGTCCAAATACCCTTGGTTTCAATATTAATGCGCTTAAGTATCCGTATAAGTATTTTATGCCACTTCGTGTGAAGTTTTGTGTTTCTCCTATAGGTTTACGTATCAATCGGATTCAGATGAGCCAACTTCATTAATCGAAAACTTTGCGAACCCATGTTTATTATCCATCAATGCCTACTATGTATATACAACTACAACTTATAACAAATATTTAATGTCAACCTACTCTGTCTGCACCTTCCGCATCCTCTCCAGTGACCTAAAAGGCGAACTCCGCCGCCGCTTCCTAAGTATTCAGGTCCGTCAGCTTCAGCGGCACCAGGGCTTCATTGCTGATTCTAGCCCCTGCTGCTGCCTCCAGCGACTGTCGCTCATAGTCGAACTTGTGGCACTCGAAGAGGACATGTCGCGCGTCCTTTACTATGCCATTGTCGCACTCGGGGCAGACATCTTTGCCTCATGGCCAAAGCCCTTGAGGTAGCTGCGGAAGCAGCAATGTCTGCTCAGCGCCTCAGCGCTTCCTTTCAGCCCATCATGCTATGCGCGGGATGAGGATGTGCGTCCAACGCCCTTCGGATAAGCTATCTCATCGGGTCAGACATCTTTACTGACTCTTCCTTCTCGCGGCGTCCTTCAGACCGGCTTTGGTGCGTACCTCCGTTTCGCTGTCCAATGTCGTGTGGGAAAACTCCTTTTTCTGCGCTGCGTCGTACCAGATCCTTAAGTACAGGCGCGTGTCGATAAGTACTCCTTGATATTTTATCGACCTTTGCGCCTGGATCGTTGTCCCTCCAACCATACATATGTATGTGCTCGGTCCAGATACGTCAGCAATAGGCCACAGGCATTTTGACAAAAGTCTCGGATATTGCGAGTGGGGACCTTTGTGTAACCTTTCTCCATCCAGTAAACGATACTCCTGTTTGTTTGCTATCCTTTAGAATGTGCTTCGGTGTGTTAAATGTTCGATGTTTTATATGTAATCCTATGAAAGTTAGGGGTTCAGCATGGCAAAGAGTCGTCTTATACGGTTATGGCAAAAATAGAACTGAAAGGACCGCTGAGGCCACTATCTAAAATTGTTCAGTCATGGAGTCAGCTTAGTCCTAGTTTGGGTAGTCCAATCCAAGTTTTAGCTCAATAGGACCATATGTAACTTTTGACATTAGAAACTTAACCCTCTATTCGCTCATTATATTATTAGTTTTAGGTCTTTTGAAAACAGAGCTGCATTAAAATGTTTAACTTAGGCTTTTTGTGCATTGCGTCTTACTGACAAATGTACATATGTACACGTAAATTTAAACATATTAAAGAAATGATCAATTTGGGGAACAAATGTTATGAATTTTACAAAACAATTGGCAAATATTTGCTAAAGCTGTACTATAAAATGTTTTTTCAAATATAATTTTATGATTATGTACTATAAAATGTTTTTTCAAATATAATTTGATGATTTCTCTTTTGATTTTTAAAGAGTTAGTTAGTACAATTAAGTACTATATAATATTTTTTTTAAATATTATTGAGGATACTGCTTCTATACTTATTTGCCTACAGGGCTTAATAATTATATGCAAAAATATACCTACATATGTACATATGTACAGCTGTAACATATTTACATAATATTTATTGTTCATAAATTTTTTTGGTAGCATGCCTTGCTTGGCATCTAAAAATAAAGTAAATCATTTTAGGAATTATTCGTTGCAGTTAGTAAGTAGATAATACTTGTGATGTTAAAAGTACGTATTGTACTATTGAGCAATTGTATATACCAAAATACAAATTTACGAATTATTAAAAGGTTAAATAAACATTACAGTAAATGCATGCTTTATTTATATGTACCAATTGTTAAAATGAATATATTTTATATGAAGAATACAAGGGTTTTAAGATTTTGACAGCGACTTTTAAGATAGTTCTTTCAGCCACAGATTTCGTTTTTTCATAATTTTTCTTTCTGACCTTATAAATTATAGAAAACCTTATCTTTCTCATTCACTATTTGGTAAAACTTTCAAAACACTTATAAATCGAGAGTTGCTACGTTGATTCCACATACATATTGTCAAGGTAATACTTGTTTCTTTTAGATATCGTGTAAAGTATTTGAATTTCGTTAGGAAGATACAGATTGCTGCCCCTATTGTTGTTAATCGACCTGCTCTAAATATGTGCTGATGTCGTCCAAAGGCAGCAGCGATAAAATTGCGAAGGCCTGTATGGTAGCCACTTCAGCTATTATCCTTCAGATCGCGAGCTTTCTTCTGAAAAACTCTCAGTTTCCATTCAAGGGGTCGATATTTACTGCTAAGTTTTATTTGTTAAACGTTGATGTATTTGTAAAATTGTTCTATGATTTGTCATGGATTCTTATAGGAAGATAGACAGTCTCTCTAGAAAGACAAGATATGTATGTAAACTGTTATATAGTAGCAGACTTCGGTTTTTCTGACAACAATATGCAAAAATATCATATATTTACCATCACATATTAACCTTTTCCAAAATTAGAGACTAGTTTGAAAAGAAGGGTGCAAACGGACCTAAGATTAATACTGATCAAGAATATAAATAGGTACATAGAGAGTCGAAATATCGTAAACATAATAATGCCTTGTACAAGGGCATCAACAAGTTGAATGTTTTGTTTAAACCGTATTAATTAAAGCGACAAAACGAGAAGACGCTATACGTTTTGTCATAGATAAAAGATTAATGATTGTAGTTGGTAGCTGCGTCTTTAAACCCGAACCCTTTAGCGCAGAAAAGGGGAATCTAAAAAGACAATGGGTGGCTATAATAAGCTCAAGAAAAATTCCCAAAACTAAGAACACACAGTTCTGCTCAACTGAATAGGTTCAACAATTTTCATAAGTAAACCCGCTATATCTTTTCAACCAACTTACCGATGTTGATAAAATAAAATAGTTCCCAACGTTCTGCATCAAAATGAGGTAAGTATGCGGTGTTAATGCAAGCTTCGACATTATAAAACGCCGTATTCGGTGAGCCTTAGCTTTTGAAGAGATTGAAATTTAAAAAAGGAAACCTATTCTCAATGATGCGCGTTGGACTGTAGGCTGTAGCGCACATGTTCCATAATATGATATCGTCCGGTCGTCCAGGTTCAACTTTTTTTCACGACAGTGTGGTACTCCTTGTTGCATGTCATGTGCTATTATTCAAACCGAAGGCGTGGTGCAGCCTGGCGCGCATCATTGATCGGTATTTTTTTTTAATTTCACAATATTTAAATGCTTGGCTCTCCGAATAAGGCGTTTCACAATATTCAAACTTGCATGCTTACCTGTTTTTTACGCTGAACGTTGGGAATTCGAAGGATAAGTCGCCTGGCTACTGGCGTTGTCGCGTGCTGAGACCTTCCCTTAATATTTTTACCATATGTTGCTCCGTTTAAAAAAAATCAGCAACTTTCATTTTGGAATCGTCTGATTTTTCTGCATTTTGCGTCGATTTAGTATAGAGCTTATATAGTCCCTTTATTTGCCCTTTTTCAAATACGTCCAATTACTTCTCGCGACCCATTTCACAAAAAACAGCTGTTATATTCAAATCGGAGAAAGCATTGACATCGGTAACTCACCATGTGTAGGCATCAAACTAATATCATTGCCCTTGAACCTATTCATTTGAGTTAATATAAAAGGGTATTTTATTTAATGCTTTTAATAACAATTAATCAACCTATAAAATGAAAAGATATAGCCGTTTACTTTTGAATTGTTAAACCTATACAAAGCTCACAAAATTGGTCAAGTTTGTATTTGTACCATACCATTTGCAGACAAGATGAACTCTGTTTGAACCGGGCGGTATAAACTTGACTATCTGCCCCATAATATTGTTTCTGCCAAAGCTGAAAGCACGCAAAAACGGAGGAAGCCAAAAATGAAAATAAAAGTTAAATATTTATTTTGAATGTTATTTAAAACACGAATTTAGACATAATTATCCTATACTAGCAGTGCACGCTACACTACTACATTTGATTGACTAAGATGTGAGTGAGTCGCATTCTACTGTTGAACCGTGCATCTACAATGCCAGCCACGGTATACCCATTGTCCAATTTTGACCCATTCGTGTAGCCCCATTTCCCAAATAATTCTTCTAGAGTATTAAGGAAGTTTTGTAGGAGTCAGGATCTTTGGCCTCATTGCATAGTTTTCTTGCTATAGCCATTCGATTTTTCAGAGAGTCGTTCCACCATAGGACGTCTCTGTTGACCTTGCAAGTTATTAATGAGAAACTTTAATTGAAGGCTGATTCAATGTTAGAGTGAAGTTGATTGGCTTCATACTCATCCGTCGTTGTTATTTTTATTATGTTGAATCTAATGTGCTGATGATCCGACAGTGAGATTTCTAGTAAGACATTCCAGTTGGATATGACCACTAACCATACAGTATAATCTTCGGCTCTGGCGTTTAGCTACCGCCGCGTCATCATGAGCCAGCCAGCAGCGCAACGCTTTGCATGTGTTAGTATAACACACACAATATGTTTTCACAAAAATATGTGGTTGTATGCTTTTTTTTTTTCGTTTTCAGAGTTGGAATGCTGGTTTGATTTCTGTTTTCTCCCTGCAGTACGGGCCATCGATGACTCAGCTGCTGACACGTCGATGACCGCGTCACTACCCCCGATGACATAGTTGATGACCGGCCATATGCTGAGCTGTTTACTTTAACATGGAGATGTCCTAGGGCATAATCGATGACATTGTCATCGAGCATTGCCGAAAAATCATGCATTTAATAAGCGATGATTTTTGCCTAAAAATCATGCATTTTATAAGTGTTGAAAATTTAGCTAAAATCATCGCTTATTAAATGCATGATTTTTCGGCAATGCTCGATGACAAAGTCATCGACTATGCCCTAGGACCTCTCCATGTTAATTCAGCGTATGGCCGCATATAAGGGTTACTTTTGTTGCTTTTGTTTTGTTGTTTGTTTTGCTGCTGGACTGCTCACAAATTGAAATTTAGTGCCCACCGCAGATTATAACAATTTAATTCGCTAATACGGATTTACATTCTATTTCTTTATTCTTCTTTTATTCCCGAGCATAAGAGAAGAATAAAGACATATGTATAATGTGAATGCAGCGAAACATTAATATAATTTAAACACAGTTTTTTCACAAATTTAACTTTTTATAAAATTGAGATTTTCGTTATTTACCACGCGCACAACACATATTATTAATTATTTAAACACTGCACTTATTTGATAATAATAATAATCACAGCACTTAATTTCTCTTCGTTTGCGCACAATTTGATGATTGCAAATAGCAAATGCAAAGCGAACAAATCAAAAGAGTTCTGACGACGCAGGCGCAAAAGAGACGAAAAGAAAAAACGAAGTTCTCTTCTACTGCGCACGGTCAGCAGAACCGAATTACGTTCGGCACGCGCGGAAAAGAAAGAATCAAAAGAGAAAATAAAGGGTTCGATTTGGCTGGCGTCAACGCCTAGATGACATTGTGGATGACATTCGTCATCGCTCACTGCTGGTACTGCAGGGCTGTTGTACCTCCAGCATATTTGAATGTATGGGTGCACATGCATTCTTACGTACTTTGCTTGTGTATTATTGATTGCTGGCCGCTAGAACCAAAATTTGAGTTTGGTTTTTGTTTTGAATCTTCAGTTTATTGATGAACAGACCTGACCGCCAAAAAATAAATGACGAATGGACAGGGTGGGTGGGGGTGCGGGACACTTGGGCGTGGGAAATAAAATAAAAGCTGTTATTTGTTTGATTTATACTAAAAAATATAAAATATTAAAATAAAATAATTGCACAATATACTGCTCGTACGGATGCCGTTTTTCCTTAGTCATATTTGAAAGCCGTCTTCTCGATGCTTCTCTGTTGCTGGTGGGACTACTCAAAATTAGTTTTTCTGCGACGATTTAATTTGTTATAAACAACTTTGAGCTAAGATTGATCCTATTTTGGTATTTATCGGACTTCACGATGCTTATTATACATACGAGTATTCTGGACGATTTTTTCCAGTTAAAGGCTGATCCCACGAATGTTTCCGTTTTATTTAAAGAAACCTACATATATTTAAATAAACCTTTCAACCGGGAACGATTTTTTGAGCCACGGGTACCGCACGTGACTGCCGTTGCCGTCGGCTAGTATGATGAATCTATATAGTATGGTCAGTAATTGGCGTTTGACTTTGCCATTAAGGCAACATAATCCAGGCATTTCTTTCGTAAACTTGAATGCAATGTCAATTTGATTAATGCGAACGAAAGGATGCGATGCGTAATCAAATTAAGAATTGTATTGAAACGCTGCTCGATACAAATAAATCCTCAATGCCCATCTTCTCACGTGTCACGTATTATCTTGTTCTTGAACTCTACGTTAAGTTTGAAGATTTCTGACCGCCAACTGAGTTGTTTCACGGCTGCCTCTCTTTGCCCTTGTGTTTACGAAGCCCAAAATCTGGCCATACCAACGCGGCGCGATTCTCGTTCGATTTCTTGTTCTTCTTCAGTGGATTGATTAATAATCTTCTAATGCCTAACTAAATTACGGCCTTTCTAATCGTGTAGCGACTTCTGTCCACCATTTTGCCAATCTCAGCTCATTTTTGCTAAGATCAACTGATTTGATGTACTTTGACATTGCATATTTGACATATCCATAGAGTTGCAACCAACGGTCAACCCTAGTGAAAATTCGAAAAAAATGGCCAGATCAAACAAAGTTAGAAGAAAGTAGCTTGTTTAAAAAATTTAAAAAATAATGCAATAAAGTCGCGCCTTCAAAAATTATCAAATCTTATAGAATATTGATTAGTTTGTCGGATGCAAATATTTTCTTTTAAAAATCGCAATGGAAAACCTCTTAAAATAGCAGTATACTGAAAAGTTACTGCTGTGCCAACACTTAAGTCCGGCACTTTATATATGTACATATACTAGGGGCAAGCCCCCGGCAAACACGCTTCGCTCGTGCACCAACTCCGGATTTATCAATAATTTACGTGCAGAAAATATTTAGTCTCAAATCTCAACATCTAATAACATTACATGGATGACAGTTTCAAAAGGAACCAAAAAATACCCTCGATGGACCGTGATGGAAATAATTAACGTGTCGGTCATTTGTATCTGTGAGATACATTTGTGCCTGTGAGATTAAGTTTCTGGCGACGACGACGACCCAAAACTATTTTATATGATAGAAAGATATATCTTTATACAGGGTACGCCATCTTTTATGGCGCTATGTTAACATCGAATAACTTTATAAGAACAAAACCCATTTTCAAAAATGATAATGTATTTTTATTTTTATTATTATTTTATTTACATTGTCCCTTTAAAATTATTCTGACTAAGTTTTGAACACAATATCAATCAAGTCGCCGTCTCCATTGGACACAATAAAATGTGCGCTTATGCGTTTTCCATCACTTTTTCGAGCATTTTTTTTAGCGATTTCGGCACGAATATTTGCCTTGAGCTCTTTAATGGCATGAGGCTTACTAGCGTAAACTTTGCTTTTCAAATAACCACACAAAAATAAATCCGTTGGCGTCAAATCTGGAGATCTGGGTGGCCAATCAATATTTTCTTTGTAAGAACTGAATTGTTTGATTTACAGTGGTGCATGGCACATCGTCTTGTTGAAACCAGTAACCGTTCAGAGCTTTTCACTCATTTCGACGATATTCACATTGAGTTAACACAACTGTGGAGATAATGATTTTTATCCCCGATCGGCCGACTAAAAATTGCGATATGTACTTTATTGCGCGACATCCAAATTGCAAGTGTCGCTTGCTTGCCCTTTACGTTGCCGCTCCGATCTCTAAGCACAGCTTCGCTCGGCATACATAGATAAGCAGACGCAAAGCGTAGATAACGAAGAGCGAGCATCGAGAGAAAACTTAGCAGGGCAAGCAAGCGCGAAGCTTTAACAAACATACGAGTGACATAGGTATTAGTAACAAACAAAATAAGCGGCTGAGCAGCTAATCTGCTGGGTTCTGCTCCGAACAAAAACTAACTACTTCAGCGCGTTGTTTTAATGTAAAGCGATCCATGGTTAGAGTTTTACTGAATTAACGTTTACAAAACTGGTCTACTCAAGTCAATCGGTTGACAAATATCAAAGCTATTCAATTTGTACATATGCCATAACAGATAGCGGCCCCTGTGTATAACCTATAACCATCCTGAGTGTCAAGATTTCAGCTCAACCGGTGCAGAACTTTTCGAGTTTTTAGATAAAATACAAAACAACAGAGCACTTTTATATATTTAGATAACGTATTCATGAAGATACTCACCTTATTTACTAATGTCTGTACTTCCCCAGACCGGGTAGGTCACAGGCACTAATCCACCGGAGATTTCTTTTTGTCCTTGGATTGAATCTCTTAAGAAGTAGGCGGAGGGTAGTAAAACCTTTGTTTCGCCTTGACCTGTTGGGATTGTCGAACAAATGGCCACCAGGTCTTCAGTTATGAAGAGCAAAAGAGGTACAAGGTTTGGGTACATGTCCTAGCACCTACGGGCCTTAAGGCATACATTTTTGCAACATAAGGCCTTATGATGCTTTTAAAAATGACAGCGCCCACTACCAAAATGTCATATCGCCCGCGGACGCTAAAATTGTCAAAACTTGCAAAGTGCATCAAGAATCAATGAAAGTACCGTTAAAAAAAGTGCCGTTCATTATGTTATCTCGTTATATCTTACAAGTTTTCGGCACAATGATCTTCTAATTAACTAGTTTGTCATTGATCTTCAAACAACGTGCACTCGAAATGGAAGCTTGTCATGATTATAAGATTGTTGCTAGCTGTCGGAAAAATTCGAAGTTGTTGCTTCTAACAAACCAGCAACAATTGTTTAAGATTAAGACTAACTAATAGTTCGCGTTGTATTTGCTACATAAAAGACTGTAGTGTATTCGTGGCCTTGTCCAATACTGGCGTGTGCACTCAAATGAGTCACTAGTGCAACCTCAACCATGCTTCTCCCTAAGAATTAATAATACAAAAGCTAGAATTAATTAATAATGTAAATGTCCAATGTGAGCAAAAAATGTGAGGCTCCAGTGATAGTTAGACCAATCGCACTATTTACCCTTTGTTCACTGTGGAGGACACGCCAATAGATTTGAGGCCTCGGTAATCTCCGCCGCAATATTATTTATTTACCGACCTTCTGAACTTTTTTTTCAGAGTTGACCTCGACCTGTGTGGCTACAGGAGCCACTGGTGCCCTCGTGATATTTCTCGCTGTGATGTCTATGTGACCGTTTGAGGGATTCAAGACGCATGCGCTCCTGTTCCTTCGTGATGGGATAGGACACACGTTCGAACAGCTGATTTATATTCGCACTATTTTTTGAACTTTGTTACTACTTTGTTCTTTACAATAACCGTCCCTCTATTCTTACTTCATCTACCTACTTCCGTACCATGTCAGAGATGTCAGAGAACCTACAGAGAACACGCGTCCCCGTTTTATCTTCAGTCGTTTCTGGACGCTCTCAGTAATTGGTGTTTATTAAACCTTTTTCCTCTTACAAGACTACTTTACGTTTCTCTTGTCCGGCCTATCTTACCAAAAATTTTAAGATATTCTCGAGTCATCGAGTCTCGAGTCTCAAAAACAGTTTCTCATCTTTGCTCTCCGTGGACTCAATTGGGACCCTTCTAGACATCTACCTTCTTATGAAAGTAGGCTGCTTTTCATTAACATCCATTCCCTTAAAAACCGTAGGTTCTGCCATGGAGTTCTCTTTCTCCACAAACTTCTCTCTGGTGAGGTTGAATCCACTGACCTCATCAGTCTTATTAGTATTGCTGTCCCGTTCGTCTTAGACGGGCGTCTAAGCATTACTTTCCTCTTCCGTTACTCGGAAAACGACCGGTTTTTTCACAATTTTGTATTTGTAACAGTTTTCAACGGTAAAATGTCATTTAGGAGGGAACGTAACGGAATTTAACGGCAAAATACGACATTTGAAGGTTTGGTCAAACGATACCTTAAATGACGCTTAATTAATAAACATATACAAAAAAAAATGAAAACAAAAGAAATCATTTTTTTTTCGACTTTCCGAGTTGTCAAAGTAAAAATTTTGCGAAAATATACCGCTAAATTATCAATTTTGAATTTCAAAGCCAAATAGTTTGCAGACGGTAAGCTTAAGCTATAAAGTGCTCCGATATATAGCTGCATTTATCAGCTTTTCAGAATTGTAAAGATACTTCAGTTATGTAAAAAAAAGAAGCACAACCTCTGAAAAACACATGAAAAATACCAGTTTTTAAACATTTTTAAAAAAAAAAAAACAAACTTTGAACAAAAAATCCATAAGCGTTTTTAAAGGCCCAAATCTATCAGAAAAAGTCGGGTTGGTGCACTGTGGAAATGTGGTGTTGCATAGTGCAATCAGCCCCATGGGGGTCAGAGTAATGGCCTTAGTCAGTTCAAATACTTACTTATCATCTAATTTTCCCCTTACCGTTTAACTGCAAATTGTCAAACTTTAAACAACAATAAACATAAACTAACATCACTAACGAAAGGAGGAATGTGTTTCAAATCCGAGCCACCGTTGCACGGGTGGCATAATGTTGTAGGGGGCGATATCATATTATGGGCAATGTGAGCTACAACCTACAGCGCTACGCGCATCATTAAGACATGTTTTTTTTTTAATTTCTATCTCTTCAAATGTTTGGCTCATCGATTAAGGAGTTTTACAATTTGCAAACCTGCTTTAACACAGCACCTATTTTTGGTGCAGAACGTTGGGAACTATAAGAATAAGTCGCCTGGCTTCTGGTGTTGTCGTGTGCTGAGACCTTCCTTTTATGTTTGTACCATATTTTGCTTCATTAAAAATAGTAATTAGTATTGAACTCATATAGTGCCTTTATTTGGCCTTTTCCAAATTCGTTTCTGAAAAAATAATGAATTTCTCATAAAGACGTGTCCTAGAGACTTTCTTTTTTTATTAACAATTAATCAATCTACAAAATAAAAATGATTTAATCAAAATCGGTAAGTTGGTTGAAAAGTTATAGCGGTTTGAACTTTTTCAGTTGAGCGGCACTGTATATGTACATTAGGCTTGCGCTTATTTATAAAAGTTAAATTTTCAAAGGTCTCAGAAAAGTGTTCCTTTTGTTATAAAACAATAAACAACGACAACGTTGAGAGGTGCCGACTTGAGGTCAAAGTTCAAAAATACAATATTTGGCCAATGGTTCCTATACTTATATCGCTCTGATCGGATTGATTATTTTTTTGGGATCTAGAATATTAAAATATAATCCAGCCCCCAAAATTTCAGCTCGACTTGTTAACATTTAAGCCAACAATAAATAGTTAACCGTCAGCTTTGTTATTATATTAAGGCATTTTTATTATTCAGGGGATATTGACTAGCATATTCTTTTACGACGTTTAGCAACTTCTGAAACTCATCTATTTTTTGGTTAGTATTTGGTTATAGTCTTGCGTAAGTTTAACAGCACGTTCGGTTGTATCATTAACCACGTTTTAATATATTTAAAGCATTTTGAAAATCTTCATTACTATGCCATTCTGGACAATCTTCAGTTAAAACACGTTTGGAAATATTAAACCGATCAAAAAATGTAACAGAATTAGGTGTCACAAAATCAGATAGTCGTTTTGTAATAAACGTTAGAAAATCATTTTTTTTTTTTTAAATTTGGCGTTTTGCAGGAGTTTCGACATCATCATGGTCAACACAAAGTGTCAGAGTTGCTTCGCCATTTCTCGTTTCTCCATGAAAGTAACTTTATCGTCAAACAATGCAAGTGCGATATTTTCATCAGATAAATACCACAAATGGCTGCAAGTCTTTTTTAAAACGCAATTTTCGGATCAAATTCTTTATTTCGCATATGAATTGAAAGTCCAGATTTGTAGCTTCAATAGCTAATGTTGACCGTAACCCATAATTTATATAAAAACGCACTATAAAAATAGATACGTCGCGCAAATAATTTTCTTTTCGAGTCGTAAACTTAAACTTCTCTCGAAAAAAATATATTTTAAAGATATAAATCGCCTTATACATCCAGCGTGGATGGTGCATTGGTGCAGGGAGTCGGAAACAATGACCTTTCGGAACCGATCCCAAAAAAATTAACGTTAGCTCCAACAACTCAACATAATCAGTACGCGCATGAGTTTTCTCGATTCAACTTGACAGAAGTTAATTATTGCATTTCTACTGTCATTTAAGTGCGTTGCAACGTACTGATCAGTCACAACAAACTTAAACTTGATTTGTTCAATAGTTTTTCAGGAATCTTTAAATCTGGCAAAGAGTGCAACGTTTGTACCTGATGTATCTTCGGCACATGACTCAAATGCTGCCTGCAAATGTATTTCACTGGTGTGATGTCTGCATGGGAGGTATAAGAGTCTTTTGTCTAATAGTTTCTCTAGGCGGAATGTTGCGCCGTTAAATTGTCCAGCACTGGACACATTTGTATCAAAACTGGCTTTTTAATTTGATCAACTACTCCCAATTTCATTCCCATTCCGAATGCATTTTCGGTAGACGAGGGTGGCAATTCGATATTTTAATACTCCGCACGTGTAATTGCACATTAGTCTGAAAAGTTGAATGTTAACTATTTATTGTTTGCTTAAATATTAACAAGTCGAGCTGAAATTTTGGGGGCTATTGTATTTTTGAACTTTGACCTCAAGTCGGCACCTCTCAACGTTGTCGAATCGGGCTGAAATTTTATATTTTATTGTTTTATAACAAAAGGAACATTTTTAGACCCTGAGACTTTTGATTCCGACACATTCCGGCCTAATGTACATATGTAACATCTCAGTCAACCGAATTCATTAAATTAGTATTTTTTTCAAAATTGTTAATAACACAGCACCACAAAAAATATGTCTGTCCGGAGAAGGTGCGAGTCAATTTACATATATTTTGGACCGCTGAATCCTATGTCCGATAACATTATTTAAAATTCCTTCGTTTCTGTTTGCTAATTACCTAGTACCAAATTTCAAGTTAATTTTTGTAAAATTTTCTCCTTTTCCGGCATTTGAATTAAAACAAAATATTCAAATTCCATATATTTTTGGTTTCTGATTTTTAATCATCATTTATTTATCATCATCAGGTTAAAAATATCGTATTTTCATTAATACCCAAAATATCAATAATCTCTGTTCGTATCGAATGATTGACTGTTTAAAATTTGTACAGTGAGTCAATGTAATTCTCAGTTTTATAAAATACTTTATATTAATGGTTCCATTCAAATATCCGCCGTTCACGCATGACTGGAAATGTTTCGTTAAGTCGAAAAAATATAATTTTTTCGTTTGCTGTTTATTTTTTTATTTTATTTATTATTTTTTTGTTTATAATTGTTTATTTGTTTGCTATGCTGTTTCTTTTGTATAGCAACGTTTAGCAACGGGTAGCAGAACAATATACCAATAACTTATTACATGTACTTGGTGTAATATAATATTAGATATTTTACAACTAAACCAAACTGCATAATTTTAAATAAATTTAATGTAAAGTAATTAAGTAAAGCAATAATGGCAATTATCATTTGTATGCAGGTCGATCGATTACTCGATTACTCATAAGTAAAGTCATCTGGAAACCAGTTCTACTTTTTTAATTATATCTATTTTTTAAACAAAGTAGAAATTACAGTTTCTTATGTATTCAAAACTCAGCCAAAAATTATACAAATAATCATATCATACCTAAAAGTCTTTGCGAGACAAACTTTCTTCCTTGTGAAGGCAAAATACTGTTGCATATACAGACATAACTGTCTAAAATAATCAAAATCGAGTGACTGTATTATATATTTAATATATAACGGTCGATCTGTACGGGTATTAAATGCTTCGGCCTCCGAAGCTGAACTTGTTGTTGCATTTTGTATTTAATTGTTATCAGTTTTCGTAAAATTATCTAATGTTAATCAACAGTAACTAAATTTTTGTATGAGGTGTAAATAGTTTGCATGTGATTCCGATTTATAATCTACATACGTTAAATTGGCAAACTACATAAATGTCATAAATATACCATTGTTTGGTTTTAAATGTTTTATTTATCGCAGAGATCACTCTTTTCTAAAAATTATTTGTGATCATATGTAAAAACATAAATATCTATCAACCTAACAATGAGTCGTACATTTTCCATTTATTAATTTAACACATTTTATAATGAATTTTATTGCATTTTCTAAGGTTGACTTGAGGCATATGGATGAGCAACTGGGAAGCAACGTCGTGGATGTTGGTGTGGATTTATCAGAGTTTTATATGTCTGTTGAATGGGATATTCTCGAGGTGCCAGCTGTAAGGTAAGAAAGTGAAATATATTGATGTATTAAGGTTACCAGTATCTCATCAGATAAATATGTTATTAAGGAAGCTAGCTTCTGCGCTCCGAAGTTTATATAAATTTCGCGACCAATGAATCATATAGTAACAAGTCGAAACGTTTGGGTGGAGGTATATGTGCCGCAATACAATATAATAGCCGAACCTCAGTTCTAGCCAATATAATAAATCATTCATTCCAGGGTCATTCCTTATAATACGTTTCCGGTTTTCTTTAAAATATTTGATGTTAGAGAATTTTGCGATATGTCTATATTGGGTATTGATTTTGATTGATGAAATGCCTCCTTGAGGTTGAAACATACATCATGAATTTAATATAAAAACTGGCAAACAAGTTAAAGCGCGATTTTGGAGATACGAGAAAACCGAAAAATCATAGAGACTACTAGTTGGCAGAAACACGTAAGGTTAGGTTAGGTTAAGGCGGTAGCTGGAGAGGGGTACGAACTTCGCCGCAGCTCATTTGGATCTATTAAAAGTCCGAGATGCCGCATGGGCGTGTTCCCTTTCTCACTGCCTAAACCGAGGTGAGCAAATTTTTGCATGGCTCGATTTTGGCAGAAGTCCCAAGAAGCCGAAGTCTACGGTTTCTCAAGGCCGGGCAGTAGCAGTGGCTGACTCCCCCTCCTCCTCGTCTTGATAACTTCTGCAGAAGTCATTGCGGGGGATAGACAGTCTAGAGGCGTGTGCGCCAACCTGTTAGTGTCCCGTGATGGCTCGAGGGACTGGAGAGTTACCAATCACGCGGCCGACAACTTTGAGCCATCAGTGTATATGTGCAGTGTATATGCGCATTTGCAGGTCCATGTTCGCTCATCTCCCAGTCCTCCCTAGAGGACCTAGAAAGGAGTCTGGAGGTGATCACTAGGGGGTTTCGTCCAGATTCCTGAGTGCCCAAAACAATAGGTTTACCATAGTCTGACTTCTCTCATTCTGAGAGCGGAATGTTTTGCCACCTTCTTTCCCATGATATCTACGGAAAGGAGGTCCAGCATGGTGTCCATGGCTTCACGTTTAGTAGTGCGTAGCCCGCCAGTTATGCGTCGAACTGGGCTGATTTTGTTTGTACAGCATGATTTGTCATATTATGGCGGTGTAGAGCAATAGATCTATTCACGGGTTCATTCCCCATTTTAGTCCGATGGCTTTTCTGCCAGGTATAGAAGGCCACTGTGGTCTTCTTTATCCTGTCCTCTTTGCCAGTTTTCAGTCGGGATTTGTGTCAGTTAGTTGCTTTTTGTTCGGCTTTGATAAGTTGGGCAGAGATGATGCCACCTGTTCCAGCACACTTGTTGGGTTTAAGGCCAAGAAATGTTCTCCTGACTTAGGATAGAACTTGAGGCAATAGAAGGGGGTAATGTAATAAGGTCTGTATACAACGCAGCCATTGAAGTGGGTGTTGAGGAGAAGGTTTAAAAACTCGTTGCTGGACGTTGTCCAAGACTGGACGGCTTTCTTCATGTAACCCAGGATAGGTGTTGTTTCCGTGAAAACTCTGCGCAAACGCGAAGCTTCTGAGTTCTCTGAGGCTTTCCGGAGTTCCGCTAGTCTCGGAGTCCACCATTCAGGTTTCTTTTGTCTTTTCTGGTTTTACTAGAGGAGCAAGATTGATCGAGCGCCTCACTGCAGGCGTCGATAAATATTTTAGCAGGACGTGGTCTCCCTCGAAATAGACTTCTCCCAGCGCCGCTACCGTCTTCATATATAGGGCAGCGTCCTGATAGGCAAGGTGAAGCGAGCGACTGGTGAGCTGGTGTGTTTCGTCCGCTTGGCCTGCTAGACTGTTGTTGCGGGTTCTTCTACGGAGAGTGGCCGCTTGTTTGTAGCCTTGGCTGCGCCCTTTCCAGCTTTGACTGGCCAGAAGTTCGGCAGGATTTAATTGGCCCATAGCCTCTCTTCGAACCTTAGGGCAGACGACTGGTACTCAGGGTCGTCGTTGGTCGGGATGAAAACCGCACGTCTCCTTCTTCTAGTTTCTCCTGTTACGTCGTCTTTTTGCCCTGTGCTGCAGATACGCCACCGGATGGGCTTTTCAAGGGTTCCCCGGTCCCAAAGCCGCGACTACGCTCGGCTTGGCAGGCACCCCAGTAACCGGTTCGCCCCTGGAGCCACCCGACTTGGATTGACGGTTGCTGTCTGAACCGACTAAATCTCCTTCTCCATCATCTTAGGACCTGGTTTCTCAGGCGTTGATGTAGAGGGATGGTCTCGTACCTCCGCACAGTAGGCGAAAGGGCCAATCTAGCGGCATTAAATTAATAACAAGCGTCATTTAAGAGATATCTTAATGAAATTGTTAGTTTAACATGATTGTTAATAGCCGGATGACTGTACAAAATTTCATTTGAATTGATTGAACTATTGAATCGGTCAACTATATCATATAGATACGATAGTTCCGATCGGTCAAAATATTTTAAGATTTTTAAATACCATTTCAAAGACAATTTTATGCACCAAAACTCCACAGTATATGTATAAAACCAATACTAAATCAGGTAATACTGCTTCAGGTAAAAAATTTTTTTTTTTAAATAGTGGATGTACCAGTGTAAATTATGTAATTATAAATTTATTTAAGTGCAAATAACATTGGAGTTAAAGACCCTAAAGACCCTATCCAACGAGTTACTGAACGCCTACCATGCATCGTGCAAACCCTCGAGAACGAAGAGGAGGTCCAAGCCACTCTGGTGGAACCGAGATCTCTCTCTCCAAAGGAACAACCTCAAGGAATTCTTCAAGATCGCCAAACAAGCGAACGAAGAGATTGTCAATGAGGAATATAAAATCCTACTTAGGAGCTACAAGAAGGAAATACGTAAGGCACAAAGGAACTCGTGGAGAAACTTCTGCTCCAACATCGAGAAAGTGCCGGAAACCGCTAGGCTCCGGAAGCTGCTTTCAAAGCAGCCCACAGTACAGAGCCAACTAAAACTAGACAACGGAAAGTGGACAGAGGGCAGTAAAGAAGCCCTAACAGCACTAATGGAGGCGCACTTCCCTGGATGCACCGAGGTCACTGACGCCAAGGAGCATCAGGACCTAGCAACCGAGGAACAGCACCCCCCAATAGGTCTGTTAACCACTAAGAGAATCCACTGGGCCATAGACTCCTTCGCGGGCATAAAAGCACCAGGACTGGACGGGATATTCCCAGCCATGATGCAGTTGACCAAAGAGGTTGTTACCCCATGGCTCTTCGCAATATACTCAGCATGCCTAAGTACGGGCTATATCCCCATCCAATGGAGAACCTCGAGAGTTGTCTTCCTCCCTAAGGCAGGAAAGTGCAGCCACGTGAGTCCCAAGGATTACAGACCGATAAGCCTTACCTCCTTTATACTAAAAACACTAGAAAAGCTGTTGGATTTGCACATCAGGAATGAGGTAGGGGGACTGATGTCAACAAACCAACACGCCTACACCAAAGGGAAATCAGTGGAGACGGCACTACACTCGCTAGTAGCCACCATCGAGAGCGCCCTTCACAACAAAAGTATGCTTTGGGAGCATTTGTGGACATCTCAGGAGCATTCAACAACGTGGCCACAACCGCAATAACAAGTCGCCTAGAAGCGAATAACATACACCCTGCAATCAACGTCTGGATCAAAACCTCCTAAGTTGTAGACGGGTGCAATCGGAGTGGGGCACTGCTTCCATGGTAAAGGGGCACACAGAGGCACACCTCAGGGTGGAGTCCTGTCGCCACAACTGTGGAATTTGGTGGTCGACGACCTCATCAAGAGATTTGAAAGGAAGGCCCCAAAGATAACAGCTTATGCAGACGACATAAGCATACTTATTACGGGTGTATGTCCATCGACCCTCAGCTCCTTAATGGAACGTACACTCAGGGAGATACGTGAGTGGGCGGAAGAGGTAGGACTCAGTATCAACGCGGACAAGACGGACCTCATCCTCTTTACCAAGAGGTACAAGGTACCGATATGGACCCCCCCCCGAAAATTGACCAAACTAGGCTGACTCCAAAATCACAGGTGAAATACCTAGGCACAGTACTGGACAGCAAGCTGGCATGGAGGCCCAATGTAGTGGAAAGGGTGAAGAAGGCTACCATTGCGCTTTATGCATCCAAGAAGATGCTCAGCAGCACATGGGGCCTGTCACCTGCTCTAATGCACTGGATCTACATCTCGGTGGTGCGACCAACTCTGCTGTATGGAGCCTTAGTGTGGTGGCAGGCTACTGAAAAGAAGACATACCATAAGCTTATGGAAAAGACTCAGCGACAGGCTCTGCTCTGTATTACAGGGGCGCTGAGGTCAACCCCAACAAAAGCACTCGAAACTGTACTCGGAATCGACCCCTTGGACATTCACGCTCGCCTGATTGCGGGAAAGGCAGCACAACGCCTCATAGCATCAGGAAATCTATCGCCACAAGGATACGGGCATAGTTCAATCGGCAGGGAAATGAACAGATCAACTGATTACATGACCCCCCAAACTTGCCTTGACGTCAAAACAACCACATCTTTGGGACCTGAAGACTGGAAAATTGGAAGGGACCAAACTGAGCGCCTCAATATGTACACAGACGGCTCCAAGATGGACGGAGGAGTAGGAGCGGGCATATACTGTACAGACCCTGAGATAAGGCTGTCGTATAAGCTACCGGACCAATGCAGCATATTCCAGGCAGAAGTTTTTGCCATCGGGAAAGCAGCGGAGGTCGCTCTCCTCACAGAACGAGCACACGATGCGGTCAACCTATTCGTCGACTGCCAAACGGCGATAAGATCCATGCAGTCGTCCGCGGTCAGTTCCAGAAGTGTCTTGGCGAGCAGGGAGGCATTAGACATCCTAAGCACGACAAAGACAGTGCGGATCTATTGGGTTCCCAGCCACCAGGGCATCGAAGGAAATGAAGCGGCGGACGTACTAGCTAAGGAAGGCGTCGGGCTGGAGAATAGGAGAACCGAGAACGTGCCTGTCTCCCTCAGAACGCTGCAAGGCGATCTAGAGAAGCAGGCTAGAACACAGACTGATAGCAGGTGGAGGAGTACCACCACCTGCAGAACCTCGAAGATAATGTGCAAGGAGCGCAACGAGAAACTTAGCCACTACCTACTGCACCTACCACGAAAGGACTGTAGATTGCTAGTGGGAATACTTACAGGTCACTGTCTGGCTGCTGCACATGCAGCAAAGCTAGGCATCACCAACAGAGACAGTTGTAGGAAATGTGATGAACCTGGGGCTATCGAAACCCTGGAACATCTCATCTGCAACTGTCCGGCTCTCTCAAGGGCAAGGAGGAGATACCTGGGCGCCCCAGTGCTGGCTTCACTGGAAGATGCCTCCAAAAGGACGCCACAGGAACTGCTGGCCTATGCTAAAAACACCTCGATTCTCGGGGACTTTAAAACCACATAAACACTCCCGCGACGGTTCATACACCCCCCTATCCGGATAACTAAGGGCCATATTGGCCTATGCGTGGCCCCGCTGAGGGCCGTCCGGGTTAACCTAACCTAACATTGGAGTAGAAAAATATACATATTTATTCGGTATCTGAACTATCGGAACATAAAACGTCTTCTTCAAAGTTAAAATAGAATAGCAAATCTTTAACTTCTTTATCCAACTCTATGTTTTCTTTGGAAAGCTTTGACGACGATTTTGATAAATTTGAAATCAAAGGATCAGATGTAAAGAGAAGAGCATGCATTAAGTCTTTCATCGTATTTTTACGTGAAGACTTTCGGGTGTGATGCTGCCTTATATTTCGAAGATCTTTGTTACGCGCCTCCAATGCTTCTTCAGACATCATGCCAATAGGAAGCCCAACGCACTCAATGATTTCGGCTCCATGCAATAAAATTTTGTGCACTGAAGATGGCATATAAAACCATGGATAGTTTCCAACAAATAGTTCAGCTGTTGTAAAGAAAAATACACGAAAAACCTCACTATTGACTTTATATCCACATGCCATAGTCCTCAGTATCACACTGAATCTGTAAATAAGATTTTCATCGACACCAGTTATTTCGCTAGCTAATTTTGGCTGTCGGAAAAACCTCCTTGCTGTGTTTCCATTATTAGTGTTTCCGGCTCCCGGCATTGGAATGTCGACTAATAAATCCATTTTCTTCTTCACACGATGCTGTATTTGTTTTTTGTGTTGCTCAGCTGCATCTTTATCAGTTTTTCGAATCTGCCATTTTTTAAAAGGGAGCCTATGCACAGTGGTTGCCCCCATAGGCCAAAAATCAAAAAATCAATTATAAAATATTTTGACAACATGTAACCATATCGTCTCATAAATGTCCAAACTTCTTTGTGGCAAACCGGATTTTTCCGAATTTGCAACGGGACTTTTTAAAAATAGAATTGAAATGACGAACACGTGTTCATTTTTGCGACGCGTCTCTGCTTTTTATGCTTTTTGTCAAAACAAAAGCGCACTTCAAAGTGATTAAACGTTTGGCAAAGTGTTCGAAGATTAATTATTTAAAATGGATTTTGTAGTTGAAGGTATTTAGTTAAAGAAATTCTTATTGTAACATTAATATAATTAATTGAATCTTTTTTGTGTCCTTTTAACCAACTTAACTGTTTTTGTGTATTTTGTGAACGTCTATTTTATGTTTACTTAAAGTTTTAGTTATGTTACCCCCAGATGCCCCCATTGTGAGTGTTATCACTGTATTTGTCAATGTTTTAAGGAAATAAAAATGAAAAGTTTAGCTGCTGATAGTTGCTGATTTGCGTATATTCTTAAATAAACTAAAGCGGTCTCACTATTTTTCAAGAACAAACATGCAACGCAATCAGCTGCTATTCTTTTGTTTATGTGATGTTGCTGTCGTTTTCGTCAATTGTGTTTGTATATTAAACTTTTTAAATATTATTGTTTATAATTTTGTCTTCTTTTGACATTTTACTATTCATTGTAAAGGAGATTGTCATAACTGTGTGTTTTCACGCATGCACATCTTTGATCTTTGGTGCCAAGAAAAGGGCACGAATGCCGAAAAAATGCAAGGCATAGATAATTTGCTGGAACTTAACATAATAAGCAAAGGCTACGAAGTCAATACGATTGACCTTAAGAAATGCATTCAGTACATTTGCAAAAAGATAGTTGCCTACTGGACTCAGTACAAAAGAATTAGAAGTTCAGTTGTACAATACCAATCTGAATGGCTAAAAACTAAAGAATTTATTGTCCTGAAGCCTACTGGTAGTGCTCAACAAATTGATCCGAGTTCTAGTCGTGGACGGCCCAAAATGGATTTTGCTGAGTCCTCAAAAAGGACGAAACGTCGCCGAATAGCCCTGCTACAAAAGCATGATGAGTCTGCAGCTTCTGTTTTGCGCTCATCTGATTCTCAGTCAAAACTTTATGCCACTGAAATAAATATTGAAAAAATCTTGTCGCTTTTCGTGGACATTGGATTTTCCAAACACCAATACTTGGTGTTTATACACGGAGCGTTTTCCGCATTAATGTTAATTCACGGATGGGGGTGTGTTAGTTTTTTCTGCAAACGAATTAAAGTCCATATATAAACGAGAAAAGTCGATCGATCCAGTTGAGCATTAGGCAATAACTATTTATTACAAATTATTATTGCTTGAGCACTGGGCATAAGAGAGAGAATACAGTGGTGAATTTAGTACAATAATGGTGAGAGTAAATACAAAAAGTGAGCGTAGGCTCTCTATTTTACGAGGGTCGTTTGAGTAGTTTGTTCCTTAAAGGAGTTTGACCGAACATCCCGGCCCCGTTGAAAGGACTGCTTTCAAACCATCGGAAGAATTGCCAACTTGTGTATTGGCCTGCAACATGTTCCATTTGCAGTGCGGAGGTGCACCACCCGTACAAGTCCATCCTTCCCAAGCACAGTAGACTGCACTCGGCCTAGTTTCCAGCGTAGTGGTGGCAGGTTGTCCTCATGGATGATGACCAACGTGCCCTCGGTGAGGTTTGTTGAGGGTGCTGTCCACTTCGTGCGCGATCGCAATTCGTTGATGTAGTCAGCAGACCATTGCTTTCAAAACCGTTGCTTGACGGCCGTAATCGCATCGTAGCGGTCCATACTTGACAGCTTGATATTCTCGAGGGACCTTTCAAGTAGTGATCGCAATGATTCGCCAACCAAGAGATGACCAGCCGTGAGAGCGCTAACGTCATTTGGGTCTGACGAAAGCGGCGATAGCGGGCGCGAGTTGAGGATCGATTCTATCTCGACGACGACAGTGCTCAACTCTTCAAAGGTGAACCTGGTGTTGGCCAGCGTACGATTCAACAGCCCCTTTGCACTCTTGACTGCCGCTTCCCAAAGGCATCCGAAATGAGGTGCCCTGGGGGGAATAAAATGGAAATTAATAAATTCAGATGCGCAAAATTTATAGATTTCATCTTGGGACTGCTTTAAGAACATAAACTTTTTTAGTTCCTGCAGTTGATTCGATGCCCCTACAAAGTTAGTGGCATTATCGCAGAAGATGTCTGCTGGCAGCTTGCAGCTTTCAATGCATTTAAGAACGCCTTTGTTGACAAGTCAGAGACTACTTCGATGTGAACGGCCTTGGTGAGAAGGCAAACGAACACGGCTATGTATGATTTTGTAGGTCCCTTTCCTCGAATGCGTAGATATGTGTTGATGGGTCCACAAAAGTCAACTCCACAGCGTTGAAAGGGTCGAGCCGGAGCGAGTCGCGTAGGCGGTAATGAGCCCATGAGTTGTTGTAGCAGCTTTGGTCTGTAGCGAACGCAGTGTACACAGGAGCGGACAATTCGACGTGCCAAGTCTCTGGCGTTAACGATCCAATACTCCAAACGAATGATTGCGACTAGGGCTTTAGGTCCAGTGTGATAGTTCCGAAGATGCAAATGGCGAATATAGTTCCATACAAATTTGGACTGACTAGGCAGCAGCAACGGATGTTTTTGACCGTCTGGTAGGTCTGAGTATTCCAATCGTCCACCAACCTTGATAAGTTCGAATCCGTTCACGACTTCTAAAAAGAGAGTAAGAAACTTTAAGCTGCTTTTTAATGGTTTTTGCTTCTGAAGTAAACGGATGTCTTCTACAAAATGAGTTTGTTGAATGTTCCAAATAAGGCAATGTGAAGCAAAACGAAGTTCATCTGGAGTCGGTGAGGTTGTGGTAAACGTCGATTGCTTCCGACATCTCCTTATGAACCTATTCATCCAAGCCATGAGACGAAGACTGTGAGTGTACGAGCTGATATTATCGACGGTTTTGGAATATTATTTGTCTCCTGTACGGCAGCGAACAAACTTTTCCGTTTCTCCGAGTTAGCCACGTCCATGTCAACATCAAGTTTTCCACCAGTGGCGGGCCAGTTTAGCGAATCCTCGACTAGAAACGTAGGACCCGAAAACCATGGAGACTTAATCAACTCGCTCACGTTACAGCCTCGTGACAGAATAACAGCAGGGTTTTGATGTGTTGGCACATAGCGCCATTTTCCATCAGAAGTTAAATCCTGAATATCGGACACTCGATTTCCAACAAAGGTCGATAAGGTGACTGAGTGTTGTCGCAGACAATGCAATACGAGCTGTGAGTCGCTCCAAAAATAAGATGTGATAGTGTGTTTACTGAATATGGCCTTGACCTTGTTATACAACTGAGAAAGTAGATGTGCACCGCATAGTTCAAGCTTCGGAAGAGACTGTTTCTTCACTGGTGCTACTCTTGACTTAGAAGTGAACAATTTCACTGTGACCTGTCCAAGCGAATTCTCCGTGCGCACATAAACACAGCAGCCGTATGCCCGAATCGATGCGTCGCAAAATCCATATATTTGAATGCTCCTAGTGTCAGGCTGCAAACAAAAACGAGGTACCGCTAGTGACGACAGTGAATTCAGCGATTCCAAACAATTGCTCCATGCGTGGCTTAAATTCTGGGGGACAGACTCGTCCCAGTCGAGTTTCAAAAGCCACAACTCCTGAAGAATGATCTTAGAGACAATGACTAACGGTGATAGCAGACCGATTGGATCGAATAGCGACGACGCAGTAGACAGAATGGTCCGTTTTGTGGTAGTGGGATAGACTTCCTTTGGATTGAATGTGAAACTAAATGCATCACTTCGTTGATGCCAAGTTACTCCGAGTGTGCTGCTGACTGAGTTTTCTGAAATATTTATTTCCTTGGTAGATTCGTCTTCCATCACGCCTGGATGATTTGAATGCCACTTGCATAATGGAAACTGACCACGAGCTAGAGTTGATGTGATTTCAGTTTTTAGTGTGAAGAGTGTATCTAAATCATCAGCCCCACACAAAAGGTCATCAACATAAAATGCAGTTTTAACAGCAGCAGCACCTAAGGGCCATGCATCCTTACAATCCTCAGCCAAGTAATGCAAACTACGAGTTGCGAGAAATGGGGCAGACGCAGTCCCATATGTCACTGTATTGAGTTGGTAGGTTTGAAGATCCGTATTTGGAGATGCTCGCCACAAAATGTACTGGAATTTTCTATCCTTCTCACCCACAAGTACCTGCCTGTACATTTTTGTGACGTCAGCCGTGATGCCGAACCTATGCATGCGGAACCGCAGCAATTGCAAGTACAACTCATCCTGAATGGTAGGGCCGACTAAAAGTAGATCGTTAAGTGACCTTTGAGATGTTGTACGGCAAGACGCGTCAAAGACAACTCTGAGCTTCGTCGAGGTACTGCTTGGTTTCAGAACGAAATGGTGGGGTATATAATAATGCGGTTCTTCCAAGTTAGGATTCAGTACGAGGGACATATGGCCGAGACTTTCATATTCCTGCATGAACGAGATATACTGCGAACGAATTTCCGGTAGACGAGCGAGACGTCTCTCAATGGCAAAAAATCGATTTTGAGCTGTATCGAAGGAACTTCCAAGACAACTTGGATCTTCTTGAAATGGCAAGCGAACGACAATCCGCCCATTGGCATCCTGATGTGTTGTGTCCCTGAAATGGTCCTCACAGCGACGATGATTTGGGAGAATTCTAGCGCTTGGATCGACAAATGAGTCCACTTTCCATAATTGCTGCAAATTCTTGTCGTTCGACTCCTCTACAGTCGCTAAGCACAACGGTGGCTGTCTGTTATGTTGGCGCTGGTACCTCCCAGCAACAACCCAGCCAAAAAGAGTCTTCTGCAAAGTGGGAAGATTTGGACCAATGCGAATCTGGCCAACAGCTAGAGCTCCTTAAAAGGCTTCGGTTCCCAGTAGCAGATCAATACGTTTGGTCCTATAGAATGATTCGTCAGCCAATGGAGTGTTGGCAGGAAGGTTCCAATTCGATATGTCGATCTCACTATCTGGCTGGTAGGCAATATGGGATGTAATTCCTATACTGCGAATTCCAATGTGGTGTTTTTCACGACGAAGGCGAAGTTTTTGTGCAAAGGTTTCGGTTGCAAAATTAACCTGAGAACATGAATCAAGCAACGCTCTACCGAGTTTGTATTCACCTGTGGCATCCTTTACCAAAACCATAGCTGTTGCCAACAAAATTTGATCATCTGCTGCGATCTCCATATGAGAGTGTGAAGCAGCTTGATGAGACTGATTAGCAGCCGTTTGCCAGGAGGGTTGCGCTGGTTGGAGTACCGGTTCAGTAGTTGAAGATTGTCCTGCTGATGATTGGGGTGGCTGTTGCGGCTGAGAGTGATGCAAAGATGAATGATGATTCCGATTACAGGATCGGCAACGATGAGTCGATGAACATTGCGCCACTCTATGACCGTTTCCCAGACAATTGATGCAGAGACCGAGGCGTTTTGCATTGTCGTACCGTTGGTTGCTGTTCATAGCCTTGAACTGAGCGCAGTTAGAGATTTTATGGCCAGAACTAGAACAAAGTGTACAAGACGGATTAGTGATAGCAAACGACGAGTTTATTTGGTGATTAGAATGACGATTTGACTTATTGGGTTCAGCCTTTCGTTGTGACGAAGTACCAGCCGAGTTTCCAGACGAATGGAGAAACTGACAGTGGCGTTCCAAAAGCTGTGTGCATGCTAGCCAGGTTGGCAGAGTTTTGTAGTCCTGCGATTCCTTCCACTTGTTCCGAGTTTGCTGATCACACTTTTCCATTATAATATATATAACCATAGCGTGAACAATGTTCTCAGGTTTGCCGATGGACTCCAACGAGCTTAAGATAGCGGATGCCTTATCCACTAGGCTGTGAAGCTGCTGACTGTTTGACCGTTCCACAGGTTGTAGCGCAAACAATGCCTCAATACCTTCTAAAAATATAAGAGTAGGATTATCAAAACGGCTTTTGAGCTTTTCTAGGGCCTTCGAAAAGTTTTCGCTTGTAACTTGGAATGCCTGAATTGTATCTAATGCCGGCCCCGTGAGGCAGGTCAGCAAATAATTAAACTTTTCTATATTAGACAATCCAGACTCACGCACAACAATTTGCTCGAACGAGTGAATGAAATTCTTATAGTTTGCATATGTTCCGTCGAAAGTGGGCAGCGACAACCTTGGTAACGATGACTTCACTGGCGGTGGGTGGTAGTCCGGCGCAACAATGCTGGCGTTCAGATCTCCTCCCATTTTTTCCTTTATAAATAGCTTGATTGCTATGTATGTATCCTCCAAATCTGCCCGTCCTTCATCATTCGGACTAAGGTCTTCAATATTAGCTTGGACATTTAAAACATTCTTGAAATACGTTTCTAAGATGTTCAACCGATAGCGAAGCTCATCATTGCAAATCGGGTTTTCTGATTTAGCATCTACCACAGATTTGATCCGAGTTATATTTCGTTTTATATTGCTCCGTTGGCGTTTTAAATCTTCGAGCGTCGTCATTTTGTTGTGTAGTGTAATTACGCTGACACAGAACTAGAGCTTCCAAAAATAATGACAACAAAAAACGCAGCAAGCAGCAGCAGCTAGAGCACAAATCCAACGGTGAGAGCGAGGGCAGCAAAGATGAGCGCAGTTCCAAAGCGGAGAGTCAGCGAAAGTTCCAGCAGCGGCAACGAAAGCAAAACGAAAGTGAAGCGGTGGAATTCCAATAGAAAGAATGCGTTGATCGATGGACCAAAGCAGGTAGCTGCAAAGCGAACGAACCGAGAATGCAAGCGCCGTTGAATGCGTTGTGGGTGACAAGCGAATGATAAAATTAAGCGAGAACGGCGAGAGCAAGGCGAGGACAATGAACCCGCGATCGAGACGAACAATTCTGATACGGTTTTCGGAACTTTCGATTGCAGCTGCGAGACGAGCGAATGTTGTAATTGTTGCCTTTGTAGATTGCGATTAGTTTAATTGTTCACAGAAGAATTAACACACATGCCCCACGTTGGGCGCCAAAATGTTTATACACGGAGCGTTTTCCGCATTAATATTAATTCACGGATGGGGGTGTGTTAGTTTTTTCTGCAAACGAATTAAAGTCCATATATAAACGAGAAAAGTCGATCGATCCAGTTGAGCATTAGGCAATAACTATTTATTACAAATCTTATTGCTTGAGCACTGGGCATAAGAGAGAGAATACAGTGGTGAATTTAGTACAATAATGGTGAGAGTAAATACAAAAAGTGAGCGTAGGCTCTCTATTTTACGATGGTCGTTTGAGTAGTTTGTTCCTTAAAGGAGTTTGACCGAACACTTGGTCATTAGATCATTTATCAATTCAGAAGTTTCCTAAAACTTATTGCCAAGCTATGAAAAAATTCTTAAATTTAAAACATTGAGATATCCAAATAATATTGTTGTAGACGAAACATATGCAGAAGTGGAACTACAAAGTCTTTTAGATAACACGGCTTCAAGTATTTTAGAGCTTTAAAAGACTTTAATTGAAGAACGTTTGGATGAAACAGAAAAAACCTTAACATTAATTGGAAAATGGGGATTCGATGGCAGCACTGGTCACAGCGAGTATAAACAAAAGTTTCCCAATTGTATTGATGACGAGAAAAGTTTATTTGTCACATCGTACGTCCCACTTCAGCTTATAACCGACTCTAAGATAATATGGAAAAATCCCAGGCCATCGTCTACCCGATATTGTAGACCACTCAGACTTCAATTTAAAAAGGAGACCGCCGCACTTTCCGTCGAAGAAGAACTCTACTTCAAGGAGAAAATAGCTGACTTAAAGACAACTGAGCATAAAATTTGCAATACGAAATTTTCTGTAAAGCACGCCCTTCAATTAACTATGGTGGATGGTAAAGTTTGCAACGCGTTAAGCAACACGTCCTCGATGAAATGCTTTATATGTTGAGCAAAGCCCACAGAAATGAACAAAATTGAAAAATGTGTTGGAAGAGATGTGCAGGAGAAGTATTTTGAATTCGGGTTATCACCACTTCATTCTTATATCCGGTTCTTTGAATATTTCTTGCACATTTCGTATAAACTGGATGTAAAGCTTTGGCAAGTACGATCGGCAGAACTCAAGTCTATTGTGTTAAAGAGAAAAAATCAAATTCAAGCGGAGTTTCGCGAGAAAATGGGGTTACTTGTCGATAAGCCAAAGGATGGAGGCAGAGGAAACTCCAACGATGGAAATACTGCCAGGAAATTTTTCAGTAACCCAAGCTTAGCATCTCAGATTACAGGCATTGATGAAAAAGTGATTGCCCGATGCGCTACGATATTGCAAGCCTTAGCATCAGGATACAAAATTAATATACAAAAATTCGAAAAATACGCACTAGATACGGCTAATAAATTAATTGAAATGTATCCATGGTACTATCTTCCAGCAACAGTGCATAAAATTTTAATTCATGGACCCAAAGTCATAGAGCACGCTTTGGTTTCGATTGGAGAGCTCTCAGAGGAAGCTGCAGAGTCAAACAATAAAGAAATAAAAAAGTGCCGTCTGCAGCATACTCGGAAGATGTCTCGTATACTGACAAATACAGATTTGATTAAAACGCTTCTTTTGAGGTCAGACCCTCTTAAATGATTTATGGCTGGAGCGGAGGGGGTAGGGGAGTTTCTCTTTCACAAATATTAGCTGTATGCTATCTAAATTCATCTCTTATACCCAGAAACAAATTTCAGCGCTCTATCTTTACGGGAAGTATTTTTGGCCACCAGCCCCATATAAGCGCAACCACTGTGCTATGTGAAGAATACATTCAAGGCATCTTATCCAAGCATGTAATGTAAAGAGACCATACTGATATAAATTTATATTAGGTGTTTGACTTTTGAGGTTGTTCATTACTGTGGGAGTTGCACCGCAAATACCGCATGTTTGATTTGAAGACTCAGCAATGACACTAAATAATTTTCCTTCTATCATTGTCATGTGAAACTTGTGTAGGATTTCAAAGTTTTCTAGTGTCGTTGGAATGATTTTTAATATTTGTTTATTTATTTTATCAACTTCCGAATTCACCAAGGAAGGACGGGAATTCTGCCATATTACAATTGTACCCTTGAGTATTTGTAAAGGCACAGTACAAATCGTGAACATGTATTCATCAGTTTGATGTTCTTCAAAATCGCTGTAGCCTTGACGATACATAGAATGGCCACTACTTCCATCGCAGCCCCATTTATACTCGGCAGTAATGACAGCATCATTTTCGTTAATTGTGTCGAAAATACTTGGATTTGATTCCACGATTCTTGAAACAGTGTGGTCAACTAGGCACTGTAAAGGCACTTCTGCTGAAGAGTCAGTGACTTTTAGATCATTCGGATAGCACTTTACTTTTGCGTTTCTCAATAAATCATAGCTTGGAAAAATGTTTGCGTTGTGAGATCTAGTTTTCGTTTGCACTAGCTTGTATGAATTTTTCGTGAAGCGCCCATCTACATAAATCGCCAAAGCTTCCTCAGGACTTAATTTAATAGGAACTTTGGGATCACTGCTAGCAGATTTTATTGTTTTTGCCACGACCTCTTCATCTGAATTAAGCAATGATACAACTTTAGAAGCATTTCTCTCCCCTCCTTTGTACAAGCTTACACGTGCCACCAACATGAGCTCTTCCTTCGATAATTTTTTTGCAAGAGATTTAGCTTTGTTCAATTTGGATTTTATTAAACAATCTGCAAACTCTTTTGACGGTCTTCCCACTGGACATACATCTTTCTCCGGTGCTACAAATAATATACAGTCGCCAACTAACCACTGCTTGTTATAGTTCTCAAAATGTGACAATGTTCTATTGCATTTCTTCCATTTTTGCAGCAACACGCTTACAAATGTTCTTATCCTTCTTTGTATTTCTTTGTGTTGTTCGTGGGAATAATCATTATTATTAAACACATTTGAAAATATGTAATTTTTAACTGCAATAGACTTTTTGGTAGCGACCTTTTCGTTGCACCAAACTGAAAAAATGGTTCGTCTTGGGATGGTCATTCTCTAAAAATTAAATTTTTTATTAGTTTTGCCAGCCATATGCTGATCATTTTGGACATCCAAATTCAGAATACCTTTGAGAATGTATATCAAAAACAATTGAAACCAGATCGTATCCGTCTCACAAGATGCACTCCACCAAACAATGCAATATGTTTTTTGAGCGAAGCCTTTACAAAGGTTAACTTCCACAGCTGTTTTAAGCTAGTACATGTAACTAAACGTCATATACACCTTTGACCAAATAGCTACAAGTCTTTAGATTGATAGTTCAGAATAAATTTTAACTACGCTTTGATTTTTCACTTTTTGCACAAATTTTTGCCAGCTTAACAAAAAAGGCGCCAAAAGTTGTTTTTAACAGCTGTTGCAACATATGTTCGGTTTGACGCATCCCAGCTTCACAAAATATGAAAGAAAAACAAAATGGCAATTATTTTAATACTCAGTGAGGTATTTAGAATCGATAAAACACAAAAGTTTAAACAGACTCTGCCTTGAAATTTTGAATTAAATGGAGCTAGATTGGCCATTTCGCCCACTGTGAGATGGTGGAAATTCAGCAACGGCGAGAACGATAGAAGATCAAGAGTGGGAACTGAATATTGCGTTTTTTCGTGTCGGCAAACCAAAAAGTACTGTTTACCCGGAAGTATTGCAAAATTAAACTTATATAAAAGTTTTGCTCTGTTTTGTTCTTCATTTCTTATCCGTGCAAATACAATGTGCGGCACAGCGAAAAGTGGCAAGATACAGCTAGTAATTTAATAAAAAGATTCGGAATGCCCATACATTTCAACACAAAAAAATTTCTAGACTGGCTTTTCCTTCCCCGAATTCCATTTCAGCTGACAGTTTAAAAGCCACTAGACAATGGTTTTCCCATTCTTAAAACCCACTGAGAACTAATTAAATTTTTTGCGATTACCCTTACCTAAAATGTACAGCTGCATTTCCATGATGTCAAACGGGACCGTCGAACACATTTACTGTGAAACAGTCGACTCTTATAAGACTGGGCTGAGGTGCCATGTCTTCCAAAAATACTATCGTTATCAAAGAACCGTCTTGAGGCTTTATTTATGGTCGCTCGTAGGTGTGAGTTTGAAGTCATGTTTGACTGCTAGGTGAACGATTTCACTGGAGAACTCAACAGTAGTTCCATTCAGGGTGGCCTTTTGTAGGGATAAAGTTATTTTTTGTGTAAATGGAGCTCGGACGGTTTTGGCTGAATTTATTGTTAACACGTTGTCCGCACACCAACCTTGTGTTAAACTCAAAGCTTGTAGCATGCGTTGCGAAATGGTCTGCTCATGCCAGCCGGCTATATGTGTAGATGACAAAGTCATTAGCATACTTTTGGGTCATCAAGGTCATTATTCGTCCGAAGTCATGATGATCTACTCATGATCTGACATTGAGATTGCTGGTGAGATATATAAGGTGGATATGACGGAAAACGTGTTTTATTTAAAAATGTTGGTTCATATTCCATGTTTAGAGTTTGTTCAGGCCAGTCGTTATTAATCCGTCAGTTTTAACGGAGTTACAGTTGCTTTTTTATAACGAGATTAGCTTACCGTTCTTGGGAGCTAGTCCCTGGACGTACTCGCCATTCACCAAGGGCTCCTCGACTGAAAAGTTTTACTGGAGCCCACCGCATGACCAAATATGGTCATGAATTCACGCCACCAGCCTGATCCCGTTACGAAGCCGGTGGAAGCCGACGGAATAACCGATGGAAAATTACTGTCCCGTTGGGCCGGGGCTATTTGAGGTGGCTGGCAGAGGAGCTTTCGCGCTTGAGCAGTCGAAGCGTACAGACCAGTCCCCGAGTGCGACAAACGGAGTGATCCAAGTGAACCAAGGAAGAAAAGAGGATCAGGCCCAAGTCTGTCCAGCAACCCAGAGTAAATTGAGCTAAGTTGGGATCACCAGCCATCCGGTGGTGAGCAAAGGGAAGGGGAAGGCGGATCAAGACAAGCGCCGAGATCATTTGCCCCCCTGTCAATATTACCGACGCTGCTACGCCTGGAGGTAGCCCCGAGTTTGGTGGATCCAGTTAGAGATGAAACACAACTTATAAAGTCTTAAATACCAATAAACTGTTGAGTTATTGAACCCACCAGTGTTGTTATTTGTCGTTCGGAACAAACTCGAACAAATTATATTTTTGGCAGAACACCGGCTAGGTTTCGATAAGTCTTAAAAGTCCGTGTCCAACCTCCTCGGGAGAGGACTTATCCGAAGGGTCGGTCTTTGACAGAGAGTATAGTCCCTCAATTCAGCCCGATGTGCACAGTTACAGAAGAGACAGATAGCTCGTAATGTCCTAGGGCTAAGGGCATTACCTCAGAACATATTAATCGTCAGTCCCTGTTACACCCGATGGCTGACAAACATCCAAGCGTGTAAAAAGATATTGTAAGTTGTAAACTGACTGAGGATACAGGAAAGTTTACTTTTACTGTTATTAAGGAAATAGTGATATGAATTTGCACATGTTGTTCATATGTTCATACATATTGAAATTGAAATATATGCATCCTAATATGCTTATAGGAGTACATGTGATAGTCTCGACCAATTAGAAACCAGCAATGCTGACGTTCGGCAGCACTTGCCGCTTAGGCTTTTGCTTAGATCTGCCGACTTTGCTTCAATCAGTTCTATGCTAATCTCTCTCCGTATAGGTTGCCTACCCATCTCGTAATTCGTGAACATTTATCTGGCCGGCTTCAGTTAAGCCACCGGTATAAATAAATATTATAATGTTAAACATAATTTTGAACATAGTTTCCATAAATCACGTTTCGTTTAAGGACATGTAATTTGCAGTATATTCGTTGCTGTGTAGTTTAACTACCAACAAATACATTTGGTGCACAATGATATTTCGTCAAACGTTTTAGGCCAGACAACAACAATATAGTTCCTGTCAAATTTTTGCGAGTTCACATCGTCGAAGGAGGAACTAATCACTAAAGTGTTCCCCGGGATTGCACAAAATTATACAAATCTCGATTGGATTAGTGAACGGCCAATACTAGCAGCAAAAATCATAATCATGTTGTGGAATCTAAATCATCCGAAATTGTGCAACGGTATGCGGTTGTTCGTCAAGAAACTGATGAACAATGTCATTCAAGAGACGATCATCATGGGCGAATTTAGAGGAGTGGTAGTCCTTATCCCACGAATTCCGATTATTCCAACTGAACTTCCATTCGATTTAAAGAGGATGACAATCAATAAATCGCAATGCCAATCGTTGGAAGTCTGTCGGGTATTTCTCGAATTTTTCGCAAGGTCAGCTATACGTTGCCTGTTCGCAAACCGACTTCGTTGTTTGTTCTTGCGCCGGAAAATAAATCGCAGAACATTGTTTATCATATCGCTCTCAATTCTATTCCATGGAACTAAATTATATACAATTTGAACTATCTGTGTTTCATTAACTTTTGCGGACGACACTGCAGTTCTATCTAGGGCTAACTGTGTTAATGATGCCACCGATAACCTTAAACGCTACTTAAAAAAGTTTGAAAATTGGGCTTGCCGCTGGAATATCTCCATTAAACCGTATAAGTGTGCGGTGGCGACCCACATCTTAAAAAGAGGAACGTGCCCTGCAGTTTTTCTTCATGGCGAGCTGCTAGACCAACGGAGACAACATAAATACCTAGGAGTCACGCTGGATACCAGACATACTTTTGCCAGCCACATTAAAACCTTAAGATGCAGCCTGGAGTGCAAGGCAAGGAAATTGTACTGGCTGCCAAACCCTTTCAACAAACTCAGCCTTTCTAACAAAGTGCTCATTTACAAGGCTATCCTGCGCCTATTTGGAGATACGGAATACAGGTCTATATATAAAATAATCAGGGTGTTCCAAAACAAAATGTGACGCAAAATTTCTGGAGCCGATTGGTACATCCCTAACTATGAAATAGCCAAGGACCTCAGGCTCCCCCTAGTTGGCGCTGTCATAAACGCACAAGCTACTAGACACCAATCGAAATTACGCAATCACCCAAATGTTCTGGCGCGAAGACTATGAAGATGCAGAATTAGGCGTAAACTAGGCGTATCATTCCGTCAGACCTGCCCTACAGGAAGATATAATTTACTCCCCATAAGTCGTCCCTGACCACCCACCCTCCAATTTGATGTCTACCTTGACTGTTGTATAAGTTGCTTCAAAAGTAACAGTACACAACATAATTGTTTATTTTCTGTAATCATTTTTGTTCTAAAATTTTTCGTTTAAAAAAAAATAAAATACAAAAAAAATATACAACTTGAACTATCTGTGTTTTATTATCACTTTACAGTTTATCTAAATGCGTTAAATTGGGGCGAGACAACGTTCGACGTGGCCGCTAGTTTAATATAAAAGTGGAGTGTTAGCTTTTTAATGTTGGCTTAAATATTATTCTATCGAGTTAACATTTTCGGGGCGGGATTATATTTTCATATTCTAAATCACAAAATTTAAAACTGATCAGAGCAGTATATATTATAGCTGCGATAGAAACCATCAGCCAAATATCGTATTTTTTTTACCCGATACTCATAAAAAGTGCAGGTGTATATTAGATTTGTGGGGAAATCGAATGTGTGTAACGCTCAGAAGGAAGCGTTTCCGAACCCATAAAGTATGTATATTCTTGATCAGCATTAATAACCGAATCGATTGAGCCATGCCTGACTGTCCGTCTGTCCGACGCCTAGTTCTCAGAGACTATAAGAGCAACGAAATTTTTTATCCAGAGTCCTGTGATATTTGAAGATACAAAAAAACAACAAAAAAACGCAGAATCGTAGAGAATCACCGTAGCCAGAAGGAACAAATTAATTTGCAGTGGCTAGGCAACGCCCTACGCGTTCTGACTGATTTTCTGTCTCTCTCTCAGACACTCTTCGTCGTGAATGTGTGCGCCCTCTGGCGGAAGGGAGCCATACTGACTGAGCTGCAACACACAACGTTCCCCATAGTTCAAATTTCAGCTCAAGTCTACACCGCTAAACGTTGTCAAATCGGGCTATAACCTTCATTTTATTGTTTTATACCAAAAGGAACATTTTTAGTCTCTGAGACCCCTTGAATTTTCCTAAACCGCACGTTTAACTGCCGATATATTTAAAATGCAACACTAAATAAATGACACTGCGAATTTTAAAATTTGCTGCGAAAACACAATGAATGGCAAGAACAGATGAAAATTCATTGAAACTTGTTGAAATTTCACTGTTTTGTATTTCTTGAAAGTTAATGACGTTTTTATAACGGATACTCAAAAAGAGTATAGGGGTATATACGATTTGTGGTGACAGTGAATGTCTGTAACACCCAGAAGGAAGCGTTTCCGACTCCAAAAAGTATATATATTCTTGATTATCATCAATAGCCGAATCGATTGAGCCATGTCTGTCTGTCCGTCCCGACGAGCGCCTAGATCTCAGAGACTATAAGAGCTAGAGCAAACAAAATTTGTATCCTGTGATATTAAACTGTTACAAGTGTATTTCAAAATTTTCCTCCTTCTAGCAGAATTTATTATGAATATTTAAAAAAAGTTCACTAAAATCGGTCCACTTTAGAGCTGCCGGCAGAATTTTGTTCCAAAAAAGTGCCTTTCGGTACACTGTGCATTCCCCCAAGATGTGCTCTGTGGAAAATACTATAGGCCAACATTTTATATAAATAACCTATAATCAGACAATGTAAATAGGACCGAATTGATTGCGGTTATGTGATGAGTGAATGAAGTTGACTTTGTACCACCACTAATTAAATAACTTTTAAATTTTAATTCGCTAAGAAAATTTAAATTCAAAATGCTTATCATTTAAAATTTCCAATATAGAATTGAAAATACTTTAGTCTATTTTTAGTAAATATTTTACTATCTTCTCTAATATATAAAATTCTCGTGTCAGAAACTTTGTTGCTAAACTCCTCCGAAATGGCTCGACCGATTTTCGTGAAGTTGTGTGCTTATCAGTTAGGTCTGCGCATCGGCCAACATTTATTTTTTATCCCGATCAGACCACTCCTTCGGGTACCTGCCAAACACCTATGTCCTTTTTTTTGGGAGGTACCCGAAGGAGTGGTCTGATCTACGATTACCAAGGTAATCGCGCCAATCTGAGCCAATAGCAATTAATGTAAATGTGGCGTTATGAAATTCAAAGAAAATGTTATGAAAAATATTAAATTGAATAAAACTTTTTCATACAGTAGGCAAACAAAAATTCGGTCCTGGGGTTTGAAAACATCTAAAAAAAAAAAACTCTTAATCGGTCGAGCCATTTCGGAGAAGTTCAATAACAAACATTGTAGCCCGAGAATTTAATATATATGAGCAATGCCAATAAGACGCAGAGGGGCCAATTTGAGTCGTCAAACGATCAAGTCTAGAACCATGCGAGATATAAGAGTACGAATTTCAGGTGAACAAATCCAAGAAAACAATGCAGATGAGCGTGTGAGCATGGTGCAGTTACGTGAATCACAATCGCAAGAGGCCCGAGATGAACGAAATCAACAAAGGCAACTAGAACGGAGATTAACGCGCAGATACATAGTCGACAGATGTAGATGAACTGACCAACAACGCCAACTATTTCATCGAGCATTTACATCAAATTTATTTCTTCGACTTGCATTCCTGTATGAGCCTGATGTTAAATATTATGCTCATTCTAAAGTGGTTATTGGTACTGGACGGTTTTCTAAGGGTTAAACTACAAAGAGAGTGAGAGCGCTCTAACTGCGATTGCCCACTCGGAGAACGGCGTCGTTTCATGCTAGGGCGGCGTAACCTCGTCTCCGATCACCTAGAAGAGTCTTCGTTTGCGTGTCGACGAAATCACAACGACAACTAGCAGTTGCAGCCGGCCGCGCTTAAACCCGTATTACCCATTAAATTGTACTCTATACGCGATTACGATTAAAGTTTAAGTTGATTGAAGTCCAAATGAATAAATCTCGAATTGTCTATATCGTGTAGTACATTATTAAACGCAAAGATTCCCCAGAGCATTTCTGCTCAACATTGAAATCTCGTATCGAGGATTTCACAACATTTTTGGTGGCCCATGGGGGGAACAGCGTTTAATTCGTACTATCCGCATATGATTCTACCTCGTTCCGCGTTCAGTTAAATGTACATATAAAATCATATTTTACCGGCTGCGACTGTAAACGGCAAACACAACGCAAACCAACGGTTTATCCAGCAGCCGTTATCTCTCGCACGAAGCAGGGACAAAGAAGACCAGACGATAGCTCTGCGCCTGGACAGTAGCCTCACTGCAGCACACAAAGGGCAACGTGCAAAGCAGAGACCAAGAAGACAACGATCGTTCTGCTGCTGCTCGTCATCTCTACACCAACAACAACGCCACGCAAGTTCTCTTAAGCTACGCTTTAAGCAAAGAGAAGCACTCCCGAGTACCAGAGTAAGTGTTTCGTTGTGTGTATTTTGTACAAGGTCAAAGAGAGTGCAACTAAGGGTGAGAAAGGTACATACACATATAACAGCAACATGTCAACAGCCGAGTCCCACGACCTCGAAGCCAATCCTCAGGTGGAGATCGACAATCTCAGTGTTATTCAGACAAATCTCATTGCGAGGGTTAATCAAACGGTGCGTAATTTCCGAAAGGATGGCGCAGATCGGAAAACAAAAGCTTATTTTCAAACGCGCTTACAAACTTTGCAACGGTTCTTGGGTGAATTTGAGCAAAATCATCAACGTTTACTAATACTTCGATGTCCAAGTACGCATAGTTATGTGTCCAGCGAAGTGGCCTTTCGCTTTGATGAAGACTATACAACGGCATTCAGCATCATATCAGAGGCCTACGAAAATGTATGTCCAAGAGCACCACCGGTACAGCAGAATCCAGAGCCAGCAAATCCATCTGTATCATCAGTGCAATTGCCCAAGCTACCTGTACCGACATTTACAGGCAAGTTTGTGGATTGGCCGGCATATCACGATGCATTTGTTCAACTCATCCATAACAACCAGAAACTGTCCGACGTCCAAAGGTTTCATTTTCTGAAGCAAGCTCTTCCCTCGGATCGCGACGAGGATATTCAGCAGATGGCGCTTGCGGGAAATAACTATGCAACAGCTTGGAGTCTCGTCCTCAAGCGATACGACAACAAACGGCTGCAGTTTATGTACCATATGAACGGTTTGTATGACTTGCCACAGTTGACAAAGGAGCAGTCTGCTGATATAAAACATATGCTTAATGTTGCGACGGTTTGTCTCAATGCTTTCAAGAATCTAGATGTTCAGCACTGGATGGCTCATCATCTCACTTCCAGACTGTCAAGCACGACACTGCAAGCTTGGGAGCTCCATCTCGGTAGCTCTGCCGAACTTGCCACATTTTCTCAGCTGGAATCATTTCTCAACGACCGTCTCGTCAGCATCGATGTGTTCGAAAATCGAGGCCACTCCACGACGCGGACACCTGTGCCGCAGCCTGTCAACCAAAGGCACCCGAAGAAGTCAGTTGGCAACGTAACATACAAGGGCAACAGTTTCCACGCCAAGACTGCGGTTGCCGAACACACTCGCTGCCCTCACTGTAGCGACAGTCACAATCTTCGGCACTGCCCGGACCTTTTGTCCAAGGACTGCTTTACAAGGAAAGCCATCGTCGATCATGCAAAGGCATGCCTCAACTGTCTGAGCCGTTCCCATGCACTTTCAAAATGTACCAGTAAAGGAACTGCACGCAGTGTGGTCAAAGACACCATACACTGCTGCACTTCCCAACTCCTGCTCAGGTGGCAACACAGCCTCACGCAGCCTCCCATAGCGCTCGTTCCGGTAACTCCTGGCAGTATACAACGAGCGACTCGTCTGGCAGGGCTACACCTACGCAACTCTACGCTAGGACCCCACTTCCTACTCAGAGCACTGCACAGCCTCTCCCAGTTGTTCCCAACCTTAGTTCCGGTGGTCATCCACAGTCTGCAGCGACCGACTCGTCTGTGAGAACACACTCTGCGCAACTAGTCTCCGCCACGGCAACGCATCACGGACCCAGCACTGTCCTTCTGGCCACTGCCCTGGTCACAATCCACAACCCCCACACTGGCCAATCAGCTGTGGTACGTGCGTTAGTGGATTCAGGCTCGGAAGGAACCCTCATCACAGAGCACACAGTGCAGGCTCTTAACCTCAAGCGGCATCCAATTTCGGCAGAAATTGCTGGAGTTGGGACCACCTCCAAGAACAGGTGTACCTACACTACAGAATTGTCATTAAGTTCTTGTACTTCACAGTTTTGTACTACCATTGATACTGCGTTTATACTTAAAACGCTTACATCGCAATTACCTTCACAATCCATCAAATTGCAGCAATGTCCTCATTTGAACGGAATAGAACTCGCCGATCCCAGGTTCTACAAATCACAACGGATTGATCTTCTGCTGGGAGCGGACGTAATCCCACAGATCCTGCTTTCAGATATCCGCAGAGGAAAGGAGAACCAACCAATTGCACAACACACCCAGCTTGGCTGGATAGTCTTTGGTCGAGCCACTTCCACACGCTCACACGCTGTCACCATTAGATGTCACCACAACAGGCTAGAGAATCTCGTCCAGAAATTCTTCGAAATGGAGCATCTCGGTTCTGCGAAACAGCTCACACCAGAAGAGCGATGGTGCGAGGAGCATTTTAAACGAACTCACATCCGTCAACGGAACGGCAAGTATTTGGTACGATTACCACTTAAGCGTTTGTTTGACCCTTCGCAGGTGCTAGGCAAATCACGTCAAATCGCAATCAATCGATTCCAAATGCTTCAACGAAGATTCCAAAGGCAGCCGGAGCTGCAAGCCAAATATTCGGAAGTCATGGATGAGTACTTTCAACTAGGCCAGGTGACCAAAGTAACAACCAAGGAACAGCAGCATTGCATCATTAGCAAGGAGAATGGAATCGAGTCCACATGTTGCACCTTGCCTCATCACGCAGTATTCAAGGAGGAAAGTGTCACTACTAAGGTTAGAGTAGTATATGACGCCTCCTGTAAAACGTCAAACGGAAAATCGCTCAATGACGTCCTATGCACCGGACCAGCGCTCCAAAACGATCTAGCCGGCGTGGTCCTGAATTGGCGTTTCCATCGTTTTGTTTTTGCTGCCGACATTCAGAAGATGTATAGATGCATTGACATGAATGCAGAGGATTCGCAATATCAACGCATTTTTTGGCATGACGAGCACAACCAGGTAGCTGAGTATTATCTCAACACAGTTACGTTTGGAACCGCTTCAGCTCCTTACACAGCCATTCGCGTCATACATCAACTGGCGCAGGATGAACGCGACCGATACCCACTCGCGGAAAGGGTCCTTCGACACGAGATATACGTTGATGACGTACAAAGCGGATCTTCCACTCGCGAAGGAGCATTAGAAATTCAAAATCAATTGATCGGAGCCTTACGATCAGCAGGAATGGAACTTCGAAAGTGGTCTGCGAATGACGCTTCGCTGCTACAAGACATACCTCCAGACCATTTATCTCGTAAGACATTATTAGAGTTTGAGTGCCAAGATCCCGTTAAAACCTTAGGTCTCTATTGGCATCCACATCAAGACTATTTTGGGTTCAAGATAAATTTTGAAATCAGTCACGCACATACTAAACGTTCTTTACTTTCCACAGTCGCCCGACTGTACGACCCCTTAGGTTTCATTACGCCCTGTGTCATGACCGCGAAGGCGATACTCAAGGACTCATGGATGGCCCGCATCAAACGCAACGATGGCAGCCTAGCACAACTGGACTGGGATGAACCGCTGCCAACCGAACTGCTTGATAGATGGCGGGGATTCATACAGAACTTGCCATATGTCGAGCAAATTCAAAGTACCACGATGGCTACGCTTCAACATCCACGAGCTTGCGTCATTACAGCTACATGTTTTCTGCGATGGATCATCACTGGCGTATGCAGCATGTGCATATATTCGTGCAGAGCTACCAAACGGAAGGATTCAAACTCATTTGCTAGCTGCACGCAGTCGAGTCACACCCACGAAACCGATCACAATTCCACGAGTCGAACTTTCGGGTGCGCTGCTGGCAGTTAAACTGGCAAAATGGATCCGGGACCAACTTCGCACAGCAGGACCACCTATGTCAACCTTCTATTGGTCAGATGCTACTATCGTTTTGTTTTGGATAAATGGAGATCCCCACCGATGGCAAACCTTTGTGTCAAACCGCGTTGGACAGATTTTGGAGCATAGTACATCAACTCAGTGGAGACATGTACCTACTGCGGTAAACCCAGCGGACTGCGCAACTCGTGGCCTAACACCACAAGAGTTAGCAGTACATCCATTGTGGTGGGCTGGACCATCATGGCTACAGCAGCCGGAAAGCCAATGGCCGGCAAACGGAGTTCCCAGTCAGGACATCGGCAGGACCATAATCGAGGAGAAACCATCAGTTTTGTTCCAGAATGCTGTGCAAGTCTCGGAGGCTCCAGAAACCTTCATCCAAAACTCTTCCTCATACGACAGGTTAATATCAGTCATGGCATATGTTCTACGGTTTATACATAACATTCAAGCCAAAGGGGACAAACTGTCTGGACCACTAAGTGTGCAGGAGCTCGACAACGCTTTAATTCATCTCGTTCGCAGCATTCAACAGGAGGTCTACGCGACAGAAATATTGAGGTTGAAGGGAAACAAGGCACTATCGGGCACACACAAACTGTGTCAATTATCCCCATTTCTAGATGACCAACAAATTCTACGAGTCAGAGGTCGACTGCGAAATGCAATGCACCTTCAATAAGCCAGCGACAACCAATGATCATTCCCAATCATCATCATTTCACCGATCTCGTCGTGCGTAATGCCCATCGTCTCGCACTCCACGGCGGCACCGAATTAACGCTGGCCACTATTCGACACAAATTCTGGATAGTCAACGGAAAACAAACTGTCAAACGCATTCTTCGACAATGCGTCCGATGTTTTCGTCACCGACCGAAACCAGCAGCACAATTGATGGCCGATCTTCCCCTACATAGAGTCAATCCGCCAACTCGTGCATTCATCGCCACCGGAGTGGACTATACAGGCGCGCTCGAAATTCAAGCATCCAGATTCCGTGGACACACAAACTACAAGGCGTATATCGCAGTTTTCATCTGTTTGGCTACAAAGGCAATTCATCTGGAGGCGGTCACGGGCTTAACCACCGAACACTTTCTCATGGCTCTACAACGTTTCATCGCGCGTCGGGGCTACTGTCAACACATGTATAGCGACTGCGGCACGAACTTCATTGGTGCCGACCGGGCTCTTCAAACCTGGCAAATACATTTGAAACGAGAACTACCCACAACTGTAATACCTGCTTTAGCGGCCCGAAACGTCCAATGGCATTTTAATCCACCGCATAGTCCTAATTTCGGAGGCCTTTGGGAGGCAAATGTAAAGTCTGTCAAAACACATCTCTATCGAGCCTTTTCAGGATATAAAATGACCTACGAACAACTTGCTACCGTGCTAACACAAATTGAAGCCTGTTTAAATTCCAGGCCATTATGTCCACTAAGCGCGGAGCCGGAGGACCTAGCTGTCCTCACCCCGGCACATTTTCTTATTGGAGATTCATTATTAGCCCCGCCGGATGTAACGACAAGGGATGTTCCACTCACAGTCCAATTTCTGGAAGGACAGAAAATGATCCGGCAATTTTGGAAGCGTTGGAGTTCGGATTGGCTATCACATCTTCAAGCCCGTCCAAAGTGGCGACATGAAACCGACAATCTACAAGTCAGCGATCTAGTAATTGTCAAGGATGACCGACTGCCACCCAACGAGTGGAAACTGGGAAGGATAATAGAAGTCACCCTGGAGCTGACAGTTTAGTCAGAGTCGCAACTGTTAAAACAGCATCAGGCGTATACAAACGATCGGTCTCTAAACTATGTCGGCTACCGTTGCCACAGACCTCAGAATAATCCTACCACCGTTGCTAGCTCCTTTCGACCATACATGTACCATAACGAACACTTTATTTATTCACAGAGCATTCACAGGTGACATCCTTTGGTTTCTAATACTGGTCCCAGTATTGGGGGCGGCATGGACGGTTTTCTAAGGGTTAAACTACAAAGAGAGTGAGAGCGCTCTAACTGCGATTGCCCACTCGGAGAACGGCGTCGTTTCATGCTAGGGCGGCGTAACCTCGTCTCCGATCACCTAGAAGAGTCTTCGTTTGCGTGTCGACGAAATCACAACGACAACTAGCAGTTGCAGCCGGCCGCGCTTAAACCCGTATTACCCATTAAATTGTACTCTATACGCGATTACGATTAAAGTTTAAGTTGATTGAAGTCCAAATGAATAAATCTCGAATTGTCTATATCGTGTAGTACATTATTAAACGCAAAGATTCCCCAGAGCATTTCTGCTCAACATTGAAATCTCGTATCGAGGATTTCACAACAGGTACTTTGGAAAAGGAATGCCCGCATTGTAATGCACTCAAATGTAAAAATGTGCCAGTTGGGATGTGTTGCTCATCAGGAAAAGTACAAATAACCGAAATTGAAACACCACTTGAACCATTGCACGGTTTACTTATCGGTACAGATCCAGATTCTAGCATGTTCCTGAAGTCAGTTCGCACATTCAATTCATGTTTCCAAATGACATAATTTGGAGCAACAGAAATAGTTAACAATATTGCTGCAAACGGTCAACAATTAATCTTATAATTGATAAGTAAGTCCCCGCATACTTATAGAAGATAGTTATTTTTATTGAACTGAAAAAGTGTTTCCTAGAAATAATATGCATGGCAAAACAACGTTTGCCGGGTCACCTAGTATTTTTATATTAATATATGTATATGTATCTACCTAACCTACACCAGTTATCATTAATAATAATACCTATTATTTATTGCCTTAGAAATGAAAAGTTTTACACTTGCTGCGATGAACCTTACCTGGACATAACATTCAATATAACAATGAGAAGAAAAACTCTTTTTTACACTGTTAACATAATTATACCTTGTATGGGGATTTCATTTTTGACTGTGCTCACTTTCTACTTGCCATCTGATAGCGGAGAAAAGGTATGGAAAATATGTCAAAATTTTTATAGTATTATCCATTTGAATTTATATTTCTAGGTTACATTATCAATTTCCATTTTGATTAGCCTTCATGTGTTCTTTCTTTTGGTTGTCGAAATCATACCTCCGACATCCCTGGTTGTACCTTTGCTGGGAAAATACCTAATATTTGCTATGATACTCGTTTCAATAAGGTAATGTTGTATTTATTAAATAAATTCATGCATTTAATTCTGTTTCATCTACTTAAAGTATCTGCGTTACTGTCGTCGTTCTAAACGTTCATTTCCGTTCTCCGCAAACTCATAGAATGGCTCCTTGGGTAAAACGCGTTTTTATTGATTTTCTGCCAAAATTTCTATTTATAAAGAGACCAACATATAATTTTGAAACAAGGTAAGAACCATAATTGTTAATATAGTAAGTGTTGTTAGTGGCTGTTGTGCAATGTTTAGATTAATAAATAACATTTTTTTTATACCCGATACAACCCTAACGCCCAGAAGGAAGCGTTTCCAAACCCATAAAGTACATATATATATTCTTGATCAGCATCAATAGCCGAGCCGATTAAAACATGTCTGTCTGTTAGTCTTGTTTGACGCCTAGCCTGAGAGACTATAAGAGCTACAGCAACGAAAATTTGTATTCAGTCTCCTGAGATATCAAAATTTTGACACGCCCTTTTCCGTTCCTACAAAGGACGAAAATCTGTGGCATCTACAATTTTGAAGACACGAGAAAACCAAAAATCGCAGAATCGTAGAGAATGACCATATCAAGCAGACTGCCAAGGTCCGCGGTGCTTATGACACTTTTAAAAGTGACATAGCGTCCGCGGGGCTTTATGTCTCTGTTTTGTGGGCGTTATAACAACAATTTTTGGATAAACAACTGAATATGCAGTTTTGCCTTTACTTTTTAAGTTTTTTTTTGCTCACATAGGACATTTACATTATTTATTAATTCTAGCTTTTTTATTAATTCTTAGGGACATGCATAAGCATAATCATACAAACCTTCCATTTCAAGTGCACGTTGTTTGAAGATCAATGACAAACTAATTAGAAGATCATTGTGCCGAAAACATGTAAAATGCGATAAAAAACGAGCACTTTGCATTAGAAATTTTTGGCGTTATGAAACTTTTAAATTGTGTCGTAAGGCCCACGGGCGCTATGAAATTTTGGGAGTGGGCGCTATGTAACTGCAAAAATTTGTGTTTTAAGGTCCGTGGGCATTATAACACTGGGCATTACCCATGCACCCATATAATTATGTTCTGATCTGATGCAGCTTCGGCAAACTGGTAGATTTGGTGATTCTCTATGATTCTGCGTTTTTGATTTTCTCGTATCTTCCAAATTGCGGATGCCACAGATTTTGTTCATTTGTGAAACGAAAAGAGGCGTGGCAAAATTTTAAAATAAACATGTGTTACACGCATCTACTTTCACCACAAATCTAATATACCCCTATACTCTTTTTGAGTATCGTGTATAAAAATATGTTTGAGTGTTTTTTTTTTTTTTTTTTAATTTTTTGAATTGTGTAAGTAATTAGTATTTTTTTAATTCATCTTAAAAAATGCCGCGACCAAGACCATCAAATCTTTACCGACTGTGGAGATAATGTTTTTTATCCCCAATCGGCCGACTAATTATTTCGAATTAAATAAAACTCGGCGCAGAAATAAAATTACGATATGTACTTTAATGCGTGACATCCAAATTGCAAGTGTAGCTTGCCTGCCCTTTACATTGCCGCTCCGATCGCTAAGCGGAGATAGCGAAGAGCGAGCTTGCAGAGAGCGTTTAGCAGGGCAAGCAAGCGCAAAGCTTTAACAAACAAATGAGTGACATAGACATAAGTAACAAACAAAATAAGCGGCTGAGGGCCAAGAATTAGGTGCTATTTGGCAAGCAGCTAATCGGCTGGGTTCTGCTCCGCACATTCACCCCCCGTTGGAAGGCAAAGGCTTTCAACAGATCCATCCTGAAGGGGCAGAACCGCTATTTTTCCAACGGCTCTCTTGAAGATGCTTGCTTGGGCGCAGCTGGCGGCTACGCTGGGATGATCGTCGAATGCAGCAATCGGCGCTTCTTTACGAAGGCGGCTTGTCGTGATTACATTTTGATCATCGGGAACCTCTGTAATTGCATAGAATGGCAGGAAATTTGGCAATGTAGAAATTGTTGAAAGTTGAATTTCATTTAGCGTGGATATGTAGGTTATTAATGTATCGAAAAGTTCGCGCTGCAGTTCCTGATTCTCCGATCGCAGTTTTTCCACTTGCACCTGGCACTCGAGCAGCTGCTTCCTGCATTGCTGCTCTAAGTTTTGGTACTCCAGCGTTGTGGGTCGAAAATCGTCAATAGAGATGCAAGAGGAATTTTCAAAAGCGGCTAAAACTGCACGCTTATTCTCCGAGCTATCAATGCTTCCTGACACTATCCAACCAAGTTTTGTCTCCTGCAATGTTGGCAATTGGTCTGATAGTCGAATCTGTCCGACGCACATTAAATCGAAGAACAAACCAGAACCTATCAACAGATCGATACGTTGGGGCTTGGAGAAATTAGGATCAGCTAGTTTTAGATTATTCGGCATTGGCCAATCCTTTGCGTCTAGGCCGAAGTTAGGCTGCATTTCCGTAATTGAGTTGGTGACAATTGCAGCGAAGGAAGCTCGATAGCTTGCGTCCTGGGATTGTACAACTATATGTACAGACTTGCTCGAAGGTAGAATGGAATCTCCGATACCGGAGATGTTAACATAAGACGAACGATGATCCAACTGCAACTGATTAGCAAGTCTAGACGTTACAAAGTTTGCCTGTGATGCAGAATCCAAAATGGCACGACATGGGATAAGTGCTCCATGACGATCTGTTACATGGACGAGGGCAGTAGGTAGCAACACGTTCTGGCTAGGCTGAGATTTCTGGATCGAGGGGGGAGGGCTAGAACATCCGCTTGCTAGAAGCAAAGTCGCGGCATCTTGCTGGATCGATTCCTCGGCCGGTGAAGAGGAAGATGAAGCGCCAGTTCCCGATGGGATGTGGAGTAGCGTGTGATGTTTGGCCTGGCAATGCCTGCAAAGTCCTGACCTGCACCTATGCAATTGATGGCCTTTGTTGGGCCGTTCAAACACAAGCGGCTCTTCTTTGCTTCTTTGTATCTTTCAAACGCAGAGAGATTCAGGAATGCCTGACATCTAGATATGTAATGCTCGGAGGAATTGCAATGGTTACATGTGGGGTTAGGATGGTCGTTACTGGAGGTGATAAGGGTGATAGGTTTGCCTTCTCCCACCTGTTGACTAGGGCTTGTTGCCATGGCTGATCCCAAATTCTCCAGCATCCGACATCTCGCTTCCAAAAATGAGGCCATGTTTGACCACTGAGGCAATCTTGAGGTCTTGAGGTCAATCCTTGGTCTTGTGGTCCAATTTCGTGCCTATGATGTAGATCAGTAGCCCATCCGAAATCTCCTGCGGGGTTGCCAAGGTCTGAAGAGCACGCAAGTGCGCGTTGATCTTGTCGCGCAAGCCGATAGCCGAGCCCTTCTCCACCCCTTGCAGCCCGAAAATAGCCTTAACGTGTGCCTGAAAATGTAACACTTTATTATCGAATCGCAACATTAGTAAATTCAACGCCTTGTCGTAATTTTCCTCAGAAAGCTCCAAGGAACGAATCGTATCCAGCGCAGCACCATCTAGACATCCACGAAGATATTGGAATTTTTCGATGATTGGTATACGATGGTCTTTGTGCACCATTGTCGAGAACATCGAGTGGAATTCTGGCCAATCCATGTAGTTCCCACCGAATCGCGGAAGCTGCAACTCGGGCATTCGAGAACTAGGCCGTTCTATTATTATACTATTATAGGCGAACAATTACGAATTCTCCTCGAGAGTATGCCGAGTCGTTGAATTGGCAACATTAACCGTGCGAGCAGCCATCAACTCCCGCGACAGCCTGGACCTAACCTTCACATAAACATTCGAAAAGTCCAGTCGGGCATCATGGGCTAACTGCAGGAGATCCAGCCTTTCAAGGCTCGTTTGAGCGGCATCGAAATCCGCATTCATTCGCTCGATTTGCTCTAAGCGAGCTTGAAGTTCTGCCTCATCTAACTCGGCAAGCTCTTCCTTGGTGAGAAAGCGATCCATGGCCTTTAGTTGGCGCGCGATGGACTCGGCCTTGTGCTTGTAGAAATCTACATCACTCGGCATTGCTGCGTTCGCGACATTGGTAGGCTCAGGTGCTGCCATGTTGAGGTTTTAAAGGAGTCACTCAGCACGATCGAAAAAGACACCCCGTATACGTATAAACGTGGGAACCGCGAGCAAAGGGATTACAGCTGATGCGTTTAGCTGTGCGGCTGTGCGAGCTGTCCGATTCCGCTTTGTATTCCGCTTGTGTGTATTAGTGAGTTCACTGCACTGCCTACTGCACTGCACTGACCGAATTGTCGCGACAGGGAAACGAATAGCCAGCAATGCGTGTATGTACGAATGTATTAGCACCAAATTGTGCCTAAACGCCGAAAATTTGCTAAGGCTAATGAATGTCGATCGCGAACGATTATTAATTGACACTGCAACTCAGAGATCACGTCGGGGTCACCAAATTTTATGTGGAGATAATGTTTTTTATCCCCAATCGGCCGACTAATTATTTCGAATTAAATAAAACTCGGCGCAGAAATAAAATTACGATATGTACTTTAATGCGTGACATCCAAATTGCAAGTGTAGCTTGCCTGCCCTTTACATTGCCGCTCCGATCGCTAGGCGCAGCTTCGCTCGGCAGACGTCGGTAGGCAGACGCAAAGCGGAGGTAGCGAAGAGCGAGCTTGCAGAGAGCGTTTAGCAGGGTAAGCAAGCGCAAAGCTTTAACAAACAAATGAGTGACATAGACATAAGTAACAAACAAAATAAGCGGCTGAGGGCCAAGAATTAGGTGCTATTTGGCAAGCAGCTAATCGGCTGGGTTCTGCTCCGAACACCGACAAAACCGTAATTCAAGAAGGATTCGAAATATAGCGAATGAAATAAAGCGTTTGCATTGGGCCAATGGACGTTGTTTACGAATATTGTAGCGCATTGAAGTTTTCCGGAGAAACGGTCGGATTGTGCTGCCTTAGTGGAAAAGTGAAATTGCCATTATTGACTTCGTCACCTGAGCCATTGCGTTCATTGTTTTGTGGCGAAACGCCCGAATCATTTTATTTTCTTACAAACACTCAAAAATACGAACATTATCGAAAAACAAGGATTTAATCTGACATTCAAGATACAAAGACAGATTTAGCATCAAATCGGATCATTGCAACCTCACGAAGCTGCACAGCATAATTTTTTACAAATATACTTCATGGAAAACATGGAAAATGATAAATCCATTGAATGGTGAAGAAACTACAATGAAAGTTAGCTCTATGAATGGCAAAGTGCTAAAAACTTTTTGACGTCGACATGTACGTCAAAATATAAACGGAACGTTTAACTTTCATTAGGTTGAACCAAGCCAAATTTGCGTTCTGAAGAGTATACACATTTACATGATGCAATTGGTACTGAAGGAAATGCAGCTAATATTGGTAAATTAATTATTCTGCCGGCGACGTATATATGTAGTCCATGTCATATGCTTGAATATGCGCAAGATGCAATGATATATGTTCGTCATAACGGTCGGCCAGATCTCTTTATTACTTTTACCTGTAATCCAAAATGGATAGAAATTGTTCAATTGCTGCTTCCCGGACAAACATCAAGTGATCGACACGACATCACAGCACGTGTATTCAGGCCAAAAATGAGGTCCTTGATTCATAAAATCCATAAATACATTTGCAAATATGTCACGAAAGGAAGCAATATGGCGGTTTTTGGCATCCAATCATCTAATACCAACGATGAAATTGCGCGCTATCAATTTGGTCGTTATGTGAAATGTAGCGATTTGGCTAATATTCTCATTCCCCATTCACGAACGTCATACCACTGTTGGAGAATAGTCAACGAGTATATTTCACGGAAAACATTGACCAGTTTCTTTGCAATCTGTCAAAGCGATCCATTTGCACGGACTTTGCTTTACTCGGAGATGACACGCTATTACTCTTGGAAAATTACACTTCATCGAAGAAATTTCAACGACGGAAGTATGGCAATGCAGTTCCTGGTTATCCGGATGTGCGTTCTACTGTGCTCTTGGTCGTATGTATACAGTTGCTGCTGGTTAATGTGCGTGGGCCAACGTCATTTGAGTCACTACGAACTGTGAATGGAATACATTCCCAACATATCGTGCTGCATGTGAGGAACTCTATTTACTAGAAAACAATACACATTGGGATACGACAATCGAGGACATTATTTGCTATCATCATTTTCCATCTCCATCGAACCCATTTAACCTGTGGCACAAATTCAAGGATAATAGGTCAGAAGATATTTTACATAAAAATCGTGTAAGTTCCAGAAATCCCGATCTTGAAATGAATGAGGAGACACATAATCAAGCTTTACTACTGATCGAAGACATGTGTTACCTCATATGCGGTAGTTTATTAGTCAGGTTAGGAATGCCAGCTCCAAATCGTGGAATGAATTACGCATTTAATCGAGAATTGGAACGGGAACGTGAATATTATCACCAGGAATTGAATTTAGCAGTTCAAACAAATGTATCCCCATGTAGAATTTTGCGATAAAATATTGGTAATTGCCTCTAATCAGGCTGCGGACGCGGGGGACTAGCGGGGTGGACCAGAGTGGCTTGCGGCGGAGACGAGAAAAATAAAAAGGCTCGACCGTTCTTCATCAATGTGAGATTGCGACTCCTCTCCGTTTATTACCCTAAGCTATGCTGTTGCTCAACATCTTTATGTTGCTTTTATATTTTGGGCGTATGTAAATATGTTAGGCGGTAGATCATAAAGGGTAGCGACTTCATTCATTTTCTTTACAATTTAAACTAATTTATTTCAAATTTGCGGCGCCATCGATCGCTGTACCGACAGGAAGTTTATGATACATTAGTGAAGGTAATTGATGATGGAAATGGTGGTTTATATTTCCTGGATGCCCCTGGTGGAACTGGTAGGACATTCCTCATGTCAATAGTTTTAGCCACTGTTCGTGCGAGATCAAATATTGCGGTTGCAGGTTCTTCTTCTGGAATAGCAGCCACATTGTTAGAAGAATGCCGTACGGCTCATTCAGCATTAAAATCACCGTTAAATCTTCAAAATATTGAAGAACCACTTAACCACTTAGAAGCACTTAGCCGAACATTGAAAGATCTACGGAATGACTTGAGATATTTTGGAGGCGCCATGAATTTACTGTCTGGCGATTTCCGCCAAACACTGCCAGTAATTCCAAGATCAACGCCTACCGACGAAATAAACGCTTGCCTAAAATCATCGAATCTATGGCGCTATGTGAAAAAATTCAGCTGATAACAAACATGAAAGTTGCATTGCAAAATGATACATCTGCTGAAGATTTCTCAGAGCAATTTCTAACTATCGACAATGGTCGAGTACCTGTCGACGAATCGAGCGGATTGATTTCATTTCCTCAGAATTTCTGTGACTTTAACACAACAAAAGACGACCTCATCAACAAAGTATTGACTTACGCGACGATACTTAAAGGAAAATTCGAAGGTGAGGAAGTTCTCATTCCCAGGTTTTCGATGATCCCAACAGATATGCCAAAAGTTGAGTTTGAGTTTAAAAGACTTCAATTTCCGATTCGTCTTGCATTCGCCATGACTAATAACAAATCACAAGGCCAATCCTTGAAAGTATGTGGTCTGAATCTGGAAAATCAATGTTTTTCCAATGGCCAATATGGCATATTCACGGGTCGGAAGACCATCTGCGTTGTTTGTTTTTGCGCCTAATAATAAAACAAACGAGAGGGAACGTTGTGAGTTGCTGCTGCGACCGCAACTCTACATTTATACCCGACGTACTTCGTGCGTGATGGCAATTCGTTGACGTAGTCAGCAGGCCATTGCTTCCGAAAACGTTGCTTGATGGTATCGTATCGTAGCGGTCCATACTTGACAGTTTGATTTTGTCTAGGGACCTCTCAGGTAGTGATCGCAATAATTCGCCAACCAAGAGATGACCAGCCGTGAGAGCGCTATCGTCATTTGGGTCTGACGAAAGCAGTTGATTCGATGCCCCTACAAAGTTAGTGGCATTATCGCAGAAGATGTCTGCCTGCAATGAGTTTGTTGAATGTTCCAAATAAGGCAATGTGAAGCAAAACGAAGTTCCTCTGGCGTCGGTGTGGTTGCTTCTGACATCTTCTTATGAACCTTACCATCCAAGCTGTTATTATCGACGATATTGAGGATATTATTTGTCTCCTGTACGGCAGCGAAAAAACTTTTCCGCTTCTCCGAGTTGACCAAGTCCATGTCAACATCAAATTTTCTACTTGTGGCGGGCCAGTTGAGCGAATCCTCGAGTAGAAATGAAATACCAGAAAGACTTGATCAACTCGCTCACGTTACAGCTTCGCGACTGAAGATCAGCAAGGTCTATCAGAAGTCAAATCCTGATATCGGACACTCTATTTCCAATAAAGGTCGATAAGGTGACTGAGTGTTGTTGCAGCCAATACGAGCCTTTATTTTGTTATACCGCTGAGAAAGTAGACTTCGGAAGAGACTTTTTCTTCACTGGTGCTACTCTTGACTAGAATTTCACTGTGGTCTGTCCAAGCGAATTCTTAGTGAGCACATAAACACAGCAGCCGTATGCCCGAATCGATGCGTCGCAAAATCCATGTATTTGAATAATCCCAGTGTCGGGCTGCAAACAAAAACGAAGGTACCGCTAGTGAAGACAGTGAGTTCAACGTTTCCAAAAATTTTTCCGTACGTTGCTTAAATTCTGGGGGACAGACTTGTCCCAGTCGAGTTTCAAAAGTAGTTTCAAAAGCCACAACTCCTGAAGAATGATCTTAGAGACAATGACTAATGGTGACAGCAGGCCGATTGGATCGAATAGCGATGACGCAAAGTAACGCCGAGTTTGCTACTGACTGAGTTCTCTGAAATGTTTATTTCCTTGGTAGATTCATCACGCCTGGATGATTTGAATGCCGTTTGCATTATGGAAACTGACCACAAGCGAGAGTAGATGTGATTTCTGTTTTTGGTTTGAGGAGTGTACTATATCATCTGCCCCACACAAAAGGTCATCAACATAAAAGGCAGTTTTAACAGCAGAAGCTCCTAAGGGCCATTCATCCTTACAATCCTCAGACAAGTAATGCAAACTACGAGTTGCGAGTAATGAGGTGGACGCAGTCCCATATGTTACGGTATTGAGTTGGTAAATTTGAAAGTCCGTATTTGGAGATGCTCGCCACAAAATGTACTGGAATTTTCTATCCTTCTCACCCACAAGTACCGGCCTGTACATTTTTATGATGTCAGCCATAATGTCGAACCAATGCATGCGGAAACGCAGCAATTGCAAGTACAACTCATCCTGGATGGTAGGGCCGACTAAGAGTAGATCGTTAAGTGACTTCTGAGATGTTGTACGGCAAGACGCGTCAAAGACAACTCTGAGCTTCGTCAAGGTGCTGTGTAGCATATTGGATATTACAAAACCTTCACGGAAGGCTGAGCAGGTGATGGTTCGTCTCCCGTCCGGGCACTTGCTTGTTCCGGCTTCCGTCTCATCGGCAAGAAATGGGGGGGTTTTTATTTCCCAGAACGGACGGGACACAGCTCTACTCCAACAATCATAATACTGATACAGTAACGTTCATTAAAATTTCACGTGCAAGCGAAGTATCGGACACAAATATGTACAAGAGCAAATACACCTAACCACGCACACGGACACCTACACACATACAAGTCGTGCCACGGTGTTGTTGTGACCACTTATGCCCACCCTACCTTGATCACCGCTCCCGGTTCATCCGGTGATCCCATACAGAAGGCTCTTACAGCCTCCTATCCAACCCCATTACCCTCATTTGCCCAGCATGGTCCCCGCATATAGAACTCTAGCACCAAGTCATGTTAAATACTATATTTCATATTGAGCAATAGAACATGCATCGCAACTAGTAAACTAATAAATGATTAACTCTTAATAATACAATTTAGATTGAAATTTAACTTACAAATTGAAAGAAGGGCAGGGTACATATCTCTAACTTTTATGTTAGGCAAGAAGATAAATAAATAAATATGCAAAAGGGAATGTAAAAACTGTGCGCAGCGATCGTTATGGCAGGTCAGTTATTCAATTGCATTAGCGAAAGAAAACGCAAGTAGAAAGCATAAAAGAAAGTCAGAGCGACCAATCTCGCATCTTCCCTTTTGCGCCTTGTTCTTAAGAGCTGTTTCTTATGCGCGGCGTAAGCGCTTATGGTTGCCAGCAGGGCATAAGGGAGAGCGCACAGCCTCTCTTAAGCGAAGAAGCTCTTGACTACGTGAGGTTTTTTTTCCGGTTATGCAATAAATAGTTGCTAATAACAAACAAACTCCAATATATTATCTTTATGTTTTGGATCACTTACGGCCTTCCTTTGATTGGTTTTAATAAAGGCGTTGAAACAGCGATGAAAGCGCTTCCATGGACTGCGGCAACGTTCCTAAAACGAAAGCTGGAGAAATAATTTTACAAAAAAAAACTCACGCTCTCCTCTGCCGTTTAACCGTTGTTCACTTTCGCCCTGTCACACATTCCACTTGCTATTTCTTCCGAACAGAATTTAAAACAAAACTAAAAGAAATTTACTAAGCTAATTACACTAATGACACTATAAAATAAAATAGGAATCAGCGGTTACACTGATGGATAAAAAAAAAACGACAGTCGTTGCCGCCGGCTTCACATCTGGGCACTCCTCGGCACTTCGTATGGGGAAAAGAAAACAGATCTAGGCCCAGATCTATATTTCGGGTAGAAATTGCTTGACAGTTTACATCGCTTTAATAACTTCCGCAGAATTGGACGGCCTCCAATATTTATTTATTTATTTATTTATTTATTAAATTAACAAATTATCTGTTAATAAAGATACTTAATTACAAAAGGAGGAAAAAAGAGTAGTTAAAAATTAGTTAAATTTAAGTGATTATAAATATTGCATGCAATTAGTTTAAGAGACAGTTCAGGGGATAGGATATGACAGAGGGAGTTATAATTATGGCATAAAACCCTAAAAGGTTCATGTTCGGCATAATTAGACCTACATATGGGTAAACGGATAGGCCTAAAAGTACGGGTAGGTCTAGATGGGACGGCCAAGTCAATCTGACCCAAGAGAGTATGGGAGTCAATAATCCCGAGAAGGAGCTTGTGCACGAACATTACGCCGTTGCATATTCTGCGATGGTGCAACGACGGCAGGTCAATAAGATTTAGCCTAGACCGGTAGGGTGGCAAGATTCTACCCGAGTCCCAGTTAAAGTTACGAAGGACAAAAATTAAAATTGCTTTTGCACGGATTCAATAACAACCTGCTGCTCTTTATACTGCGGGCTCCAAACACAAGAACAATACTCCAATATAGGACGTACTAACGAGATATATAGTTGTTTCGTAACGTACGGGTCGTCAAACTCCTTGGACCAACGTTTAATGAACGCTAAAACACCCTTAGCTTTATTGACTGTTGCAGCTATATGGCTTTTAAAACACATCTTATGATCAAAAAGGACTCCGAGGTCATTTGAACTCGAAATTCGCTCGAGGACATGATTTCCTAGAGCATATGAGACAAAATGTGGAGCGCGACGGTAAAATGTCATAAGTTTGCATTTAGAAAGGTTCAGAAAAAGAAGATTAGTTGAACACCACAGTAGTAGTTCACTTAGATCCAGTTGAAGGCGTGTGTGCAAATACCAATCAGAGTAAGGCAGACAGATTTTAACATCATCAGCATACATTAGTGTAGTAGAGTATGATATAACTTGAGGAAGGTCATTCACAAATAGAATAAACAGAAGCGGGCCCAGATGACTTCCTTGTGGCACACCTGAAGTAACATTAAGTCTCGGGTCCGTGACACATAAGTGGCTCGCGCCCGCAAAGCGACTGATGAGCAGATCTTTTACGCCTCCCGCTTTGTGCTGTTCGGCCTAGCGCTGGGAATTTTGGTACGGAGCTGTAGTTGGGCGAGGAGCATAAGTCCCTTGTCGCGGGCGGAGGCCCTAATATCGGGGAAATTGTTGTTGCGAGCTTTCGTATTGAGGTTCAGACAGGTACCCAAAAGATTTCCCGAAGTTTAAGCTGGTACTAACCGCCAATCTGAAAAATTAATTTCCTATAATAAAAAAAACCGCACTACCCTACGCCACGAGTGTATGTGGTGTATATTAGCGACGCTGAAATACATACCAATTGAAATTGGCACTTAACACACTTTTACTTTAGTTTTCTCAGTAGGATTCTATTCCAATAAACGCACAATATTTTTTCTTTTTGCTGTATTCAGCTGTTAAGATCTTTTCCCGGTTTTTATTCCTTTTTTTTTTCTTTATACTTGGACTGGACAAAAATAGCACGTCTGTCTTCGCCAACAGTTTTTCTTCCAAGAGACCGAGGCTAGATCTGCACAATCTGAGACCCCCAGTACAGCGTTAAAATTGAGAATCCTCCATTTTCGAATTGACGCCGTAATTATTTTACAAGTTTCAACAAAAAAAAAAACAGAAAAAAAACCGCTCTCCTTCGTTTACCTTTTGACTTGAATTGAGGCGGCAAAGTTGAGTAACATAGGGAGACCAATATCCCTTCTTGGTACTTTTCTAAATGTTCCCTTTTGTGGATCCCAGTATTTATACCTTTTTTTTTTATACGTTACTCTTTCAAACCACTTCAGCTGCTTGGTTTTAGAATGAAATGGTGAGGTATATCATAATGCGGTTCCTCACTTCCCAGCAACAACCTAACAAAAAAGAATCTTCTGCAAAGTGGGAAGATTTGCATCAATGAGAATCTGGCCAACAGCTAGAGCTCCATAGAAGGCTTCGGTTCCCAGTAGCAGATCAATACGTTCAGTCCTATAGAATGATTTGTCAGCCAATGGAGTGTTGGCAGGTAGGTTCCAATTCGATATGGCGATCTCACTATCTGGCTGGTATCCAATATAGGATGTAATTCCAAACTGGAGAGTGAGCTGATAGCCAGATGTACGTGACTTAATAGAGGTAGTCGTACGATCCTTCAAATTAGTAGTCTCCTATACTACGAATTCCGATGTGGTGTCTTTCATGATGAAGGCGAAGTTTTTCGTGCAAAGGTTTCGGTTACAATATTAACCTGAGAACATGAATCAAAAAAGGCTCTACCGAGTTTGTTGCAATGGTTGAAGTACCGGTTCTGTAGTTGCAGCTAGTGATTTTATGGCCAGAACTAGAACAAAGTGTACAAGACTGATTAGTGAATGCAAACGACGAGTTTATTTGGTGATTAGAATGACGATTTGACTTATTGGATTCAGCCTTTCGTGGTGACGAAGTACTAGCAGAGTTTCCAGACGAATGGAGAAACTGACAGTGGCGTTCCAAAAGCTGTGTGCGTTTTAGTCAGGTTGGCAGAGTTTTGCTGTTTTTGCCACTTGTTCCGAGTTTGCTGATCGCACTTTTCCATTACAATATATATAACCATAGCGTGAACAATATTCTCAGGTTTGCCGATGGACTCCAACGAGCTCAAGATAGCGGATGCCTTATCCACTAGGCTGCGAAGCTGCTGACTGTTTGATTTTTCCACAGGTTGTAGTGCAAACAATGCTTCAATTACCTTCTAGAAATATAAGAGTTGAAAAATCAGAAGAGTTTTTTCTAATTCAAAAAAACCGAAAACTTTGGGTGGCTGTAATTTGTTATATATTTGGCGGGGCGAAAATAATTAGGTGCGCTCGATCTTCTTCAATTTCAACGACAGACTATATTTTTTCACAATTCAATCTCTTATTCTAGCTAACCTACGGTAGCAAAGCGGGGCGAATTCGCCAAGAGCGAAAGAGCTTTTTTTGCGCTCCCGCTTTGCCCTAGCCTAACTGACACTAGACTTCATAATTACGATTAAAGATTAGCAATTTAAATATTATGACGATTTGCTGCAATGTCACGCAATACCGGCCCCGTTGAAGGCCTGCACGGCTTCAACATATTGGGAGCGGCGCCAACTTGTGTATGGCCCGCTGAAAAACCGCTCCAGTACCGTCCTCTCCTGCGTGCCTGGCGATGACCCTCCCGACGAGCCACTCCTGAGGCGGCAGATTGTCCTCGGCCACGAGGTCTCCTTCCTCTAGGTTCGGTTGCCGCTGGTGCCATTTGCCCCGAACTCGTAGCCCCAGGACATATTCGCGGGACCATCGCTGCCAAAACGCTTGCCAAGTCGCCATCGCCGCAAGCAACTGAGACTCTCCTGGTCAGGAGTCCGTAGTGCTGGGGGGGCGATGAGCGACCCGCCTATCAGCAGGTGCCCGGGTGTTAGGGCCTCGCCGTCGCTTGGATCTTGGCTGATGGCTCCCAGCGGCCTCGAGTTCATTATGGCCTCGATGCCGACGAGGACTGTGGCGAGCTCTTCGGCGGTTAGGAGCGCGCTGCCTACCGCCCGTAGGAGTAGGCTCTTGGCAGTTTTTACACCTGCCTCCCATAGCCCTCCCATGTGAGGAGCTCGCGGCGGTATGAACGCAGATTCGTATCCGTTCTTTGACGCGAAGTCGCGAATTGCGTCTCCTTGCTCCTTGAGCCTGATCCGCAGAGCGCTGAGATGGCGGCTCGCTCCGACGAAGTTCGTCCCGTTGTCGCAATGGACGACTTGGGGATATCCTCGGCGCCCGACGAACCTTTGGAAAGCCAACAAAAAACAGTCAGTGGTTAGATCGGAAACTATTTCTAGGTGAACCGCTTTGAACTTAAAACAAACAAACAGCGCAATGTATGACTTGTATGGGGGCCTTCTTGAGTTGCGTCAGCAATCGAGGTTTGCATTTAAAACAATGCATACACGATCGTACTGTCTGACTGCAGACCTCCTGAGCGTTCACTTTTCAAACACTCTGTCAAAGGATGCCCACAAGTGCTCGTGGGCCGACATGAAAATTCGAATGGTGCAGATGACGAATATAGCTTCGTACGAATTGCGAGCACTTAGTCAAAAGCAGAGGAAATTTGCCATCGTATGATATAGGAGCTTTAGCTAGTCACCCCTCTACTCGTAACAATGAAAAGTTACACCAATGAATGAGTTCAACCGCTGAAGACTAGAACCAATTCTACATCCTTGTACATACTCGTGATGCTGGACGATCTCGACAATTTTATAAAAGGCTTCATTATATTCGGTCGGTGAGACAGTTTTTTCAAAGTTTGTACTTGGGTTTTTACATTTTCTTATAAGGCGGAACACATACACGAACATGCTAAGCATCTTGAGGTGTGACAAAAATCCCTCAATGACATCTAACAGGTCCGAACTTCACACAGCAGCGGTCAGCCCGACCGCAGTCTTCCTCTTTTCCAGCTGAAGATCATAGGAGTGTTCGAAATGAGCGTTCTTGGGCCAGTTTTCTTCTTCCTCTTTCAGAAATGATGGTCCTTCGAACCAAATTGACTGAACGATTTCGTCGACGTCACAACCTCTTGAGACAATATCTGCTGGGTTCTGTTTCGTGGGTACATGCCGCCGCGTAGCATCATCTGACCACTCTTGAATCACAGCCACTCTATTCGAAACGAAAGTCGACAACGACGATGGATGAGACCGGATCCAATTAAGAGTTACCTCTGAATCCGACCAATAAACGACTCGTTCAATGGGCACGTTTAATAGGCGCTTGATTCTGTGACAGAGATCTGCGAGACGGTGAGCGGCACATAACTCAAGCCTTGGGAGCGTTTTGGTCTTGAGCGGCGCTACTTTGGATTTCGAAGTCAACAATGATATTTTTAAACCTTCTGCAGTTCTGCTACGTATGGACTACGCTAGACGCACGCTCCATAGGCTCTCATGGAGGCGTCAGCAAAGGCATGTATTTGAACCGGTGACATCGGATCGGAATACACAAACCGAGATATGTCTTCCAATTGAGATAGTGTATTTTTCAACTTATTCCACGCTGTTTCCAAATGCAGCGGGATCGACTCATCCCAATCTAGTTTGTTAAGCCAAAGCTCCTGCAATAGGATCTTGCCTTTTATGACGATAGGACTTAACAAACCAAGGGGGTCAAACAACTTTGATGTCACCGATGTTTGATGTTCCGATTTGTCGCTCGGAGACCCATAACTGAATTGTCAATTTTGAACTTAAAGGCATCGTCAGTAGGTAACCATGAGATTCCTAACGCCTTTGTCGACTCTGAATCCGAGATTGTTATGGGTTTGGCTGTGCTCTCAGATGCGGTGATCTCGGGTGAGTTTGAAAACCACTTAGTCAACTCAAACCCTGCGATCTGAAGAATTGCCCTTAGCTCCTTTACGCATGCAGCACCAGTCAACAAGTCATCGACGTAAAAGTCAGCTTCGCAGACTCACTCAACCTTTTCAAATACCGTATAGCCAATACCGTATGGTCCAGTCCCATAGGTTACAGTGGATCAAGGATCTCAAGGATTCAGAAGGGTATCTTCTGCACACAATGATGTAATTGATGGAGGTTCGATTGTTGGAAAATTTGTTATATTTTTATTCGCATTGGAGCGTCCGCTCCATTTTAATTCTCGCTTGTGACTGAATAGTCACTTGGATACAAATATGAACGTAAGTCGAATACATAATGTTCTTATTTCTATATACTGTGTGTATGTGTCTGCAGAAGGAATGGACATACGATATACACTCAGCGTAACCACTGGCGAGCTGGCTGCAAAGTCCATGCTCAGCGGTTCCCATCGGTCACATAAGTAGCTGATCGAGTTTCATGTGCGCTGGAATGTTTGGATGTTTAAGTGTGGTCACAAAGTGTCACAAAATATTTATTGTATGGATACACTACAATATACTGGGCAGGCATATTACACCTCCCTTAATAACGTATTTCTATGGAGTTATTTAAAAGTGTAGTGTATTCTTACTTATTGTATATAAATTTTTTAATTTTATATATCTTGTCTTTTGTGTTGATAATTAATAACCTTTTATTATTATTATCTTTTTTTTTTTTTTTTTTTTTGTGTATGCATTTTTGATTAATGGGTTGATCAGGCATTTTTCATGAAAGCTTTCAATTATTATATTTCTTTAACCAATCCTTATGTACTTTCTGTTCCTTATTTTTTATTATATTGTTATTAGTTTCTATTCCTATGACCTCAAATGGTCCTATATAAACTGGTTCTAACTTGTGACCAGTTTCGTTTTTTAACAAAACTTGGTCTCCTATTTCTAGCTTAAAATCCAAAACTTTATTATCATAAAATTTCTTTTGCTTAGCTTTACTTTCTTCTAAAAGTATTCCCGCTCTTTTATAAGCGGTTTCTTATCTAAATTTAACATCTCTAGCGTAATCATCTATGTTATAAAGTGGTTCTATTCTATCTAAGCTATTAAATTGAATCGGTAGGTTATGTTGTTTACCGAATACAAGTTCGTATGGACAATAATTATGGGTTACTGATGGAGTTGTGTTAAAACAGTAAACGAAGTACTGTAACCATATGTCCCAATAAGTTTTATCCACTGATATGTACGAACGTATGTACTCATTGAATGTTCTGTGACTTTTTTCAATGGTACGTAATGTCTGGTGGTGGTGTGCAGTAGATGTTATGTTGTCTACTTTTAGGTATTTGCACAAGTCATTAATAATTGAATTTTTTTGCGACTGTTTTTGCGCTTTTATTATTAACACATATTATTATCACATATTAAGGTGACTGCGTATTCATTTCCATTCTATGATCGTGGTAATGGACCAATAGTGTCTATTATGACTCTGTCGAAAGCATATATTGGTGTGTTTGTAATAATTAGAGGTGATCGTATATTTAGTCGTTTCATCACGTCATCATCGTTTTCATCACGACCCTGGACCTGAAAAACGGGTATTGGCAGATACCAATGGCCCGCGACAGCCGGGAAGCCACGGCATTCACGATACCCGGCAGAGGATTATACCAATGGAAAGTAATGCCTTTCGGTTTACATTCCGCGGGAGCCACGTTTCAACGGACCCTTGACGCCGTCGTTGGCGCAGACATGGAACCTTTCGCGTTCGCATATCTCGACGACATCGTCATCGTCGGGAAAAGCTTCACGGAGCACCTGAACAACGTGAAAGAAGTTTTCGCACGACTACGCAAGGCAAACCTACGGGTCAACACGGACAAGTGCGCCTTCTTCCAACGCCGGATAAAATACCTGGGACACATGATCAGCGAAGAAGGTATCCACACGGACCCCGACAAAATTGCAGCCGTAAAGGATCTGAGGCCGCCGACCAACCTGAAGGAGCTACGACAATGCGTAGGCATGGCCGGTTGGTACCGCAGATTTGTCCCAAACTTTGCCACCGTGGTCCAACCAATGTCACTGCTGCTGAAGAAAGGGAAAGCATGGACATAGGGCCAAGAACAACAAGACGCCTTCGACGAACTGAAAACACTGCGCACCACCGCACCAGTACTCGCCTGCCCAGACTTTAACGTCAAATTTTCCCTGCAGACGGACGCAAGCAACCTTTGGGTGGGCGCAGTCCTCACCCAAGAAATCGAAGGGAAAGGGCGGGTCATCGCATATGTCAGTCGACGCCTCAACAAAGCAGAGGGAAACTACTCGGCCACAGACAAGGAATGCCTAGCCGTCATCTGGGCAATCCGAAAACTACGATGCTATCTCGAAGGCTACCGATTCGATGTGATCACCGACCACCTCGCGCTAAAGTGGCTGAATACCCTCGAGAGCCCTTACGGTAGAGTCGCACGATGGGCGCTCGAGCTGCAGCAATATCAATACGACGTGCACTATCGGGCCGGCAACCAGAACGTAGCAGACGCGTTGTCAAGACAGCAATTGGAAACCCTCTTCCGCATCGAGGAGGAAGACAACACGGCATGCACCTGGCTTAAACAAAGGATCCAGCAAGTCCAAGACGAACCCCAGAAATACCCGGACTACACGCACGAAAATGGGCAGCTATACCGCTATCTAGGACACGGAGCCGACGACGACGACCACATACCGTGGAAACTATGCGTGCCCAAAAACGGCCGAACGAGAGTACTCCACGAATGCCATGACGAACCAACAGCAGGACACCTTGGCGTCCGAAAAACCATCCTGAGGACAACGCAACGATATTACTGGCCAGGACTACACCGAGACGTACGACGGTACGTGCAGGGCTGCGTAAGCTGCCAGAAGTTCAAGGCCACACAGCGCAAAGCCGTGGGCAGGATGCTCACACGCAAAGCCGAAGAACCCTTCGCCACCCTGTGTGCCGATTTCGTCGGACCATTACCACGGTCCAAGCACGGGAACACCATCCTACTGGTATTCTTCGACACTTTCTCCAAGTGGGTCGAACTGGTACCCCTCAAGAAAGCGACAACGGCGAACCTCGAACGAGCCTTCAGAGAACGAATACTGAGCAGCTTCGGCGTGCCGAAACTATTCGTCTGCGACAACGGAACCCAGTTCACCAGCCGATCGTTTAAAACATTCCTGCGAACCGCAGGCGTGGAGCTACAACACACAGCCCCGTATTGCCCCCAAGAAAACCCGACGGAGAGAGCCAATCGGACTGTGACAACGATGATCGCACAGTTCGTCGACGACCACCAGAACACATGGGACGAACTCCTACCCGAGATGACATTGGCGATCAACTCCTGCGTCTCCGAGACGACCGGATTCAGCCCCGCTTTCCTCCTGCAAGGAAGAGAACCCCGACTTCCCGGCACCTTTTACGACGAAGTCACGCCCGGGACAGGGAGTACACCAGAGACGGCCACCAGCAAAGCGACGAGGCTGAAGGAAATATTCGCCATCGTCCGGAACAACATCCAGAGAGCCAGCCAAGAGCAAGGGAGACACTACAACCTCCGCCGGCGACTATGGCGCCCCGCCGTCGGGTCATTGGTACTAACATGCCAACACCACCTCTCAAACGCCGCCGAGGGCTTTGCGGCAAAGCTAGCTCCGAAGTTCGACGGCCCATACCGGGTCAAAAGTTTTCCATCGCCAAACATCGCCAAATTACAACATTGCAAAAGCCGGACACAGAAGACCGCAAATATCAACGACCTGAGAGAGTTCCACGACCACGAGCCCGACGAGCCCACTGACCTACACAGGAATGCTGACATCGACGAAGAAACCAATGAGGCATCAACCCGACGCCCCGACCACGGCACCGCAGAGTCCGCAGAACCCGGGACACCAGCCAGAGAAGCAACGTAACACTACCGGATTCACCGCCGCACACCCGATGAACGAGTCCTCGTAACTCTCGTCGGGGAAGAAAGGGGAGGGTGTAACGAACCTAAATGGGTTCGCTACAACGCCTCTCCCCACGTATAATAATGCATATATTACTCGCCATACGAACACCCCCCCTCCACACGTAGCTCGACGCACGCCGACTCCGCCAACGCTGACCAAACACACCAGGTCGCGTGGACTTCCCCCACTCCAGGCCAAGTGACCCATCTTGCACCACCAACCACGAAACGATGACACTGCGGAAGCAATGCTGCGCCGATCAGGCGCCGCCAACCAAGAAACGATGACACCGCGGAAGCCTGCGACAAACGCCCGCGGCGAATCCGCCAAATCGCCAAAACACAAGAAGTAAACCAGGGCAAACCACGATCGCCGAATCGGCAAAAGCGAGCCCTACGCGGAAGCACCCGCAGCAACGGCAGGCGTATAAATAGACGCCAGCCAGAACCAGAAGACAACTTACGCAGAACCCGGCCCCGAGTACACACGTTGTACCGAACTATAACGAACTTACGCAGAAACCCGGCCCCGAGCACGGACGTCGTACCAGGAACTTACGTGAAAACCCGGCCCAGAGTACAGACGTCGTACGAAGAACTTACGCAGAACCCGGCCCCGAGTACAGACGTTGTACCGAACTATAACGGACTTACGTATAAGCCCGGCCCAGAACACCGACGTAGTATCCATCTAAGAGCTTAAGAAAGTGCTAAAAGTATTTATAATAAAGTATCCAATTATCCAAATAATATCCACCGCGTAAGTCGTTTCAAAGAAGCCGAGGCACCGACCCCACCCCACTCTACGTCCACATACACCATTCGATACACAACGCTAGCAACGCCCGCCCAAGCCCCGATCCATCTTGAAGTTCCATCCATTTCTACAAATTTATTGTGGATTGACCCCTGGACGTGACTGAGCTTACCTCAGCCTGAAATAGGTCCATCACAATTTATTCTGTTTACTTTGATTTCTTGTAGTGACTTTTAATACACTTGCAGAGATATTTTTTAATTCATTTATTGTAATGCGTGATAATGCATCGGCCACGAAATTGTCTTTTCCCTTGAGATATTCTACAGTAAAATCATACTCTTCTAAGTCTAATCTCATTCTCGTTAATTTTGAACTTGGGCTTATCATTGAATACAAATATGTTGATGGTCTGTGGTCGGTTTTAATTGTGAAGTGTCTACCGTATATAAGTTAACAAGAAAGTTAACGAACAGCCCTCGCAGTAACTTATGAAGTAACCCACGCGACCAAACCTGGGATGTATCAAGTTCGAAGTGCAACGCTCACACGCTGCTTCTTGGAACTTCCGGAGGGGAGCGATGGCCAGACGGTTGCTTATTATTATTGGGGTATATTAGATTTGTGGTTTAAATGGATGTGTGTAACGTCCAGAAGGAAGCGTTTCCGACCCCATAAAGTATATATATTCTTGATCAGCATCAATAGCCGAGTCGATTGAGCCATGTCTGTCTGTCCGTCCGTCCGTCCGTCCGTCTGTCCGTCCCTATCAGCGCATAGTGCTCAAAGACTATAAGAGCTAGAGCAACGACATTTTGTATCCAGCCTTCTGTGATATGTCACTGTTACAAGTATATTTTAAAACATCGCCCCGCCCACTTCCGCCCCCACAAAGGACGAACATCTGTGGCATCCACAATTTTAAAGATACGAGAAAACCAAAAACGCAGAATCGTAGAGAATGACCATATCTTCTCGACTGCAGAATCTGAATCAGATCGTATTATTATTATAGCCAGAATGAAGAAAACAATTTAATTTTTTCTCGCCCTGTCTCTCTCTAACACACACGTATCATAGCCGGCTTTGCTTAGCACAAAACATTAGCGCCTATATTTCAGAGACTATAAGAGCTAGAGCTACCAAATCTTGTATCCGCATTCCTATAATATCGGACCTTGACAGGTTTGTTTCAAAATTTCGCCACACCCCCATCCACCCCCGCAAAGTGCGAAAATCTGTGGCATCCACAGATCTCAGAGACTATTAGACCTGACTGTCGAGCTCTCACTGCTACAAAACTATTTGTAATTTTTCACTGCAGAACTCACTGTTGATAGCTCACTGCTACAAGTGTGTTTCAAAATTTCGGCCCACCCCCTTCCGCAGCCATAAACAACGAAAATCTGTGGCAACCACAATTTTGAAGATAGGAGAAAATTAAAAACGCACAATCATAGAGAATGGCCATATATACCAGATTGCCGAATCTTGCCGAATCCGAATCAGATCGGATTATTATTATAGCCAAAAGTAACAAATCAATTTGCAGTGGCTACGCAGCGCCCGTCAACACGTTCTGACTGATTTTCTGTCTCTCTCGCACGCACTTTTTGTCGTTTAATGTAGCCATACTGACTATGTATCGGGTATAAATGTAGAGTTGCGGTCGCAGCAGCAACTCACAACGTTCCCCCTCGTTTTTTTTGTACCTGCATATGTAAACTGGCACTTGCACTCACACTTGCTCTAGGAGAGCACAACGAAATCCCCTTTAGCCCTTTGCAGTAGAATTAATAGGTATGTTTTTATCTTTAGCTTATTATAATTTCATTCTTTTACTCTTTTGCTCTACTTCCTTTTCCTATTCTTTTCTCTTTTCCCGTCCACTCGCACTCTCTCTCCTCCTGCGTGCGACCGAAAATTTGAGCCGATCCCGCTACCTTTTCGCTAACTCGCTCTGGCTTTTCGGTTCGCCACCTTGCTGAAACGTTTCGATTTAAACACTGGAGTTCTATGACACTACGGCACGTTTACAAAAAAAGTTTGATCGAAAATTGGTTTTCGTTTTCTTTTGATCCGCTCGCGAATCCACGACGTGCTGCTTCCCAACGGCAACTGTCTCTTTCTTCAGCTCGTTAGGCCAGCCTTGGTCGAATTATTCTCGTCTCTGCTTCGTTCTAGTTTCCCCTTGTTTATGGTTCCCCTCTGCTTTGCATTCCCCTTGCCTGGTGCATTTATGTTGAAGCGGTGCTCTTTTTGCCTTGAGATTTAACTGAGGCTCGGGTGCCAAACCTAAGGGGTAGCAAAAGTTACGACTGCTTAAATACATGTACTGCTGCGCCGCTGCAAAGCTCTCCTCCACTTACCCGCGGATCTGCCCCAATTTAGCAGTTGAATTTCTCTTCTGACTGCTTTTTTTTCCTCTTTCTAGCCAGCTCGCGCACTTTTCCGAATCTAAGCAAAAATTTTCTTTTACTCTTCACACTTCTCTTCAAACCGCTAGGTTGATCAACGTACCTAATTCCTGAGCTTCGCTAGAAGCTACCAGCTGGCTCAGTGTCCAAGACGAAAAAGAGCGAACGCCATTCTGCCTCGACACTCGGACCCTACTTTCTCTGCTCGACCCTTCAACTGTCAACTTTCATTACTCTTTCCTCAGATACGATCATTGACCTATAGGTGGCGTGTTTATTTTTTTTTTTCTTCCACCCCCCCAGTGCTGTTAGGACGCACAGTTGTACATGAATTTTGGTCTGCCAAGAAGCTATCCTATTCCCCGAGTGAATTTCCCCAAAACTACAGGGCACTTTAAAATTTTTTCGCTTTTGAATATCTTAAAGGGAGTTCTGGTTTTCCGAGTTACTTTGAGTAACTCGAACATGGCTGTTGTTATTGTTATTGTGGCTGTTGTAGTCTCAATTGGAATTGTTCCTTCCTAGGCTATAGCCACGGAAATTTCCTCTGAAATTTCCTCTATTATAATTTTTATTTGGGGTAATTTTGGTTGTTTGAGCGATAATTACCTCGACCGCTAGGTCTACCCCTTTAGATATAGCGGAAACTATCACCTCTACCAGTTCTACCTCTATTATTTAATACAGTACTTGCACTTCCGGACATTTCAGTGCTGCAATGTATGTATTTGCTAATGGCTTCATTCATTGTTTTAAATGTGCCTGCTTCAAGAATAGTTCTTAGTCTACCATGTTCACAATTTTTGACCATGCTACCATGGTCGTAGTAGCTATGGCTTCTTTAGTGCTGAATGTATCAGCCTGCTCAGGGCTTAGTCCTTCATCAATATACGAAGACTTGAGCAGTTTTCGTAAATTGTCGATTTTATTGGCAAATTGGGTTGCTGTTTTGCCTTTTTGGTAAACATTTCCCAGTTTTGCTTTGACAACATTGGATGTTTCGGCGACGATGGTTGTCTGTAATTTATTGATGATTGCATCAATTGTAAGCTCATTTTGGACCTTGTAACGCGCGGAGCCAATTTTTTTTTTGATTTAATTACCTCTGTTTGAGATGCCAAGCTTTTTTGGCACCTATTTGTTTCAAAATGAAAAGAGAGTTTGGGTTAAACTTTATAATTCGTATTTAATCTTGGTGGCTTAGCGGAAGCCGATTGCTTGCTATGGCCAGATAAAATTTATGCGAGATCGATATGCAACCAATGCGCAGAGGGGTTAGCATAGAACTAAAAATAGACGACGGCGTTAGATCAAAATGATTGCCGAAGTGGCGGCAGCAGATCAAAGTAATTGCCGAAGTGGTGGCGGCAGAGAGCCCCTTTAGCGGGAGAGCGCAGCAGCTCTGCAGAAAGTCAACGTTTTACAACATAGGCGGCTCTCTCTGCTCATACAATAATAATGCTTAAAGTTACGGTTATTCTTCGGCGGCTGGCCCGAACATACTCCCCCCGTTGGGAGCTAGTCTCTCAACAGATTCCTTAAGGGGCAGAAAACATAGCCGAGTGACGGCCCTCCTGATGTTTCCTGAGGATGTCTTCAGGTCAGCGACGCGACACACTCCGTCCTTGCCCATAACGACATCGACCACTCTAGCCAGTGGCCAACGCATTGGAGGAAGATTTTCGTCCTTCACCAGAACGAGATCGTTCTTGCAGATGTTTTGCGCGGAGGTACGCCACTTCGCGCGCTCTTGCAAAAGAGTGAGATACTCTTCGCGCCAACGGCTCCAAAATATTTGTTGTAGCTGGGTGACCCGCTGCCAGCCATCCAGACGATTGTAGTTCAGCTTCGTTAGGTCAGGCTCGAGGATTTGCTCATGGGGGCCGCCTAGAAGCAGATGAGCAGGAGTCAAAACGTCTAAATCATCAGGATTTTCTGAAAGCGAGAGCAAAGGGCGAGAGTTAACAATTGCAGCGATCTGACAGATCAGAGTGCGCAGCTCGTCGAAGCTAAGCACAGATGGTCCAACTGAGCGGTACAGGTGATATTTTGCGGTCTTCACGGCCGCTTCCCACAACCCGCCAAAATGCGGAGAGCGTGGCGGGATGAAACGCCAGTCGATCGAGTCAGCCAAGCAGGATTCATGGACCTCCTTCATATGCGGTTCGCTCATACAAAGCTTTCTTAGCTCCAGAAGCTCGTTCTTGGCCCCAACGAAGTTTGTCGCATTCTCCGACCAAATTTGACTTGGCCTCCCTCGAGTGGAAGTAAAACGCTTTAGTGCGCCTAGAAACGATGCGGTGGTCAAATCCTTTACGAGCTCCACGTGCATAGCCTTAGAAGTGAAGCAGATGAATACGCTAATGTAGCACTTGATCGGAGGCCTCGTGCGGATTTCTGATCGGTAGAAAAAAGGTCCACAGTAATCTACTCCAGTGACTTCAAAAGCTCGAGATCCTTCCAAACGTTCCTTAGGTAGGTCTCCCATGATGTGTTCAACCATGCGCGGCCTAGTCCTGAAGCATCTCACACACTTGCTGACGACCCTTGACACTGCTTTAATACCTCCAATGGGCCAATATTCCAGCCGAATTTTGGATAGCAAAGCGCGAGGTCCGGCATGGAGGTTTCTTTCGTGATAATATCTTATCAGCGCAAAGGTAATGGAATGTCCCTTTGGCAGAATGAGCGGGTGCTGAGCGTCAAATCCTAGCGATGAGTTGCCAAGACGACCTCCAACTCTAAGTAGTCCAGAATGATCGATGAACGGGTTGAGCGAACTAATAGAACTGGATTTCATGACTTGACCATTGCGCCGAATCTCCTTTATGTCCATCCACAAATTTGCCAGCTGAATGTGTCGAATTAGAAGATGCGTTCCTTGCCGAATATCAGAAACGGTGAGTCCTGGATGCCTAAGACGATGTATAAATTTATGCATGTAGGCGAATGTGCGCTGCATGCGAAAGAATGAATTCGCAAATTTGCATCCGGACGTGAGATCGGCATGTGGAGACGTGATTAGAAATACTCTCTTGCGAAGCTCCAAAGTTGCTATGTTGTTAGCAGGAGATACAGGCCACTTATCCTTGGAGCCTAGCAAAAAGAATGGGCCGTGAAACCATAGCTCTGACTGGATAAGATGGCTGGGAAGCGAGCCTCTCGAGAGAATATCAGCAGGATTTAAAGATGTGGGAACATAGCGCCATTCCATGGCTGCCGTCAACTCCTGAATTGATGCCACTCGATTTGCCACGAAAACTTGAAATTTCGCTGGCTCGTCCCTAATCCAAGATAATGCTGTTGACGAATCCGACCAGCAATAGAACCGACCTGTAAAGATTCCCATGTCCTTAACATTCTGCATGATTTTCGCAAGCAAATGGGCTCCACTTAATTCCAGCTTAGGAATCGATATAGTCTTTAGCGGCGCCACTCGCGACTTTGAGCACAAAACGTGGCTCGAAGACTGGGCTTCCCTGGACACGACATACGTGTCTGGCATCACAGAATCCGTGAACTTCTGTAGCCACACTAGAACGAAGAACCAAGCGAGGAAATGAGATCCGAGAAATGCTTGCCAAACTATTTCTCAAGTCCATCCAAGTTGAATGCAACGCTGAGGGTAGGCTTTCATCCCAATCCAAATTTTCTCTCCAAAGCTGCTGAAGGAAGATTTTGCACCTGACAATGACTGGATTTATCAATCCAAGAGGGTCGTAGAACCGCGCAATCCTAGATAAAACCGACCGCTTTGATGGCTTTGAGGTTGTGTCCAGTGCGGACAAGGCAAAAAGCAGCTGATCCGAAGCAGGGTCCCACGCTAAGCCGAGAGTTTTGGCTATGTCGCTTCCATCATTAAACTTTAGGAACTTCTCTATGTCATCTTCAGGGGTTCCCTCAAGTACTTCCTGGTGACTGGAGCACCATTTCCTAAGTCTAAAATTACCACGGGACAGTAAAGCTGATGTTTGGTGCATCTTGTCCATGACCTGTGCGACCGAATTACCGCCCGAAATAAGGTCATCCACGTAAAACTCCTGCCGCAGAGAAGCTGAGCCAAGAGGGTAGGACTCACCCTCGTCGATGGCCAGCTGGTGCATTGCGCGTACCGCGAGAAAATCCAGTTGATGTAGCTGCGGATCCATCAAAAACGACACGGAGTTTTGTCGTCGTACTGTCCTCCTTTAGGACACAGTGATGAGGCAAGAAATATTTGCAGAGGCTACGGGAATCAGGGTTGACTTGGTGCATATGATGCAAATCAATGTACTCCCTCATAAAGGCGGAATACCGCTCCTTGAGTGTAGGATTACGCTCCAGTTTTCGCTCCAGACTGATGAACCGTCGATAAGCCTGAGCATAAGATTCTCCTAAACGATCAGTATTGTTATTTAGTGGCAGACGAACTGCATACTCCGCGGATGGCAACCGTGAAAGGTGGCTTACGAAATGTGCTTCACAATCGTCTTCTTCTTTGGTATTCAACCCAGCCTCCACACAATTCTCGACCTCCCAAAACATACGAAGGGTTTTATCCAACCTTGCTTCCATCTCAGCTTTCGAATCTGGACAATTGTGCGTGGCCAAAAGTGGTGCCGAAGTGGTGGCGGCAGAGAGCCCCTTTAGCGGGAGAGCGCAGCAGCTCTGCAGAAAGTCAACGTTTTACAACATAGGCGGCTCTCTCTGCTCATACAATAATAATGCTTAAAGTTACGGTTATTCTTCGGCGGCTGGCCCGAACAACCTCAATGGCAATTTTCTCATAAGGTCCCTTTGTTAAGTTGACCAATTTCCTTTCCATCGAATTTAGGGATAGCCTGTGAGATTTCCTTGATGTATGCCCTATCGGCAACTGAAGAGGCTGCCATGTTGCAAGGCTTTTGCTCGTTACACTAGGTGGTTATGAATAAGTGGACTGTATAATCGTTTAATATATTGAGCTTATTTATTTTCATATATTGGTTATTTAATATGGGTGGTTATGTTACACATGTATATGAATAGCGGGGGGTGTCTATGATGCGGCGGTATGAACTATGCGTGCGGTTGGTTTAATCTAGAGATTTCGACTAACTCAACTCCGCGAAAAGAAGTCGAGCAAAAGGGAATTGGAAGATCACGCGATACGACTCGACGCGACGGTCTCAATGCAAAAACGGAACGCATCGCTGTGTGCGTGTGCAGCTGCGGGTTTGGCTATGCGTGTGAGAACATTACAGCTATGTTTTGGACACGAGCAATAACAACACAGCTATGCGCGTAAAACTAGTTACTTAAGCGGTGGAATACACTCATGAGCGTATGAATAGGTCAATCGTAATATACATGAACATTGAACTAAAAACTACGAGGCTCATTTCTCAACATACCGGCCCCCCTGAACGACTGTTCAGAACAAGGGAAGCACAGCAAGTTTGGTAATAGGTCTCTTGTAAACTCCTCGGGCTGTTTTGACGGTGACCACTCGAACCCTCTCGTCTTGGCCAGGATGAACTTCGGTGATTCGCCCAAGCAGCCACTTGCTAGGCGGTTGATTCGGCTCCTTCAGTACCACAAGAGTGTCCACGGTTATGTCGTTGGACTCCTGTTGCCATTTCGTGCGAGGTTGCAGGAAGCGAGGTTGCAGGAAGCGAGGTTGCAGGAAGCAGGGTATTCAAAACTACAACGTTTCCAGAATCCTTGAAGCTTGGCTTGCAGCTGTCTCCAACGCTGCAGTCTGCTAATGTTGACGTCCAACAAGGACGGCTCTGGCACTGCCATGTGAGGTTGACCTGTAAGAAAATGAGCGGGGGTAAGGGGATTCAAGCTGCGATCGCTCCAAACTGCGGGGCAGGCGGCGGAATGAAGTGCCAATTGATTTCCTGACTCGTCAGAAAACTCGCAATTTCCTCGTCTTGTCCAGTGCTCAGCTGCTTGTACTTCACTTGGAACAACTCCATCTGTTCATGTTTCATTACCCTAGAGCGGGCATATTGAAGCTCCCATGACGATAAAAACGATGACAGGCGGTCCTTGCAACGAAGACGATGTTCAAAGCGAAAGCAATAGCTAATTGTCCGCAAGAGATGTGACCAGGATGAAGCCTTGTTGATCATACAATGAAGATCATTTCCTTCATCGGAAATGTGTAGATTAACTTGGGGTGTGACCTTTACTTTCATCCGCGCAGCGTCCTCAGTCGACAGTGCGAACTTTGCCTTAGCAGGTGGCCAAGTGCGACGTGAATGGGAAAGCCACAGTGGTCCATTCCACCACAGTTGGTGTTCCACAAGCTCCTTTGGTAGAAGTCCGCGTGATGCACAGTCCGCGGGACTGTCCCCAGTACGAATGTGCTGCAAGCAGCTACGTGGACAAGCTTCCAGAATCCCAGCAGTGCGATTGCCAACATAAGTGTTCCAAGTCCGTGGGGGTGATGAGAGCCAATGCAGTCCAATTTCTGAGTCGGACCAACACGAAGTACTGGAAATAGCAAGAGTTAGAGCTTGCGGCGATGTGGACCCCATCGGCGGAGCAGAATCCTTGCTCTGATGTTGGAGGATGTACACGCCATCGTTTCTGCGGGTGTGCGTATGAACGAAGTGTTTCTCAGCGGGCTCACTAGCATCGATGGTAACGTTACTTGGTTTAACTTGTTCCTTATCCATGATCGATCGAACTAAAGAATCCAGATCCTCGTGAGCGTGATGTGCTAGTGCGTGGGTGTAAGCATCACTACTGAGATGGTAGCTGCCTGTAATGACCCAACCAAAATTAGTATGAAGTGCAATAGGATATTCTAAGCCAAACTCTTTGCGTTGTCCAGTGTAAATGTTCCAAAGTTGATCAGCTCCTAAAATCACGTCGATTTCGCCTGGTTTACCAAATGTAGGGTCCGCTAAGGGTAGATCACGAATCTCTTCCCACATCGGAGTGTTCGACTCGATCCGCTGGGCTGGAATCGAGGAGGTTAAAGTGTTCATAATCAGACCTGTGACCACCACTGAAGCTGAGCTTGAGCGGGAGAGCAACGTGAATGTGGCGCGACCTCTAGTAACCCCAGCAGGATTTGCGCCTAGACCAACCACTGGTATACGAGCATGCGTGCGCGGCAATCCAATTCGTTGAATAAATGATTCGGCGACCATCGTTATAGTTGAACCAGTATCCAACAGTATCCTGCAGGTTGTCTCGTTGCCCCAGGAGTCGACTATAGTGGCCAAAATCGTTGGCAATATAGCGTGACCATTGGCCCCGAGTCCCCTCTCCAATGTATGGTGGCTGACCACGGCAGGATCAGTATCCGCAGCGAACTTGGACGAGCGGAAGGTTGAGTCAGCGGATGTATTGACAGCAGCGGAAACCGGGACAGAGCGTATATCCTCTGGATGGACAAGAGTGTGGTGCCTCAACTTACACAGACGGCACGTGTTTGTGGAATTACACCTATTTACTCGATGAGATCGGCTTAGACAATTGAAGCACAAATTACCATCCCTTTGCGAACTTGCGGCGGTCCACAACATCCAGAGCCTTGAATTGAGTACACGCATAAATAATGTGTTGCCCGTGACAATATACACAATCACGAACATGCGTCTTTGGCACGTCCACATGATGAGAAACTGCATGACGTCTATCCAGCACCGTGTGTGTATCCTGGAGTAGCTTTGGATCTTGACAAGACTCAAGTGCATCGCAACGGGCGAAGACAAAGCCGAACAGGTCATTGATGGTCACATTTTCCTTGCACGATTCACTGGAGGTGGCCTAAGCTTCCTTGCATTCAGGGTCTAACTTTGAGAGTAAGATATAGATCAGCCACACATCGCGGCTGTCGCAGCTCAGCGCATGTAGCCCACGTATACTTTCGTCGGCGGTGTCGACTATTTTACGCAACTCGGCGATGTTTGAACCCTTTGCGGTTGGCAACGAAAAAAGTTTTGAATGAACGAACGAGCAATCAGTGACTTCTTGTTATAGCGATTTTCGAGCCTCTCCCATGCGTCCTGGTAATTGGCATCCGATACGGGAATATGTTTCATCAGAGACAACGCTTCACCATCCAGATAGGATTTCAAATAATGAAACTTTTGGCACTTGGACAGACTACTCTTCTTGTCGACTGAGCCTAAGAACAAGTCACTAAACTGACACCAATCCTCATATCTGCCCGAAAACGTAGGAATGCGTATTTTCTCGAACTGCAGCTCTGTGGTTCCCGATGAGTCCCGAATCCTCTCCAGAAGTTGAGTTTGTCCCTCAAATAAGCGTTCCACAGTGTTCGATAGCAGTAGATTTGAGTTGTCGTGCTCATTATCGTGACTGCTCCGGTCACGTATGGCTTCAGTGAAAATACTATGCGCACTAAAGAAACTTTTCTCATATTCGGGGATATCCAACTCCGGGTCCACGTATTCATCTTCATCATTATATTGGACCAGCTCTTCAGAGAGCTCCATAAAGCGGTTGAAAGTTGCAACCAGTCGGTCCAACTTGTGCTCTAATGTTTGCACAGAAGTACATGACTGTACAAACTCTTGAGCCTCCGCAGCCACGCGAGTTAGTTGGGATTTGCAGGCACCACGTTGCTGAATTAAACGATGCACTAGGGCCTTCATGGCAAACAGCGGTTAACGATATCACTCAATATGTATATAAATAAACTCAAACGCGGATATCAGGCTCGAAGGACCAAAATTTGCTATGGTTATGAATTAGTGGACTGTATAATCGTTTAATATATTGAGTTTATTTATTTTCATATATTGGTTATTTAATATGGGTGGTTATGTTACACATGTATATGAATAGCGGGGGGTTTCTATGATGCGGCGGTATGAACTATGCGTGCGGTTGGTTTAATCTAGAGATTTCGACTAACTCAACTCCGCGAAAAGAAGTCAAGCAAAAGGGAATTGGAAGATCACGCGATACGACTTGACGCGACGGTCTCAATGCAAAAAACGGAACGCATCGCTGTGTGCGTGTGCAGCTGCGGGTTTGGCTATGCGTGTGAGAACATTACAGCTATGTTTTGGACACGAGCAATAACAACACAGCTATGCGCGTAAAACTAGTTACTTAAGCGGTGGAATACACTCATGAGCGTATGAATAGGTCAATCGTAATATACATGAACATTGAACTAAAAACTACGAGGCTCATTTCTCAACATACCGGCCCCCCTGAACGACTGTTCAGAACAAGGGAAGCACAGCAAGTTTGGTAATAGGTCTCTTGTAAACTCCTCGGGCTGTTTTGACGGTGACCACTCGAACCCTCTCGTCTTGGCCAGGATGAACTTCGGTGATTCGCCCAAGCAGCCACTTGCTAGGCGGTTGATTCGGCTCCTTCAGTACCACAAGAGTGTCCACGGTTATGTCGTTGGACTCCTGTTGCCATTTCGTGCGAGGTTGCAGGAAGCGAGGTTGCAGGAAGCGAGGTTGCAGGAAGCAGGGTATTCAAAACTACAACGTTTCCAGAATCCTTGAAGCTTGGCTTGCAGCTGTCTCCAACGCTGCAGTCTGCTAATGTTGACGTCCAACAAGGACGGCTCTGGCACTGCCATGTGAGGTTGACCTGTAAGAAAATGAGCGGGGGTAAGGGGATTCAAGCTGCGATCGCTCCAAACTGCGGGGCAGGCGGCGGAATGAAGTGCCAATTGATTTCCTGACTCGTCAGAAAACTCGCAATTTCCTCGTCTTGTCCAGTGCTCAGCTGCTTGTACTTCACTTGGAACAACTCCATCTGTTCATGTTTCATTACCCTAGAGCGGGCATATTGAAGCTCCCATGACGATAAAAACGATGACAGGCGGTCCTTGCAACGAAGACGATGTTCAAAGCGAAAGCAATAGCTAATTGTCCGCAAGAGATGTGACCAGGATGAAGCTCCTTTGGTAGAAGTCCGCGTGATGCACAGTCCGCGGGACTGTCCCCAGTACGAATGTGCTGCAAGCAGCTACGTGGACAAGCTTCCAGAATCCCAGCAGTGCGATTGCCAACATAAGTGTTCCAAGTCCGTGGGGGTGATGAGAGCCAATGCAGTCCAATTTCTGAGTCGGACCAACACGAAGTACGGGAAATAGCAAGAGTTAGAGCTTGCGGCGATGTGGACCCCATCGGCGGAGCAGAATCCTTGCTCTGATGTTGGAGGATGTACACGCCATCGTTTCTGCGGGTGTGCGTATGAACGAAGTGTTTCTCAGCGGGCTCACTAGCATTGATGGTAACGTTACTTGGTTTAACTTGTTCCTTATCCATGATCGATCGAACTAAAGAATCCAGATCCTCGTGAGCGTGATGTGCTAGTGCGTGGGTGTAAGCATCACTACTGAGATGGTAGCTGCCTGTAATGACCCAACCAAAATTAGTATGAAGTGCAATAGGATATTCTAAGCCAAACTCTTTGCGTTGTCCAGTGTAAATGTTCCAAAGTTGATCAGCTCCTAAAATCACGTCGATTTCGCCTGGTTTACCAAATGTAGGGTCCGCTAAGGGTAGATCACGAATCTCTTCCCACATCGGAGTGTTCGACTCGATCCGCTGGGCTGGAATCGAGGAGGTTAAAGTGTTCATAATCAGACCTGTGACCACCACTGAAGCTGAGCTTGAGCGGGAGAGCAACGTGAATGTGGCGCGACCTCTAGTAACCCCAGCAGGATTTGCGCCTAGACCAACCACTGGTATACGAGCATGCGTGCGCGGCAATCCAATTCGTTGAATAAATGATTCGGCGACCATCGTTATAGTTGAACCAGTATCCAACAGTATCCTGCAGGTTGTCTCGTTGCCCCAGGAGTCGACTATAGTGGCCAAAATCGTTGGCAATATAGCGTGACCATTGGCCCCGAGTTCCCTCTCCTCCAATGTATGGTGGCTGACCACGGCAGGATCAGTATCCGCAGCGAACTTGGACGAGCGGAAGGTTGAGTCAGCGGATGTATTGACAGCAGCGGAAACCGGGACAGAGCGTATATCCTCTGGATGGACAAGAGTGTGGTGCCTCAACTTACACAGACGGCACGTGTTTGTGGAATTACACCTATTTACTCGATGAGATCGGCTTAGACAATTGAAGCACAAATTACCATCCCTTGCGAACTTGCGGCGGTCCACAACATCCAGAGCCTTGAATTGAGTACACGCATAAATAATGTGTTGCCCGTGACAATATACACAATCACGAACATGCGTCTTTGGCACGTCCACATGATGAGAAACTGCATGACGTCTATCCAGCACCGTGTGTGTATCCTGGAGTAGCTTTGGATCTTGACAAGACTCAAGTGCATCGCAACGGGCGAAGACAAAGCCGAACAGGTCATTGATGGTCACATTTTCCTTGCACGATTCACTGGAGGTGGCCTAAGCTTCCTTGCATTCAGGGTCTAACTTTGAGAGTAAGATATAGATCAGCCACACATCGCGGCTGTCGCAGCTCAGCGCATGTAGCCCACGTATACTTTCGTCGGCGGTGTCGACTATTTTACGCAACTCGGCGATGTTTGAACCCTTTGCGGTTGGCAACGAAAGAAAGTTTTGAATGAACGAACGAGCAATCAGTGACTTCTTGTTATAGCGATTTTCGAGCCTCTCCCATGCGTCCTGGTAATTGGCATCCGATACGGGAATATGTTTCATCAGAGACAACGCTTCACCATCCAGATAGGATTTCAAATAATGAAACTTTTGGCACTTGGACAGACTACTCTTCTTGTCGACTGAGCCTAAGAACAAGTCACTAAACTGACACCAATCCTCATATCTGCCCGAAAACGTAGGAATGCGTATTTTCTCGAACTGCAGCTCTGTGGTTCCCGATGAGTCCCGAATCCTCTCCAGAAGTTGAGTTTGTCCCTCAAATAAGCGTTCCACAGTGTTCGATAGCAGTAGATTTGAGTTGTCGTGCTCATTATCGTGACTGCTCCGGTCACGTATGGCTTCAGTGAAAATACTATGCGCACTAAAGAAACTTTTCTCATATTCGGGGATATCCAACTCCGGGTCCACGTATTCATCTTCATCATTATATTGGACCAGCTCTTCAGAGAGCTCCATAAAGCGGTTGAAAGTTGCAACCAGTCGGTCCAACTTGTGCTCTAATGTTTGCACAGAAGTACATGACTGTACAAACTCTTGAGCCTCCGCAGCCACGCGAGTTAGTTGGGATTTGCAGGCACCACGTTGCTGAATTAAACGATGCACTAGGGCCTTCATGGCAAACAGCGGTTAACGATATCACTCAATATGTATATAAATAAACTCAAACGCGGATATCAGGCTCGAAGGACCAAAATTTGCTATGGTTATGAATTAGTGGACTGTATAATCGTTTAATATATTGAGTTTATTTATTTTCATATATTGGTTATTTAATATGGGTGGTTATGTTACACATGTATATGAATAGCGGGGGGTTTCTATGATGCGGCGGTATGAACTATGCGTGCGGTTGGTTTAATCTAGAGATTTCGACTAACTCAACTCCGCGAAAAGAAGTCAAGCAAAAGGGAATTGGAAGATCACGCGATACGACTCGACGCGACGGTCTCAATGCAAAAACGGAACGCATCGCTGTGTGCGTGTGCAGCTGCGGGTTTGGCTATGCGTGTGAGAACATTACAGCTATGTTTTGGACACGAGCAATAACAACACAGCTATGCGCGTAAAACTAGTTACTTAAGCGGTGGAATACACTCATGAGCGTATGAATAGGTCAATCGTAGTATACATGAACATTGAACTATAAAACTACGAGGCTCATTTCTCAACACTAGGGTTGGTATCAGAATCCGTAGAATCTTGATCTGAAAATTGGGATTGTTTTCAAACAGCCGGAATTTTTAGGTTATTTAAATCGTCTTCCCCTATTTATGGGTTTGAAGATTCTAGATCTTCTGGCTTTACTGGATCAATCTCTGCTGATTCTTTCGATTCTGGTTCATCACCAGTTTCGAATGTCAACGGGGTGTTTAAGATTGTTGGTATGGATATATCCAAATTATACTTTTGTTTAATGGATATTAGGTTTGATCGTAATTTGATCAACAATTTTGATACCTAGGCCCAGCGTGTCCTATCTAGTATTTTTTTTTTTGGTCATAGATTAATATACGTGCTTGGTTAAAGCATTCTACTAATATTTCAGTATGTTTTTTTAGCTGTATGCCCTGTAATCGGTCTATTCTGTGATAAAGATTTGTAAGATTTGTCAAATCTATTTTTCAATTCATATATTTTTATGTATGTTTCTCTCCATTCCATTTTACTATCTACATATGTAGACGAACTTGAATGATTGTTGTTTGTCCTAAAATTGGGTGACAATCAGTAATTGTTCTAATTTTGGTATATGGTAGGGCTTCTAGGACTTGGGCTTTTTCGATTTTATTGCAACACATTTATGTGCTTGTATCCTCATTATATGTTTGCACATATTCCTGTTCAAAACTATATATACTTATGAATTCCCTATGGTTGTGGAGGATTTGTATGGCTTGCATACGAAAAATTGGATTTGTGTTATAAATTTGTTCGATTTTATTCGAAATCATGCTGACAAATGTAATAAATTATGCTATGTCAAGATTGTTTGCTCTGCTGATGTAACGTTTCTTTATTATTTTGTTGTGTTTAACATAGAGTGTCAACAGAAATTGACAAACCGTTACAACTGCGATTATTAGCAAGAGTGTCCACCGGCCTTGAATGGCATCGGTGTGATCAACTATTTTGACCACGTTGGCCTTATTGTCTTTGGCTTTGCTTTCATCTCCACCGAACCAAGCCATTTTGAGTATATAAAAAAAATTGTTCTTTATTAGAATTTGAATTTGTGTACAAAGTGTACAAAAAAAACGAGGGGGAACGTTGTGAGTTGCTGCTGCGACAGCAACTCTACATTTATACCCGATACATAGTCAGTATAGCTACATTAAACGACAAAGAGTGCGTGCGAGAGAGACAGAAAATCAGTCAGAACGTGTCGACGGGCGCTGCGTAGCCACTGCAAATTGATTTGTTACTTTTGGCTATAATAATAATCCGATTTTATTCGGATTCGGCAAGATTCGGCAATCTGGGAGATATGGCCATTCTCTATGATTGTGCGTTTTTAATTTTCTCCTATCTTCAAAATTGTGGTTGCCACATTTTCGTTGTTTATGGCTGCGGAAGGGGGTGGGGCGAAATTTTGTAGCAGTGAGCTATCAACAGTGAGTTCTGCAGTGAAAAATTACAAATAGTTTTGTAGCAGTGAGAGCTCGACAGTCAGGTCTAATAGTCTCTGAGATCTGTGGATGCCACAGATTTTCGCACTTTGCGGGGGTGGAAGGGGGTGTGGCGAAATTTTGAAACAAACCTGTCAAGGTCCGATATTATAGGAATGTGGATACAAGATTTGGTAGCTCTAGCTCTTATAGTCTCTGAAATATAGGCGCTAATGTTTTGTGCTAAGCAAAGCCGGCTATGATACGTGTGTGTTAGAGAGAGACAGGGCGAGAAAAAATGAAATTGTTTTCTTCATTCTGGCTATAATAATAATACGGTCTGATTCAGATTCTGCAGTCTAAAAAGATAAACTCATTCTCTACGATTCTGCGTTTTTGGTTTTCTCGTATCTTTAAAATTGTGGATGCCACAGATTTTCGTCCTTTGTGGGGGCGGAAGTGGGCGGGGCGATGTTTTGAAATATACTTGTAACAGTGACATATCACAGAAGGCTGGATACAAAATGTCGTTGCTCTAGCTCTTATAGTCTTTGAGCACTAGGCGCTAATAGGGACGGACAGACGGACAGACGGACGGACGGACAGACGGACAGACAGACAGGGCTCAATCGACTCGCCTATTGATGCTGATCAAGAATATATATACTTTATGGGGTCGGAAACGCTTCCTTCTGGACGTTACACACATCCATTTTCACCACAAATCTAATATACCCCAATACTCATTTTGAGTAATTTATCGTAACAAAAAATTTTTTTTTTTTCAAGGGGGTAAAAATACCTTGTGACAGAGACATGGAAGAATGGGTTAATTTTCATATGATTGGCTCACAATTGTTATGTATACAATTAAAATTCCAATCATATGTGTAAGTAAAAGCCTATCAGTAGTTAGTGTTGCTCAAGTTGCACTTTGTGGGTGCATCAACTTGATTATTAGGAGTTTATATACTAAAAGCAATTAGTCATTCGCGTTACTTCGCTCTTTTTGCGAAGTTGTTTGTTGATTTCTTCTATACGCTCTTGGCAGCGTTGTCGGTCCTCCTCCAGTGTGTAAGTCTCCTGGAGGTCCCTCTTCAGTTTTCTCTGTTGTAGTAGGCGCCATATGCGGCCGCCTCTCTTGGTCTTCTTGGTTGGCTTCTGCTTACTCTGTTGCCGAGCCCTGTATTCAGCTATTTTGAGTGGGCGTGGTCCCGCGTTTGGACACAACTCCAAATATTCCTGGAGTGTCGGTGCGTCCCTTTGCTCAATAGGATCAGAATCGACGAAGTCACTCATATATCTGTTTGCCGCTGCTGCTGCTGCTGCTGCTGTTGGTGATGCCCCTGCTGGTCGGACTGCTGCTGCTTCTAGTGGTGCCTGCTGTGCTGCTGCTGCTGTTGTTGTAGTTGCTATTAATGTTTTTGTAGGACTGCAATCTGGAACGCATCACACTGCATACTGTCTAGTCCACTCTCGAGCCAGCTTATTGTATTTTTAAAATGAATGTATTTTATTCGGGCAATCTCTGGAACCAACGTATAGTTTTTATGTTGAATTTCTTTGTACCTTCTTTTTTTTTTTTTTTTTTTTGCCATGTCGCTATGTAATTGATGGAGGTTTGGTTGTTGGAAAATTTGTTTTATTTTCTTGTTGGACGTTGACATGCAATGACTGCATCTTACAAAAGGCGATGCAATTACTGCACTGTTAAGTGGCCCGTGTAACACCAGCTGAAGGCTGTCACGCGCGGATCCCAGGCAAAACGCAGCCCTCCTCCCGCCCAACCGACCGAGGGGCGCTGCCGCATGACGCGCGGCGCGTAGCCGAACCGAACGCGAACATGCAGGAAAGATAGCTGTTAGACTAATATTCGAGGAAAATTAGCACTAAACTTACTAAGAAACTAAGCATGCATTCAAAATACAAATACCACTACAGTTACTAATTATTAGAAAGGTGTGTGAGGATTAGTAATAAGAGGAAGAGAATTAGTGGAAGATATAATATGGTAGAGGGAATTATAATCCGAGCATAAGACCCTAAACGGTTCATGCAAGGAATAATTCGATCTAAAAAGTGGAAGGAACAACGGTATAAAATTTCTAGTGAGTCTAATAGGAATCGTGAAGTTTATGCGGCCCAACAGATCAGGGCTGTCTATGTCACCCCTGATCAAGTTGTGCACAAAAATCACACCAAGCATTTTTCTACGTTTAACTAAGGATGGGAGGTTTACTAATAGCAGTCTACTAGAGTAAGATGGGAGTCTCACACCCGCATCTCAGAAAACTTAAGCTTGGCGTCTAATATAACACCGAGATCATCCACCAGGGTAACACAACACCATGACTGAAAGTTATTAAGATAGGATTGCAAGCGAGAATGAAATGAAATGTCCTTATAATGGACACAGAGTTGTAACGAACCTAAAAGGGTTCGTTACAACTCCTATCGAGATATATTCTAAGATAAGATATTAAATATGTTACCTCAGAAACCCATACTTTTCCTTAGCCATAAGCCATACAGCCAGGTTCGACACACGCCGACTCTACAAAAACGCTGACCAAACACACCAGGTCACGCGGACCTCCCCTACCCCGAACCAGACGGTCGGTCACGCGGCTTATCAGGTTCGCCGTCCGAGTCCATCCGCCACGGAAAGATGACACCGGCGCGACGAAAGCCGCAGAAAGCCCAACGTGGGAAGACGCCACAAACACCGACCAGATATTCCGAGCTGTGCGAGTCTCAGGAGGTTGGGCGGAAACCCTAAAAGGTCAAGCTCATGTGCTAAAAGGGAATGGTTTACAGAGTCAAATGCTTTACTAAACTCGGTGTAAATAACATCCGTCTGTACATTACCTTGAAAGCCTTTAATAATGAAAGAGGTAAGCTCTAACAAGTTCGTGGTGGTTGATCGCCGCCTTATAAATCCATGCTATGTGCTATATTTTTATTCGCATTGGAGCGTCCGCTTCATTTTAATTCTCGCTTCTGACTGAATAGTAACTTGGATACAAATATGAACTTAAGTCGAATACATAATGTTTTTATTTCTATATACTGTATGTATGTGTCTGCAGAAGGCATGGACATACGATATACACTGAGCGTAACCACTGGCGAGCTGGCTGCAAAGTGCATGCTCAGCGGTTCCCACGCGCCGCTATCGGTCACATAAGTAGCTGATCGAGTTTCAGGTGCGCTGGAATGTTTGGATGCTTAAGTGTGGTCGCTTTATGTATTTGCATTGTGACAAAGTGTCACAAAATATTTAATGTATGGATACTCTACAATATACTAGGCAGGCATATTACAATGAGCTAAAACTGCCGATTCTCTTTATTCACCATCACTTGGCGATACATCTTTTTAACATCGGCAGTCAGGGCAAAGCTGTGCAGGCGAAAACGGAGCAGGGTTGAGTATAGTTCCTCTTGAATTGTAGGTCTGACCATCAGAATATCATTCAAGGACACCTGTGAGGACGTCTTGGACGAAGCATCGAACACGACACGGAGCTTGATAGACGTACTTTGGGGCCTCAGGACACACTGATGAGGGATTACGTAGTGTGGAGTAGAAGGAATCGTATTGTCAGTAGGAGACATATGACCTCAGGAGAGGTACTCTTCCATAAGGTCCAAGTGCATTTTCTTCAACTCAGGGTCACGATACAATCTACTTTCAAGCGACAAAAACCGCCGTTTAGCAACCTCAAAGGAGTTGCCTAAACAACTTGTATCTGATTTAAACGGGAGCCTTACTTCGAACCGACCTGATGACAATACCTGAGTCGTCTTACGATAGTGTTCTTCACATAGCTTGTGCTCAGGCTCCATGAAGTCCAAGTGCATTTTCTTTAACTCAGGGTCACGATACAATCTACTTTCAAGCGACAAAAACCGCCGTTTAGCAACCTCAAAGGAGTTGCCTAAACAACTTGGATCTGATTTAAACGGGAGCCTTACTTCGAACCGACCTGATGACAATACCTGAGTCGTCTTACGATAGTTTTCTTCACATAGCTTGTGCTCAGGTGTGGCAATTTTCTTGGTAGATGGCATTTCTTCCAGTGACCAAAACTTTTTCAACGTCCGATCGATGGATACTAGCAACTCTTCACTTTAACTCAAACTATTTGTAATTTAAGGAGCAGAACTATTGATTTCAGGATCCAAAAATCAAAGGAGAACTCACTACCATTTATTCGCGACTTCACCACTGTGTATTTTATCCTTTACTTGAGAATTAGATTCACCAACTCCAAGCCAGTTAATACAGGACTCCTGTCTACGGATCTGTAAGCGATTAGCGAGGTCCTCGGTAATGAAATTTGTTTGTGATCCAGAGTCGAGCAGAGCTCTGGCCAGAATGTGTTCACCGCTCTTAGTTCGGACGCTTACCAGAATTACCCTGTCCAACGCTGTCGCATGCAGAACATGTGACGTGGAAGGTTGATCCTGATTTGATGGAGGAGAAGTACTCTCTTGGGGTGGTGGCAACGCGAGACTATTCGCCGTCACTGTGTATCGATGCAATAATGTATGATGTGAGCGGTTGCACACGCGACATTTATTGGCTTTGCATTTTACAACAGCGTGGCCTTTTCTCAGACAATTAATGCATATGAATGCCGACTTGGCAAACTCAAACCTTTGCATCACCGAGAGACGCGAAAATGGAGGGCAATTTGACACTTCATGGTCTCCTGAATTTCAGTAGCTACAAGTTTGCTGAGTTCTACTGTTGGTGGAAGTGGAAGAACAAGCAAATGAACTGCGATTATGTTGCTTGTTTTTGTATCGTCTCCGATCGACAGTAACGATCCTTAAATCGACGAAACAGTATCGACTAGATTTCTTAGGGACGATGCGGACTGCTGCGATATTCTCGGCAGATTGAATTTATTCGTGAAAATCAAATACTCGTTGTCATATACTCGTTTTAGGCCGGCCATGGCCTTTTCATAATTGGCCTCGGTGACTTGGAACGCCTTTATTGTTCCTAATGCTTCATCAGAGAGGCACGAAATCAAATGATTACATTTTTCGATCACTCTCGAAAAGGCTAATGAAAAGTTTAAACTCCGATTGTAGTAAACGATAGATGTATGTATAACTGTCCAAATAGCGGTTCACATATGTCTGTATGTGGCGATATGTGTGTATATATGTATATTTAGTTATATTTATATGCAATTATTAAGAAAATGCATGCAATCAAGCTCTACTATGTATCATACGTATGTGCCTAAAATGGAAAGCGATGTGCAATGTTTTCAGCACGATACACTTTACAGAAAGATCTAGATGTCTTTTGCTCTGCCTTCAATTTTTTGCACAAATACCTCTGACGCCTCTTTTGGATCTTTGAGTACAACTGCTCGGCAGTAGCAGAAATTATGCACAAAAAATAGGGTTTGGCGCGTCCGACGCGATGATATTACGTAAATTAATTGCTGGTTGACACACACAGACCATGTCGCGGGCAACGATTATAGTTGCATATACTGCAATTTCTTTGTGTCATTGTCACTTTGTTGTTGCCTATAATCAATTTACAGTCCACCCGGGGGCGCCATGAAAAATCAGAAGAGTTTTTCTAATTCAAAAAAACCAAAAACTTTGGGTGGCTGTAATTTGTTACATATTTGGTGGGTCGAAAATAATTAGGAGCGCTCGATCTTCTTCAATTTCAACGACAGACTATATTTTTTCACAATTCAATCTCTTATTCTAGCTAACCTACGGTAGCAAAGGGGGGCGAATTCGCCAAGAGCGAGAGAGCGAGCTTTTATTGCGCTCCCGCTTTGCCCTAGCCTAACTTACACTAGACTTCATAATTACAATTAAAGATTAGCAATTTAAATATTATGACGATTTGCTGCAATGTCACTCAACAAGAGTAGGCTATCCAAACGGCTTTTGAGTTTTTCTAGGGCCTTTTTCCTTTACGGATTAAGGTGTTCAATGTCAGCTTGGACATTTAACACTTTCTTTAAACACGTTTCAAAGATGTTTAAGCAATAGCGAAGCTCGTCATTTCAAATCGGGTTTTCCGCTTTGGCATCTACCACAGACTTGATCTGCGATATATGGCGTTTCAAATCTTCGAGCTTCGTAATTTTTTTGTGTAGTTTAATTACGCGCACACAGAACTAGAGCTTCCAAAAACGTAGGCAACAACAACAAGAACGCAGCCGCAGCCAAAGCACAAGTCCAACGGTGAGAGCGAGGGCAGCAAAGATGAGCGCAGTTTCAAGGCAGAGAGTCAGCAAAAATTCCAGCAGCGGCAACGAAAGCAAACGAAAATGAAGCGGAGGAATTCCAATAGAAACGAGGGGGAACGTAGTGAGTTGCTGTTGCGACCGCAACTCTACATTTATTTCTCTAGCTCCTATAGTCTCTGAGATCTAGGCGCTAATTTTTAGCGATAGGCAAAGCCGACCATGAAACGAGTGTGTTAGAGAGAGACAGAGCGAGAGAGAATGAAATTGTTTTCTTCTCTCTGGCTATAATAATGATACGATCTGGATCAGATTCTGCCGTCTAGAAGATATAATCATGCTCTACGATTCTGCGTTTTTGGTTTTCTCGTATCTTTAAAATTGTGAATGCCACAGATTTTCGTTTTTTGTGGGTGCGGAAGGAGGCGTTTCGAAGTTTTGAAATACACTTGTAACAGTGTCAAAATGTCGTTGCTCTAGCTCTTATAGTCTCTGAGCACTAGGCGTTCATAGGGACGGACAGACGGACGGACGGACAGACAGACGGACAGACAGTCATGGCGCTAGCTAGCTATTGATGCTGATCAAGAATATATATACTTTATGGGGTCGGAAACGCTTCCTTCTGGACGTTACACACATCCATTTTCACCACAAATCTAATATACCCCTATAATCATTTTAAGTTTCATGGTCGGCTTTGCCTATCGCTAAAAATGAGTGCCTAGATCTCAGATATTATTAAAGCTAGAGCAACCAAATTTACAAGTTTATTTAAAAATTTCGCCCCACCCCCAAAGAAAATCTGTGGCATCCACAATTTTAAAAATATGGGTATATCTACCAGATTGCCGAATCTGGACTAAATCGGATCATTATTGTAAACAAAAGGAACAAATAAATTTGCAGTGGCTAGGCAGTGCCCGACGACACTTTCTGACTGATTTTCTTTCTCTCTCGCTCGCACTCTTTCTTTGTGCTTTCTTATTTTGAACTTTGCAGTTCTGAGAAGCTGATGAATGCAGCTATAAATCAGACCCAAACTCTTTGCAGCTTAAGCTTACCGATAAATTTTATAACTTTTTGCGGTATATTTTTTCAAAAATTTTACTTCGAAAACTCGGGAAAAGTCGAAATAAATTAATTTCTTGTGTTGTTGTATTTTTGTTGGATAGGTACATTCATTTGCCGTCGTTTTGTGTCACTTTGTCGTTTGACCAAACCTCTGAATGCCGAATTTTGCTGTTAAATTCGGGTTAACTCGCCACTATTCGGCGAGACTCTGTTACTACTTTCAGTTAATTCCAGACAAACACAGGCAAAACATAATTCAGTTTTCCAAAGGTGTAAACTAAAAGGTTGCTGGGCGGTTAAGTTTTTTATTTATGCTAGTGTACAAACATTTCCAAAGTCAATAGGCAATTTATGGTCCGAGTACAAAAATGTTCGATTTTGAATTTGCAAACTTTTAATACTTGTCACTTAGCATTTACAAAGCCGTAATTCATGCGCAAGCTCCCGACTCATCTAACCAGATAGCTTTGAAACAGCTACACAGAAAAAAGAAAAAAAATGTATACCCACAAGTATTGAAAAATTAAACTTATACGTATGAAACGTAGGTTTTTCTTTGTTCCTTTTTGCTCGCCCACTCTCGTCACTCTCGTATATATCGTATAAATAGTATTATGGATATTTGTTTACCATAAATATAATAATCGCTATAATAATATCTATTTTATCTTATGAATTTCAAAAATATTTATATTTACAAACTTTTTTACATTTTTGTACCTCTTTCAGTAAACTGCTCCTAAAGGAAACACATGCATGCTTTTACCCATACTACTCGTCGACCAATATAGATCGTCTTGTATCTTCACGATATAGCCACACACAATCTAAGGAAGAGTTGTCGCAGAGGAAAGTATTGAATCCATCACTAATATTTACGTGTTAATCATATTTCTAATGTTTAACTTGATAATTGCACAAGTATGTGATATCGAAGAGACTGACGCCTATGTCTTGACCTTGAAACTTTCCATACACATAGTCTCAAATCGGACAGGGGTATATTAAGTTCGTATAAATTTACGTAACAGACGGAAGATAGCGTTTCCGACCTTATAAAGTATATACAAACATATATTCTTGATTAGCATCAATAGCCTAGTCGATATAGCCATGTTTGTTCGTCCGTCCATCTTGTTGAGCGCCAAGATCTGAGAGGCTATAAGAACTTGAGCAACTGAATATTCTGTGCAGAACACCATGAAGACACACTATATGATGTTCGTATCAAATGTTTGGCCTCCCACTAAAACCGCGCGGTCCATTGTGTGTGTGTTTAGGTTAATATACCCCAACATCATTTTTTACATTAAGAAGCTGCGATTTTGTGACTATACACTTTCATAATTTACCCGGCATCTGCAGCGCGGATATCCACAAAAATGAAAGAATTCAAATGTTGTGACCTTTCACAGGATTTTCTATTCTATTTAACAAAAGTTTAAGTTGTATACCATTTTAAATGTTTTTTCAACATTAAAATTAAAAAAAAAAAATGTATATTGTATGGTCCTACTTGTAGAAGTTAATTCTTTAGTGGCATTAATTCTCAACAAAACTAGCTACTAACCAATAAATGTTTAAAAAATGTCAAAGGTCGAGTTATTTAGTAAATCAATCCGATTTTAAATTACACTCAATACTTGTTTACTTTAAATTTAATAAATATCGTGTAAAAGGTCGCACAATCTCTTTCCAATTCATTAATTTCATTATTCAATTTATTAAACTCGACAATCAACTGGAACTATTTTGTCATCTCAAACAAGAATAAAATATAGAATAATTGTGTGGTATATATTAAAAATATTTTTCTTTTTGAAATTATAGCTTAACTGCCAATGGCCCATTTGGTGGAAGTTGTCAAGTTCATGGCCCACTACCAACACTTACTAATTGTAGCTCTGACGATTTGGCAGCTGTTCCCGACTTGGATATTGGTTCTTCCGGGATGAAAAGTCCAATATTAAACAACCCTGCATTTTCACACTCTAAATGTCCACCAAGAATCCACAAAAGCTGTTTCTGTGTCCGTTTTATAGCGGAGCATACCAAAATGCAAGAGGACTCAACAAAAGTAATCTAAAATAAAACGTTTAAAATAAAATTGTAACTTTCATTTTTATTCAAAAAGGTAAAGGAAGACTGGAAGTACGTCGCAATGGTTTTGGATAGACTTTTTTTGTGGATATTTACGTTAGCAGTTCTTGTCGGAACAGCGGGGATCATATTGCAAGCACCAACATTGTACGACGACCGGATTCCTATCATTGAGCAGAAAGACTTGGACTTTTCTGGAACATCAGCTGGACGCTGTCGACCTCCACAATAACATTTAAAAAAAAAACGAGTGTTTACAAACTAAAAATGTTTCAGATAATTGACTTTGTTAATATTTATAGTTTCATTATTTTCATAAGTTATGCATAACATATATTTTTGTGAGAACAGAATATATATTGGCATTAATACTCTTATTTATTTTGGATGTTTTATGTGCTGCTTTATTTATCGGGGATTCTATGCTCTGGCCGATTCGATATCACTATGTCCATCTGCCTGTGTGTCAGAGTCCACGAATCACTGATACTATAGGCTTACAGACTACCAGATTTGAAATTTTTTAGAAGGCTTTTTTACTTATTGACGCCATAAAGTATGCACATAATTACAGCTAGAGCCCTTGTGTAAAAGTATAATCCTTGAGTATTTAAGTTATTTGGCTAAAACATTGACAATTCCTTTTTATGTACGTAGTACATTTAAACAGTTGGTTGGGCTGGTTTCGGCCACTGCAGATCGATCGTTTTTCTATAATCATAGGATATTTTCATCCAATTTCGATTGTTTTTAGCTGATGTTATATAACATGCTACATTATTGTTTTGCTACTTAATTGCTTGTCTACATATAAGACAGACTTTTCAAGCTTTTGGATAAATTATCTTCAGGGAAAAACAGCTTGTTTAACAAAAACTTGTTTATCAACCGGTCGTTTCTATCGCAGGTACTTCATCTTTTGGATTTAGAAAATTCTTTGCGAAAATGGACATAGACATTGAAAACAAACGATCTCTGTACATTTCGCAGAAATAAACACTTTCTCTAGATCGTTAATTCTTTAATGTGCGTTCGATCTTTTAATATTCATTTAAAAACTATAAATGAATTTCATGGGGTCGAATAATATTTATTTTTCCATATTAATTCAGAAAAATTCAATTTGGTTTTGCCATTTTCCTTATTTTATATTTTTATTTTAAATAGTGTCAACATGGGCATTTTACATACATAAATACATTTACATACAAACTTTCACCCATTTTTTGTAAATTAAATTAATTATAGCTCAAACGGTACGAATCTGAAATTTAGTGCACATTTTGCTACGACAATACTACAAAAGCTGATTACGAAATGAGGATAGCTACTCAAATGAGCCAAATTTTATGTACATTTCTTACTCAAGCAAAAACAAATTGGCAAATAAAAATTGCAAAAACTTTGCAGCTATGTGCAATATTCTGTATGTTATTCGTATTTTTGCATTCAAAACAAGACGGGGCTGTTCAAGTGAGCGGCTTATTATATGTATGTATGCCAGTAGTATGGAAATAAAATGTGGAGTTCTTGTAGTTATTAAATTTGTACAGAATTTTACCGATTAAATACTAGAGGAAATGGCATTCTTAATGCTGGCGATTTTTAAAATTACATCTGAGTTGACAAACCCAACACATACAGGCTCTATGTTTGCGAATGAGTTTACGATTTCAAAAATGAATTGCACATAGCACACACATAAAAATTTATATACGCGGAAAAAGCGATAAACATATTTGTTGATGTTTTAAGTTTATATTTATTTATAGCTCTTTTTTTTCGTATATTTGATAAATTGATTTCTCAAATTTCTTTTTAGTAAAATTTTAATTTTGTAAGAGTAACTCTCCAATTGTACCCGTATTGGAAGGAAAAAGAAATATCTATGAGCAGTAAAATTTTCAATTACTTTTAAACAAGGCAACGCCAACTCAGAAAAAGAGAACGCATGCTTACTGTCTCTCCGTTGGATACACTATGCAACAAAATTGAACTTTTTTCCGCTGTGAACCAAACCAATTTTTTTGATAGATGTGGGGCTTTAACATTTTTTTTTTAGGTTTAATATTTTTTTTTTAATATTTAAAATCTGGTGTTTTTTGTTACTATTTTTTTCAGAGGTAGTGCTTTTTTCCCATAACTTCTTACATATGGTTATATTGAACTTTGCAATTGAAAAGTTCATAAATGCAGTTATAAATCGGACCCAAACACTTTGTAGCTTAAGCTTACCCTCTAGAAAATATTAAGAGTTCAAATCCAAAATTGGCAACTTTTTGTGGTATATTTTTTTAAAGATTTGACTTAGAAAATGGTAAAATGCGGCATTTAGAAATTATAAAAAAAATATACGGCAAAAAATTATCAATTTTGAATTTGAAAGCTTTATATTTTCCGACGGTAATGTTAAGCTACAAAGTGTTTAAATCTGATGTCTGATTCGATGTTTATATTGAATATGAGATGCGAGATACTTACCTTTGAAAAAACAGTACAAAAATACCAGATCTTAAAAACATAAAAAAAACTAAATCTAGGAAAAAAATTATTTAACCGTTTTAAAGCTCCAAATCTATAAAAAAATCGCTTTCGTTCACAGAGGAAATGTGGTGTTGCAGGTGCTATCAAAAGTCCATGGAAGTTGGCATTATAACAGAGCTTCATAAGGTGAACTAATTGTAAATCACGAGTCTTAACCAAATACTTAATTTTATATTAATTTTTTAAATCGTGTAACGTCAAGCCAGTAAAGCGGTGGATTAAAAAAAAGGAAAGGAAGATTTTCATATTAAATTAATTGGAAAATTAACACTCAACAACACTGTCGTATATTAGTAAAAAAAAATTTTATACAGGAAGTCTTACCCGATTCGCAGAGTTCTAAAATGTTTTAGCTCAAGCACAAAGCCCACTTTGCTTATTGAAATCAGTATTTCTTCATTTCTATATCAGCAGGTTACTACTTAATCAGGCGGGCTCCGGTTTTCACTCCCTTTTGTGTGTTTACGTTTTCAATTAAAACGTTCCGTTTTCATTTTGGGGTGCTCCCGTTTTCGAAAATGTTTGTCATCGATATTTTTTTCTTTTCTCTTGTACTGTTAAGCACACAATTCAGTGTGTTCAGAGAACAATTGAGTGTGTTACACGCAAAAAAGCCTCTGTTATGTGTAATAGAGATTTTATTCCGATATACCGATTACCAAATCGGGCTGCAACAGCTGTTAGCACGAAAACTTAAAGTGTTATTGGACAGACCAAATATTTCAGGACAAAGTTTGAGGTTGGGTGAACATAAAATTATTTATAAAAAGGCATAAGCTAAATTGCTCTAAGTCATCTAAGCCATGTAAGTCATAGGTCATCTATATTTTTTCTTTTAAAGTTCAGATTAGTTTTTTTTTATATGAAATGACTTTTATCTTTTCCGCCTGAATGTACGGTTTGAGCAAAGTTTTGGACTTGAACATTAATGGATGTTTGCACTCCGGATACCTACTCGATTATTATTATTATATGGTAGTTCATGAAAAGCACTATTTTGGCAAAAAGAACTTCAGAAAAATATTTACATGTATGTCATGAAATAATGAGCACGGAAATTTTGCCAGGATTGGGACATGTAACTATGAATGTATGTTATAATTAAAATAGCTTTGGATAAAAAACCCAAAATAAGCTTTGAGTATATACACAAAAAAATGGCTACATATATGTGTCGTATGAGTACATACGTATTGAATAAGGGGCGAAATTGTATCGATAGATGCAATATTAGCAGCAGTGGTATGACGTAAGAATTTGCTAACTTTGCTGCTAAGACAGAGATAGAATGGAGACAAAGTGCAGATTAATTGGTTTATTTTTTTTAAAGATCTCAAACTTATGGCCGCATGAAATTGATTTTGCTAACTGATAGCCTTATGGGAATAGCTTGCAGTGAAAGCTGGGAGTCAGTTGAGCTGGGAGTAGTTGGATTTGTGGTCGATCGGGTATCAAACCAGCGGCAGAGAAACGGAATAACCATACTTTGAAATTATAATATTGCTGGTCTCAGCTGTACTTGTTGGTGAACATAGTTTTGGCTAAAATTGTGCCAGAACTCTTCGACTGATAGTACTGTGGAGAAGAATACCAATACTAGTTTATGGTTTTGTGTTATACTCTGTCTTGCTGACTTTTTTGGACCTGAAGTATTATTCCACCAGACCAAAATATATTAACATATTTAAAGTTTTTGTTAAGCGTACATATGAAGACTATTAGTTATTATTTTATTCTGCTTGTTAGCAGAATAAGTCAATTTGTTTGTTTTGAATATTCAGTTGATTGTACCAAAGAACGCCGTATATAAAGTTTAAAAATGTCAAAGCTAAGGCACGCAGAAATTAGCCTGAACTATTAACATATTTATATTTTAAAAATTGAGGTATAGGCGTTGGATATTTAAAATATTGTTAGTCTCATGAAACGTCCGATTAAAAAGTATAAAATATAGTAGGTAAAAATGTGCCAAAAAAATATTGAGCAATAAAGAAAATTCATAAAAGAATAAAAGGAAGCCTACTCTCAACATGTGTAAGCAAGAGGTATTTTCCCTTGTTGTTTAAATCAAATGTCTTTGAATATTCTTTAAGGTAAAGCAAAAAAATAGCATGAAATTGTGAAATAGAAAGTTAACATTTTAGAAATTAGAAAACTATTCTTAAATAAAATGATGCATATATGTATAATGTATGTATATACATATATACCTACGTATTTGTTAATAAATAAAGTTGAATTCAAAAGTTTACAGTTTATTATAAACATTGGGAACATTTGGTCAAAATCATTGTCAATATTAAAACATTCTTTGAATGCGTAAGAAGTATTTGCGAGGAAAAATGTTTGCAAACCGACTTTTTCTGATCGATTTGCGGCTTTAAAAATGTTTAAGCGTGAAAAACATTGAAAAAAACAATTTATTTAAAGATTTAGAGCCTCAAATATATAAAAAAAAAACAAAATCGGTTTGGTTCACAGCGGAAAAAAGTTCAATTTTGTTGCCTAGTGTATGATTGGAGCAGTTCTCCTCTTTGGATTCACTGTGGTCTCGAACGAGTGAACTCTCCTAGGATAAGGACTTCCTTGCGACCGCAACGGATTGCTTCTGGAATGTGGCGGACTCGAATTGTGTGGAGTGGAAGGGTTGTCCCCTATGGCCTCAAGCGTCAGGTAGCTCTGACTAAGTCAGAGTCCATCTCCTTCCATGGCGGCATTTCCTTCTTGTCGGTAATTTAGAGGCGCAAATGGTAGCGAGGAAGCTATCTCAATTTTCGGCGGAGACCTTGGAGTGAGCAAATGCGGTAAGAACCCTTGAATCGTACTTTGAAGATCCTTCAGAGCACGTCTTGACTCGGAACCAATGTGAGATAAATAGAGCATAAATAAATGTTGATCTGGTTGGGCACCAGGAGCCGGCTGTTCTCATATCGGCCACGGAGGGCATTCCATGCCGCCTCGAAGTGAGTGGGGACTTCTCAACTATGGCCTTTGGATCACCACTTGTTTTGGTGGGGAGATGGTACAGTTTCTCCACCGGAGATAGCCTAAAATTATTTATATATATGCCGGTAAATAGATCCCGGAGGGAAGACCAGCGAGCGTAATCCCTATCGAACACCTCTATGTCGTATGGTGGAGGTCTACAGCCGCCCTGGGAGTCTGGCTCTGCGGCTGGACGGACTGTTGGGATTTGGATCTGATCAGTGGGTCAGCTATGCACTGCTCATAAACCTTATAGCATTCGCCATACATGTCTTGGAGGTCCTTTTTCGCATCTGGATCCTCGTCAGCTATCGCTACGGAACAAACCCCGAACTCCGTATTCACCTCCGCATTTGCCCACATGCTCAGTAATTGGACTAGGCGGACCTGAGAGATAGCGGCGGATGGTGTGCTGGTACCGAGAACGCGGAGGTGACAGCGGATTGGGCCGTTGTAATGGTGTATCGAGAGCTGAACTGTTTTGCATCCGCGATGGCACCTTAAGCGTGACTGGCGAAAAGAACAGGACCGATTGGGTCTTTGCAACAGCGGAACTTTTGGTGGACTTTAGGGTACCTGGGGACTTCACTTTTTGAGTTTCTGGGGTGAAAGAACTGCGTGGCTTTTTACCACTTGAAGACGTCACAAAAGTTTTTTGCTGTCCTCGTGACCTGTTGGAATATTAGGCACTCACACGAAGAGAATAGCCTCCTGGGCGAAAGAATAGTCACCTGGGCTAGCGAGAGTGGATGCGGACACCACACAAGAAAAGTAGCAAGAACTATTTGTTTTCAAGCCCACTAGTGTCTCAATAGACGCAAAAAGGACTCGAGCTTCCACTGGAATGCAATTACTGAATTGACTCGGATTGTTTAGGTTTACTCTTGGTCAAGGCTCCAAACAACGAGTGATCTCAATTGATAGAAGCTGAGGAGAGAATGAGTCACACTGGCTGTGGCAGTATTCGAAAATATTGTCAGTACGGTGCCGTTTACCTTTGGAACGAACTGTGCAGAGGGATGTTCACTGCGGATGGAATGTGGATGTGAAAGTGGAAACAGTTCTAATAGCTTATTCCCACAGACGACCATCCATTTCTGGGATAATCCGTAAGGTTTGCAAGTCTTATTTTAAATTTCCAATCGTTCAAGACCAAAACGAGGGGGAACGTTGAGAGTTGCTGCTGCGACCGCAACTCTACATTTATACCCGATACATAGTCAGTATGCATTCATTAAACGACAAAGAGTGCGTGCGAGAGAGACAGAAAATCAGTCAGAACGTGTCGACGGGCGCTGCGTAGCCACTGCAAATTGATTTGTTACTTTTGGCTATAATAATAATCCGATCTGATTCGGATTCGGCAAGATTCGGCAATCTGGTAGATATGGCCATTCTCTATGATTGCGCCTTTTTAATTTTCTCCTATCTTCAAAATTGTGGTTGCCACAGATTTTCGTTGTTTAAGGCTGCGGAAGGGGGTGGGCCGAAATTTTGAAACACACTTGTAGCAGTGAGCTATCAACAGTGAGTTCTGCAGTGAAAAATTACAAATAGTTTTGTAACAGTGAGAGCTCGACAGTCAGGTCTAATAATCTCTGAGATCTGTGGATGCTCCAGATTTTCGTCCTTTGCGGGGGCGGAAGGGGGTGTGGCGAAATTTTGAAACAAACCTGTCAAGGTCCGATATTATAGGAATGTGGATACAAGATTTGGTAGCTCTAGCTCTTATAGTCTCTGAGATATAGGCGCTAATGTTTTGCGCTAAGCAAAGCCGGCTATGATACGTGTGTGTTAGAGAGAGACAGGGCGAGAAAAAATGAAATTGTTTTCTTCATTCTGGCTATAATAATGATACGATCTGATTCAGATTCTGCAGTCTAGAAGATATAGTCATTCTCTACGATTCTGCGTTTTTGGTTTTCTCGTATCTTTAAAATTGTGGATGCCACAGATTTTCGTCCTTTGTGGGGGCGGAAGTGGGCGGGGCGATGTTTTGAAATATACTTGTAACAGTGACATATCACAGAAGTCTGGATACAAAATGTCGTTGCTCTAGCTCTTATAGTCTTTGTTAGATTTCACTATTAAACGTATATTTCAAAATTTCGCCCCACCCCTTTCCGTCCCCCCAAAGGACGAAAATTTGTGGCATCCACAATATTGAAGATACGAGAAAACTAAAAACGCACAATCATAGAAAATGACTATATCTACCAGATTGCCGATTCTGGATCAGATCGGATAATTTTTATAGCCAAAAGGAACAAAACGATTTGCAGTGGCTACGCAGCTATGCGTTCGCCCTCTCTATCTCTCTCTCACTCTTTCTCTCTCTCATACTCTTCCTCGTCTGCTCTGCCCTGCAAAATAAAAGCAATCCCCGGCAATTCAAGCCCTACACTAGCTGCTGGCAGGCGATAAATTGGGAGCTAATTCGAGCGGCGTTTACGTATAAAATATATTTTATAACTTACATAGATCATAAGCTCACGTATATACTGACTGAGTACCGGGTATAAAGTAGAGCCGCGGCCTTTGCCGCGGCTCACAACGTTCCCCCTCGTTTTATTTTTTATATAAGTATTTGGGAGCCGTAAAAAAAAATACACGCAGGTTGAAGTGGAGTGCGGAGATTGAAAATCTTGTTAAACAAATTTGCATGAAAACATTGTGGATTTGCGGGAAGCCTGAAAGAATGATGTCGACAACTACAAGGATCCCACTAAAGCAACAAAACTGGACAACCTTCTGGAGATTGATCGGGAAGTGCTGAAGTTCCAGAAGGAGCAGCAGAAATTACAGGAGGAGAACCAGGAAGCAAAGCGAGGAATACTCTAAAAAATTGCGAGCTTCCAAGGCCAAACCAAGTTCCAAACAGAGCTGCTGCAATTTTTAAGGGAGTCCAAAGGGTAACATTTATTGTGCATATATGGCTTGTTTTATAATAGCCAATAAACCAATTTACTTATTTAAAACTGTTGAAATTTCACAATTTAGACCAAAACATTGTTATTTTATGATCATCAGTTGCTTTTAGTCGGATAGTATTATTATCACCATAATATTTAGCACCGCTCGGCAATTCTATAATAATTTTAGTGGAGACGAAGTCGTGGCCCGGCGCTTTTTTTATACACGATACTCAAAATGAGTGTAGGGGTATATTAGATTTGTGGTTAAAATGGATGAGTTTAACGTCCAGAAGGAAGCGTTTCCGACCCCATAAAGTATATATATTCTTGATCAGCATCAATAGCTGAGTCGATAGAGCCATGTCTGTCTATCCGTCCGTCTGTCTGTCCGTCCTTATTAGCGCCTAGTGCTCAGAGACTATAAGAGCTAGAGCAACCAAATTTGGTATCCATACTCCTGTGATATCAAACCTGCAAAAGTGTATTTCAAAATTTCGCCCCACCCCTTTCCGCGCCCACAAAGGACGAAAATCTGTGGCATACACAGTTTTGAAGATACGAGGAAAAAACGCACAATCATAGAGAATGACCATATCTACCAGATTGCCGAATCTGTATCAGATCGGATTAGTATTGTAGCCAAAAGTAACAAATCATTTTGCAGTGGCTACGCAGCGCCCGACGACACGTTCGGACTGATTTTCTATCTCTCTCGCACGCCCTCCTTGTCGCTCATTGTTAGCACCGTCTGCCGGAGGAATATGATAGGCGTGGTGGCTTCAAGATTATTGGCTAGTGGCAGCACAAAGCTATTTGTTGCTGGATGTGGTTTGAAGAGGTTTCTAAATCAACGGCAAATTTATTTGGCTTCTCTTTGTTGCTGCGAGCCCACTCTCCTGTTTTTGTAGCTTTTAGCTTTTCACAGTGGGAATCTTTTGCTGTTTGGGGAGAGTTGTTTCATATAGTATGTTTGAGCTCGGCTTTTCTCATCTTCTAGGGCTTTGCGTAGTAAACGGCTGGCTATTTTTAACCGCTCCTTTGAGGCAGGCGATCTATTGGCTTTTCATTCTCCCCGAAACCTTCTTTTATCGCGAAGCATTCTATGTCATCTTTACAGTAAATATTTGGGCAGCTCTCAATATGGGAACTTATATATTTCCTGTATTTGAGCCAATCTGTTTTGCTAGAAGTTAGAAAGTGTGGGCGTTTTGAGAACTGTGGATGGCCATAAAGGTGAAGTATCTACAATGGATGTGTTTGGCACTGCAGTAACCAGCTGCTATAAAGCGGTCACCTTATAGATCGAAGAATTTTACAAATTCTGCTTCGGAAACGGAGAAGCGCGGTGGACAGTAACACTGCGGCTAGGTAAAAGTAACCGCTTTGAGTTTCGATATGAATTGATGTTGCCTGTAGATAAGTTGTAGCAAATGATGGTAACAGATAATGCCTGATGCGATGCTTGATCAGAATTCCAGTACCTCCATGAGCCTTTTCATCTGGATGAAGTTGGTGCCATTGAGATGAAAATAATTTTTGTTTTGCTTGATGAGTCTCGGATATGAGCATGGCGTCAATGTCATGTTGGTCGAGAAACTGAAAGAGCTCGCATTTGTGTTGTAAAATGCCATTCGCATTCTAGAAAGATATATTTAGAGAAACCATTTAAGCAGATTTCTTTTTGATTAGGAGCTTCAAGAGGAGATTTTGATTGCGCGTAAGTTCCTGCAACGTTTGTTGTTTGCTACCATTGTATTTGTGAAAGATACCAGCATTGATTCAATTGCACTGGCCACTGTTGCGATGCCAGATGCCGCATTATTCCTGCAGTGGTGTGTTGAAGTTTTGGTTTAGAGACTAAGGCGTACGACTCGTTGGTGACACGCCTTTGCAAAGGAAACTCTTGAATATTCTCACCATAATATTCAACAGCATGATAAAATGGGGCTACTATCCTCAACAATGGAGGAAATCTGTAATCACAATGATCCATAAAGCCGGAAAGGACAAGTCCCAGCCGTCATCATATAGACCTGTCAGTCTCCTGCCGTGCCTATCGAAGATATTTGAAAAGCTGCACCTGAATCATATCACCTACACACCAAGAGTGCAATCCCAATGCACTAATTTGGATTTCGCGAAAAGAATGGAACCATTGAACAAGTAAACCGGATAACCTCTGAGATTGGTTAGATGGATCACTTGGTGTAAACACATCGAAGCTAAGAGAAATCTACTGAAATTTAACGCTAATAATCTACATTGGCTTCTAACCGTCCGTTCGCCACTAAAACTTTTGTAGAATGCAATTCTCAAACCAATTTGGACATATGGCTCCGAACTATGGGGAAACGTTTGCATTAGTAACCTAGAAATAATACAGAGGGCTCAATCGAAGATACTCAGAACTATCTCTGGGGCACCATGGTACATACGGAATGAAAATATTCATAAAGTCTTAAATGTAGGATCTGTTAAAGATGAAATGTCCAAAACAAGCATAGTATGAGGTCAAACTTCTGCCCCATCCTAATACACTTGCGGAGTGTTTAACTTGGCACACTAGCCATACACGACTCCGGCGCAGAGACCTCCCCACCCATCAATAATAGTAATCTCAATTATTGATTGTAATTAATTAAATAAGTATACTAGATTAAGATTTGCCTACTTGTTGTTAGTATCCAAGGGAGAAGATTCGATAAATGATGATGATAAAAGATGTTGAAAGTTGGTGTTTAGGGGAACAGCTGTAACAGGGCAACCGCGCTGTTAGCACCCCAGGCTAACAGCCTATTATTGCTGCTAGGTACCGCGACCGTTTTCGTAGAGTCAATTACGTTCCCACCCCCATTTCAACAGGCCGACATACAACACGAATCACCGAAATATACGACATATATGCACTTATCGATACCACTTGCATTTCTTCGTTGGATAAATACGTCTTGATCCGCCGCCCTACAAACATTGGACCTTCGAGCCGGATATTCGGCTTATACAAAAGGATACCTCCACCCCAGCAAGCATCGGCGGATCATTCCAAATTCGGAACGTTGGCATAGACTGTTCTCGTAACATGCGCGTAACAGAACATCTGCAGTGTAGTATGCCCACAAAAAAAGTACACACTGTACCTAGTATATGTAAAAAGAACACACATTTTAGTACTTTTGAAAAATCAGAAGAGTTTTTTTAACACTATGAACCGAACACTTTAGGGTGGCTGTAATTTGATATTTATTGTCCAATTTCCACGAATGAATTCTATTTTTTCACAATTAAATCTCTTATTCTAGCTAACCAACGGTGGCAAAGCGGAGCGAATTCGCCAAGAGCGAGAGAGTGAGCTTTTATTGCGCTCCCGCTTTGCCCTAGCCTAACTTACACTAGACTTCATAAATTTATAATTTTAACAATTTCAACACCGGCCCCGTTGAAGGCCTGCACGGCTTCAACACATTGGCAGCGGCGCCAACTTGTGGATGACCCGCCGAAACACCGCTCCAGTGCTAGTTCGTATTCCTACGACCCTGACCATGCCGTCCTCTCCTTCGTGCGTGGCGATGACCCTCCCCACGAGCCACTCCTTAGGCGGCAGATTGTCCTCGGCCACGATGACGAGGTCTCTTTCCTCGAGGTTCGGTTGCCGCTGGTGCCATTTGCCCCGAATTGGCAGCCCCAGGACATATTCGCGGGACCATCGCTGCCAAAACGCTTGCCTGACTGACGAGACAAGTCGCCATCGCCGCAAGCAACTGAGACTCTCCTGGTCCGGAGTCCGCAGTGCTGGGGGGGCGATGAGCGACCCGCCTATCAGCAGGTGCCCGGGTGTTAGGGCCTCGCCGTCGCTTGGATCTTGGCTGATGGCTCCCAGCGGCCTCGAGTTCATTATGGCCTCGATGCCGACGAGGACTGTGGCGAGCTCTTCGGCGGTTAGGAGCGCGCTGCCTACCGCCCGTAGGAGTAGGCTCTTGGCAGTTTTTACACCTGCCTCCCATAGCCCTCCCATGTGAGGAGCTCGCGGCGGTATGAACGCAGATTCGTATCCGTTCTTTGACGCGAAGTCGCGAATTGCGTCTCCTTGCTCCTTGAGCCTGATCCGCAGAGCGCTGAGATGGCGGCTCGCTCCGACGAAGTTCGTCCCGTTGTCGCAATGGACGACTTGGGGATATCCTCGGCGCCCGACGAACCTTTGGAAAGCCAACAAAAAACAGTCAGTGGTTAGATCGGAAACTATTTCTAGGTGAACCGCTTTGAACTTAAAACAAACAAACAGCGCAATGTATGACTTGTATGGGGGCCTTCTTGAGTTGCGTCAGCAATCGAGGCTTGCATTTAAAACAATGCATACACGATCGTACTGTCTGACTGCAGACCTCCTGAGCGTTCACTTTTCAAACACTCTGTCAAAGGATGCCCACAAGTGCTCGTGGGCCGACATGAAAATTCGAATGGTGCAGATGACGAATATAGCTTCGTACGAATTGCGAGCACTTAGTCAAAAGCAGAGGAAATTTGCCATCGTATGATATAGGAGCTTTAGCTAGTCACCCCTCTACTCGTAACAATGAAAAGTTACACCAATGAATGAGTTCAACCGCTGAAGACTAGAACCAATTCTACATCCTTGTACATACTCGTGATGCTGGACGATCTCGACAATTTTATAAAAGGCTTCATTATATTCGGTCGGTGAGACAGTTTTTTCAAAGTTTGTACTTGGGTTTTTACATTTTCTTATAAGGCGGAATACATACACGAACATGCTAAGCATCTTGAGGTGTGACAAAAATCCCTCAATGACATCTAACAGGTCCGAACTTCACACAGCAGCGGTCAGCCCGACCGCAGTCTTCCTCTTTTCCAGCTGAAGATCATCGGAGTGTTCGAAATGAGCGTTCTTGGGCCAGTTTTCTTCTTCCTCTTTCAGAAATGATGGTCCTTCGAACCAAATTGACTGAACGATTTCGTCGACGTCACAACCTCTTGAGACAATATCTGCTGGGTTCTGTTTCGTGGGTACATGCCGCCGCGTAGCATCATCTGACCACTCTTGAATCACAGCCACTCTATTCGAAACGAAAGTCGACAACGACGATGGATGAGACCGGATCCAATGAAGAGTTACCTCTGAATCCGACCAATAAACGACTCGTTCAATGGGCACGTTTAATAGGCGCTTGATTCTGTGACAGAGATCTGCGAGACGGTGAGCGGCACATAACTCAAGCCTTGGGAGCGTTTTGGTCTTGAGCGGCGCTACTTTGGATTTCGAAGTCAACAATGATATTTTTAAACCTTCTGCAGTTCTGCTACGTATGGACTACGCTAGACGCACGCTCCATAGGCTCTCATGGAGGCGTCAGCAAAGGCATGTATTTGAACCGGTGACATCGGATCGGAATACACAAACCGAGATATGTCTTCCAATTGAGATAGTGTATTTTTCAACTTATTCCACGCTGTTTCAAAATGCAGCGGGATCGACTCATCCCAATCTAGTTTGTTAAGCCAAAGCTCCTGCAATAGGATCTTGCCTTTTATGACGATAGGACTTAACAAACCAAGGGGGTCAAACAACTTTGATGTCACCGATGTTTGATGTTCCGATTTGTCGCTCGGAGACCCATAACTGAATTGTCAATTTTGAACTTAAAGGCATCGTCAGTAGGTAACCATGAGATTCCTAACGCCTTTGTCGACTCTGAATCCGAGATTGTTATGGGTTTGGCTGTGCTCTCAGATGCGGTGATCTCGGGTGAGTTTGAAAACCACTTAGTCAACTCAAACCCTGCGTTCTGAAGAACCTGAGACACTTCGGACTCAATTGCCCTTAGCTCCTCTACGCATGCAGTACCAGTCAACAAGTCATCGACGTAAAAGTAGGACCCAATAACGTTAGCAGCTCTAGGGAATGAGAGCAGCGCAGACTCACTCAACCTTTTCAAACACCGGATAGCTAAGAATGGGGCTGGTCCAGTCCCATAGGTTGTAGTGTTGAGCTTGTATAATCTCAAGGATTCAAAAGGGTCTCTTCTCCACACTATGAGCAGAAAATGCCGATCCACTTCTTTCACTATCACTTGGCGATACATCTTTTTAACATTAGCAGTCAGGGCAAACCTGTGCAGACTGAAACGGAGCAGTGTCGAGTATAATTCCTCTTGAATGGTAGGTCCCACCATCAGAATATCATTCAATGCCACCTGTGAGGACGTCTTGGACGAAGCATCGAACACGACTCGGAGCTAAGTAGACGTACTTTGGGGCCTCAGAACACACTGATGAGGCATTACGTAGTGTGAAGTAGAAGGAATCGTATTGTCAGTAGGAGACATATGACCTAAGGAGAGGTACTCTTCCATGAATTCCAAGTACATTTTCTTCAACTGAGGGTCACGATGCAATCGTCTTTCAAGCGACAAAAACCGCCGTTTAGCAATCTCAAAGGAGTTGCCTAAACAATTTGGATCTGATTTAAACGGGAGCCTTACTTCGAACCGACCTGATGATAGTACCTGAGTCGTCTTACGATAGTGTTCTTCACATAGCTTGTGCTCAGGTGTGGCAATTTTCTTGGTAGATGGCATTTCTTCCAGTGACCAAAACTTTTTCAAGGTCCTATCGATGGATACTAGCAACTCTTCACTGCAACTCAAACTGTTTGTAATTTGAGAAGCAGAACTCCTGGAAACATATTTTCCCGACACAACCCAACCAAGAAGGGTTTTCTAAAGAGTTGGAAAGTCAGGACCTTGTTTAATTTGACCAACAGCTCGTAATTCAAAGAACGATTCTGCTCCAATTAGCATATCTATTCTTTGTGGGTTGTAGAAATAAGGGTCTGCCAGTGGTAAGTTCTCTGGGATTCGCCAGTCAGTCACATTCACTGACTGGTCAGGGTGATAACCTGAAATTGATTTCAGGATCCAAAAATCAAAGGAGAACTCACTACCATTTATTCGCGACTTCACCACTGTGTGTATTTTATCCTTTACTTGAGAATTAGATTCACCAACTCCAAGCCAGTTAATACAGGACTCCTGTCTACGGATCTGTAAGCGATTAGCGAGGTCCTCGGTAATGAAATTTGTTTGTGATCCAGAGTCGAGCAGAGCTCTGGCCAGAATGTGTTCACCGCTCTTAGTTCGGACGCTTACGATCGACGTAGCCAGAATTACCCTGTCCAACGCTGTCGCATGCAGAACATGTGACGTGGAAGGTTGATCCTGATTTGATGGAGGAGAAGTACTCTCTTGGGGTGGTGGCAACGCGAGACTATTCGCCGTCACTGTGTATCGATGCAATAATGTATGATGTGAGCGGTTGCACACTCGACATTTATTGGCTTTGCATTTTACAGCAGCGTGGCCTTTTCTCAGACAATTAATGCATATGAATGCCGACTTGGCAAACTCAAACCTTTGCATCACCGAGAGACGCGAAAATGGAGGGCAATTTGACACTTCATGGTCTCCTGAATTTCAGTAGCTACAAGTTTGCTGAGTTCTACTGTTGGTGGAAGTGGAAGAACAAGCAAATGAACTGCGATTATGTTGCTTGTTTTGTATCGTCTCCGATCGACAGTAACGATCCTTAAATCGACGAAACAGTATCGACTAGATTTCTTAGGGACGATGCGGACTGCTGCGATATTCTCGGCAGATTGAATTTATTCGTGAAAATCAAATACTCGTTGTCATATACTCGTTTTAGGCCGGCCATGGCCTTTTCATAATTGGCCTCGGTGACTTGGAACGCCTTTATTGTTCCTAATGCTTCATCAGAGAGGCACGAAATCAAATGAATAAATTTTTCGATCACCGGTATGCTATTGTCGCTATGGACTAGTCTCTCAAAAAAGGCTAATGAAATTTTTGAACTCCGAGTGTTTACCACTGAATTTGGGTAATGCCAATTTCGGAAGTCTAGCATGAGTTGGGGCGGAAGAAGACACTGGCTTCGTCTCGCTTGCTGCATCAAAGGCGGCGATAAGCGGCATTATCTTTCCCTTGGTTACAATTGCTGGATATAATTGTACCGTTTTAGTTTACCGTTCTATATATAAGCGATATATAAAACGGAGCTGTTACAAGAGACACGTAGTGGTTCGGTTAAACGTTTATTTGAGAGTGAGTAAAGTGGTATATACATTATGAGCACGATACAATACAGTGTTGCCAGATAATTGTTGCTTATTCAAACAATAGTATCGATTACATTTTTAACACTTCTTCTTAAGCTACATATTATCATTTTAAACTAACTACCGCATGTTTAACTTTGTCATTCCAAGTAATTTAACATAGTAAATTTGACTCGAGAAGAACAGACGTGCAAGTGACACGCTCCGTCAACAAGTGCGTTTTCCGTGGAACCTGCGAACAACAACAAATCAGCTGCTGTAAAATCCAAGCATAGGGAGCTTACCAACATCTGAGCACTGTCAACGGATCCCCAGCGGCAGGTCCGTGTGTAGAATATCCATTTCAAACCTGATCATCATCACACTCCAAAGTCACTCAATATTGGCGAAGGAAGGCCAGGAAAAAGCGGGAAACGAAATTTCACTAAATACCGAGTGAAAAGCGTGTGGGTGCAAAGAAAACAACATTAACTAGATAGAGGTGATACGTGACAGCTGTTTGTGATCGATCGGATCAGCCGAAGCTCGTATTCATCTCCGCCAGAGGGCGCTCACCAACTTTGCACCCAGAGGGCGCTCACCATCAGTGCCACAATAACAGAGCGAGCCGTTAAAGTTCAAATCGAAATGCAGCCTGTCTCCAAACGTCTGCGTGAGAACACGGGGGCAAGTCTAAAAGCGCCGCGTGTGTCAGAAACGCCATCCCAGGAATTGGTTCAGCTACTGAACCAACGATTTGAGGAGCAAGCCAGTCTCATTTCTACAACAATGAATGATGCAGAAAAGCGGCTGTTAACCTTGCTGACAGAAAAGCTTAGCAGTTTGGCTGGCGAGATCCATAATCTCACCAAAAGAGTTCAGTTTCTCGAGAACAAACTGGGTGAGACTCAACACCTTACACAAAAGGTAGATAATATGGAAGCCCAGTTTAAGCAAAAGCTCGATGAACAGGCTAATGCTAACATCGCAAGCAGCCTTAGGATCCATGGAGTTCCTTACGTGGAAGGGGAGAAACTGAAGCACATCTTCAACAACTTGTGCCTCAGCCTTAATCACACTCCGGCGCCTGCTATTAAGGAAATCTACCGTATGAAACTGAACAAAAATTTGCCCCACTCCATTGTTGACCCTATCATCATGGTCAAACTGGAACTGGTGCGCGATAAAGCGGCACTTCTACGTAATATCGGTATGTACAGGCGGGAAACAAAAAAACCAATCACCTTGCAGTTACTCGGCCTGAACTCGCCTGCGCCAGTATACATCAACGAGCAGCTTACAAAAGAAAACTACCAGATCTTTAAAGAAGCTTTAAAAATGAAGAAGCATCGACAGCTGCAGTCTTTGTGTACGCGCAGGGGTACAGTTCACATAAAAGTCCGTCAAGAAAGCGAGTTCTGGGAAGTTCTCAAAATACAGGAACTGAGAGAGATGCAAGCCGACACCGAGGGTGTCGCAGGCGGCGAAAATTGTTCGTTTCGCCAATAACAAAAATATTAGTCATTTTTTTATGTTAGCCTTAAGAATCCCTAATCTAACCGTTTTCCTATATACTATTATTAAGTGGGCCCTTGACTTCTTTTACTATACTGTCATTCTTAGTTTTGATAAAACTCATTTGATATGGACAATTTATTAACACTTACCAATGCGAATACATTTCAGATGCTTAGAATTCTGGTGAAGCAGAAATCGGGTCTCCAAATCTGCCATATTAATGCACAAAGCTTGCCGAAAAAAATTGAAGAATTTAGACATATGTTCGTGGATTCAGGAGTGGATGTTATATGTGTCTCTGAAACTTGGTTTGTCCCCGACTTAAGTGACTCGTTAATTGAATGTAGCGGGTACAATGTGTTTCGATCCGATCGTATAGGGCATGCCGGGGGCGTTGCAATATATATAAATAACAAGATAGCTGCTAAACTCGTCTGTAAGCAAATACCGGACAGCGCTATAGAATAAATTTTTCTAAAGATCACAATGAACAAAAAGAGACTGCTCCTTGGCTGTATATATCGACCAAACCAAAACATTGACTATTCGTATTTGACAACACTTATTACTGACATTTCTCTGACGTATACAGACATAATACTTGCAGGTGACTTTAACTGTGACATTCTTAGAGAATCCCGATTGCCAGATAGCCTGTTCAGTCTTGGTATAAATGTTGTAAACCACCAATACCCCACACACTTTACAAAAACCAGAAACACACTATTAGACTTATTTTTTGTTGACAGCACCGAAAAATTGTTACTCTATGATCAACTCACAGTGCCCGGGTATTCAAAACATGACCTTATTTTCATGACCTACGACATCAATCCTGACTACCATGACTATGTTACCTTCTATAGAGACTTAAGGAACATTGACCTTAGAAAACTAGACACTGACATTAACATGCTCGACTGGACATCAATATATTATATGCCGTCTGTGAATTCTCAGCTTGCCCACCTTCAATCAAACATCGACTATCTTTATAATGAACATGTACCTATCAAGAAAGCGACCGTTAGACCAACAGATAACTCCTGGTTCAACCATGAAATAAAAATGGGTATCATTAAACGAAATGACGCCTTTAAAAAGTTTAAAAGATATAAGACTGAAAGCCACCTTAATATGTACAAAGCATTAGGATCAAATGTAACAAAGCTAATCAACTCTGCCAAGACCGCCTTCTACACGTCAAAGTTTAATAACGCGTTATGCGGTAAGAAAAAATGGCAAATTATTAAAAATATTGGAATTGGGAAGAAAACACGAAACACTCAAGTTGACATGGACGTAAATGAAATAAATAACAAATTTGTGCAACTAGTTGTACCTGACTTTCCCCCAACCCTTAACTTGACATCAGTACCCTATCCTAACACTGTTCCTAGCTTCAGTTTCTGTTGTATTAGTCCGTGTGATGTTCTGGAATCCCTACTTAAGATTAAGTCGAATGCGATTGGCCTAGACAACATGAACCCTAAATTTCTGAGAATAATTCTCCCCCGAATTTTAATGCAAGTTACCCACATTTTTAACACAGCCATTACTACATCAACATTCCCTGAAAAGTGGAAGGAGGCCAAAATAGTCCCTATCCCTAAAGTAAACTCTCCAGATTACAGGCCAATATCCATTTTACCGAGCCTATCAAAAGCGTTCGAGGCTTTGGTGGCTGTGCAAATAAATACATTTCTTTCTGAGCATACATTACTTAACAACAACCAATCTGGATTCAGACGAAATAGAAGTTGTTCTACCGCCATAATAAAAATTGTAGAGGATATCCGCGAAAGAATGGACGACGGAAATGTGACATTCCTAACTCTTCTTGACTGTACTAAAGCTTTTGACTCAGTTGACCATGGTATCCTCATTGCAAAGCTTCGTAAATCCTATAATTTCTCTGTCTCAGCAGTACGGTTGCTATCGTCTTATCTCGTAAATAGGAGTCAGGCTGTTGTCACCGAAACTGAAATGTCGTCTTTGCATATGTTAAGTGTGGTGTCCCACAGGGGATCAGTACTTGGTCCATTATTGTTCTCCATTTATGTAAATGACCTGCCAATGGTATTGTCCGACTGTGATGTGCACATGTACGCCGATGACGTCCAATTATATGTTAGTCGACCGTTAAGTAGAATAGATGAGTGTATCTGTGTTAGCAATGTAGAACTTGAGAAGATTAGTGCATGGGCGACTCACAATCGCCTATGCCTAAATCCAACTAAGTCAAAATGTTTGACTATCTTCAAAAACAAGAAAAAGATAAACTCAACACTATTAAGACGCGTAGAAATCTCAAATACTCCCATTAGCTACGTAGAGAAGGCAAACAACTTAGGCTTTGTACTAAACAATACGCTTTCGTGGGATAATCATGTGAGCAAAGCCGTTGGAAAAACCTATGGGATCTTAAGGTCACTAAATATTACCAAACGATTTATACCGCTAAACATTCGGATGCAAATAGCAAAAGCATACCTTGTAACTGTACTCACCTATGGGATAGAGGCATTTGGTAACTGTGGTTACGCAGACAGGCAAAAATTGAACGTGTGCTTTAATAATACTGCTCGATATATATTTGGGTTAAGCCGTAATGACAGAATTTCATCTTTTTCATTCAAAATATTCGAAATGCATTTTTTTAAATGGATTGACTATAAGATGCTAACATTCCTTCATAAAATAATATTCACCAAACAACCCGAATACCTGTACCAAATTCTTAGATTCACTAATTCCGTCAGAACAAATAATATTATCACCATTCGACATAAAACTTTAAATTCCGAGAGGCATTTCTTCGTCTATGTCATTCGCATTTGGAATCAGCTTCCGCATCACATGAAAAAGATAAGTAACCTTTCACAGTTCAAAACGCAGTTAAGAGCCCACCTTATAGTAGATTAAGAACCGTAAATCTCAAAACCTAATTAAATAAAATAAAATAAAAGACAACATAACCTATATCTAATAAATGCCGAATATAACATACATATGTAACCCTAAGTTAGAAAGATTATATAATCATAATAGTTGAGTTTGACCCAACCAAAACCAATGTGACATCTAGTGACTAGTGCTCTAATTATAAGCCCCTTGCTTGTAGCATTAGGAAAGAAAATAAATAAATAATAATAATAATAATAAAAGTCGTCGTGTTTTTTCTTGCTTAAACATTTTGTTAGTAGATCTGCAACATTGCCGTTTGTCGATACGTACTATTCTAGTATAATTTCATTACATTCTACTTTTTCGCGAACAAAATGATACTTAATATCAATGTGCTTCGTGCGTTTGTGATGTACCGGATTTTGAGTAATATGTTGCGAACTGATGTTGTCGCCATAGATGGTTAACGGCTCTGTAACAGTTGACCAACCAATCTCGTCCAGAAGTCTTCGTAAATAAATAGCCTCTTTAGCAGCCATAGATAGTGCTATGTATTCAGCTTCAGTGCTGCTCAACGCGACAACACTTTGCTTAGTTGAAGTCCAAGAAAAAGCACTGCCTGCTAGGAAGAATGCGTATCCACTATAAGATCTTCTATCGAGCCTGTCATTGGCCCAGTCAGCATCAGCGAAACCTCTTACTGGTTCACCATACTTGCGGTATGAGATGCCCAAATTCTTCGTACCAGCCAGATACCTTAGAATGTGTTTTGCAGCCGTCTCGTGTTCTGCATGGGGATCAGTATTTCGTTGCGACAGTTTGCTTACTGCGTGCAAAATGTCCGGTCGGCTCAAGACTGCTAAATACATAAGGGAACCAATTAATGACTGATATTGTGTTACATTTACCTTGACACAATTATCATCAATGCAGCCAACTTGATAGCCCGGGTCGAGCGGTGTGCTGACTGGACGGCACTTGCTCATGCCATACGTGTCCAATAGTCCTTGAATATGCGATTTCTGGCAAAACGAAATCGAACCCTGTTCACCGTCTCGCTCAATTTCCATTCCTAGGAAAAAGTTTATGGGGCCGCCATCGTGCATCTTGAAGTTTGATGCGATCATCTTCTTAATTACGGCTGTCATTTTTATACCCGGTACTCGAAGAGTATAGGGGTATATTAGATTTGTGGTGAAAATGGATGTGTGTAACGTCCAGAAGGAAGCGTTTCCGACCCCATAAAGTATATATATTCTTGATCAGCATCAATAGCCGAGTCGATTGAGCCATGTCTGTCTGTCCGTCTGTCCGTCTGTCCGTCCGTCCGTCTGTCCGTCCCTATCAGCGCCTAGTGCTCAAAGACTATAAGAGCTAGAGCAACGACATTTTGTATCCAGACTTCTGTGATATGTCACTGTTACAAGTGTATTTCAAAACTTCGCCCCGCCCACTTCCGCCTCCAAAAAGGACGAAAATCTGTGGCATCCACAATTTTTAAGATACGAGAAAACCAAAAACGCAGAATCGTAGAGAATGACCATATCTTCTAGACTGCAGAATCAGATCTGAATCAGATCGTATTATTATTATAGCCAGTATGAAGAAAACAATTTCATTTTTTCTCGCCCTGTCTCTCTCTAACACACACGTATCATAGCCGGCTTTGCTTAGCGCAAAACATTAGCGCCTAGATCTCAGAGACTACAAGAGCTAGAGCAACCAAATTTTTTATCCAGATTCCTATAATATCGGATCTTGACGAGTTTGTTTCAAAATTTCGCCACACCCCCTTCCGCCCCCGCAAAGGACGAAAATCTGGAGCATCCACAAATCTCAGAGACTATTAAGGCTAGAGTAACCAAATTTGGTATCCATACTTTTGTTAGATTTCACTATTAAACGTATATTTCAAAATTTCGCCCCACCCTTTTCCGTCCCCCCAAAGGACGAAAATCTGTGGCATCCACAATATTGAAGATACGAGAAAACTAAAAACGCACAATCATAGAAAATGACTATATCTACCAAATTGCCGATTCTGGATCAGATCGGATAATTTTTATAGCCAAAAGGAACAAAACGATTTGCAGTGGCTACGCAGCTATGCGTTCGCCCTCTCTATCTCTCTCTCACTCTTTCTCTCTCTCATACTCTTCCTCGTCTGCTCTGCCCTGCAAAATAAAAGCAATCCCCGGCAATTCAAGCTCTACACTAGCTGCTGGCAGGCGATAAATTGGGAGCCAATTCGAGCGGCGTTTACGTATAAAATATATTTTATAACTTACATAGATCATAAGCTCACGTATATACTGACTGAGTACCGGGTATAAACGGTCACAACGTTCCCCCTCGTTTTTGTTTGGACATGCGATAATTAAATCGTCGACGTAGACTGCAATATAGCTGTATGTTTGCTCATCTTTCTTGACGTACAAGCATGCCTCGTTCTTACATCTCTTGAAGCCCATGGTAGACAATACCTCGTCGAGCGTTTTGTTCCATACTCGCCCGGATTGCTTGAGTCCATAAAGTGCTTTACGCAGCTTTAGAACTTTTTCTGGATGATGCTTGTCGACAAAATTCTGAGGCTGCCTCATATACACAGTCTCATGGAGTTTACTGTTCAGGTAAGCATTTGATATATCTACTTGATGCATATACAGCTGTTTTTCTGCAGCAATTGCGAACAACATGCGAATGGTCTCGTACCGAATTACAGGTGAAAACGTTTCCCAATAATTTACTCCAAATTGTTGCCCACAGCCTTGAGCAACCAATCGAGATTTGAACTTCTCGATGAGACCATCCTTGTTTCTCTTAATTCGAAAAAACCATTTGGAGCCAATGGCTTTTTGTCCTGGAGGGAGTTCACACAATCACCACGTGTCATTTTCCTGTAGAGCGTCGTATTCCGTTTGCATTGATTCTTTCCAATTTTGAGAATGATGCAATGCTTCAGCAACTGACTGCGGTGTCTCAGTGTCATCCACCTGATTTAGGAAACTATTGAGCACTGCTTTTTCGGTCGCCCAGGTTGACCGCTCTGGATGATTTTTGGTCTGCCACGGCCACGCTGTACTACATTCTCTTGTGGCGGCGCCTCTTGGCCAGTCACGGAATTGTCGTCAGGTTCACTTGCGCTCAAAAACTCCTCCTCCAATTCGCTGGAGTCACTGCTGGAATTTGCATGATCAGCTATTAAAGGTGCATATGAGTGTTGATCAGGAACTTTAATTGACTCAAGGCGGCGTATGTTTGTCATGAAATCGTCATTTCGATCTGAAATACCACAACTCTCAGTGCTTTTTGTGTCAAGCACACATTCTATAAATTTGACATCACGCCTTTCAAGTATTGTAAATCTCTCGATCGTGCAGGCGGTAAGCTTTTGCTGTAAAGGAGTAACCGACAAAAATGTATTCTTTGCCTTTTGCCTCAAATTTGCTTCTTCTGGTCTTATCCAAAGCAAATGAGCGGGATCCGAACACTCGCAGGTGTTTTACTGATGGCTTGCGTCCTTTCCATCGTCCGGACATCTATTTCGCAAGTAAACTGCCGTGGTAACAGCCTCTGCCACAAAAACTCCTCCAGCTTTGCATGGATAAGCATACTTTTTGCCATCTCTACAATTGTTCGATTGGCTCTCTCGGCTACACCGTTTTGCTGAGGGGTGTAGGGAACCGTCAGTTGCCTTTGTATGCCGCACTCGTTCAAAAAATCAGAAAATTCCTTATTTACATACTCTGTGCCATTATCGCTGCGCACAGCCTTTATTTTGTTGCCCGTTTGGCATTCCACAAAACTTTTGAACATTTTGAATTTTTCGAAAACTTGGCTTTTCGCGTGCATAATGTATACAAATATCTTGCGCGAGTAGTCATCAATAAATGTCACAAAATAGCGATTGCCGCCGATCGATTTTACATTCATTGGGCCACATACATCTGTATGCACTAGCTCAAGTACTTGCTCCGTTGTACGATTTAACTTCTGTTGAAACGGCAATGCACATATTTTTGCTCTGTTACATGTATCACAATTAATTTCCATTTTCATATTTTCAAAGTTCATGCCATGAACAAGCTGTTTATCGTTCAACTGTTTTAAATCTTGGAAATTAAGGTGGCCAAACCTAATATGCCAATTCATTGCAGGCGAAATTGTGTTCAACAGATAAACTGCACTTTTTTCTGAGCACTGTTTGTACACATACAAATTGTTTTCTTGCTTGGCTTTTATTATTGTTTCTCCTTTTTTATTTTTAATCAGTGCCACTTTTCCAATAAATGTAGTGGAATTCTCGAATTTAGCTGCTGTGCTCACTGAGAAAAAATTCATGTGTAATTCGGGGACGTATAACACATTTTGCAAGTTTATTAAAATATTTTCACCCTGAATTTTAACATTGCCAGATCCGGGTGATGAGACGAACTTATTTGTAGCCAACATTATCGATGTTTCCTTCTCGACATAGTTTAGGAACATGCTGCGATCGCAACACATGTGCGATGTTGCGCCACTATCTACGCACCAAACTCTCTTTTGCTGCTCTCCGACAAAACAGTTCATTAAACTGCTTGCCTGTTCTCTTTGTCCATTTTTTTTGCTATCCCTTTTCTTAGATCTGCACTCGCTTGCTCGATGACCAGTTTTTTCGCATTTGAAACATTTTCCCTTGAATTGTTGCTTTACGCCTGTGTTCCCGTCGTTCTTGGTTCCGTTATTCTCGACATTCTCGTTTTCTCGCGATCTGCGCTGTGTATGTGTGTATACTGCTTGTGTGGCCGAATGATTTTCGCGCTCCGCCTTCTCCTGTTTTCTGGTGCCTTCTTCTAGCATTTTTACTTTAAGAGCTTCAAATTTTGGCAGCTCGTCACGCGTTTCAATCACGACTACAAAATTTTCCCAAGATTCGGGCAAACTGCTCAATAACATGATGACTTTTAGCTCATCGTGGAGAATTATGTCCAGTTCAATTTTTCAATTGTCTCTACAAAAGAATTGACATAGGCGGACACATCATCGCCCTGCTGCATATTTAGTCGAATAAGTTTTTGATAAAGTTGCACCTTTTGGATGGGGCCTTTTGGCATGTGGAGTTCCTTTAATTTTTTCCATATGGCTTCTGATGTTTCGCACGTCTTTATGTGCACAAACTGCGATGCCTTAACATTTAAGGTTATGTACGCCATTGCTTTCTGATCCAATTTATTCCATTTCTCGACAGCTGCGGCATCTCCTCCACTGCCTTTTCCACAGACTACATCCCATAATTCTGTCATTACCAGGACACTTTTCATGGCCATATGCCATACATTGTAATAGCCCTCATCAAGTTTTTCGATTTGATTTGACAAATTCATGTTGCTAATTGTTCCGCGTTAATGTGTGCACAAAATAACTGTTGACAATTTAGCACAACCGACACTCAAACCCAGACGCTTTTTAGTCTGTTATTAAGCCGAAACAACGAACTCTGGGCTCATAACCAATGTTGGATATAATTGTACCGTTTTAGTTTACCGTTCTATATATAAGCGATATATAAAACGGAGCTGTTACAAGAGACACGTAGAGGTTCGGTTAAACGTTTATTTGAGAGTGAGTAAAGTGGTATATACATTATGAGCACGATACAATACAGTGTTGCCAGATAATTGTTGCTTATTCAAACAATAGTATCGATTACATTTTTAACAACAATCGTCAGCTCTTCCAACTCGGCTGCATATGCATCATCCCCTGTTATGTCCTAGATTAGCTCCTGCAAATGGTTAGCCTTTTCAATTGAAGCATTCAAACAATCTAATCTACATTGTAATTCCGGTAATTGCAAAGGAATCGACCCTTGATCTAATCGATCCTCTAAGCGGCGAATGCTTTTTACCCGACTTTTGAGCTTATTCTTTAAGTCTTCAAGAATGGATTTACTTTTTTCTGCCATAATACTTATGTAGAATTTACGCAACAAACCAATATATTTATATTTATGTTAATTTTTTATTTTGTTTGGTTATTAAAGTTTTGAACGAGAATGATAATCGAAAACGAATTGTGATATTGAATGTCGAGTCATGAGGTATCAAGGGAAAGAGTAGTTGCAAGTGACGTTCGAAAACAATATACCCTTAGAATGTAGGGTATCGCGTCACTTGGCAAGTAACAGCCGAAAACAATATACCCCTAAGATACAGGGTAGCGCGTCACTTGGCAAGTAACAGCCGAAAGAATATACCCGTTAGATACAGGGTAGCGCGTCACTTGGCGCACCGTTAAGCTCAAGAGCGGCAACGAAAATTCTCCCAACAAATACAACGCAAGCAGCAGTGGAGAGGCGAAAACGAAATAATGCACCGGTGCTGCTGTTTGTATGTACATATGTGTGGATACTTTCTACACGCCGTGGCTTGGGTGAACGAACGAACAAACTTTCGTGTGAGGTTTTAACGACGAGAAAGGTAGAACAAAATAAAGGGGAAGGGCGACAGTGATTGCAGTAAACGATAGATATATGTACATAAAACTGTTGCGTCCAAATAGCGGTTCACATAAGTCTGTATGTGTCGATATGTATGTATTTATGTGTGTTTACCCTGCAGTACGGGTCATCAATGACTCAGCTGCTGACACGTCGATGACCGCGTCACTACCCCCGATGACATAGTTGATGACCGGAACATACGCTGAGCAGCTTACGTTAACATGGAGATGTCCTAGGGCATAACCGATGACACTGTCATCGAGCATTGCCGAAAAATCATGCACTTAATAAGCGATGATTTTTGCATAAAAATCATGCATTTTATAAGTGATGATTTTTCCCGAAAAATCATGCACTTAATAAGTGATGATTTTTCACGAAAAATCATGCATTTAATATAAAAAAGTAATACATTCAATTGTTTATTTTTCCAATTAGTTTTATTTATTAAAAATTATTATTAATTATTGTCTAAGGATGCCAGAGCTTTGTATTTTTTGTCCCTTGCGCCCTTTTGAAAATAGCTATTCTTAATATTGTGAATATGAAATTTTAGAATAGTTTTTCTAAATGAAATAGACCGAAAAAACTTGGGTGACTGCAATTATTGTATTTAACGACGACGAAAAAAGGGAGTGCGTGCGTTCGGTTTAACAGATTATTCTCGACCTCTCTCATATATTCAAACAATTTCTTCTTAGCCTATCTTACCTACGGTGGCAAAGCGGGGCGAATTCGCCAAGAGCGAGAGAGCGAGCTTTTATTGCGCTCCCGCTTTGCCCTAGCCTAACTTACACTAGACTTCATGAAATTCGATCCTAATAACAATTATTATACGCCAAATGGCGCTACACCGGCCCCGTTGAAGGCCTGGAAGGCTTCAAACAAGTGGCAGAAGCGCCAACTTGTGGATTGGCCTCCTGAACGTGGCTCCGCTGCTCGTCCTTAGGTCGACCACTCTGACCCTTCCGTCCTGCCCGGCGGTTGTTCCGACCACCCTTCCGAGGAGCCACTGTTGAGGGGGCAGGTTGTCTTCGGCGACGATTACGAGGTCGCCTTCCTTGATGTTTGGTTCCTCCTGGTGCCACTTGCATCTTATTTGCAATCCCAGCACATACTCCCGGGACCATCGCTGCCAGAACATTTGCCTGGCTGACGAGACAAGCCGCCATCGCTTTAAGCAGCTCAGACCCTCCTGGTCCGGGGTCCTGGGTACTGGGGGTGCGATGAGCGGCCCAGCGCGTCTCCGTCGCTTGGGTCTGGGCTTAGGGGTCCTAGCGGGCGCGAGTTGAGTACCGCCTCGATCCCGACCAGCACGGTCTCCAGCTCCTCTCTGCGGTGAGGAGAGCGCTTCCGACTGCCCGTAGGAGTAGGCCCTTGGCAGACTTCACACCGGCCTCCCAAAGTCCGCCCATGTGCGGTGCTCGAGGCGGTATGAAGGCAAACTCGCACCCGCTTCTTGACGCGAATTCGCGTATCGCGTCCGCTTCCGCCTCTATCTTCCTCCGCAGTTCGCTGAAGTGGCGACTTGCTCCGACGAAATTTGTCGCGTTGTCGCAGTTCACGCGTTGCGGACATCCTCGACGACCGACGAACCTTTGGAATGCCAACAAGAAGGAATTAGTCGTCAAATCGGAGACAATTTCTAAATGAACCGCCTTGGACGCAAAACAGACAAATAACACTATGTAGAACTTATAAGGGGGCCTTCCACGAATTTTCAGAGTCGTATAGACTGGGCCACAAAAATCAACGCCACATACTGAAAATGGGCGGAGAGCACGGAGCCGGTCTGCGGGTAAGTTGCCCATCATTTGGCTCTGGAGTAGAGGCTTGCATTTAAAGCAACGAATACACGACCTAACTGTCGCCCTGCAGACCGCCTGAGCATTCACTACCCAAATGCGCTGTCTAAGGATACTCACGAGTGCTCGTGGGCCGGCATGAAAATTCGTTTGATGCAGATAGCGAACGTATGTCTGCACAAACTGCGAGCGTTTTGTCAATAAAAGGGGAAACTTGGCATTGTATGACATAGGAGCGTTAACTAGTCGCCCCCCAACGCGCAACAACGAAAAGGAGCACCAAGTCCCCGTCTCTTCATATATAAAGGGATTCAAAAGCTGAAGACTGGGCCCTAACCTGGTGCCTTTACAAACCCTTTCAATATCTTCTTGAGACTCATTTTTCTGTGTTATTTCGACTATTTTTAGAAACGCCTCATCGTATTCTACGGATGACGGAATTTTTCAAAGTTGAGACTTTTGTCTTTGCATTTTCGGATGAAGCGGAACACGCAAAACGAACACTCTTAGCAGTTTGAGGTGTGACGAGTATCCCTCGATTACATCCACTAAATAATTTGGCTTGGCCGCGACGGTCAGTCCGACCGATTTCTTTCGACTTTCCATCTGTAGCTCTTCTTCGGAAAGCTCGAAGTGTGGATTTCTGGGCCAGCTCTCTTCTTCAAACTTTAAGAACGCTGGTCCACCAAACCAGATCGACTGCACGATTTCCTCTACGTCACAACCTCTCGAAACTATGTCTGCTGGGTTCTGTTTTGTTGGCACATGCCGCCACGTAGCTTCACTTGACCATTCTTGAATCTCCGCTACTCGGTTCGCAACGTATGTTGACAACGACGAAGGGTGGGATCTGATCCAATGAAGAGTAACTTCTGAATCTGACCAGTATATTATTTTCTCAATTGGAACCTTGAGCAGCGATTTGATTCGGTGACAAAGGTCTGCGAGAAGGTGAGCGGCACATAACTCAAGCCTTGGGAGCGTTTTCGTCTTGAGCGGCGCTACTTTCGACTTTGCAGTCAACAAGGAGACCTCGAAACCTTCTGCAGTCTTTCTACGGATATAGACGCAGGCTCCATAAGCTCTCATGGATGGCAAAGGCATGTACTTGAATCGGTGACATGGGATCAGTATGCACAAATCGAGGTATGGTTATCTTCTCCAACTGACCCAAGGATTCTTTTAATAAGTTCCATGCTGTTTCCAAGTTCATTGGAATTGACTCATCCCAATCTAGCTTGTTAAGCCAAAGCTCCTGCAGTAGGATCTTTCCCTTAATTACTAAAGGACTTAACAAGCCAAAGGGGTCAAACAGCTTTGATGTCACCGATAATATGTTCCGTTTTGTCGCTCGGAGACCCATAACTGACGTGTCAATTTGGAACTTAAAGACGTCTTCGTGTGGCAGCCACGATATTCCTAACGCCTTAGTTGACTCTGAGTCCGAGATCGTTATTGGTTTAACTGTGCTCTCGGATGCGGTGACCTCAGGTGAGTTCGAAAACCATTTAGTCAATTCAAACCCAGCGGTTTGAAGAACCTGAGCCACATCAGACTTAATTGTCTTTAACTCCTCTACGCAACCAGCACCAGTCAACATGTCATCGACATAGAAGTCGGAGTCTATAACTTCAGCAGCTTTAGGGAATGAGAGTTTTGCAGACTCATTCAACCTCTTCAAACACCGAATAGCCAAAAATGGGGCTGGTCCAGTCCCATATGTTACGGTGTTGAGCTGGTATATTCTCAAGGACTCAGACGGGTCTCTTCTCCACACTATGAGCTGGAATTGTCTATCCGCATCAGCGACCAAGACTTGGCGATACATCTTCTTGACATCGGCTGTCAAGGCGTACCTGTGTAGTCTGAATCGGAGTAATGTCGAATACAGCTCATCCTGTATCGTAGGACCGACCATCAATATGTCGTTTAAGGCCACCTGAGAGGACGTTTTACAAGACGCATCGAAAACGACACGGAGCTTGGTCGACGTGCTTTGGGGCCTCAACACACACTGATGTGGAATGAAATAATGTGGAGTTTTGGGGATTGTGTTGTCTGTGGTAGACATGTGACCCAAGGAGAGGTACTCTTCCATGAACTCAAGTACATTTTCCGTAACTCGGGGTCACGAGACAATCTTTTTTCAAGCGATAAAAACCGCCGTTTAGCCACTTCAAAGGAGTTGCCTAAGATACTGGGATCTGATTTGAACGGCAGTTTTACTTCAAACCGACCTGAAGGCACGACCTGAGTAGTCCTTCTATAATGCTCTTCACATAACTTGTGTTCAGGAGACAAAGACTTTTTTTAGAAGACGGCAATTCTTCCAGTGACCAAAACTTTTGTAATGTGTTGTCGATGTGTATCACTGACTCTTCTCGACAACTCAAACAATTCCTCGCTTCTTGGGTGGCAGTCACCTTTGGAGTGTATCTGCCCGACACAATCCAGCCGAGAAGCGTTTTCTGCAGAGTTGGATAGTCAGGACCTTGTCGAATCTGACCAACAGATAAAAGTTCGAAAAATGTTTCTGCACCTATCAGCATATCTATCTTCTGTGGCTTGAAGAAATATGGGTCTGCAAGTGGTAAGTTCTTCGGGATTTTCCAGTCACTCACGTTAAGTGTTTGATCAGGGTGATACCCCGAAATGGACCTTAAAATCCAGAAATCAACCGAAAACTCACTACCAGTAATTCGCGACTTCACCACCGTGTGTATCTTTTTCTTGACTTGTGAATTGGATTCACCAATACCAAGCAAGTTGATACACGACTCCTCCCTACGGATCTGTAAGCGCTGTGCTAAGTCCTCAGTTATAAAATTGGTTTGAGACCCCGAGTCAAGCAGAGCTCGGGCCAAAACATGTTCACCATTATTTGTTCGGACGCTTACGATCGACGTAGCCAGAATCACTCTATCCATAGCTGTCGCATGGAGAGCATGCGAAGTGGAAGGTTGATTCTGATTGGGAGGATGAGAAGAATAGGAGAATATAGAGGATATGTTAATTAATTATTTATTATGTTTTTTTAAAGTTTTTTTTAAACAATTTTATAAAAAGAAAGAATTTGTTCGATTTTTAAATCGGTTGTTTGTTTCAACAAAAACAAGAATGTTCACTGTAGGTCAGCGGTGGGCTGTTCATTTCCTCCAACAACAAAAACAAAACACGCGCAAAAAAAATGTACCTGCTCGAGCCAAGCTGCACAAATAAGGGTTACTTTTTGTTGGTTTTCTTTTGTTGTTTGTTTTGCTGCTGGACTGCTCACAAATTGCAATTTCGTGCCCACCGCAGATTATAACAATTTAATTCGCTAATACGGATTTACATTCTATTTCTTTATTCTTCTTTTATTCCCGAGCATAAGAGAAGAATAAAGAAATATAATGTGAATGCAGCGAAACATTAATATAATTTGAACACAGTTTTTTCATAAATTTAACCTTTTATACAATTGAATTTTCTTTATTTAACACGCGCACAACACATATTATTAATTATTTAAAAACTGCACTTACCTGATATTAATAATAATCACAGCACTTTATTTCACTTCGTTTGCGCACAATTAGTCGATTGCAAATAGCAAATGCAAAGCGAAGAAAGAAAAAGAGTTCTGTCGACGCAGGCGCAAAGGAGACGAAAAGATAAAACGAAGTTCTCTGCTACTGCGCACGGTCGGCAGAACCGAATTACGTTTGGCACGCGCGGAAAAGAAAGAAACAAAAGAAAAAACAAAGGGTTCGATTTGGCTGGCGTCAACGCCTAGATGACATTGTAGATGACATTCGTCATCGCTCACTGCTGGTACTGCAGGGTAGTTATATTTATATGCAATTACTAATAAAATGCATGCAATCAAGCTCTACTATATGTATATCATACGTCTGTGCCTAGAATTGAAGGCGATGTGCAATGTTTTCAGCACAAGACACTTCAAAGAGAGATCTGAATGTCTTTTGCTCAGCCTTCAATTTTCTGCACAAATACCTCTGATACCGGTAGCAGAAATTTGCACAAAAATTATTATTGGCGCGACCGACGCGATGATATTATGCAAATTGATTGGTTAGACACACACACCACGACGCGGGCAACGATTATGTTTGCATATACTGCAATTTTTTGTGTCACTGTCACTTATTGTTGTTGCCTATAATTAACTTTACAGTCCACCCGGGATCGCCATGAAAAATTACAAGAGTTTTTCTAACTGAAAATAACCGAAAACTTTGGGTGGCTGTAATTTAGTTATTTATTTGGCGGGGCGAAAATGGATACGCTCGATCTCCTTCAATGTTAGCGAACAACTATATTTTTCTTCACAATTCAAATCTCTTACTCTAGCTAACCTACGGTGGCAAAGGGGGGCGAATTCGCCAAGAGCGAGAGAGCGAGCTTTTATTGCGCTCCCGGTTTGCCCTAGCCTAACTTACACTAGACTTAATAATTACGATCAAATAAACAATCATCGCCGCCATAGATGAAAAGTCACGCAACAATGTTAGATATCAAAATTTTTATCTGTTTATTCCTATCTTTTTCTTCGTTTAGTTGGTTAATGATGTTTATTCCATTATTTACTGCTTCTATTACCAAATTTAATTCATTCATCTGAACGCTGTGGCCTGCTAGATTGTCTATTTTCTGTTCTAAGTCGTACTTATCTTCTTGATCTGTGTTCCAAATAGATATTTGTATGCCGTTCTTACTATATTGATTAGGCCTCTTTTGTTTCTTTTGGCTATTTTTAAACCATTCACTTCTCTTTGAAGTTTTTCCACTAAATATTTTACTTGAATTATATCTTCGAATTTGGTAGCTTGATCTAATAAGTTTTGGTATAGTTCTTCTGTTTTTGTTACGTTAATAGTTAGGTAATGATAGTTGATAGGTATAATAATCAGACCTCGCAAATAACGGTTGACACTTTCGGGGTGTCTGATAAAAACCTCTCATTTACGGACACATTGAGAAAAGGGACAGAGAAGACCCGATCAAATCTGTTTTTGCTCAACTCGCTCTTCGCTCAAGCAAAGACCGATTTTTTCACTTCTCTCTTGTTACTGTTTTTCACTGAGCATCTTGTCGCGAGCGAACGGAAAAAGTGTCTTTTGCGTATGTATGCGTGCTTGTACGTGTGGTGCCTATGGCAACGATCACTTGCCTTTGTGAATTATATGCGGTTGGACTATTGGAGATAAAATGAATCGTGAAAAGCGTTTGCAGAAAATTTGCAAATAAATATACATATTACAATACAATAACTCAAAAGATGCGGAAAACATGAATAAAAAAACAAAAACACGAAAAAAAACTAAAAACACTTTACTCAGACACTTTTTTGGTTCTGCTCATCTAAAGACACTTTTTCTGTGAGCGCTTGATCAAAAGTGTCTTTCTAAGTTGTTATTGTGAGACCCGATCGTGTGTCGGCTCAACCGAAAACACGAGACACATAACACAACCGAAGAGACGAAAAGTGTTCTGCTCAGTGAGAGACCGTGTGTGCGTGGTCTTTTTCTGTTTCGTCAGTGACGAGACAGCAAAGGGAAAAAGTGATGACCGTTGTTTGCGAGCTATGATAATAATTGATCCAGTTTTAAATATCAGATAACCGTTTTGGGATTTTATCGGGTTTTTTTCGATGTTTTGTCCCTGTGCCATCAGAACGGTAATCGTGAGGAAGATGAGGGTTTTAATTATGTTGAGGTTCGCCGATCCCATTAGCTTCCTCAGTTTCTCTGGAATTATAATATTTTCTAAGGTTAGATTTCTTCTTCTTCTTGAATTTAGATATATAATGTATTATCTTCCTACCCCTATTCTTTTCTTCGTAATGCTTCTCGTCTACCTGTCTAATCTCGCCTGCCTTTTTGAAAGGGTTTGTTACCTTAGACTTAACTAGAGGTGACAGCTTATAACGGGTATTTATTTCATAGTCTATACGATTTTTATTTAATTGTGTGTCGTAATCGGGTGTGCCTGCATAAATGAATATATCTTCCGGGATCCTATTCGTGGTATTATGTTTAGTTTTATGATTGTAAGTATATAGAATTAATTCGATCTTGGTGAATCTATCTTGATTATCTAGATTATCTTCGCTAGATATTATTCTCAGTTTTTCGTTTACTGTCTTATGGAACCTCTCGACGTCGGATATTCCATTTTTGCTGGAAGTGATTTCTATTTTGACATTTTCCGCATTCAGCCATGCTTGCAATGCTGCGTACATGAAAGCTGAATTTTTGGCGGCTTTGATTTCTATTGGTTTGCCCATTTCGTTAAAAACTTTCATGATGGCTCTTTTTGCTTCTAACCAGTCACGACTTTTCACTTCTACGAGAGTAACAAACTTCGAGTATACGTCAGTACATGATAGGAACTGTTGATTACCTATCATATAGAAATCCATGACGTATTTTTCTCTGATATTCAGTATTTCTGGTGTTGTTTCGAATGACAGCTTTGTATTTCTGTGCTCCGTTTTGGCGATATTACAAGTGGGACATTCGTTTATGATATTTTGAATTAACTTCTGATAATCTGGGTAGTAGTATTTTTTTCCTCTAAACCAATTGACTGTTTTCTCAATCCCAGGATGAAGTAATCCTTTATGATTTTTCAATATCGTTTCTTTAAATTCCGCGTAATTTTGAATGTCTAACAGTCTAGTACTAGACTTGATTGCTTTAGTTATATTGTTCGAGTTAATGATTTCCAAATAAGCTTTTTGGAATGGAGGAAAATCTATTTTATTATGGAAGTATAATGCACTCTTTTTGGTGCATAAATATTCCTTTATTATGTCCTTCGCTACGGTGTTGGTCATTTCTTTGTATGTGATCTTAATGATCAATTTGTGGAAATAGCGATTTGCTTCCACCTTATCCTCATTGCCTTTTATTAACTCAATCTGGCGATTGTAATAGTTAATGGGTCTTTCGGTGATAGCAATGTGGTTTTAATTATCATCCTGTGCGCTATGTACGGTTGCGCCAGCGCTATTATAAGCTTATCCAAGGAGATTTTCGTTAATCTTTACCCTTGACAATGTATCAGCTACATGGTTTTCTTTTTCTGGTAGGTATTTTATTTTAAAGTCGAATTCATTCAGTTTTATTTTCCATCTTTGTAGCTTCATATTGGGCTCCTTGAGGTTGTTCAACCAAATCAAGGGTTTATGGTCGCTAACTATCTCAAAAGTTCTACCTAATAGGTATGATCGGAAATACTTGGTGGCCCATACTATTGCTAATAGTTCTTTTTCGATGGCTGAATAGTTGATTTCGTGCTCATTTAGGGTTCTTCTCGCGTAGCAGATCGGTTTGTGTTCTTGTGACAAAACCGCTCCCAATGCTATGTTACTAGCGTCGGTTGTTACCGTGAACATTTTGTCAAAGTCTGGGAACGCAAGGATAGGGTCTGAGGTGATGAGTACTTTTAGTCTCTCAAATGCCTCGACGTACTTTTCTTCCTTGGGGTCTATGACAGCTCTTTTCTTTAGTTCGAGTGTCATGGGCTTTGCTATGTTTGCAAAGTTAGGAATGAATTTCCTATAGAATACACACAGACCTATGAATGACTTTATTTGTTTCGTGGTTTCCGGTATTGGAAAAATGATTATGGCAGAAATTTTGCCTGGATTTGGTATTCTTCCTTCGGTAGTGACTACATGACCTAGGAACTCAGTTTCCTTTTTCAAGAATTCACATTTATCCTTTTGTAATTTCAAATTGGCGTCTCTTAACTTTTCAAATACTCTCTTTAGTGACAACAGATGTTCTTCCAATGAAGTGGAAAATATAATGATGTCATCTAAATATACAAAGCAATCCTTGAAGATTAAATCTTCTAGCAGATTGTTCATACACCTTTGGAAGGTAGCGGGGGCAGTGGTTAGCCCAAACGGTATACGAGTGAACTCGTAATGACCGTGCTTAGTTGAGAACGCAGTTTTGGGGATTAAGCTGGGTTCCATGGGAATTTGATGGAAGCCTTTAGCTAAGTCGATCGTAGTGAAGTACTGACATTTACCAAGTTTGTCTAGTATTTCATCCATTCTAGGAGTTGGGAATTTATCTTTAAAGTTTATCTCATTGAGACTTCTATAGTCTTGTGAAAGTCAAATTGTCACATTTTCTGTACTGCACATTTTTAAACTCATATAAGACCTTCTTTAATTCTTCCCTCTCTTCATCGTTCAAGTGATCTAATCTTAATTTGTTACATTCTCTTAATTCGTTATCGCAGAAGCGAAGTATTGGTCTCCCTCTGGAGATGGGTCAAGGCACTTATGTGCGATCTTCTCTTCCCTTGAAGATGGATCTGTGCACTTCTGTGCGGTCTGGCCGGCTTCAATAACTTCTCCACTCTGAATGATTGGGTTAGATTTTGCTCCTAACGTTACAGTTTCATTTCTGTAATCGATGACGGCTTTACTTGCCATCAAGTATTCTCTTCCTAATAAGATGTCGTAATTTTCGGAAAAGTTGTGAATGTAGTACTTCTGTTCGGACGGACATGTTTTATTAGCCTTCATCATTATACTCTTGGTTAAACGGACAGGTCCATTGATGGTAAGGACTGTGAGGTTATCGTCTTTTATCTCGGAATCTGTGTAATTCTCTTTCATGATGTTAATCGATGATCCCAAATCAGCGATACACCCTAGTATATTTTTATACCCGATACTCAAAATGAGTATTGGGGTATATTAGATTTGTGGTGAAAAGGGATGTTTGTAACGTCTTGATCTTGATTCTTGATCAGCATCAATAGCCGAGTCGATTGAGCCATGTCTGTCTGTCCGTCCGTCCGTCTGTCCGTTCGTCCGTCCATCCGTCCGTCCGTCCGTCCCTATCAGCGCCTAGTGCTCAAAGACTATAAGAGCTAGAGCAACTACATTTTGTATCCAGACTTCTGTGATATGTCACTGTTACAATTATATTTCACTGCTATTAGACTGCAGAATCTGAATTGGATCGTATTATTATTATAGCCAGTATGAAGAAAACAATTTCATTTTTTCTCGCCCTGTCTCTCTCTAACACACACGTATCATAGCCGGCTTTGCTTAGCGCAAAACATTAGCGCCTAGATCTCAGAGACTACAAGAGATAGAGCAACCAAATTTTTTATCCAGATTCCTATAATATCGGATCTTGACGAGTTTGTTTCAAAATTTCGCCCCACCTCCTTCCGCCCCCGCAAAGGACGAAAATCTGTGGCATCCACAGATCTCAGAGACTATTAGATCTGACTGTAGAGCTCTCACTGCTACAAAACTATTTGTAATTTTTCACTGCAGAACTCACTGTTACAAGTGTATTTCTTTTTGCTCAGAAAGCTCACTGCTACAAGTGTGTTTCAAAATTTCGCCCCACTCCCTTCCGCAGCCTTAAACAACGGCAACCACAATTTTGAAGATAGGAGAAAATTAAAAACGCACAATCATAGAGAATAGCCATATCTACCAGAATCCGAATCTGAATCAGATCGGATTATTATTATAGCCAAAAGTAACAAATCAATTTGCAGTGGCTACGCAGCGCCCGTCGACACGTTCTGACTGATTTTCTGTCTCTCTCGCACGCGTTCTTTGTCGTTTAATGTAGCCATACTGACTATGTATCGGGTATAAATGTAGAGTTGCGGTCGCAGCAGCAACTCACAACGTTCCCCCTCGTTTTTAGTTCAAATTTTTTAAAATTAGGTTAAGTTGAAAATTAAATAAAAAATAATATTTTATAGTAAAAATTACCATTTAAAGTACTTTATCGATCTATAAAAATAAAAATTCATCATTTTACATAGGAAAATATGCACCGGCCACAAAGTTCATCTTTAACCCATTATTGTGAAGCTTTTAGACATTATTGCATAACTTACTCAGGCAGATTAAATTTTGAAAGATTTTCCTTTCAAATGCAGCTTGTTTCATAAAGATATCTTTATTTGTTCAGAAGTTATTAATTTAGCAAGCTGAAACGGCGGAATGTCCCACTGTGCGGCGTTTGCAGAGCGTCGCAGGAAGCAAGAGAGAGCAGCAGCGTTGACGTTGCATTTTGGGAGGAGTTCAAACACAAACACCGGGACAAGTGATTTTTATTTATTAGATTACAAGCTGTACCGTGCCCCGTTTCGCTGTGGCTCCCATTGTGACGAACGTCCCAAATGACGAACAAAATAAAGCAAACCTTTCAAATTAGTTTAATTTTGCAAAACGTCTGGGTATAAAATATTTTTGGTTTGCTAACACGGAAACATGCAATATTACGTTCCCGCTCGCGTTCTCGCCTTTCAGAAATCCTACCATATTCAGTTGATTGTATCCCGCTACGCCTCCGGATGCTTAGTCTGTTCTTCCTTAGTCATAGTCGAATTCGCGATTTTCTGACTAGCTGTCGCGTTTTCGATTTTATATATAACCATCCTGAGAGAATTTTTGTGATGTGTCAAAATTTCATCTGAATCGATGATGGACTTTTCGAGTTTTTAACATACATATGTATGTACTAAATATATGTAGATAATACGTAAACGACGGAAATGGTTTCGCAGACGACAGGTACTGCTCTCTCGCTTTCTTTTTGCTATCGCTGTTCGCAAAAGTGACAAATTGATTTTTTTTGCCAGACTTATCATGAGAGAATCACAACGATGATAGTGATCTTGCAAAAAGGTGATGGTGGAAATATGGCGACATGCTAGATATGTTATAATGTTACGACATGTTCTTGCAGTCTGTCTACCCCTGTTCCCCATGCCAACCCCATGCAAAAAAATAAAAGTTATTCATTTTACATGGACACAAACATTCACAACTTATTATTATTCTTCTTGAATCTAGATTTTAGCACCATATACAACTCCGTTACATGAATGAATGGCATGAAAGTATATACATACCTTTATTTGTTCAGAATTTGTGGTTTTTGCAGGCTGGAAAGGATTTAACTGTGCCTAGCGATAATGTATAATTCCTGCGGGGTGGTCATATCAAATTCTTCAATCAACTGACTGACAGCTAGCACTGGCGAGAGGTGGCTAGCGATCGCGTCAGCTCAGAATTATTTCTACATTTCTACAAAGGCGACATTTACATATATTTGTATATAAATACATACTATAATATGCGTTCAATGCTTAAACGTGTAGTTTTTCTTAAAAGTTTTGTTTGAACGGATCAGGGTTTTTAAAATTTCATACGAATAATCGACATACATATATTTAAATTCCTTTTATAAATAAAGAAAGTTTCAAAAATGTAACCGGAATATTGTAAAACTATAATATAAAGTTGAATCTGAAGTCAACACATTTTCCTTCCATTATCATACAGCACTTTAACTAAATTTATTTATACACATATTTATGTATTTACATATATAAATATGCCACAAAAGTCTGCCAATATTATGGATAATTTTAAAATATGCACATGCATGTAAGTGCATATTTATGTACATAACAAGAAGCATCAAGATAGAAATGGATTGATTTCTGAATAGCATATAAAAGCTTGTGCAGAAAGACTCAAAATAAAAAAAGTGACAAAAACGCTTTTAGTAAACACACTTTTGATAAAGCACCACAGTGATACGATACCAGTTTATACCACGTTTCGGTGGTCTTTATAATAATTTCTATTCAAATAATTAAATTAAACTAAAATTGTTTTAGTAGTCTTAGTGTTATGTATCAATCCAAAAACAGAAATACGATGTCGTACTTGGCTAGCTATGTACATATGGGCTCGCGCCCTTTTCTAAAGTGGTTTTAACAAATAATTTTGTACCTATGTAATATTGTACATATTTTACTTCAATCTTGAAAGTTAATTTCTTTTAACTTTATAATCATGACATAATCAGACCTGGCAAATAACGGTTGACATTTTCAAGGTGTTTGAAAAAAAACTTTCATTTACGGACACATTGCGAAAAGTCGGGTCTCTTCTGTCAAATCTAATTTTCCTCAATTCGCTCAAGCAAAGACCGAATTTTACAGTTCTCTTTTGTTCCTGTTTTTCACTGAACACTTTGTAGCGAGCGAACGAAAAATGTATTTTTTTGCGTATATATGCGTGCTTGTGAGTGTGGTGTCTATGACAACGATCACTTACCTATGTTAATTGTATGTGGGTTGGCTATTGACGCTTAAAATGAGTCGTGAAAATCAAAACATTTTCAAATCTATAAAAATATATTACAATATAAAGCAAAATATGCAGAAAACATGAATACGTAAACACGAACGAAACTAACAACACTTAACGCAGACGCTTTTTGGTTCTGCTTATCTACAAACAGTTTTTCTGTGATCTCCTGATCAAATGTGTCTCTTTAAGTTGTTAATGTGATGAACGATCGTGTGTCGGGTCAACTGAAAACACAAAACTGATAACATAAGCGAAGAGAAAAACCGTGTTCTGCTTAGTTATAAATAATTTTTTTTTATTTATAATAGTAATACTAAAGATATGTAAACATAGGAGCTGCGTATAGGATGGAAGACTTTGCAACGTTGAAATGAAGTCTCCTGCTCGTCGACTTCGGCCTCTATGGTTTAAAAACTGTCATATCGACGCCGTGTGCCTTCTTGTGTGTCTTCTTGTAGCGGCTCCTCCTATGGTTATCCTCGCCGTCTCCAGCTGTTTCCTGCTACTGATTAGGACCGCTTCCGTTTTGTGCTCGGCTAGTTCAAGCTCTACCAGTTTTGGCCGACCAGTTATGGTTTTGATGGGTTTTCATGTCACTGACGGTCTCTGCAAGGGTTTTTTTGACGACCGTGATCGCGACATCATCAGCGAATCCCACAATCTAAACTCCTTGTTGGAAGTCCAGGCGTAGGATCCCATCATTCATTGTGTTCCACAGTTAAGGTCCCAGTACGGATCCTTGAAGCAGCCCTCCCATGATGGTGTATGTCCTGGGACCATCGTCGGTATCATATAGTAGACATGTGTTGTACAGATTGTCCTTGAACATCGCTTGCAGCTATCCTGGGATTCCTTGTTTCCTAAGGGAGAACAGTATTTTGCTCCAAGATGCGGAGTTGAATGCATTTTTGATGTCTAGTGTTGCCACCAAGCAGTATATTTTGTCCCCACTGAGACATTGTGTGCCTTCTATAGCCTTTCTGGCTATACCACACACCTTATCCAACTCATCCTGGGTTGAGAGAAACTTTCTGAAACCGTAGTGGCTGTCGGAGAGTCCCCCAGTGGCCTCTATTGCTTCTTTTAGCCTTGCGCTGATGATGCTTTCCAGCACCTTGTCTGCACCGTTCAGGAGGCAAATGGGCCTGTATTCTCATGGATCGTCCATGTCTTTCCCTGGTTTTGAGATCTGCACCAGCTTTTGCTGAGCAAAGATTGCTAATGGCTAGGGGCCAGTGTGAGAGCCTGATTGGTCCTGATGCCATGCTGTTTGACACTCTCTGAGCTGTTTTCGCCACCTCTTGTGGGGATCACTGGAGGTACTAGGTGCCCCGTATCGGCGGTCCTGTCTACCTGTGTATCCTGGGCTGGGAATAGGTGACTATCGCTTCCTGTTTTTTACTTCCTATTGACGTCGATTTTTTACTGAATTAGATCTTTCCCTAAGATTTAGGAAGTTGTCTGGTAGGTCTTTCAGCCTCGCTCTTGCCGCTTTTCCCGATTGATCTGTGACCCACGTCTCACATAAAGCTTTCGGACGCGTGGTCAATAGGGCTATCTGTTTTTTGTGCGCAGAGTAAGTAGTGTGGGTTTCTACTGCATTTTTACTGGTCTCCTCATGGTCTTTTCCTCCACATCTAAGGCATTGGTTCTTCTTCTTCTTAAAAAAAATACCATATTTCTAGAAAAAATTAAGCTTTAAAATTCAAAATTGATATTTTTTCCGGTATATTTTTTTTAAATTTTAACTTTGAAAATCCGGGAAAAGTAGGAAAAAATTAATTTCTTGTGCTGTTGTATTTTTGTTGTTTAGTTATTATTATTATTATTATTATAGGTATATATTGGGCGTCAAACTAAACCTCGGAATGCCGCATTTTACAAATAAATTCCGTTACAACTGTTATATGCGGTATTTGAAGGTTTGGTCAAACGGCTGCTCCATAACCGTTTATCCATCGACTTTTGCAAACCATACCTTAAACGCTATAATATTTATATATATTTAGCTGAAGCCGATTGCTCGCTTTTATGACCGGCCAAATTCATGTTCACGAATTACGAGATCGGTATGCAACCTATGCGGAGAGAGATTTGCGTAGAACTGATTTAAGCAACGTTGGCAGATCTAAGCACGAGTCGAAGCGGCAGGTGCGGAGCGCCCTTAAGCAGGGAGAGGGCAGCAGCGCTTCTGAATTTTAGCGTTTGCAGTACATAGGTGGTGTATTAATGATTTAAAATCTATAATCTAATTACGTTAACAAACAGCAATCATAATGTTTTTAAGTTACGATGATTCATCGGTGGCTGGGCGGACATGCTGCCCCCGCTGGAAGATAGGCTTTCAACTGATTCATTAAGGGGCAGCGAACATAGCCGAGTGACGACCATCGTGATGTTTTCTGACGACGTCTTCAAATCAGCTACTCGGCACAATCCATCCTTGCTCTTGACGACATCGACCACTCTAGCCAGTGGCCAACGCATTGGAGGAAGATTTTCTTCCTTGACCAGGACAACATCGTTTACGCAGAGGTTTGGCGCAGATGTACTTTTTGAAATTGAGGGGCCCGCTGCCAGCCATCCAGACGATTGTAGTTGAGCTTCGTTAGGTCAGCCTAGAGGCTAGCTCATGGGGGCTGCCTAGAAGCAGATGAGCAGGAGTCAAAACATCTAAATCAGGATTTTCTGAAAGCTAGAGCAAAGGGCGAGAATTGACAATTGCCTTGATCTAGCAGATCAGACTACGCAGCTCGTCAAAGCTAAGCAAGCTAAGGTCAAGTCCTTTACGAGCTACATGTGTATTGCCTTAGAGGTGAAGCAGATGAATACAGTGATGTAGCACTTGATCGGAGTCCTCATGCTGATTTCTGATCGGTAGAAAAGAAGTAAATAGTAATCCACTCCAGTGACTTTATAGGCTCGAGATCCTTCCAGACGTTCCTTAGGTAGGTCTCCCATGAAGTGCTCAACCACGAGCAGCCTAGTCCTGAGGCATCTCGCAAACTTTCTGAATACCCTTGACACTTTTTTAATGCCTTCAACAGGCCAATATTCCAGTCGAATTTTGGAAAGCAGTGCGAGAAAGCACAAAAGTTATGGGATGTCCCTTTGGCGAAATAAGCGGGTGCTGAACATCAAATCCTAGCGATGAGTTGCCAAAACGACCTCCAACTCTAAGTAATCCGGAATGATCGATGAACGGGTTGAGCGAACTAATAGAACTGGATCTCATGACTTGACCATTCCGTTGAATCTCCTTTATGTCCATCCCCAAATTTGCCAGCTGAATGTGTCGAAGCAGAAGATGCGTTCCTTGTCGAATATGAGAAACGGTGAATCCAGAATGCCTTAGACGATGTACAATTTTATGCATTTAGGCAATAGTGCGCTGCATGCCAAAGAATGATTTTGCTACGAAAACTTAAAATTTGGCTGGCTCATCCTTTATAGAAGATAATGCTATTGAAGAATCCGACCAGCAGTAAAACTGACCTGTAAAGATTCCCATCTCCCTTAAATTTTGTATACTTTTCGCCATCAAATGGGCTCGATAATCGACAATATCTTTACTGCGCCACTCGAGACTTAGAGCACAAAATGTGGCTCGACGACTGCTCTTCCCTGGATACGACATATATGCAAGCCCCATATGCTTCTGGCATCCTATGCGGGCATCACAAAATTTGTGAACCTCTATAGCCATACTAGAGGAAATTAACTCCGAGAGATGCTTGCCAAACTGTTTCTCATGTCCATTCAAGTTGAATGCAACGCTGAAGGTAGGCTTTTATCACAATACAAATGTTCTTTCCAAAGCTGCTGAAGGAAGATCTTGCACCTGACAATAACTGGATTTATCAATCTTGTATGTTGTAGAAACGCGCAATCGTAGATAAAACCGACCGCTTTAAGGGCTTTGAATTTGTGTCCTGTGCGGGCACGGCAACAGCTGCTGATCTGGCTATGTCGCTTCCATCATGAAACCTTACGAATTTCACTATGTCATCTTCAGGGGTTCTCTCAAATACTTCCTGGGGACTAGAGCACCATTTCCGAAGTTTGAAATTACCACGAGGCAGTATAGTTGAAGTTTGGTCCATCTTGCCCATGACTTCAGCGACTGACTTACCGCCAGAAATGAGAGCATCCACATAAAACTTTGCTGCAGAGCAGGGTATGACTCGCCCCAGCTGGTGCATTGCGCAGGCAGCTAAAAATGATGCAGCCGTCGTACCGTATGTGACGGCGTCTAATGTGCAGACTTGATCCTCGGACTAGATGGAAACTCGCCATAGGATACAAATTGTCAAGTGGAGACACTCGTACGCAGCGGTAAATTTTACAAATGTCCTCAGAGAGCGCAACTGGATATGTGCGAAAGCAAATCATTATGTTAAGCTATGCAGGATGAATAACAGGGCCGGTTATCATCACATAATTCGTCGTACTGTTATCTTTTTGGACACAGTGGCACAGCAAGAAATATTTGCAGAAGCTACGCGAATCAGGATTGACTTGGGACATATGCTTCAAATCAATATACTCCCTCCTAAGGGCGGAATACCCCTCCTTGAGTGTAGGATTACGTTCCAATTTTCGCTTCAAGCTGATGAATCGCAGATACGGCTGTGTTTGTAGTGGGGCGGATCGAAGCTCAATTCTCCAACGACGAAATTGTTGAGCCAGTGAACCTCCAGTAGCCGTCGCAAGAAATGAAAACCGTTGTGTTGCGTGGTATATATATAATTATGTGTGTGTATTTGGTTGGGGGGTCGCGCGGTAGATCGGCCGTCTGAAGCGGGGGTGAAATCGTAACTAAAACTCTAAGCCTTATGATCTATGCTTTAGCTGCCGTGAGCGCGGTGTGGATCGTGGATTGTGTAGCGCACGGAGTGGGCAAAGTGCGCGGCAATTATTTGCTGCTGGCCTGAACATACTCCCCTTGCAGGATTGCAAGGTATAATTGGGGGGCCTAGCTGGGTGTACGCCCCGGACCCGATTCATCCAAAACAGTGCGCTGGACTTGGACAAGGACGTTAGCTCAGTATCGCTCCACGGTCGGATCGGCGTGCGGATGCGCAAAACGGGGCTTGCCCTTGAGGAATCTATGGACGGCGCCGTGGGTCCTATGACGGGGCGGCTCGCGGGGAGACGAGTGTGTCGTTCGTCGTGGGCCGATGTAGATGGCGATGGTGCAGTCGCGGCTGAGCGGGCTGGACGACGAGACGCGGGTACGTGAAGTAGCGTGTGGTGGTTCTTGCGACACAATCATTGACAATCCTTGCGGCGGCTTGGTGGTGAGCCAGGCAGTTCCCTCAATACTTGTTGATAAGGACAGCTCGTAGTCAGGAGAAGAAATTGGTGGCAGGTCCGTAGCGGATGGACTCCTTGGCAGATTCGGCAACGGTAGGAGCCAATTTTTCGAGCACGTCGGTTCTCCATGGTGCGGTTGGCGCTGGGACGTGGGGCCATATCTGGATGCGGAGAACTAAGATGAAATAAAGGAGTCGAAGACACATTAGTAACGATCTTGGAACGGGTGAGAGGCACATTTAGGACATTGGAAATTGCCGCCCGGTTACATGGTCTGGTGAGGCTATGTTGATCTAAGGACGGATTCACCTTCAAGTTCAGGCTTGAATTCGGACCGGAGCGTTGAGCTTTCATACAGTTGGAAATATTCCCGTCGGTCAAGCGTAGGAGACCGTTCGAGAACTTCTGCGGAGGGAGCTGGAAGGAAATTGCTGTCGTAAAAAGACAGTCGTCTGGAAATTTGACTCGAAAACGATGAGATTTGATTCATCACCTGAGGCACTGAACCTGTGAGTACCCAGCCGAAAATGGTTTCCTGCCCGAGGAGAGAGCCACAGATGTTGGTCAGTGAGCCACTTAACTGAATGGACGGAAGGATATCCGCTCCAATCAGGACATCTATTTGTGAAGTCTCATAGAAGGTCGGATCCGCCCATGAGAGGTTCGGCAGGTCTCTCAAGAACCTTTGCGAGATCGGATGCGATGGAATATTCGCGTCCAATTCCGGAATAACGTAGGCTGTGGAATTTAGTTGTAAGCCTGGCTTAGAGCGGATGGAAAAACTGCAGAGCTTCTTTGACTGAGCGGATACGGCATTGTTTAGGCCGGAGACCTGTGCCTGGATACGTTGGAATGGCAATTTGATAATGTCCACAAGACGTTCCGTAATGAACGTCGCCTCGGAGCCAGAGTCGATCAGAGCGCGGGCGTGGAAATTTTTTCCCAGGTGGCAAATATTAACGATGGCCGTGCCTAGAAGGACAGCACTCGTGCCGGAGGCGAAATACGACTGAACGTTTGGCTGGGCTTCGGACGAACTTGGATTTTGTACGCTTGGTACTCGTAGATGTAGCTCGGCCCACGCTGAGGAATTTTGTGCCGTTGTGGAAATCGCCTCGCTGGAGTTTGCTGGATTGCTACGGTGTAGAAGCGTATGGTGCCGGTCTCCACAAGTGATGCAATGGTGGGCGCTTTGGCATGCTCGTATTTGGTGGCCCCTTCAAACAAAGCTGCTTTTGCTTAATGTAATCGGAGCGAGCGTCAGCGGGCGTTTGAAGGAAGTGAGGGCATAAACGGATTGGATGATTCTCTTTGGAGCAGAGATCACACGTGCTCCTCTTTTGATTCAACGTGGCCCCGAACGAGTGAACCCTCCTAGGATAAGGACTTCCTTGGAACCAAAACGGATTGCTTCTGGAATTGTCTGAAGTGGGTATGCTCGCCCTGGAGTGGGCCTGAGTCTCCATGCCTGGATGGCCGTCCTAGGTCACTTCGAGAGACAGGTACCGCTCCGCTAGGAACTTGTCCATGGCGTGCCAGGTGGAAATTTCGGACTTGTGCGTCACGGATTGCTCCCTAAGCTCTAAAGACGTCTTTGGCAGCTTAGCGGAAATGAGGTACACTAACACTCCGTCAGCGAAAACGCTGTCTGTGGAGACCTCGGAGTGGTTGGGTGTTGTGACGCACTTGTGGACAGCCCTCTGGAGATCTTTTAGCGCTGCTGCTGACCGGTACGGATTTGGGGCAGACTGAAAGGCTTTGAGTATCAGCCTCTTGTTTTGGAAACGCTCACGGAGGGCGTTCCATGCGGACGCGAAACAATCGTTCGTGAGTGGGGCCTGTGCCCCTATGTCGTGGGCCTCACCGCTCGTCTTTTTGTTGAGGTGGAACAGTTTTTCCACTGGAGGCAACCTCGGGTTTTCTACGTAGATGGCGGTGAACAGGTCTCGGAACGTGGGCCACTGCTGGTAGTCCCCACTGAAAACTTCAGTGTCACATGGAGGGAGGCGGCAACAGCCGGAAGACGGCACTTGAACGGCCAGTTGCGGCGTGTGAGGGACAGTCGGGGGCTCGAGCTGATCGTTCAGTTCGGCAAGGCATTGCGCGTAGACCTCGTAGCAGTCATCGTACATCCCTTGGACGTCAGCTATCCCCTCTGGATCCGCTTCCACTATAGCCCCCGCACATGTCTCGAACTCCGCGTCCACCTTTGCCCACAGGCTTCGGAGTTGTTCTCGATGGACTTGGGAGACTAGCATCTGGAGCGCTGAGCTTCTGGTCGAAGCGGGTCAGTCTGCTTGCAGCCAAGGCAAACTTAGACCGTGCGGAACTGGCGGCCGATTGGGCCATAGTGCTAGGAACCGTGCGAGGGACTCCCGAGGGGAGCAGCAAGGCCTCGAAGGCATGTGGTGCGTGAGCCCTGGACGTGGTCGGACCTCGCTCAGCTGGGGCCGGACGGGAAGATGGGGGCGTAGTGACTGAGCCGTTGGAGCTGGGTGGATGGGTCAAACTCAGCGAACTCACCCGCTTAAACTTTTTCAAAAGATTTCTTCTCAACAGTGGGCATGTTTGGCTGATGGATTTGCGATAACGCGTATCAGAGTCGCACAGGCAGGTGAGCGGATATGGAGACGTGGAAGTTCTGAGCTACGAACCGTGGATATGTGGTTTGGGTGGAATTTTTTACGAGTATTTATATTATGGAACTAGTACACCGTGGCCGGAATGTATAGATGTAAATACTACGATCAATAAACAAGGCACGAGGTACCACTGTATAGAGTCGGTTGCAAACGGCAGTTTAAAACAATATACCCTCGAAATGCAGGGTAGCGCGTCACTTGGCGTTCCGTTACGGTCAAGCGCGGTACCGAAAAATATTCTCCCAACAACTACAACGCAAGCAAACGGTGGAGAAGCGAAAGCGAAAAGAAAAACGAAAAGAATGCACCGCTGCTGCTGTTTGTATGTGTGTATGCATGGCTGTAAGTGCTATGTACCGCGGCTTGGGTTAACAAACTACCCTTTCGACGAAATTTAAACAACGGTTAAAGACGGTGTATAACCGTTTTAAATACAATATATATATACAGATGTGCAAGAATATGCTAGTTTAAAATGCTTACGTGTATGTAAGATCGTGTATATGTGCCGTATGTATGGAATCGTGTTTTATTTTTATGGGCAATATAATTAGTTAAATAAAGATTGATTGTGATTTGTGATTTGTTATTCTATAACTTTAAAAAAAAAAACAAAAGAACTATAGAACGTTGAGCATGCACGGAATGAACAACAAATTAATTGCAAGAATATGTCCTTTTGTTTGTTGCCAGCCGCTTGGATGGCGTTGTTTACACATACATATGTTTGTGTGCATGTGCATATGTCAGCAACGAAAGCTCAGCTGGTAGCTGGGAGCGGTGGGAATATTATTTACAGACAGCTATATATTAATGTGGGCTCTTGAAAGGAGGCGGAACGCAGGAGCTAGCTCGGATCAAATTAAATCTTTGGAGAAATAGGAGGCCACAACCGTTGGCAGAACGAAGTATGGTTTAATTTGGAGCTAGAGCGTGAAATGAATACATATGTATGTATGTACATATGCCGCGGGAACTCGGACTGGGATGGAAAACTCGCACAAAATCACTGCACTGGTGTTAAGCACAATCGAAGGGATGTACTTATCTTGCACTTGGAGCGATCCGCCGATGCTGGCTGGGGTGAGCTTCTCCTTATGGGGAAGGCAAAGATCCGGCTCGAAGGACCAATGTTTGTAGTGGGGCGGATCGAAGCTCAATTCTCCAACGACGAAATTGTTGAGCAAGTGAACATCCTAGTAGCCGAAAAGAAATGAAAACCGTTGTGTTGCGTGGTATATATATAATTATGTGTGTGTATTTGGTTGGGGGGTCGCGCGGTAGATCGGCCGTCTGAAGCGGGGGTGAAATCGTAACTAAAACTCTAAGCCTTATGATCTATGCTTTAGCTAACGTGAGCGCCGTGTAGATCGTGGATTGTGGATCGTAGAGATCTTCCGAGCGCCCCTCCGAGCGCGCGAGAGCGAGTTGGGACCGGAGCGCACGGAGTGGGCACAGTGCGCGGCAATTATTTGCTGCTGGCCTGAACAGGCTGATTATAAGATTCTCCTAAGCGATCGGCAATATGCTTGTTAATGTGTGTGAGTGTGTAGGAAGCTGGGTTGCATACGGTACATAAACCGTCTACAGTTTGGTCGTCGCAACTAGAACTTGAACCAGTTGGACTGCGGAGTGGGTATCCTACGGTGCCCAAGGGAGGGTCTGAAGACACGGCGACAGCCTCTGATGATTGCGATGTAAGATGAGTGACAGGCAGTTATGGTACTGTTTCTGATACTGACTTTATTGATAAAATTGATTCTTATTTATAGGTAACAAAAGGTACAAAAGTGCTGAGTCTGTAAAAATATATGTTTGTGTATTATGGATAATTTTAGTGTGTTGTCTGGTGGGCAATTGCGACATTTTGATGGTCAGCAATTGCACAGCTGTCTTCGCCCTCTGCGGGCTTACGTCACCAAACCGAGTGTAGGTCGATTTTACTTCGCTGATTGTGGTGCTGAAGGTGCTGATGCTTACTTCAGTATTGCGAGCAGTGCATCCAGAGGTGGTTCAGTTCCTTCCAGTGTTATGGTTGACGGAACTCCGTTGCATACTGCTTCAAGTTTAGTTGTAGAATGCATTGCGAAGATCCATTTATTTGGATGCTGAGTTTTTAGCCACACCATGTCAGCCTTTGTGTGTGTTACCTGACATAGTGTTGCTGTTTTATTGTTAAACAGTTGAAACTCACAGCGATTGTCCACATTGAAGATCGTCGGATGGTCAAAGCAGATGAACTCCTCGTTGTGTACTTTAAGACAACGTCGGAATTCCTCTTGGGTAGTGCTCATGAACTGGTCTCGGTGGATGTTCGCAGTTATTATGGTGGTTCTGAGGTCGAACAGACTCCATCTAGTTGAATCACCTCTTTCGTTGTAACCGGCAGCATTTGATCTTGTGGCAAATGATCCCGTATCTGGTCTAGTTGGTCTCTTAGTTGCTCGGGAGACACCAGCGTGGGGCTTATTCTCCGATGATGAATACCGATTAAGACATCAGATATGTCGGACTGCATTCGTTGGAGAGTTGTTGTGAGCAGGGTTAATTGTGCTTTTAGTCCTAAGTACGCTTGAGTCAGATGATCGCTGTGATATGATCGATCCTCTTTCTCGGTTGATAGTAGTCATTTGCTGTTCCAAAACTTTTATCCGATTATCCGTTAATACTTTGTCTTTTCTGACTACGTTTATTGTCGCGCCGACAATTAATGTTTGGTTTTGGAGCAGATGTAGTAGAAAGTCTTCATTGGTTTTCACTTTCTCAATTACTTGAGTCATCTGCTCAGCGTATTTTGAGTCGAGAACACCAAAAAGACTGCTTGCTACATTTCCTATGATATCCAGCGGCAATCTGCGTTTTCGAGAGTTTTTCATTAAATTCATTCATTCATTCATTTCATTCCTGTTTGTAGCTCGATATACACATGTTGAAAGTGTTGAACTATGGAGTTACATTTTTTAGTTCAGGGCACATGTATCGTAACTCTGACATTCCATCAGACATTAGATGCATATCCTTCCAATATGGGTCCAAGTCATAGTATACCATCATGGTCCACTCAGAAGTTGCTTTTCTTGATGTTCCAAGCTTCTCATAGAATATTCCAGGCTTGTTTGCGAATTGTGTCACATTTATTGACTGTGACAATGCTAATGGGAGCATGAGCAACAGCACTAATAATGTTGATGTTAATGTAGGTAACAATTTTTTTGTTCGCTGTGTGGGTGGCTCATCAATCTCCGTGGTGTCATTGATCACGTTGTGGGAACGTTTGATTGCCACATCTGCTGGAAATAGCGGCGCTAGACGAGTGATCGGGCGCTTGTATACGCCAGATGCTGTCTTAACGTCGACCACTCGTAAGTGGTTGTCCTGTCCAGGATATGTCTTATTGATGCGACCCATTGACCACTTCATTACTGGAAGGTTGTCTTCCTTCACCAAAACTAATAATCCTTTAGGTACGTTTGGTGAAGCGGTCTTCCATTTATGCCAAGCTTGCAATTCTTGGAGGTATTCCGTAGACCATTTTTTCCAGAATGAATGCTTTAGGCTCGATACCAATTCCCAGCACTTTACCAATGTTTTTCCTTGATGATCAGTATTGACGTCAGGTGGCGTTGTCAATGGTTCACCAATCAAGAAGTGTCCTGGGGTGAGCGCTGTTGTATCAGTGGGATCATTTGACATTGGAGTGATGGGTCGAGAATTGAGAATTGCTTCAATTTCGATTATCACTGTGTTTAGTTCTTCAAATGTCAATGAGGCTGTGTTGGTGGTTGTTATCAACAGCTTTTTTTGCTGATTTTACCGCCGCTTCCCAGAGGCCGCCAAACGATGGAGCCCTGGGAGGAATGAATTTAAAATCCACTTGTTTTTTGTTGCAATGATTTGTGATCAGAGCACTTGCCTTTGAGCTGAATATAGATTCTTCTAATTCTTTGAGCTGATTGTTTGCACCCACAAAGTTCGTTGCATTGTCGCAATGAATAGTTTGGCACTTCCCACGTCTGTGGTCAGGTCGCTTACCAGCTCCAGATGCACTGCCTTTGTGGAAAAGCAGCAGAACACGGCGATGTATGCCTTATCTGGTCTTTTGCCTCGGATCTTATGGTGGATCGAGATTGGTCTACAGTAGTCGACGCCTGCATTAAGAAATGGGCGTGCTTGTAAGACTCGTTGTGCTGGAAGATTGCCCATGATCTGGTGCATCAGCTTTGGTCTAGCCTTGGTGCATCTAACACAGCTGTGAATGATGCTCCTAGCCATTGTTTTGTCATTGATGATCCAGTACTGTTGTCTTGCAATCGCCCTTAATGCTTAGGCACCACAATGCATGTTCTCCTCATGGAGTTCACGCAAAATCATTTTGACTATTGGGTCACAGCCAGATGTTTTGCGTTGTATGGTAGTAGAGCTTCTTCAAGTCTACCACCAACTCGGATGAGCTCATCGTCTCCTAGGAAGGGAGATAACGATATGATCGAGCTCTTTCTATCCACCGACTTATAGCGGTGTAACTGTTTTACATCTGCTGTAAACTCGACTTGTTGAATGGTTCGCAGGACTATAGCGCGGGCATGATTCAGTCCTTCTCCGCAGAGCGTCGTTGTATGCGCTCTGTTGGTTTTGTAGCAGAAGTTTTGAAGCATATATGCTACAATGCGTTGCAGTTTGTGAAACGAGTTGCTATGTCTGCATGTATATAATTCGTCCCCAAGTGCTCTAGGTGCGATTGGCAAGCTTACATGCTTAGCCTTTCTCTCAAGATTGCTGGGTTCTATGGTGGGTGCTCGAAATCCGTGCAGGAATACTGGTCCATATAACCACAGATTGTGACAGGCCGATCGACAGGACATCAGCAGCGTTGTTGGCCGATGACACATGACGCCATTGTGACTGGTTTGCTAACGCCTAGATTTTGGCTATTCGATTTGACACAAAAGAATGGTATGTTGATGATGATGCGTTTATCCAGGATAGCACAACGGTGAAATCACTCCAAAAGCATCCTGAAACCATATTAATGTCCATGTGCAGATCCTGTCAGACTCGGTTTGTGAGTTCGGAACCAAGGACTGCAGTACACAGCTCTAACCGTGGTAGTGATTATTCGGCTGTCGGCGCCACACGTGATTTCCTTCTAGTACTGGCGGTGGCGATTGACCATGCCCGAACTACTGATTTGGCTGGTTCCTACATGGGTACTTTCCGGACTAACCCTATGGTAAACGAACGCCGAACCACTCAAAGAAGAGACAAAAAATGTTGCTCTGTATACTCTACAACCCACCGCGCACTAGTCACCGAACTAGTTCGGTTGGGATGCAACGTCTCACCAGTAGACGAAGAAACGAAAAGATGAGAGGAAAATGAAGAGCAGGTAGCTAAAAATGGTGCTGTCCTGCTCTTCTCCTTTCCTTTTCTGTTTTCGGTCATTGCATTGCTGGAATTTTCTTTGCGTTTGGCGTTTGTGCAAATCAGTGCGGCTGACCAAGTGATTATAATTATTAAATTTTAAACAGTAAGGCAAAGCAATTTAATTAAAAATGTATAGCAAACGGCATTTCCGTAGGCTTAATAAAGACATAAAAGACAAATATGCAGCCAAACTTAATCGTCCTAGCGGAGAAACAGTGTCGTGCATGAAATAGAAAAAGTTGAGGGCCGCGAAATAGGAGAGGAAATCGAAGAAAATGAAAAACTGAAAAGTGACATTGAAATGATAAATGTATCAAGTGAGAATAAAGTGAGCTTAAGTGAAGATTTAAAAGAGTGGTTTTTGAAGCATAGGCCAACGCGAGACTGCGCTGTAGATTTAGTTCGGGTATTAAAAAGAAATAATTTGCAAGTCGCGCCATTTTATAAGTACACTGCGCAAAAAAATCCTGACATAGTTAAAATTGACGATGGCCTTTATCTCCATATTCGCTTGTGCAGGGCAAGTCTGCGTTAAAAAATGTAACAAACTTTTATGGAGTTGGGATTGGTAGGCTTATTTGTTTTTTGGTTTTTTTGTATGCCTATTATATCTGTATTTTATATTTATAGATGCCATGACTGTAGATACGGGGACTGGATCAGCTGAAGTCCAGCTTAGGAAAGCCCTACAGCTGCAAAAAAAAAAAAATACGTTATTTCAAAAACAGTACCACCGCAAACAGCAAGCCTTAATTAGTAAATTTAAAAACTAAAATGAAATATATAATAAAATAAAAATTTAAATATGAAATGAAATGAAGATTGATAACCTACTTCATGGGTACCCATTTCACTAGCTACTAGACGAGTACCCATATCACTAGTTCGGGGGTAAACGATGTGGTGTCGCTGGTCCCCATGTCGTAGGACATTGCGGGAAAAAATGGAAATGACGAAAAGCATTGTTAAGGGTTAGTAAAGAAAGTACCCCTGGTCTGTTAGGGAGTGGTGATATCACCACCTCCGAACTAGTTCCCAGTACTGCTGGGATATGAAGATTTTTGCTTTTACTACCACCGGTGCATAGAGTCCTAGTGGGTCGAAGATTTGGGCCAGTTTCGGAACATACCACCCATTTGGTGATGCGTGTAGCCTGGCCTTTTTGTGTTCGTCCACACAATTTGTCCTTCTTCGGCATCCAGATGAGACCAAGAGTTTTCACGCTGTTGTGCTCTAGTGTCTCTCCTAGTTTGACATCGCTTACAATATCCTCTTTGGGGATTCCTTGGAAAAGTTGCTCATTGTTTGAGCACCACTTGCGTAATTTGACTCCGGAAGGTAGCATATTCTTGCCTCATGAATTGCCTCTGGAATAGTGTTTGCTCCAGTCAGACAGTCGTCTACGTAGAAATCGGTTTTTAATGTTGATGATCCTACTGGTAGTCTGTCTTTGTATTGTGTTGCCAAATGATCCAGACATTTCGTTGCTAGGAACGGAGCAGCTGTTGTCCCATATGTGACTGTTTTCAGGCGATAGTACCTGATCTCTTCGGACGGATTGTTTTTCCAGACTATCGTCTGATAAAATTGATCCTCCGGGTTCATCCACACTTGCCGGTACATCTTCTCTATGTCCGCTGTGAATACGTACCTATGCGTTTTAAATCGTAACAGAATGGACATATGTTCGCTCTGAACTGTGGGTCCAGCCTGCAGAATGTCGTTCAAAGATTTCCCGCTTGCTGACTTGCATGAGGCATCGAATACTACCCGAAGCTTTGTGGTGGTGCTCTCAGGCTTGAGTACACAGTGATGTGGAATGAAGTAGCGTTTCTTAGAACCTGTGATGCTGGCACCATCTTCATGTGTCCTAGTCCTTCATACTCTTACACGAAGTCCACATAACTCTTCCAAGTTTCTGTTGAGCTTCGACGCTCCATCGCTAGGAATCTTTTTGTTGCAGTTTCCAAACACTCCCCCAGGGCTAAAGGGTGTTCGGAAAATGGGAGCTTTACATTGAACCGGCCATCCGAAACTGTCTGAAGGTTTTCTATAAAATGAACTTCGCAATGTGCTTCTACTGGAGTGCGTAGTTTTTCTTCCGTCTCCAGATAGTCCAGAGTCCAGAATCTTTCCATGAGCTCGTTGACTCCCGTTGCACAAATGGGTGAGGAACTGTGGGCAGACTTCACTTTTCCTGCCACAATCCATCCCAGTTTTGTGTTTTGTAGCAACGGGCCTCCTATCCTTAGCTGCTGTTGATCTGGTAGCAGCAACGAATAGTAATGCTCGGCTCCGATTAGCATGTAGATTTTGCCTGGCTTATGGAAGTTTGGATCTGCCAGTGAGATCTTGCTTGGTACGTTTAAGCTCTCTGAATCGAGTGCCTGAGCTGGTTGATCAGCTATTATCTGTGGTAATACGAAAGCTTAAATTCTTTGCGTAAAACCATCGTGAAGGAATTTCATGAGCTTATTTACTCGTGCTCTGCTGGTCTTTGATTGACCTCCAATTCCTTCGGTCCGTAATATTGTGTCTTTTAGTTTGAGTGAAAATATTGATGCTATTCGTTCAGACATCAAGTTTATCTGTGATCCTGAATCTAGCAGTGCTCTGAAATTAGCAACGTGCCCGTTGTTGGCTTCTACTGCCTCCTTTGCTGTGGCCAGTAGATTGTAATTATTGTTACTTGCTGCACCAACCGTCGGTGCTCTTGATTCTGTAGCTGCGCCCGATGCTGTTTCCAAATGTAGCATCGTGTTGTGCTTCTTGTCACACTTGAAGCTGTTTCGACCTGGGCATGCGTTTGTTTTGTGATTTGTTCTAAAACAATTGACGCACATTTTTTGCTTTTGTACCCAATTTCGTCGTTCTGATGGAGATTTGGAGCGAAATTCTTCGCATCCGTAGAGCCAATGGCTTGCTTTCTTGCAGAATGTGCATAAGAGTGCTTGTGCTCTCCTGTGTTTGCTGTTGCACATGTTGTGCCTTTTGGCTCTCTCCTTGATGCTGGTGGCTTTATACTGGTTCCTAGAACTCGAATTCTTTGCTCCAAGAACTGAAGCATCGTATCCAGCGCCTGAATGTCCTTTGAGCTTCCCAATGATTGCTTATACAAGGCCTTATTTGTAACATCCAGTTTGTTTCTGATAATGGCAATCAATATCGGATCCCATGTAGATATATTGATGCCAAATCCCTTTAGTGATGCAAGGGACTCTATGGTTGTTATATACAACTCTTTTAATGACTTGGGATCGTCATTTAATTGCTTGGTGATTGAGGAAGCGGTTCAGTACCGTGTTCGAAACATCTCTGGGATTGTTGTATGCGTCAACTAGTATTTCCCAAGCGGCTTCATAATTTTCTTCCTTTAGATCGATACGTCGAATCAATCTTTCTGCCTCGCCGGTAACGGTGGTTTTAAGATACCACATCTTTTTCACCGTAAACACGTTAGTTTCATGAACCATGCATGAGAACAGATCGAAGAACTGGGTCCATTTTAATAGATCCCCATCAAACTTCGGGATGCTGATGCGTGGAAGCTGCACGTTATCCGTGTTTGGTGTGGCTGATTTTGCCAATGCTCTTTGGACCTTACTTTCCAGTGTTAAGTAGGATTCCATGTCATATCCTCCTTCCACTGGGTCCTCGAATTCCTCATGAATTGAGAAGTGGACTTCTTGTGCTTGAGTCCATAGTGATTTTATCAAATCAATTAATATGTGCGTCCACCTGCCTCTGAAAGTTGTTTCAGATTGCGTTTAACGGACTCTACTGTGGCCTTTTGTCGGCGACATAGTGAAAACAATTTGCTGTAATCCTTCGATAATAGCTGGATCAGATCGCTTTCTTTGGGACCTACTGGAGGTTTCTCATGCTTTTCCTTAGGGACGATTTGACGTTCCCAACGAACTCTAGACGTTTGCGATAGCTTGTGAATGCATTCGGTAAAAATCGTAATGTATTGCTAACATGTTGTACGTAAGTCTTCACGGAACTTTACGTATTCATCCGTTTTGTCTGTATCGCCAAGTTTGGAGTCCTTTTTGTTGAAGCAATTCCACGCATTTTTGAGTGCTGATATTTTGGCTTGAAAATACGAGGCCGTTTGCTTTCGCTCTTGGGAGTCTTTTTTAAAGTTCCGAATGCACCTCGATATTTCCTCACCAATATTCTGCTGCACATCCATTGCCATTGTAGCGGCAGCTTCTGCCTCCATTTGTGTATCTATTCTATCTGTTTGTACTTATTACTTTTTGACCCGTTGGGAGTGTTTTATTTGCTTTGCAGCTGGATACGCTCCGAATCTCAACCGTTGTCGGTCAGAAAAGTGATAGTACAGGTGATGTATTGGATGGAGGGATTTGTGCTGTTTCCAATGTATGGAACGCACGAACAACAAAAAAATTGATTGCCTTGGTGGTAATCGAATTGTATAGTTGATGTTCCAAGCTTCTCATAGAATATTCCAGGCTTGTTTGCGAATTGTGTCACATTTATTGACTGTGACAATGCTAATGGGAGCATGAGCAACAGCACTAATAATGTTGATGTTAATGTAGGTAACAATTTTTTTGTTCGCTGTGTGGGTGGCTCATCAATCTCCGTGGTGTCATTGATCACGTTGTGGGAACGTTTGATTGCCACATCTTCTGGAAATAGCGGCGCTAGACGAGTGATCGGGCGCTTGTATACGCCAGATGCTGTCTTAACGTCGACCACTCGTAAGTGGTTGTCCTGTCCAGGATATGTCTTATTGATGCGACCCATTGACCACTTCATTACTGGAAGGTTGTCTTCCTTCACCAAAACTAATAATCCTTTAGGTACGTTTGGTGAAGCGGTCTTCCATTTATGCCAAGCTTGCAATTCTTGGAGGTATTCCGTAGACCATTTTTTCCAGAATGAATGCTTTAGGCTCGATACCAATTCCCAGCACTTTACCAATGTTTTTCCTTGATGATCAGTATTGACGTCAGGTGGCGTTGTCAATGGTTCACCAATCAAGAAGTGTCCTGGGGTGAGCGCTGTTGTATCAGTGGGATCATTTGACATTGGAGTGATGGGTCGAGAATTGAGAATTGCTTCAATTTCGATTATCACTGTGTTTAGTTCTTCAAATGTCAATGAGGCTGTGTTGGTGGTTGCTATCAGCAGCTTTTTTGCTGATTTTACCGCCGCTTCCCAGAGGCCGCCAAACGATGGAGCCCTGGGAGGAATGAATTTAAAATCCACTTGTTTTTTGTTGCAATGATTTGTGATCAGAGCACTTGCCTTTGAGCTGAATATAGATTCTTCTAATTCTTTGAGCTGATTGTTTGCACCCACAAAGTTCGTTGCATTGTCGCAATGAATAGTTTGGCACTTCCCACGTCTGTGGTCAGGTCGCTTACCAGCTCCAGATGCACTGCCTTTGTGGAAAAGCAGCAGAACACGGCGATGTATGCCTTATCTGGTCTTTTGCCTCGGATCTTATGGTGGATCGAGATTGGTCTACAGTAGTCGACGCCTGCATTAAGAAATGGGCGTGCTTGTAAGACTCGTTGTGCTGGAAGATTGCCCATGATCTGGTGCATCAGCTTTGGTCTAGCCTTGGTGCATCTAACACAGCTGTGAATGATGCTCCTAGCCATTGTTTTGTCATTGATGATCCAGTACTGTTGTCTTGCAATCGCCCTTAATGCTTAGGCACCACAATGCATGTTCTCCTCATGGAGTTCACGCAAAATCATTTTGACAATTGGGTCACAGCCAGATGTTTTGCGTTGTATGGTAGTAGAGCTTCTTCAAGTCTACCACCAACTCGGATGAGCTCATCGTCTCCTAGGAAGGGAGATAACGATATGATCGAGCTCTTTCTATCCACCGACTTATAGCGGTGTAACTGTTTTACATCTGCTGTAAACTCGACTTGTTGAATGGTTCGCAGGACTATAGCGCGGGCATGATTCAGTCCTTCTCCGCAGAGCGTCGTTGTATGCGCTCTGTTGGTTTTGTAGCAGAAGTTTTGAAGCATATATGCTACAATGCGTTGCAGTTTGTGAAACGAGTTGCTATGTCTGCATGTATATAATTCGTCCCCAAGTGCTCTAGGTGCGATTGGCAAGCTTACATGCTTAGCCTTTCTCTCAAGATTGCTGGGTTCTATGGTGGGTGCTCGAAATCCGTGCAGGAATACTGGTCCATATAACCACAGATTGTGACAGGCCGATCGACAGGACATCAGCAGCGTTGTTGGCCGATGACACATGACGCCATTGTGACTGGTTTGCTAACGCCTAGATTTTGGCTATTCGATTTGACACAAAAGAATGGTATGTTGATGATGATGCGTTTATCCAGGATAGCACAACGGTGAAATCACTCCAAAAGCATCCTGAAACCATATTAATGTCCATGTGCAGATCCTGTCAGACTCGGTTTGTGAGTTCGGAACCAAGGACTGCAGTACACAGCTCTAACCGTGGTAGTGATTATTCGGCTGTCGGCGCCACACGTGATTTCCTTCTAGTACTGGCGGTGGCGATTGACCATGCCCGAACTACTGATTTGGCTGGTTCCTACATGGGTACTTTCCGGACTAACCCTATGGTAAACGAACGCCGAACCACTCAAAGAAGAGACAAAAAATGTTGCTCTGTATACTCTACAACCCACCGCGCACTAGTCACCGAACTAGTTCGGTTGGGATGCAACGTCTCACCAGTAGACGAAGAAACGAAAAAGATGAGAGGAAAATGAAGAGAGCAGGTAGCTAAAAATGGTGCTGTCCTGCTCTTCTCCTTTCCCTTTTCTGTTTTCGGTCATTGCATTGCTGGAATGTTCTTTGCGTTTGGCGTTTGTGCAAATCAGTGCGGCTGACCAAGTGATTATAATTATTAAATTTTAAACAGTAAGGCAAAGCAATTTAATTAAAATGTATAGCAAACGGCATTTCCGTAGGCTTAATAAAGACATAAAGACAAATATGCAGCCAAACTTAATCGTCCTAGCGGAGAAACAGTGTCGTGCATGAAATAGAAAAAGTTGAGGGCCGCGAAATAGGAGAGGAAATCGAAGAAAATGAAAAACTGAAAAGTGACATTGAAATGATAAATGTATCAAGTGAGAATAAAGTGAGCTTAAGTGAAGATTTAAAAGAGTGGTTTTTGAAGCATAGGCCAACGCGAGACTGCGCTGTAGATTTAGTTCGGGTATTAAAAAGAAATAATTTGCAAGTCGCGCCATTTTATAAGTACACTGCGCAAAAAAATCCTGACATATTCGCTTGTGCAGGGCAAGTCTGCGTTAAAAAATGTAACAAACTTTTATGGAGTTGGGATTGGTAGGCTTATTTGTTTTTTGGTTTTTTTGTATGCCTATTATATCTGTATTTTATATTTATAGATGCCATAACTGTAGATACGGGGACTGGATCAGCTGAAGTCCAGCTTAGGAAAGCCCTACAGCTGCAAAAAAAATACGTTATTTCAAAAACAGTACCACCGCAAACAGCAAGCCTTAATTAGTAAATTTAAAAACTAAAATGAAATATATAATAAAATAAAAATTTAAATATGAAATGAAATGAAGATTGATAACCTACTTCATGGGTACCCATTTCACTAGCTACTAGACGAGTACCCATATCACTAGTTCGGGGGTAAACGATGTGGTGTCGCTGGTCCCCATGTCGTAGGACATTGCGGGAAAAAATGGAAATGACGAAAAGCATTGTTAAGGGTTAGTAAAGAAAGTACCCCTGGTCTGTTAGGGAGTGGTGATATCACCACCTCCGAACTAGTTCCCAGTACTGCTGGGATATGAAGATTTTTGCTTTTACTACCACCGGTGCATAGAGTCCTAGTGGGTCGAAGATTTGGGCCAGTTTCGGAACATACCACCCATTTGGTGATGCGTGTAGCCTGGCCTTTTTGTGTTCGTCCACACAATTTGTCCTTCTTCGGCATCCAGATGAGACCAAGAGTTTTCACGCTGTTGTGCTCTAGTGTCTCTCCTAGTTTGACATCGCTTACAATATCCTCTTTGGGGATTCCTTGGAAAAGTTGCTCATTGTTTGAGCACCACTTGCGTAATTTGACTCCGGAAGGTAGCATATTCTTGCCTCATGAATTGCCTCTGGAATAGTGTTTGCTCCAGTCAGACAGTCGTCTACGTAGAAATCGGTTTTTAATGTTGATGATCCTACTGGTAGTCTGTCTTTGTATTGTGTTGCCAAATGATCCAGACATTTCGTTGCTAGGAACGGAGCAGCTGTTGTCCCATATGTGACTGTTTTCAGGCGATAGTACTTGATCTCTTCGGACGGATTGTTTTTCCAGACTATCGTCTGATAAAATTGATCCTCCGGGTTCATCCACACTTGCCGGTACATCTTCTCTATGTCCGCTGTGAATACGTACCTATGCGTTTTAAATCGTAACAGAATGGACATATGTTCGCTCTGAACTGTGGGTCCAGCCTGCAGAATGTCGTTCAAAGATTTCCCGCTTGCTGACTTGCATGAGGCATCGAATACTACCCGAAGCTTTGTGGTGGTGCTCTCAGGCTTGAGTACACAGTGATGTGGAATGAAGTAGCGTTTCTTAGAACCTGTGATGCTGGCACCATCTTCATGTGTCCTAGTCCTTCATACTCTTACACGAAGTCCACATAACTCTTCCAAGTTTCTGTTGAGCTTCGACGCTCCATCGCTAGGAATCTTTTTGTTGCAGTTTCCAAACACTCCCCCAGGGCTAAAGGGTGTTCGGAAAATGGGAGCTTTACATTGAACCGGCCATCCGAAACTGTCTGAAGGTTTTCTATAAAATGAACTTCGCAATGTGCTTCTACTGGAGTGCGTAGTTTTTCTTCCGTCTCCAGATAGTCCAGAGTCCAGAATCTTTCCATGAGCTCGTTGACTCCCGTTGCACAAATGGGTGAGGAACTGTGGGCAGACTTCACTTTTCCTGCCACAATCCATCCCAGTTTTGTGTTTTGTAGCAACGGGCCTCCTATCCTTAGCTGCTGTTGATCTGGTAGCAGCAACGAATAGTAATGCTCGGCTCCGATTAGCATGTAGATTTTGCCTGGCTTATGGAAGTTTGGATCTGCCAGTGAGATCTTGCTTGGTACGTTTAAGCTCTCTGAATCGAGTGCCTGAGCTGGTTGATCAGCTATTATCTGTGGTAATACGAAAGCTTAAATTCTTTGCGTAAAACCATCGTGAAGGAATTTCATGAGCTTATTTACTCGTGCTCTGCTGGTCTTTGATTGACCTCCAATTCCTTCGGTCCGTAATATTGTGTCTTTTAGTTTGAGTGAAAATATTGATGCCATTCGTTCAGACATCAAGTTTATCTGTGATCCTGAATCTAGCAGTGCTCTGAAATTAGCAACGTGCCCGTTGTTGGCTTCTACTACCTCCTTTGCTGTGGCCAGTAGATTGTAATTATTGTTACTTGCTGCACCAACCGTCGGTGCTCTTGATTCTGTAGCTGCGCCCGATGCTGTTTCCAAATGTAGCATCGTGTTGTGCTTCTTGTCACACTTGAAGCTGTTTCGACCTGGGCATGCGTTTGTTTTGTGATTTGTTCTAAAACAATTGACGCACATTTTTTGCTTTTGTACCCAATTTCGTCGTTCTGATGGAGATTTGGAGCGAAATTCTTCGCATCCGTAGAGCCAATGGCTTGCTTTCTTGCAGAATGTGCATAAGAGTGCTTGTGCTCTCCCTGTGTTTGCTGTTGCACATGTTGTGCCTTTTGGCTCTCTCCTTGATGCTGGTGGCTTTATACTGGTTCCTAGAACTCGAATTCTTTGCTCCAAGAACTGAAGCATCGTATCCAGCGCCTGAATGTCCTTTGAGCTTCCCAATGATTGCTTATACAAGGCCTTATTTGTAACATCCAGTTTGTTTCTGATAATGGCAATCAATATCGGATCCCATGTAGATATATTGATGCCAAATCCCTTTAGTGATGCAAGGGACTCTATGGTTGTTATATACAACTCTTTTAATGACTTGGGATCGTCATTAATTGCTTGGTGATTGAGGAAGCGGTTCAGTACCGTGTTCGAAACATCTCTGGGATTGTTGTATGCGTCAACTAGTATTTCCCAAGCGGCTTCATAATTTTCTTCCTTTAGATCGATACGTCGAATCAATCTTTCTGCCTCGCCGGTAACGGTGGTTTTAAGATACCACATCTTTTTCACCGTAAACACGTTAGTTTCATGAACCATGCATGAGAACAGATCGAAGAACTGGGTCCATTTTAATAGATCCCCATCAAACTTCGGGATGCTGATGCGTGGAAGCTGCACGTTATCCGTGTTTGGTGTGGCTGATTTTGCCAATGCTCTTTGGACCTTACTTTCCAGTGTTAAGTAGGATTCCATGTCATATCCTCCTTCCACTGGGTCCTCGAATTCCTCATGAATTGAGAAGTGGACTTCTTGTGCTTGAGTCCATAGTGATTTTATCAAATCAATTAATATGTGCGTCCACCTGCCTCTGAAAGTTGTTTCAGATTGCGTTTAACGGACTCTACTGTGGCCTTTTGTCGGCGACATAGTGAAAACAATTTGCTGTAATCCTTCGATAATAGCTGGATCAGATCGCTTTCTTTGGGACCTACTGGAGGTTTCTCATGCTTTTCCTTAGGGACGATTTGACGTTCCCAACGAACTCTAGACGTTTGCGATAGCTTGTGAATGCATTCGGTAAAAATCGTAATGTATTGCTAACATGTTGTACGTAAGTCTTCACGGAACTTTACGTATTCATCCGTTTTGTCTGTATCGCCAAGTTTGGAGTCCTTTTTGTTGAAGCAATTCCACGCATTTTTGAGTGCTGATATTTTGGCTTGAAAATACGAGGCCGTTTGCTTTCGCTCTTGGGAGTCTTTTTTAAAGTTCCGAATGCACCTCGATATTTCCTCACCAATATTCTGCTGCACATCCATTGCCATTGTAGCGGCAGCTTCTGCCTCCATTTGTGTATCTATTCTATCTGTTTGTACTTATTACTTTTTGACCCGTTGGGAGTGTTTTATTTGCTTTGCAGCTGGATACGCTCCGAATCTCAACCGTTGTCGGTCAGAAAAGTGATAGTACAGGTGATGTATTGGATGGAGGGATTTGTGCTGTTTCCAATGTATGGAACGCACGAACAACAAAAAAATTGATTGCCTTGGTGGTAATCGAATTGTATAGTTGTTTTTCTGTTGGCTGATAACCTGAATAAGTCAGATTTGCCAAAGTGATACCTATTGGTAGGAGATGCTACCATAAGTATATGGCCTGATGCCAAATTTTATTGAAGATGTCCTGTTGACTACTTCAATCTGATGTCCAGATCGAATCCTTTCACTGTAGTTTGTCTGACAGTTTGAAAGGATGACCAAGGTCGGGGTCACCAAATGTTAATGTGTGTGAGTGTGTAGGAAGCTGGGTTGCATACGGTACATAAACCGTCTACAGTTTGGTCGTCGCAACTAGAACTTGAACCAGTTGGACTGCGGAGTGGGTATCCTACGGTGCGCAAGGGAGGGTCTGAAGACACGGCGACAGCCTCTGATGATTGCGATGTAAGATGAGTGACAGGCAGTTATGGTACTGTTTCTGATACTGACTTTATTGATAAAATTGATGAAATTATGTATAGGTAACAAAAGGTACAAAAGTGCTGAGTCTGTAAAAATATATGTTTGTGTATTATGGATAATTTTAGTGTGTTGTCTGGTGGGCAATTGCGACATTTTGATGGCCAGCAATTGCACCGCTGTCTTCGCCCTCTGCGGAGAGAGTGCATTGTCAGCAGAACTCACTGCAGTGGCTGTCGTGAGGTATTATATTACATCTAAAGCGGTCACGGCTATTGCGAAATATTACTTATGCATATTTTTGCAACTGAACAATGCTTAACAGCAGATAAACAGAATACTCCCCTGCTAACCAAATTCCTCGTTGGTATTCAACACAACGTTGCATTCATTCCAGCTTCCGAATCTGGAAGCTTGATACCTTCTGTCCACCGCCAGATACAATCCACCCAAGCCGGGTCTTCTGCAGAAGAGGCAGGTTATCGGTGAGTTTGATTTGCCCTACGCAGAGGAGATCATAGAAAACGCTCGCACCAATGAGGAGATCAACCCGCTGAGGATTGAAAAATGCAGGATCGGCAAGCTGAATATTAGATGGAATACTCCAATGGGATGCATTTACTACCATACTTGGTTGACAATCGGTAATCGTGGCGGCGATGAGAGCAGTAAGCGTAGTTGTGTAAACAGAGGTGCGAAAATGCATACAAATGCTTATGGTGGATCCCTCAGTGGAAACGCTCGTATTACCCAGCCCAGACACAAGTGCAGACGATTGAGTTTTCCTAAGCTGAAGCTGCTGGGCGAACCTGGATGTGACGAGATGCATGTGAATCTAGGATGACACGGTACAGAACTAAGGCGCCAGACCGATTCTTAACGAGAACCATGGCTGTAGCCAGAATCACATAAGAGTGAAGACCTTGGGCAGCAAGAGATGTAGACGAATGAAAAGGCGAGCTGCTAACAGAATTTTGAGCAACGGAAATAGCTTCTGGTTGAAGGGCTAGATTGGGTTGAAGGGCTATCGAAGTGCAGCAAACTATGATGCCTACCGCCGCATACTCGACATTTTCCACTATTGCATGCACGATTCCGGTGCCCCGATTGTGGGCAATTGAAACATAGGGAAAGCTTCTTTACTCCTTTGTGGCGCAGCAACGGTGAAAGATTTCCAAATATATTCCATGGCCCGCTGAATGGCAAAAGGGGCAAAAGGTCGGCGGAATTGTTGAAAGCTACAAACATTTTCTTTAAATGCGTAGAAGAATGGTTTTGTCTCCATCTTCTGACAGCGTTTCTCCAAGAAGTCGTAAAGCCCCTCAGCTGTAGGTATCGCATTCGGCGACGTGTGCTAGTTTTTTTTTTTTTTGGATCTTAGTACCCAACTTCTGCAGCAGCAGAAGCCTGAGATGTCGTCAGCAGTTCCCACTGACTGCATCCGAAACCTCCCGAAGCTTTTTAGCAGATGGCGAATCTACCCTCTTGAGCCAAAGAATCTTCTTTATGTGCGCCTGCAAAACAGTTCCTTTGTTATCAAAACGTTTATTGAGTATATGCAGAGCTACACGATAATTGGCACTGGAGAGCTGCAACGATCGAACCGAATCCAAAGCCGCAACAGCGAGACAATATCGAAGATGTGGGAACTTCTCGATGTCGCTTATATCCGCATCCGACCTTTAGCTCAGGAAGTCGCTGTTTGTGACCCAAGATGATGTTACTATGTCCAGAATGGTTTGGTGGAGTTGTAGTGGCGAGTGACTTAATTCGAGAGTAGCCAGCTACTCAGCTTTCAATGATATGAATAACGTATCAATAACGCCTGGATTGAGCGCTTCCAGCTACAGCTTCTCAGTCTGTCCAGGGCCCGGTCCTTCCCCACAGCAAAATTTGTTGTGTGAGAACCTAAGGGGAGAGCCGTTCGTGGCGAAAGCGCGCCCGTGGGGTGGATCGTGGGACGGTCGGGCCTGGCCCGGCCACGAGGCGTGGGTGAACCCATGCTTGGGAGCTGCAGAGACGTGCGTTGGGGGTCATGCGTGGCGGGAGAAGGGGTTCGGGTCAGGTATCGGAAGGGTATGGGAGAGGGGAGCCCAGGTTAGCAGATGCCGCATGATCCACGACTCACATCCGCGTCGCCGGGTCCCCAGGGCGAGGGTGTAGGAGAGGGAACCCAGCTTTGCGGATGCCGCGTGAATCCACGACTCACATCCAGCATCGCCGGGTCCCCAGGGGAGAAAGGTATAGGAGAGGGAAACCCAGCTTGGTGAATGCCGCATGATCCACGACTCACATCCACTTCGCCGGGCCCCCAGGGAAAAGGGAAGAGAGGGGGAGGGGGTGAGTGACTCCTACGGGAGAAAGTTCTGAAACAGGTGGGTTGAGGTTGGTGTCTTTATTGCTTTCGGATCGTCATATCCCTACTTAAAACCCCGCGCCTGCAGCGGGGAATAAACGACAAAAATAATAGACAATATGCGGATATATATATGCATGTAACAACTGTGGGAAAATTCTGCTCCTGAGCTTATACCCTGCCTACTGCACCGATCTATCCCCCCCAGAGCTCACATACGTGAGGTGGCTCACCCTTGTTTCCCTTCGTTGGGTCCAGGTATCCTGCGGCGGGTCCTCGTCACTTCGGTCACTTATTTTTTACACCGCTTGGGTGCGGACACGGCTTATTTTGTACACCGCGTGGGCGCGGTCACGGCTTATTTTGTACACCGCGTTGGGTCCGGACACGGCTTATTTTGTACACTTATTTCGGCTCACTCCTGAGCATGGCCCGCGCTGGACCGTGCCAGGCCTCGGCTTTTCTTTTTGGCAGCTTCTCTGCCACTTCGCTGCTGCGCAGCTTTCGGCTGCCGGCCTCGGCTCGGGGGTGTATGGATGCATCGCCGTCGGCTCTCTTCCTCGGCTACGTGGGCGTAAGACCGATCGGCGGCTCTCTCCGTTTCCCTCTCTTTCATGCTGGTTCTCTTTGCTTTGTATGGTCGTAGTGTGCGTCGTTTCCCCTCGCTTTCGTGCTGTTTCTTTTCGTTTGCGTATGGCCGTTCTCTCTCTTGCTTTGGCTGCGTGGGCGTAAGAGCGATCGGCGGCTCTCTCCGTTTCCCTCTATTTCATGTTGGTTCTCTTTGCTGCGTGGCCGTAGTATGCGTTGTTTTCCCACTCTTTCGTGTTGGTTCTCTTACTTTGGCTGAGTACTTTTCCCTCTCTTTCGTGCTGGTTCTCTTAGTTCTACTAATGAATAAAAGGCCTCACTGTTTTGGGGTTTTCTTTGCCTATTTCTTATTTTAATTGGGGAAATAAGGATTCATTGTTGTGTCTTGGTAATAATAATGATAATGAGATAATAATGATAATGAAATGAGATAATAGGCCCTCGGGGGCCAGTTTTTGTGGAGGCTTATGCCGTCACAGGCCTTATTGAATTCCTCTCGATTTTCAGCCAACATGTCGACCAATTTGTCGATTTGATTGCCCGCAAAGGATTCGCCAAGCCTGTGCAAGCGATCATATAAAGACTGAACTTTACGCTTATAAAGACTCAGCCTGTTATCAGCCATCAAAATATTTCTGCCCGCGCCTGTATTTGGATCAACGTCCATGCTAAACGGTGTGCAATGCGACGAAACAACAGCAAATGGAATACCGCTTAGCGGACAATGTATAGAATCGAGAGCGAGAATAAAAGACACATACAAATAAGAACCGCAGCTGCAGCTGCGCAGAGAACGAGAGGCTGCACTCTCACTGAACTTTTTCTGTAAACTGTTATTTATTGTGCACCATATGTATTTGTTGGTAGTTAAGCTACACAGCAACGAATGTATTCTTCAATTTATACGTTTTTAAACAAAACGCGATTAACCAATGTATTTATATCACGTCTGGGGTTCACCAATGATTGAGATGCCAAGCTTTTTTGGCAACTATTCTTGTCCAAAATGCAAAAAACGAGGGAGAACGTTGTGAGTTGCTGCGACCGCAACTCTACATTTATACCCGATACATAATCAGTATGACTCTCCTCCGGCAGACGGCGCTGAGCGACAAAGAGGGCGAGCGAGAGAGACAGAAAATCAGTCTGTACGTGCCGTCGGGCGATGCGTAGCGACCGAAAATTGATTTGTTACTTTTTGGCTATAATAATAATTAAATTTGATCAAGATTCGGCAATCAGGTAAATATGGTCATTTTCTATGATTGTGCGTTTTTAATTTTTCTGTATCTTTTAAATTGTGGATGCCACAGATTTTCGTTTTTTCCGTGGGCGGAAGGGGGCGGTGCGAAGTTTTGTACGAAGTAGTTTACGCTTGTAACAGTGACATATCACAGAAGTCTTGATACAAAATTTCGTTGCTCTAGCTCTTATAGTCTCTGAGCTCTAGGCGCTCATAAAGGTGGACAGACGGACGGACAGACGGTCAGACAGACATGGCTCAATTGGCTCGGCTATGTATGCTGATCAGGAATATATATATTTTATGGGGTCTGAAACGCTTCCTTCTGGACGATACACACATCCATTTTCACCACAAATCTAATATACCCCTATACTTATTTTGAGTATCGAGTATAAAAACAATTAGGTTTAACGTTATAATATTTATTTATACCGGCAGCATAGCTGGTTGCTAATTAGTCTTCTACAAATGTTCTCTTATAAGTATATTAGGATAATTTAATAACTTCTGGTCCGAAGAGATGGCCTTATGGAGAAAGCACGCAGTGATAGCGAAAGATATATATGCGTCAGCTTGGCTTTCCTGTTGAGCTAGGAGCAGCGCAGCAGCAGAAATGATCGTCTGTTATACTTTTAAGATCCAATTTTGCTGGGTGGCTGGGTGTGCGTGTTGGAAAACATAATTTTCTCACAAATAGTGCGTTATAGGCTCTGCACACTGAGTAAATCCCGGTTGAACGGTGGCATTTTTTGACAGATGTGAAACTCCGGAAACACTTGCACCATCCACCATCCGTCAAAAACAGCTGATGCACAATAACAAGTTCATAGTATTTGCGCGGAAAATTTTGTATTATCTATCAAGAAAAAGTCGATTTGGCTCACAGCGGAAAAATGCTAAATTGAGTTTTGCAATCAATATTTTGTATTTTTATTTTTTTTTTTATCAAATATAATGATTAAGTCTTAGTTTTATAAAGGTAAAGTTAGGTTAGGCCTATGTGGCCCTTAGTTATCCGGATAGGGGTATGAACCGTCGCGGGAGTTCTTATGGGATTTTAAAATCTTCGAGGTGTTTTTTGCATAGGCCAGTAGGTCCTGTGGCGTCCTCTTGGAACCATCTTCCAGTGATGCCAGCACCGGGGCGCGCAGGTATTTTCTCCTTGCCCGTAAGACGGCCGGGCTGTTGCAGATGAGATGTTCCATTATGTTGATGTTCGATTACCACAGGTTCACCACATTTCCAACAGCTGTCTCGGTTGGTGATGCCTAACTTTGCAGCGTGCGCCGCAATTAAACAGTGACCTGTGAGTATTTCCACTAACAGTCTGCAGTCCTTCCGTGGTAGGTGCAGTACGTAGTGACTGAGTTTTCCAGTGCGTTCTTGCACATGGCTTTCGCCGCCTCATTTCCTTCGATGCCTTGGTGGGTGGGAACCCAATAGATCCGCACTGACTTTGTCGGGTGACTAAGGGTGTCTAGTGACCGAAGACGACTGCATGGATCTTATCGCTGCTTGGCTTCCTGATGACAAAAACTTCCGCCTGGAATATGCTGCATTGGTCTGGTAGATTATCTCAGGGTCTGTACAGTATAGGCCCGCTCCTACTCTTCCGTCCATCTTGGAGCCGTCTGTATATATGTTGAGGTGCTCAGTTTGATCCCATCCAGTCTTCGGGTCCCAAAGATGAGGTTGTTTTGACGTCGAGGCAAGTTTGGGGGGTCATGTAATCAGTGGATATGGTCATGTCCCTGCCAGTTGAACTATGCCCGTATCCTTGTGGCAACATGTTTCCTGATGCGATGAGGCGCTGTGCTGACTTTCCTGCAGTCAGACGAGCGTTGATGTCTAGGGGGTCGATTCCAAGTAAGGATTCGAGTGCTTTTGTTGGGGTTGACCTCAGAGCCCCTGTAATTCAGAGCATAGCCTGTCGTTGAGTCTTTTCCATAAGCTTATGGTACGTCTACTTTTTGGTAGCTTGCCAACACACTAAAACTCCATACAGCAGAGTTGGGCGCACCACCGAGATGTAAATACAGTGCTTAGAGCAGGTGACAGTCCCCATGTACTGCTGAGCATCTTCTTGGATGCGTAAAGCGCAATAGTGGCCTTCTTCACCCTTTCCACTACATTGGGTCTCCATGCCAGTTTCCTGGCCAGTACTGTGCCCAGGTATTTGACTGGCGCCCCACTCCGATTGCACCCGTCTCCAACTTAGGAGGTTCTTTATCCACCTCTTTATTACCTCATTCCTGATGTGTAAATCCTACAGCTTTTCCAGTGCTTTTAATAGAAAAGAGGTAGGGCTTATCACACTGTCATCCTTGGGACTCACATGGCTGCACTTTCCTGCCTTTGGGAAGAAGACAACCCTCGAGGTTCTCCATTGGATAGGGATATAGCCCGTACTTAGACATGCTGAGTATATTGCGGAAAACCATGGGGTAATAACCTCTTTGGTCACCTGCATCATAGCTGGGAATATCCCGTCCAGTCCTGGTGCTTTTATGCCAGCAAAGGACACTATAGCCCAGTAGATTCTCTTAATGGTTAACAGATCTGTTGCGGGGTGTTGTTTCTCGGTTGCTAGGTCCTGATGCTCTTTGGCATCAGTGACTTCGGAGCATCCTGGGAATTGCGCCTCTATTAGTGCTTCGTTAGAGCTTCTTTACTGCCGCTCCACTTCCACTGTCCTTCATCTAGCTTTAATTGACTCTATATGGTGGGCTGCTTTGAAAGCAGCTTCCGGAGCCTTGCGGTTTCAGATACTTTCTCGGTGTTGGAGCAGAAGGTCCTCCACGATTTTTGTTGTGCCTTACGTATTTCTTCTTGTAGCTCATAAGTAGGAGTTTGTATTCCTCATTAACGATCTCTTCGTTCGCTTGTTTGTCTTAAACAATTTCTTGAGGTTGTTCCTTTGGAGAGAAAGATCCCGGTTCCAACAGAGTGGCTTGGATCGATAGTATAAAGTCTAAGAGTGAATCACCTCTGTCGTTGATGTTAGGGCTTCCCCACAACTTTTGGTGGGCATTGGCGATCCGTTCTTCTTCAGGTGCTGTAATGAGACATAAGGTAAGCATAGATTCCCTTTCGAACGAGTACGATGGTTCTGTTCCTGCTTACCGATGTTGAGTAGAACAAGTTATGACTTGAGGGCTTTAGTCTGGCCACTGAGTTGCCTGACCAAATCTAGGGCTCCTAGACTAGAGCTATGTCAGCGGGCCCTTGCTCCATGGCAATGAGGAGCTCCGCCGACGCTACCTTGCTTTTAGCTCAGTTGCACCTGACAGGTTGACTACCAGCGTCAGGTCACCGTCCTCATACTCTTCCTCAGAGTCTTCGAGCGCAAGACCCTGTGCGGCCTCCACGATGTACTCGAGACCTAGGACCTTCTCCACCTCGCCTGCCTGTAGGGTGTGCGCGTACTTATCTTCGGGGTGGCGTTTTTTAAGGCGCAGGTAAATGCTGGCCATGCCCCACGCCATGTTCTCCAATCTGGGGTACAGGAGATCCTCAGCCTCCTTGTTGATTTGAAAGATCACGCATTGGCCCCCCTCGTTGGGTAGTGGGCTACCAATGTGGAGGATTCTCCAATCCGCCGTTGGCACATACGCATTTTGCCGCTGAAGGAGCTTCAGCGCATGATCCCCTTCGGATTGTGATGGGGTAGAGTACCTCTGCCTTAGGTTTGGACGGGCTCCCTGTCCACGACCTCCAGCTTAGCCCCCTCCCACATCGCTTTCAGTTAGCAGACCGTGCGCGTCAGCCAACTTAGGGACAACCCTAACTTAGACAACCCTATTGAGCCACCCAGCATCTTCTAGTCGCGGCTTGGCCAGGCTAGCTTGACTTTCTCCTGGGAGATGTTTGCATTGCCTTTGAGCCTGTTCTTTATTTTGAGGGCCGCTTTGTATTGAGCTTCAACCTTCACCTCTTCCCTGGAACGCTTTGGCGTCTGCCGGTGGTAGCAAATCACGCTTTCCACCAACGTTTTGGTTGACATCCCAACGCGGGTTTGTTCGTCCGTCCTCTTCTTTATTGGCCCGAAGGTCCATACAGGTTGACATTTTCGGGGGAACCACCCCCTAGCGTTTTATGCCTGCCCACCAGGCACCTCTAGCCATGGCTCTGGTTCAGTTCCCCCAACTTTTGATCGGGAAGACACTGGACCGTTGCCTTAGCTAGACACTGCATTTCCTTGGACAGAGCAAGCGACAGTGCATTACCCTTGTCCGGGATAATGGAGTGTCCATTGCCCAGCCGGCACACTTGTGCAGGGTTCAACTAGAGGATTTTCGTCGGTTTTATAAAATTATTTAAAACTAATAAATATCATTGAAGAAAAGAGTAAAAATTTAAATATAATCATCACCATGTAATTTTTATAACATAACTTATAATGGTTACGGGCGCTGATTTTTACAATATATTTTTATGTCGTTTGGTATCGCTGTTCGCAAAAGGGAAGAATTGATTCTTTGCCAAAAGAGATGGGGTTCATCGAGTTTAAGTTTTAATAATGTTAGCAATAAACATGTGGTCGCAAACGTACGCGAAATAAAAGTCGACTTTGGCTAAACCTAGTAAAATTTAAAAATCTGCGAAACAGAACAGTGTAACAGTGTGATATAGTAGTATGGATACAAAATTTGGATGCTCTAGTTCTTGTAGTCGCTGAGATCTAGGCGCTCATCGTGACAGACGGAGGGACAGAGAGACAGACGGACAGACAGACATATGTAGCTATATCGACTCGGTTATTGATGCTCGTCAAGAATATTTATACTTTATGGGATCGGAAACGCTACCTACCTTCCGATTGTTACACACATCCACTTTCACCACAAATCTAATATACCCCTTTACTCTTCTAGTAGTATAAAAAGAAAGCCAAAGAAATACTTTTTTTTCGATTATGCATGAGTTTTTAGAGTGAACATTTAAAAAAAAATGTCGCATTTATGATCAATTTTCGTTCGAAAGCTTAAATATTGTAAGCTGAAGCTACAAAGTGTTTGAATCCGATTTATAGAAGCATTTATCAGATTTTCAGAATTGCAAAGCTTACAACCAGATGTTAGATACTTAAGTTACGTGAAAAAACAAAAACTCTGAACAAAATATTAAAAAATACTACTTTTTTTCAAATTATAGAAAAACGCACACCATAGAAAAGATTCTTCGGTTTGGTTCAAGTCTTAAACAAAAAGTTCATTTTTGTTTGCCTAGTAAAATTAATAACTTCAAACGAAACAACGCCAAAAGATTTGTTGCTTCTGGAGAAATCTACTGCCAACGACTTAGACGGTTAGCGTTGAGATGTGTGATGTCTGGCTCTGAAAACATCGTGAAGCTCGAGCCCTTAAAAAGTGAGCTGGCGTAAGCACTCCTAGACTGTCTGTCTGTCGAGAGTTAAGAATTGCCGAAATCTTAAATACAAAAGTGTGAAGCTCTTCAAGACTTAGCACTGTTGTTCCGGCGACTCGATAAAAGTGGTATTTTCCGTCTTGACAACCGCCTCTTATAACATGCAAAAATGAGGAAAACGAGGAAGGATAAATTTCCAGTCAAATGATAGAGAAGGTTTGCTCTCTGTTGAACAGCTCCTTGAGCTCCAGAAGCTCAAGGAAGCGTCTCCTTGATGCAATGAATGAGGCTGTGGTTAGATGCTTGACGACTTCAAAATGCAAGACCTTTGTTGAAAAATAAACAAGTATTGTAATGTAGCATGATGGCCTATTTCGAACATCAGCCTTATGGTAGAATGGCCCATAAAACTCAATTCCAATTGTGTGGAATACGGGGTTCGGTTGGACGCAGGAGACAATGGCTCTTAAGATATTTAAATAATTTCTTCTTATATCTTGTATCGGAATTCTCTTAAATTGTTTATTATCGCTATCATCCTAATTACGCTCTCAGTGCAAACACGCACACGCATATGTAACTTTCTTTCTGCATATATTCCATTGCTTCGACGTTTTCTTTTCTCAGTCCACATCGTAGTCGAACGCGCAGCATCGTCAGTTAGAATTTTGGTCGAACGCATCATCGGTTAGCATGGCATTATGTACAGTTTTGACTCTTGCGCTTTGTGCATAAAAAACATCGAACAATAAAACACTAAATTAAAGCCTAGCCACGGAGAAATCTTATAAGTTATGTAGAGTCAGAGTTGCTGAAAAAGCTCGGCAGCCTCCAACATTTTGGTGACTCCGACAATTTCGCCGTAAACTTATAGTGTGTTAATAGTGTTTTAAGCACTCAGTTAAATCAAATTAAAAGGTTTAACGTAACAATTGGCCAACAAATTAGCGGACCGAAAATCTTTGTGGCCGACCGTGGCAGTTCTAACGCACTGTCGAGACCGGCTGCATAAAGTTCTCTCTGGAATTCGAACTCGAATCAGAGCAAAATTTCGATCGTTCGCTTGTGCATAACTGTTGGGTTTTTCGGTGGTCGCATCGTTGCTTTGCCGGCGCATACATTTCTCATATAAAAAACTCGTCTGAACTCGCGCGTTGCATAATTTTATTAAACTGTGATCGACTACTACACTCCGCGTCAACAGTCTATACCCGGTAACATGGGAAACAGGAAAAATAGTAGAAGTAGTGGATCGTTAGCCATGGGCAATGATCGTGACATATAGATAGATAGATAGTTACATTTGGTGATGCTCCATCTGGTGAAAGTATTAGTGTGAAAGCAGCCAGCATCCAATTCCCTGCGTCCCGGATTTCCTTCATGAGGCTGAAGGCTAGAACCATTTTCGATAGGCTAGCGTCCATACGCACAGAGATGGATAATGAAAAGCTGTGCTAAATGGATAAAGTGAAATACCTGGAAAATTCGACTCGTCCGTTTTATCATTGAGGATAATCCAATCCATTATGTACATGGCCAATCGATCACGAATGCCCCAGCTGCAGCTTCCCAAGTTCAGCGGATCCTATACAGAGTGGACAAGCTTCTATTCTATGTTCACAGCTGAAATCGATAGTGAAGCTGAGATGACTTCTATTGAGAAGTTACAGCATTTGCTATCATGTTTGAGCCGAACGGCGTTGGACACCATCAGTTTGTTGGAGATGAGCGAGGAGAACTACAATACATCATTAGATATTCTCAAAAAACGATTTGCTAATCAACGTCTACATTGGAGAGATATTTGGGCTGGCGAGTGGGGATTCAGCGCTTGGTAAACTGCGGGCGTTTACGGACGCCGCCACCTCACACCTTCGCGCGTTGGAAACGCTAGCAGCCAAAGAGGAAATTGCAGCTTGCAACATCGTCCACGCAATCTAGCAGAACTTGGACAGAGCGACTCAATATAAATGGGAAGCAGCTTCGTCGAATCACGATCTTCCATCCTGGGAGAAACTGTCTGCCTTTCTGGAACAAAGATGGTCAGGTTGGCAAGGCAGGAAAACACGTGAGTACGCATCATAGAAAATCGTTCGTAGCGGCGTGCTTCCTGTCTGTTGTACAAGGGCACGAATCATATGATTGCCAATTGTCAACGGTTCAAAAGTTTATCGCCAAATGATCGTCGCAAGGAAGCAAAGAGGCTCTTGTTATGTGTTAATTGCCTACGAAACGGCCATTCTAATCTGCTTCTCCAAATGAAGCCTCACAAGCGAAACCGGGTCATACCGCCATGGTTTCATTGTCGTCCTCCTTGCCATCCTTCGGATGACACCAATCACAGCACTCGGCTCGATGACTTGGTTCGTCAATTTTAGGAAGTGGAGCATATCTTTGAGCCAATCGCTAGGGCAACCAAGGAGGAACTTCACTGCGAGGAACCCTTCGTCAACCATCACACTCGCTTACCCTCAGGGGAATACTCTGTTCGCTTGCCTATGAAGCGAAGTTTAGAGTCCTTAGGAGATTCTTATTTGCAAGCAAAGCGGCGCTTGGAAAATTTGGAGCGCAAGTTCGTGCGTAATCCAGCTCTTTATGAAAAATATTCGGCATTTATGAAGGAGTACCTGTCCCTCGATCATCTGTCTCTGGTGCCCAAGGAAGATAGGCACAAGTGCAAATATTTCTTGCCACATCATTGCGTCATCAAAGAGGACAGCTCCACAACAAAGTTGAGGGTCGTATACGACGGCTCTGCAGCTACCACATCTGGTCTTTCGTTAAATGATCTGTTTATGTTTGGTACCACCATTCAAGCCAAGCTATTTCACACACTCATCCGTTTTCGTACATTTTCGTTTAAGCCCATCAACTCATTTGGAGTCATGATGCGCATTTTTGGCTACGTTCAGAAGTTCATCAGTAGGACGAAGTCACCGGATCTCTCATCTGAGGACCTTCGCAAAGGATCGCACTTATTATGTCGCATCGTTCAAAGGGCCCACCTGTATCCTGAGTACCTTGCTCTGCGGAAAGGGAACTGCGTAGAGGCTTCCAGTAGAATCATCTCGCTCTCGCCGTTCATAGATGACTTTGGTCTTATTCGTGTTGGTGGCCGCCTGCGGCACTCAACTCTCGGCTTCGATGCACGCCACCCAATCATTTTGCCCAAGGATCATCCATTGACGTTCGCCATCAATACGCACTTTCATCGGAATCATCACCATGCTGGTCCGCAGTCGCTACTTGGAGCGATTCGCTTACAGTTTTGGCCCATCGGCGGCATGAAAACTGTGGCTCTCGCCTTGCGAAAATGCGTCATCTGCTGCCGGTCCAGACCTGTCTTATGGAACACATCATGGCTGACCTACCGAAGGATCGAGTACAGGATTCGCCTGCATTCAGCGTCACTGGAATTGATTACTGCGGTCCCTTCTACTATAAGCCAGATGGGCTTAGTCGAACGCGTATGAAATGTTGCATCAGCGCCATCATCTGTTTTGCAACAAAAGCCGTCTGTTTGGAATTGGTGCATTCTCCGAATCATTTGGTCGTATAATGCCACCAATTTTGTGGGCCCCGCCTCGCTCGCCGCATTTCGGGGGCTTATGGGAGGTAGAATTTCTATCGCTCCGTGGGATCATCACTTTTTGGCGAGCTGCGGACATTGATCTGCCAAACTCAGGGTGTAATCAATTTTCGTCCTTTAATCTTAATTTCAGAAAACCCTTAAGATCTTCGCGTCCTTACACCAGGACGTATTTTAATTGGTCGTCCGCTGGTGACTCACCTGTGCTCAAATCTTTTGGAAGCGTTGAAGTGAGGAGTACTTGACTCTCCTCCAACAACGTGCCAAATGGCGCACACCACAACCGTCGGGTTCGGTCAACGGCGTCGTCTGTATCAAGAACGAAATGTGGCTGTGCGAGTTGCCATTATGCGGAACCCATCTGGAACCGCTCGTCGAGCTGTCAACAAGCTGTGCATCCTTCCCGTTTAGGGGAATTTCAACGGGGGGGAGTATGTTCGAAGCAGCAGGCGTCAATAGCTGTTAAGATATTTAAATAATCTCTTCTTGTATCTTGTATCCAAATTCTCTTAAATGTCTATTATCGCGCTCATCCTAATTAAGCTCTCAGTGCAAACACGCACACGCATATGTAACTTGCTTACTGCTTATATTCTATTGCTTCGACCTTTTCTCTTCTCCGTGCACTTCGTCGTCGAACGCGCAGCATCGCATGCCAGTCAGAATTACCGTGGAGCGCAGAATCGTTTCGCAAGGCTTTATGTTCAGCTTAAACACACTACTCGGTGTTCAAGTCCACGCCCCCTAGCTTTGTGCATAAAAAGCATCGAACAATAAAACACTTAATTAAAAGCTAACAACGGAGAAATTGTAGTCGTAAATGTGGATTCAGAGTTGCCGAAAAGCTTGGCAGCTTCCAACAGCGATGCTTTGTCCGAAAGCAACAAACTGATTGGCTATGACAATTTCCATCAATTTTCGCCCTCCAACAGGTCAATATTTTTGACGAAGCGATGCAAGTAAAGCCTGTGGCCCAGAATGCAAGAAGTTTTATGATAGAAAGTTATAATCACATTCGTGATCAGATAACACTTCGGTATTAATATTTTTGAGTTCCTTGAGTTCCTCAGCAAAATTAATTTGCTGGATACTTTTTATTAGAAGAAGTCTCCATCCGGCTAGCTCCTGTCCGGTGAGCGTGGCACTTGATCGAACGGATTCCTTACTTCGAAGGAGATAAAGCGATATATTTATCCAAAAAAACGTTACAGGTACAGGAGTACAAACAAGTTCGTGTACGTGCTGTTACATGAGAGGTCCTTTACAAATGACCCACTCTGGTAGTCGCTCCGCCCAGTGGCCAATTTGGTAACATTTGTGAGCTACTCCCTACTTCAAGACTTGGCCGTCCATGTCCTTCAACACCTGCCAAACATCATTGTCTGCTCCCTTCCGCCGCTTACGCCGCAGACACCAGTGGATTACCGCTAGCATGGCGCATCCAGCAATACCTGCGGTTGTGGATATCACCGGCCCAATAATAAGGCCGGTCTGCACTTCCGCGATGCGCTGCGGATTCTCTTCGTTGAGTTTGTGTAGGTACGGCAAGCTTAGTAGGGTATAATGCCGCGTGAAGTTGATTCTGGTGGCCACTGCCACACCTTTTTGGTGCACTGTTGAAGTTGGTGTGTGTTGAACCGTTGATGGAGGCCTCCCGGTCAAAGGTCACTAGGTACGTCCCTGAAATCCGATACTCCGGACCATTGTCCACAGTCACGATGGTGGCGGCGTCGTTGATTACTATGTCGCCCTCATCTACTTCCACCAACGGAGGCAGATCGTTGGGCTGTGTACCGCAATGGGCTACCGCTCCGGAGTGTAACTCCTAGGCACAGTTGTTGGGGGCCTTGTCGCAATCAGCTACGTTACTCTCGGGCAGTCGGACTACTACTCCGCTGTGGTCGACAGGTAAAATAGTTATTTTCTTACAGATAAATTTAGGTCTAGGTATCTCAATTACAAATACCTTCACATTGGCAGCTCCCAATAATTGGGCTACGCTGATACCGGTGGAACTTTCATTCCAGATCCAAATCCTTACTATCGATTATGGCTGGATTTATGACATTTGCTTTTGCCAAAGTGGTGGCGATCATTATGTTCTATAGTTCGAGCATCAAAATTCTCTTGGTCAGGAGGGTCTATTTTGTTCACCTTCAGTAGTTGATTTACGTGAGGGCATTAATTTGTGCTTGAGTCTTTGAATTGATAGTTATCTGTCTTTTGCTAGCGCTCGTATCCGCATCCAGTATTTTCCTCATGTGCGTCATCTCTGTCGTCTCTTGGATGTTTTGTTCGTATTCCGTCAGGTTTGTCGAGTGGAGTACGTGAAAAGTCTCGTTCCATATTACCGTCCGTCCGTCGACTATGGAGATGTAATCCGCGTGCGAGTAGTCAGTCAGCTTCGAGTCAGTCACGGTTGTCCATGGTAGGGTTATAAGGATGCAGAAATACTTGTTGACGGTCCTAGTGGAGTTGAAGAAAAATATAAAAACCTATTAGCTATTTTTAATTCCCAATAAAATTTGCCCCTATGGACCTTAGCGCTGTGCTACAAAATTGTGTTTCTTAAGTTTACCTCAAATTATCTTTGTGGACCACCCTCCATTTTATAAGAACAGTGGTCCCCAAATCTGCTTCAACCTTCTGTTTCACACTCATGGAAGTTAGCTTGTCTCCTATTCGTTTTTACTAGGACCTTTTCTCCTACGTCAAAAATCATCTTTTGTTTTGCCGTGTTGTTCCTCTCAAGTTGTTTCCATTGAGCCCTCATTACCCTTAACATTGTTTCTTCCCCAATGTCAATGCTTGAATGGACTACATCAGTGGGTGTCCTATTTGTAACCGAGTGGATCTTTCAGTTGTAGAATGACTATTTCAACCGTATCATTTATCCGGCGTTGATGCTTTAGGCACCTGGCAATTTCTAGAAGAGTGCTGTGGAATCGCTCCACCTGTCCGTTTGATATGCTGTGCTATCGTGGGGAGTTTGCTAAATCACTGTCGAACTGGTTCTTTACCAAAGACCGAATGGTCTCTGAATTAAAGGCTGCCTCACTGCCACAGTATATGGTTATAAACTTGGGAAAATGTTTACCAATTGTAGATTGTGCGTGATACGACTTGCTGCGTAATCACAAACTTGGAAAATTTGTCAACTGCTGTAAGGAAATATTTCCCAGCTGTGGAGAATATGTCAATGTTGATTAATTCGCCTACTCTTGCTGGTATTGGTGTTACGCCGAATTCCTGCTTTTTGGGATGTCTATCATATTTGGCTTTTTGGCATATCCTGCAGCTTATCACTACCTCTGCTGCGATTTTGTCCATTTTTGGAAAGTAATAATCGCGCAGCACCTGTTTCTCATTATCTTGGGCTGCTCTATGCGCCCGATTGAGTTCTGTAGTTAGTATTTCCCTTCGTTCTCCGTCGTTGGTGACGTCCGTCATCAGGGTCCGGGAAGGCTTTGACCAGGTCATTCAGCACAAATGCCAGTACTGGCAAGGTGCAATAGATGGCAAGAAGTCAAGAAGCGTGTCGCGGCTGACAAAGCAATCCTGTGACGTGTTTTCTACGGCTTCGATTAAATAAATAAGTTAGGCCTCACAATGAATTGCAGCCGCGTCTGACCGACTTGGAGTTTCTAAGACATTAATGTCATTAAATATTTATGTCGCTTTGTCGGTAGTGGCGCATCGTATCTAGTGCCCAGACCATGGCCAACAACTCCCTTTCATTGGTCGCATTGTTTAATTCTCTATCTTTCAGGGTCCTAGATATCATGGTTATTGGCCTGTTTTTTGTGACAGCACCGCCCCGATGCCACTGGATGAGGCATCAGTGGTTAGGTCAAACGGTTTGTTAAAGTCCGGATAGTGGGGAATAACGTCTTCCGACGCCAAAATGTTCATAGGCTTGTCGAAGGCCTGTTATTGTACCTTACTGCTGACCTTACCATTTTCTCCCTTTAAAAAACTGGTGATAGGTCTTGCTATTCGAGCAATGTGCTTTATGAACTACCTATAGTAACTGGCAAGACCTAAGACCTTACCCCAAACAAGTTGGAGGGCTGTCTATATTCCTGAATGGATTTGACTTTGTCAGGGCTTGTTTTTATGCCTTCAGTTGATACAACAGAGCCAAGGAACTCTACATTTTCCTTAAAGAATTGGGACATTTCTTTCGACACCCTCATGTTCGAGTTATAGAGGCTGCTGAGCACAGTGTCAATGTCTTTCACATGTTCTGCCTCGCTCTTTGAAAATACAATGACATCGTCAACGTACACGTAGCATATCTTCACGGTATTCTCCCGCAACACATCATCGATGGCTCGCTGGAAAATGCTCGATGTATTCTTGAGCCCGAATGGCAAACGGCAAAATTCATATTTACCTGTGTTTACCTTGTGGAATAAAATCCCTTCAGAGTTATTTCCAAAGTGAAGGTTTTTCGTCCCCAGGCTAATGCTGGCGCCAGCTTTGGTTAATGTGGAAAGCCCTATGATGGCATCAAATGTTGATAGCTCTGGCAAGGTGAAAAATTATCTTTTTATGCCGAAGATGGTAAGGTAGGATTTTTGTTTAAACTTTTGTTGATGCCGTGCAGTGACTTTACAATAAATGGGGTTTTCACAGGGACAGCTCGCTAAAGCTCCTTCAGCGGCTTGATGTAGTTCTTAGCGGCCCCCGTATCTATTAAAAAGCTAAGTGTTTTCCCCGGTACTGTTCGCTTGACGAATGGGAGCAGGGACTCTCCCCTAAAAAATTGATGGTATCACTGTCATACCCTGCATTATTTTCTTCGTCTCAGCTCAGATCTCAGCCACTGCCTCTTCTGCTAACTATTCATATTGCTGTTCGTATGTCTTCGGGACTTCCCGAGCAAGGTGATTTATCCTCTGTCTGCGCTGGTCAAAGAATCTCTGTGATCCAGCTGGCCTTTTGTACGCCCCCTGTTGGGGACCGTTGCCAATGGCAGCAATAGCAGGTAAGCCTGCATTTTGTCCCTGCTGCCTTTGGAAGTTCGTTGGCTGGCGGAATTTTGATGAGGTTGGGTCGTGATCCGTCTTTTCCACCTTGTCCTGCCCTCGGTGGCCATTTGCCTGTTGGTTACCCTGGTCGCGAGTGTAAAATGGGTTTTCCCTGCCTTTTATAATAGTCGGGCTCATATTTTTCGGCTTGATTGTGAATTGCTCGTTTTTTATCCTCTACTGCACTTGCGTAATTTGCAGCAAACGTATGCCCATCGTGGTTGGCTTTAATGCCGATGGAAAATCTTTGGGTTGTGCCGAAAGAGTACGTCTGTGAGATTTTGTTTGAAAGCCGCGGAGTGCGTCGGCCCTAAACTTTTCATTAAGAAGTGGCGCCTGCGTGGCGTCTTGCAACATAATCGACTTGTTTGTGAGAAGGGTGGAATTTTTCGAAACCCCCCTCACACCCCTTGTACCTCTCATACAGCGCGTATGCAGCCTTTGCTGCTTGATGCCAAGAAACATATTGTTCCTGGACCCCGTGGAACTCCAGCAGCGTTTTTACCGGAATTTTCTAGGCCTGCATCTGATTCTTTATCGGATTTTTTCACCTTCCTTGAGCGGGCGTTGTCTCTGCACTCAATGTACATTATTCCACAAAGTTGTTACTGCCACTCGGCGGATCACTAAAGACTGACTTATGATATCCAAACTCCCGATCTCGAGCCGTCGCTCGTCGTCCGCCAGGCCCGTCGCTGGCATCCGGTGGTCACGACGGCCGCGCTCCCACGGTCAGGGAATCTGCCCACTCAGCGATCTTGCAGAAAGTCGCTCCACCCAGTAGCCAATTTGGTTAAAATTTGCTAACTTGCCTACAAAAGAAAAGGTGAAAATGAATATGCTGATAATTGTACTTTATCGACAGCAGTTCCCAAGTCCCTACCTATCGCACCGTTTCTTTTCCCCCCTAGCTCACGTAATTTAGGTAGGCTGATCTCTTTTTTCCTTTGTTTTAGTTCCGTTGTGTCCTGGCGTTGATTGCGGTATAGCCGAGCTTTATTCTGCGTTTTCCGTTGCACTCGAAGCGTTTTTTCCGTTTGGTTAATCCAATTCAAGACTCTCGAGCCGATCTCTGGTCACCACGTGCTAACCCTTTCTCTAACGGCGGCCTCTTCTGGCTCTTCGGCAGAGCGATCGGCGTTCGATTTTCCCTCTCGCTCATTTTGGTGGATGGGGTTGGAATTCTGTCGCTTTGGCTCTCTGTCGTTCTCTCTCCACTGTTTCTGCTGCTGCTGCGTGTGTTTTTATTTATTTATTTATTCGCCAACGGAATCAAAAATCCTTAACTGGCTAGGCTAACTTATTTCTATCTTAACTAACAACAAAAAATAACATTAATAGAATTAATTATGGAACAGGAAGAATTCTGCAAGAAACCGTCTGACGGCTCCCTTCCCCTGGCAAAAGTTAAAACGCATCCCAGCTGGCAGCGCATTGTGCTGCCGAAGCGCCCTACAAATGGGCTCATTGAAGCCATAATTGGTCCGGTGGAGATCAACTGCAAAGGGTGCATGGATCCTGAGGCTCCTGGCGGGCGTAGTGAAGCTAATCCTACTAAGCAGGTCAGGGCAATCGATGTTACCCACTAAAAGGTCATAAACAAAGATCTGAGCTGCAATGGTCCTTCGATCCTCGAGAGAGGAGAGGTGCACGAGTCGACATCTGCACTAATAGGACGGCGTCGGAATGGAAAAGGGCAAATTTCCGAAACTTTCTTTGCAGTTTCTCGATGCGCGAAATTTGAACGACCCCGGTGGGATTCCAGACCATGGAAGCATACTCAAGGCGCGAGCGCACAAGGAATCGTATATGGGCCATGCGCTTAACAAAGCCGAACAGACGTAGCCGACTTAATTCGAGGCTCTCCGTCTCAATGGCCATTATTGTAAATTGTTAAAAGAAACAAAGTAACATTTACTTTGTCTGCACCAACGAGCAACTCTATCCAGGTCGCGCTGCAGAAGGATACTGTCGCCTAAGGTTTTGACAGATCGGAAGATTTTAAGATCATCAGCATAAAGCAGATGCTCAGAAGCTTGAATGTTGAGACATATGTCGTTGATGAAAATTAAGAACAGAAGTGGACCAAGTGCACTTCCCTGTGGAAGGCCGGAAGTAGCCAAGAATGGGTCCGAAGGCTTTCCATTTACCAATACGACATACTCTCGCCGCTCAAGATAAGACATAAACCAACTGAGCAGGAAGAAATGAATCCCTAACCGATGCAGCTTGGCTATTAAAGCACAGTGGGAGACTTTGTCAAAGGCTTTAGCAAAGTCAGTATACACAACATCTACTTGAGAGTGCATTTCAAAGACACGAGTGCAGAAATTACTGAAAGCGATGAGATTAGTGGTTGTTGATCTACCCGGCATAAAACCATGCTGATTTAGGCTAATGTACGACTTCATGAGGAAGGTGATCTTTCTGGCAATGATTCGCTCTAGAAGTTTTGAAACATTGCTGAGTTTGGCAATTGGTTTATTATTGGAGATGAGATTTTTGGTACCTTTCTTGAAAATTGGCGTAATCGTGGCAGCTTTCCACTTGCCAATAAACCGGCCCGTTAACAGCGAATTTGTGAATAGAATTTTGAGAGGTTCACAGAACGCAATAACACAGTTGCGAAGCAGGAAGGCTGAAATGCCATCACAGTCGGATTTATTAGAATTATCGAACTCATCAATTGCCCCCAAAATGTCCTCCTCCGATACATCAAGTGTGCCAATTTTGACCACCGAGGGAATAGAGTTTAAGACATCGAAACTGTGCCAAGCTGCGTATAGCTCAAAATTTGACCTAAAGAAAGAAGCAAAAAGGTTTGCTATACCATCATCCGTATTAGCGCTCAAACTACCCAGGTTCATAACAGAAGGAAGAGAGCTCGTCGACCTTTTGGAATTTATAAAATGCCAAAACGACCTGGGATTGACTTTAAGTCCCCTCTCAACCTCGGCAATATATGGGTTATACAAAAATTTGATTAAAAAAGCAAACTCCCTCTTATGTTGCACATACCTCGCCCAATCCACAGGGTCCCGGGTCTTACCAAATCGTTTAAAGTATTTATTACGAAGATTCTTATATTTCATCAGACCCTTCGTATACCACGGTAGTCTATAGGAGCCATGCACCCTTTTGGAAGCATTGTTACCAATAATACGACGGACCGTATGCAGGAAAACATTATAGGAAGTGTCTACACTAGGATGCGAGAGAACAGAAGCCCAATTGACATTTAACATACTATCCCGAATAGCATTCAGGCTTACAGTAGAAAAGAAGCATTCATAGTATGGTTCCGCCCAGGGCGAATAAAAATGGAAATTGACTAAGAATTCCAACGGCATATGATGCATGTTACATTCAGCGATAGGGTGTTCGTAACATCTAACATGGCAATCTATATCCGAAGTAACAAAAATTAAGTCTAGAATCTTATTTAGCCTATTAAAAACATTATTTACTTGGGATAAGCCCATACTAAAACAGTCATAGCCGACGACTGCGGATCGCCGGACCATACCAATGAACCCAAATTGAAGTCGCCAACAACGCAGAGGTGCTGACGGTCTCGCAGATTACTATATATGTTAGCAATGTTCAGTGTGTGCGCCTTGTATATTTCATAGCAGCTATTCGGCGGAATGTACGATGCGCTAATAAATAGCGTCTCCAACTGGCCAGCCACTGCCACACCAATCTGATCCAGAACAGAGTCTCCATCCAGGAGACAAATCCGATCGCAGCGTAGGGTGCGTCTAACGGCCACAATGACCCCACCTCCTCTGCAGCGCTTCGTTTTGGCACAGTCTCATGCCCGCTATATTTTGGAAAAAAATTCGTATAGACTTGGCACCATCCATCGGCACGGTCCCAGAAAGTAGCGGAGCCGTCCTGTTAGCGGCCACGGAAGATGGGTCTAGAGGAGGGTCAGCCATATCCAACTGAGCCAGGGGAGCGAGGCCCATGCGTAAAACCTGCCCAAGCGTCGAAGTCCGAATCAGTAGCACACCATCCTCGTCCAGAAAAGAGGGTAGGGAAGCAGCCGGGAGAGCCAATCTAGGTGATGATGCTGAAGAGAGTGTTCCACATAAGAGCGCACGACGGGCTGCTGACTCTTCCCAAATGTCGAGAGCAGCGACGGCGCAAGCATAGCATACGAAGCAATGCAATTGCGATTGTTGTTGTAATGATGACGTTAGAAGCGTACGTAGTCGGGAGAGAGCGCCAGCAAGAGCATCGTCATCTGATCCAGCAGCAGCCGGGCGAATATCGCACAAAGCGCAGATCGAAAAGTCAATGTTTTGTTGTTGTGTCGAAGAGGATTGCCAAAAATGAAACAACGGGCTGTTGCTCATAGCAAAAGGCGAAAAAGTGCAAGTAGAATATGTTGCGGAGAAGCGGCGATCATAAAACCAGAGGCGCCGCTCACTGGGGGTTTTTTGAAGTGGATGGAACTGGAGTTTTCTGAGTCGGCGTGGACGTCCGCAATGGCACAGCTGCACACAGATTAACTGCCATCAAATCAGCTGCCAGCCTCTGTTTATGCACAAAGCGGGAAACCCTTACCGATACTGGCCAGAATCTATCATCAAAGACCACGGGGAATAGAGGTTCAGGGACCCCAAGTTTGAAATTCACGAACTTCAACGCAGATAGATCAGCATCTCGCTTAACCAATTTCACGCAAGAAATTTCCCCCTCCGGCACCTTGAGTTTATCAGCAACAAATTTTATCACCGCCTCTGGCGCCGTCGCGGTAGCAAATTTACCAATATGGCAGGTATTTGCTGCTCTGCATCACACTCAGCTGATCGCAGCTCGGGGCAACCCCAACGAGACGATTGGCATGTTTCTTCCGATTCTTCCTCTCTCTCTTTCTGACTGTGATGAAGCCCTCCAAATCAGATGGGGGAGCAGCAGCTGATCCCAAGTCAATGACCTCAGTCGAGGTGGCGGCCACTAGCCGTGGAGACATTAAGTCGGTCGCCGGCTTTGGCCTATTGGAATCCTTCCTTGGAGCGATCGGCTTCACCCGCTCATGAGAATTAATTGAAAGGGCAGACTGAAAATCAGACTTCAGACCCCGATAAAGGCTTTCAAGCTTCAGAACCTTGTTGTTAAGCTCATCTATTTTCGAATGCGAGTCATTCGCAACCACACAGTTATCACACTGCCATAACAAATTAGGCAGATTTGTTAAAAGTTTAACTGCGTCTGCTTGCAAATCGATGCACGTCAGATGAAACGCTCGGCGGCACAAAGAAGAACAGCGGACAGCCTCAAAGCAACGAAGCTGACCTGCAGTTACGTCCGAATTGCATTCCGAGCAGTAATACAGCGACATAGCAAAAACACGACCGAACGCAGTGAGAGCTGACTAATTACTGTCGCTTTTGTCGCTTGCAGTTGCTCTCTGCCTGCTGCTGCTTGGGATTCTCTGTTAAGAGCGACCCTGGCCTGCTTTCTTGGCTTGGCTGCTGCTGCTAGAGATGCACGCTGCCCTAACCCTGACTCGCCCCAACGATCACGGTTTCCTAATGACAGATTGTTACTTGCTTTCCCTTATGCGGCTCAGGACTCTATATTATATATTTACATCATATAAAACTAATAATAGTGGACAAATGAAGATGATTAAGAATGTATAAAGATAAATAAATAAATCTCCGACGCTGTTTCAACCCTGTCTTGTCCCGCCTCTATCTCCCCTACTATCGATATACTTATTTAATCTGGCCAGAGAGAGAGAGTGGGACGCTTCTTCACAGTAATGAATGATGAATGATGCGTATTTGAGAAGTAAAGTTAAAAACCCTAAATCCTTTGTAAGAATATTTAGGCTTTGGTCAGAATAGATGCTATCAAACCGAGCGGATCATAGAATCTGGCTATAGAAGACAGGACAGTGAGTGGTGGTGAGTAGTGAGTGGGCCATCTGGTCTAATTTGCGAATAATTACACAATAGGCTTAATTAGGCTCCCATACAAGTCCAATGCCTTTTTCCCTGTCTTCCTCCGCCTCCTCATCAAGCAATCTAGGCTAATTGGAGCACCTCTTGCGTATATGAAAGTGTCTTCTATGCAGGAGCTTCTTTACTTGACGACGGATCACCTTCACCTTTTCAATTGTGTCACCACCAGACATGAGATTGTCCACGTAGTAGTCCCTCCTCACAAATTGGGATCCTATAGGAAATGACGCCGCCTCGTAGTACGATAGTCTGTGCATAGCACGAATTTCCAAAAAGGCTGCGGGCTTTGTTCTATTCGTAACGGTCTCCAGCTTGTAGACATTGATTTCATCAGCAGGCTTTTGGCGGCAAAGGATGAATTGCAGGTATTCATCCGGGTGAGACATCCGTACACAGCAATACATCCTAATATATTCAAAAAGTGCAATTTTGAAGAACCTAAACCGATGGAGCGTGTTGAATATTTTACAGGTCAGTCCATACTAAACAACAGCAATATCGTCCCAACAAAAACGGACTACCGAGTTCCAAGAGAGTACACAGATACTCCTTCTAATACCATCTTCCCTCACAGACACGAGTGGCTCGAGGGAACTCCAGGCCCAGATGGGGCCATAAACATATTCACAGATGGATCAAAGCTGGAAAACAAGGTCGGAGGAGGAATCTTCTCCGAACAGCTAGACAAACGGCACTCCTTTGGGCTCCCTGATCACTCTAGCGTCTTCCATGCGGAAGTTATAGCAATTGTTTGTAGGAGGGCGGATCGAGGTTCAATTATCCAACGACGCGGTGTATATTCCAGTTTAACTCCTAGCAGTCGTCACAGAAAGGAAAGGCCGATGGGTTTCGTTGTGTAAATCTATATATTGTTCGTGTATTTAGTGGATATTCGCGCGGTATGTCGGCCGGTTGAAGCGGGGGTGAAAAACGTAACTAACTCTATGCCTTATGATCTATGCTTTATGCTTATGCTTTGTGCTGCGGTGAGCGCCGGGTGGATCGTGGATTGTGGATCCGAGCGCCCCTCCGAGCGCGCGAGAGCGAGCCGGGACCGAGGCGCGCGGAGCCGGCACAGTGCGCGGAAACTGTCTACTCCTGGCCTGAACATCCTCCCCCCCCCTTGCAGGATTGCAAAGTATAATGGGGTGGCCTATGGCTGGGTGTACGCCCCGGACCCGATTCATCCAAAAAACAGCGCTCTGGACTTGACAAGGACGTCGACTCAGTATCGCTCCACGGTCGGATAGGCGTGCGGATGCGCAAAACGGGGCTTGCTCTTGAGGAATCTATGGATGGCGCCGTGGGTCCTACGACGGGGCGGCTCGCGGGGAGATGAGTGTGTCGTTCGTCGTGGGCCGATGTAGATGGCGACGGTGCAGTCGCGGCTGAGCGGACTGGACGACGACGGCGGCGTTTGGCATGGTTCGGTTTAGATGGCGACGATGCTCCCGAGGCTGAGCGGGCTGGACGACGAGACGCGGGTACGTGGAGTAGCGTGTGGTGGTTCTTGCCACACACCCCGCACAGCCCGCCACTGCGACAATCCTTGCCGGAGTGTTGGTGAGCCAGGCAGTTCTTGCAATACTTGTTGATAAGGACAGCTCGGAGTCTCTCCTCGGGGCTCAGGAGCAGAAATTGGTGGCAGGTCCGTAGCGGATGGACTCCTTGGCAGATTCGGCAACGGTAGGAGCCAATTTCCCGAGCACGTCGGTTCTCCATGGTGCGGTTGGCGCGGGGACGTGGGGCCATATCTGGGTGCGGAGAACTTAGATGAAATAAAGGCGTCGAAGACACATTAGTAACGATCTTGGAACGGGTGAGAGGCACATTTAAGACATTGGAAATTGCCGCCCGGTTACATGGTCTGGTGAGGCTATGTTGATCTAAGGACGGATTCACCTTCGAGTTCAAGCTTGAATTCGGACCGGAGCGTTGAGCTTTCATACAGTGCATATTTTGGAAATATTCCCCTCGGTCAGGGGAGACCGTTCGAGAACTTCTGCGGAGGGAGCTGGAAGGAAATTGCTGTCGTAAAAATCCCCGAGTCTTCTACCAGTTTGATAGGCCGTCTGGAAATTTGACTCGAAAACGACGAGATTTGATTCATCACCTGAGGCACTGGACCTGTGAGTACCCAGCCGAAAATGGTTTCCTGCCCGAGGAGAGAGCCACAGATGTTGGTCAGTGAGCCACTTAATTGAATGGACGGAAGGATATCCGCTCCAATCAGGACATCTATTTGTGAACTCTCATAGAAGGTCGGATCCGCCCATGAGAGGTTCGGCAGGTCTCTCAAGAACCCTTGCGAGATCGGATGCGATGGAATATTCGCGGCCAATTCCGGAATAACGTAGGCTGTGGCATTTAGTTGTAAGCCCGGCTTAGTCGGAGAGCGGATGGAAAAACTGCAGAGCTTCTTTGACTGAGCGGATACGGCATTATTTAGGCCGGAGACCTGTGCCTGGATACGTTGGAATGGCAATTTGATCATGTTCACAAGACGTTCTGTAATGAACGTCGCCTCGGAGCCAGAGTCGATTAGAGCGCGGGCGTGGAAAGTTTTTCCCAGGTGGCAAATATTAACGATGGCCGTGCCTAGAAGGACAGCACTCGTGCCGGAAGCGAAGTACGACTGAACGTTTGGCTGGGCTTCGGATGAACTTGGATTTTGTACGCTTGGTACTCGTAAATGTAGCTCGGGCCACGCTGAGGAATTTTGTGCCGTTGTGGAAATCGCCTCGCTGGAGCTTGCTGGATTGCTACGGTGTAGAAGCGTGTGGTGCCGGTCTCCACAAGTGATGCAATTGTGGACGCTTTGGCAATCTCGTATCTGGTGGCCCCTTGCAAAACAGTTCAAACAAAGCTGCTTTTGCTTAATGTAGTCGGAGCGAGCGTCAGCGGGCAGTTGAAGGAAGTGAGGACATAAACGGATTGGATGATACTCTTTGGAGCAGAGATCACATGTGCTCCTCTTTTGATTCACTGTGGTCTCGAACGAGTGGACACTCCTAGGATAAGGACTTCCTTGAGACCGAAACGGATTGCTTCTGGAATTGGTTGAAGTGGGTATGCTCGCCCTGGAGTGGGCCTGAGTCTCCATGCCTGGATGGCCGTCCTCGGTCACTTCGAGAGACAGGTACCGCTCCGCCAGGAACTTGTCCATGGCGTGCCAGGTGGGAATTTCGGACTTGTGCGTCACGGATTGCTCCCAAAGCTCTAAGGTCGTCTTTGGCAGCTTAGCAGAAATGAGGTACACTAACACTCCGTCAGCGAAAACGCTGTCTGTGGAGACCTCGGGTGGGTGAGTGTCGTGAGGCACTTGTGGACGGCCCTCTGGAGCTCCTTTAGCGCTGCTGCTGACTCGGTACGGATTTGGGGCAGACTGAAAAGGATCTTCAGCTGTGCTTTGAGTATCAGCCTCTTGTTTTGGAAACGCTCACGGAGGGCGTTCCATGCGGACGCGAAACCCTCGTTCGTAAGTGGAGCCTGTGCCACTATGTCGTGGGCCTCACCGCTCGTCTTTTTGTTGAGGTGGAACAGTTTTTCCACTGGAGCCAACCTTGGGTTTTCTATGTAGATGGCGGTGAACAGATCTCGGAACGTGGGCCACTGCTGGTAGTCCCCACTGAAAACTTCAGTGTCACACGGAGGAAGGCGGCAACCGCCGGAAGTCGGCACTTGAACGGCCAGTTGCGGCGTGTGAGCGACAGTCGGGGGCTCGAGCTGATCGTTCAGTTCGGCAAGGCATTGCGCGTAGACCGCGTAGCAGTCATCGTACATCCCTTGGACATCAGATACACCCTCTGGATCCTCTTCCGCCATCGTCACCGAACAGGCCTCGAACTCCGCGTCCACCTTTGCCCACAGGCTTCGGAGTTGTTCTCGATGGACTTGGGAGAGCGAGCGGGTTGGTGTGCTAGCATCTGGAGCGCTGAGCTTCTGGTCGAAGCGGGTCAGTCTGCTTGCAGCCAAGGCAAACTTAGACCGTGCGGAACTGGCGGCCGATTGGGCCATAGTGCTAGGAACCGTGCGAGGGACTCCCGAGGGGAGCAGCAAGGCCTCGAAGGCATGTGGTGCGTGAGCCCTGGACGTGGTCGGACCTCGCTCAGCTGGGGCCGGACGGGAAGATGGGGGCGTAGTGACTGAGCCGTTGGAGCTGGGTGGATGGGTCAAACTCAGCGAACTCACCCGCTTAAACTTCTTGCGTGATTTCTTCTCAACAGTGGGCATGTTTTGCTGATGGATTTGCAATAACGCGTATCAGAGTCGCAAAGGTAGGTGAGCGGAAATGGCGACGTGGAAGTTCAGAACTACGAACCGTGGATATGTGGTTTTGGTGGAATTTATTGCAAGTATTTATATAATAGAAGTCGTACACCGTGGCCGGAATATATAAATATAAAATACTACGATCAAATAAAAATATGTCCAACCAAGAACGACTATTGAGGATGAGCAATAATATTGAGGCACAAGGTGCCACTATATAGAGTCGGTTGCAAAACGAATGTTCAAAACAATATACCCTTGAAATGCAGGGTAGCGCGTCACTTGGCGTTCCGTTACGGTCAAGCGCGGCACCGAAAAATATTCTCGCACCAACAACAACGCAAGCAAACGGTGGAGAAGCGAAAGCGAAAGGAAAAACGAAAAGAATGCACCGCTGCTGTTGCTTGTATGTGTGTGTGTGTATGGATGTAAGTGCTAGGTACCGTGGCTTGGATTGCGTTGCTTACACATATGTATGTATGTTTGTGTGCATGTGCATTTGTCAGCAACGAAAGCTCAGCTGGTAGCTGGGAGCGGTAGGAATATTATTTACAGACAGCTATATATTAATGTGGGCACTGGATCGGAGGAGGAACGCAGGAGCTAGCTCGGATCAAATTAAACCTTTGGAGAAATAAAAGGCCACAACCGTTGGCAGAACGAAGTATGGTTTAATTTGGAGCTAGAGCGAGAAATGCATATACATATGCCGCGGGAACTCGGACTGGGATGGAAAACTCGCACAAAATCACTGCACTGGTGTTGGGCACAATCGAAGGGTTGTACTTATCTTGCACTTGGAGCGATCCGCCGATGCTGGCTGGGGTGAGCTTCTCCTTATGGGGAAGGCGAAGATCCGGCTCGAAGGACCAATGTTTGTAGGAGGGCGGATCGAGGTTCAATTATCCAACGACGCGGTGTATATTCCAGTTTAACTCCTAGCAGTCGTCACAGAAAGGAAAGGCCGATGGGTTTCGTTGTGTAAATCTATATATTGTTCGTGTATTTAGTGGATATTCGCGCGGTATGTCGGCCGGTTGAAGCGGGGGTGAAAAACGTAACTAACTCTATGCCTTATGATCTATGCTTTATGCTTATGCTTTGTGCTGCGGTGAGCGCCGTGTGGATCGTGGATTGTGGATCCGAGCGCCCCTCCGAGCGCGCGAGAGCGAGCCGGGACCGAGGCGCGCGGAGCCGGCACAGTGCGCGGAAACTGTCTACTCCTGGCCTGAACAGCAATCAAGGAGGCTCTGAACTGCCTTCAAGCAGCTACCATTATGGCAACACAGCTAAACATTTATAGCGACAGCCAAGTTGCGATCAATTCACTAAATGCGATTTCTTCGAACGCAGACGAATAGCCAGATCTGGTACTACAATCCCCCTTATCCAAGACAAGGAGGATATGCGTATGCCAATGCCCACCTGTAAGCTTATCATAAATAATTATTTATTATTATTATTATTATTATTATTGATTATAATCAATACAAGCGACTAATAGACGATATTTCGCAATTAGCGCCACGATGTTGCATAACTCGGCAAACATGGCCGACCATAGATAGGAAGCGCACCTCCGAGCTCTGCAAGCTATGCAGGAAAAGATATAGCGCAGTCATACGTTCCCTTACAGGACAATGGCTAATAACGCACTAACGCAAACAGGCTGCGTGCCCCACATAATAACTTTTGCCATAGCTGTAGAGACGAAGAAGAGGAGAAGACGGTGGAAAACCTGTTCTACTCCTGTCCAGCTCACAGCAGAAGAAGGCTACAATACTTGGGCACGCCCTTCTTGCAACTGCATCAGAGTAGGAGGAGTAAAACAACCGTAGAAAGCACTATCAATATTGGAAAAATCCATTCTTGTGGAAAGAAATGCAATGAAAATATTTTTTATAATCATGTAATTTAATAAAATTCAAAAATTAAATGAATCTATGTATCTATTTTTTGTTGTCTTAATTATTTCATTTTTTTAGACAGCTTGCTGACTTGCTCCCTCCCTTTTGAATGTGCCGCCTGTTCTGCGTCGGAATACAGAATATTTCTATATTTCGCTCGTGCAGAGAAAAATACCATTATTAATCGGTATTCTAGCGGCAGCTAGACCGCACGTACCAAATGAAGAGAAGGATACTCTTTCTGAGGCTGTGAAGCGCTTTTGGGAGCTTGAAACCTGTAACTCATCTGAGGCAGATATATCGAGTGACTCTACGAGCGTTTGTTCTAGGAAAACTATTATCGTTTGGAAAATGCCCAAATTTCTGTTTGACTCTTGGCTAGTGCTGGTTTTGAGACTCTTGGCGACTCGTTCTGTCTCGCTCTTCGGTGATTCAAAGGTCTGGAAACAAAGTAGTTAAAAAACCCTCCGCTGAATGCTCAATATAGCGCGTTCATTCAAGAATATCTAAACTTTGGGCACAGGTCGTTATCTCTTAACATCCAAAAATTGGTCCAGTTTTTCTTGCCGCATCATTGCGGTACGAAACTTCGTGTTGTTCTCAACGGATCTGAAAAGACCACATCTGAGCTCTAACTCAATGACTTTTTAATGACTGGCCCAACCATTCAGCCAAAAATATTGTGCTGTGGTATTGGTCGAAGTCTCTGAGAAATATTGCTGAAATTTCTACCCGCTCCTTTCCTGCAAGGACAAGGCTCTGGAGGCATACGATGGCATTTACCGCATAATTTTGAGTTGTGCGAAGAGCTCCACTGATGTATACGGTGGCAGTTCGCTGAACTTGGACGTTGACATGCAATGACTGCATCTTTCAAGAGGCGATAAAATTACTGCAAGTGGAACGTGTGACACCGGCAGAAGGCTGTTACGCGTGGATCCCAGGCAAATCCCTCCTTCCGCCCAACCGACCGAGGGGCGCTGCCGCATGACGCGCGGTGCGTAGCCGAACCGAACCGAGCATGCAGGAAAGATAGCTGTTAGACTAATATTCGAGGAAAATTAGCACTAAACTTACTGAGAAACTAAGCATGCATTCAAAATACAACTACCACTACAATTACTAATTACGAGAAAGGTATGTGAGTATTAGTAATTTAATAAGAGGAAGGGAATTAGTGGTGGATATAATATGGTATCCGAGCATAAGACCCTAAACGGTTCATACAAGGAATAATTCGATCTACAAAGTGAAAGAGACAACGGTGTTACGGCAGAAACCGCAGTGGCAGCTCTAAATATCACTGCGCCTAACAGCACAGACATTAACAGCGCAGACCTTAACAGCACAGACATTAACAGCGCCGAGCAAAGGGTTAATGAGGGCGAACAGCAGCTATAGGGAAGGAAGAAGAAGAACGAAAAGAAAGGCAGCGGAAAAAGTTTACTGAAGCGGTACAGTTTTTTAGCTCTAGCTCCCATAGTTTAATACCCCGATATTGTAAATGAAACACCTGAATAAACAACTTGAAGAACAAACCACGGGAGGCCTATTGAACGCGGGAGGCTTATCAAACGTACGGCCCCAGATTTGGAGGCGTTGCCCGGCGCGGCAATATTCTAAAAAACTTTTCCTGCTCAACGGAGAGCAAGTCGAATAATTACGACCGACAGAAAGAAGATCGGCGTGCGACGCAGTCAGCTGCGTCACGAGGGATTCGACTTTGCAGGTGAGATATCCTCACACAGTTGGACAGAAAGGCTAATCTCTTACATTCGAGCGACACGAGGTTCGTGTATAACCACAAACCAGGACTGTACGAAAAAAGACACCGGAGTAAAATGGACGGCGTCAAAGGTCAGCAGTCGGAATCTGGCGGTGAGACCCCGGGTGGATTAGGAGAAATATATGAGCCGGAAAAGATGCCCGGTGCGTGTTCTGAGACTGAGGGAGGTGCAAGGGAAACTCATCGCGTTAGGGATACATATATAGATGTGATCTCGGCGGCAACAACGGCCGCACCTAACGTGTCCACCACAGCCCCGACAAGTCATCAAGCACCAGAGCATACCAACCAAGGAGGAGGGGTGTATCAAGCCTTTTCACCAAGAACGAGCCTTTTAGATAGCTGGGAAACGTTCGCTCAGCAGAGAGCGGATGCATTAGGAAGGCCGACGTACGCCACGGCCTTCGAGGGAATGCGCTCCATCCCGACGCATTCCAGACTGCCTCAAGCAGGAGGCCTCATGAGCTCCACGGTAACCAACGGAGGCTGGGACAGAGCAGTTCCCAACTGGACCGGAGTCCACGTGTCAGGACCCACGGAAGCAACGCGGATTGGAATGCCTACTGGGCTGAATCCGAACGAGACAATGCCAGTCGGCGCTATGTGGTATCCAATGGCCGCACCGGCGCCGGGTACCAACCTGCATGGGCAAAACCCCTTCATTCGCGCCCCGACTGCACAGTATTACCCAAGTACAAGTCGAAATATTTCGGACTCGTATGCGTACGGGAGTAATCAAGCGGTCGCGCCAGCGGGGGTGGAGAGATGCTTGACAGCATCCCAGATAGCCACAAGACAAGTCATCAACAAGGATCTACCATGCTTTTCTGGAAACCCCGAGGAATGGCCCATGTTCATAGTAAACTTCGAGCAATCTACAGAACGCTGCGGACTCAGCGATCAAGAGAATCTCATGAGGCTGCAAAAGTGCCTGAAAGGTGCCGCTTTGGAAGCAGTACGAGGAAAATTAATGATGCCCGCAACAGTTCGACTAGCCATCGAGACTCTTCGAATGCTATATGGCCGACCAGAGGCTATATATCACACCCTACAAACGAAGCTAAGAATGGAGCCGTCCGTGAAATCGAGCAGCATCGAAAGCCTAGTGCGCCTGGCGCTGTCGGTGCAAAAATATCGCGCTACTGTCGACGCGATAGGACTGTCCGCCTATCTGAACGACCCAATGTTACTTCGCGACCTTGTGGAGAAACTCCCATTCGACTTGAAACTGGATTGGGCCAGACAAAGCGCTGGACTTCCGAGGGTAAATATTGCTGTTTTCGACGATTGGCTATTCCGAGTCGCATCGTGCGCAAGCACCGTGATGCCAGTAGCATCCGAGAAAGAAGTCTGCACGAAGGAGAAGAATCCAAGAGTCCGGCTTATGGTGCACAATGATAGCAGCACACAACCGCCCTGCCGTAGGTGCAATGGAGCCCACAAATTGGAGGACTGTAAGCAGTTCCTGGAGCTAGAAGGGCCAGGTAGATGGAACTTCGTCAGAGAAAATAAGCTATGCTGGAGGTGCCTTGGCAAACACTTTATAAGGCACTGTAAGTCAACAAGAGTATGTTCCGTCGACGGATGCTCGAGAAAGCACCATTTCCTCCTCCACAACAATAACCAGCAAAGTTCTAGGGCAGAGAATAGGCCGAAGGAAAGCACAACGGTACTGCACACGATGCAGAACGAAGCTGCGTTGTTTAGATATGTCCCCTAACATTGTATGGACCGAACGGCCAAATGCAAGTGTTCGCACTGATAGACGAAGGATCCGCCTGTACCCTAATCGAGACGGAGATAACGGAAAAACTAGGTATCGATGGCCCCTCGGACGAGCTATGCCTACGCTGGACTGGAGACATCACGCAGAGAGAATCTCAATCCAAATGGATAAGCCTAGCGATCTCTCCAAGGGACAATGTGGCTCGCAGATTCACGCTTCAAAACGTGAGAACAGTAAAAAACCTGGATCTGCCGAAGCAGACACTGGACGACTCAATCCTAAGATCCCATTCGCACCTGGAAAAGCTACCGATACTCAGCTACAAAAACGTGAGAGCGTCATTGATCATCGGATTGGACAACGTGAAACTTGGAGTGCCACTGACTGTCAAAGAACGCGAGGATTCCGAATTTATCGCCGCCAAGTCCAGGTTGGGGTGGTCTGTTTATGGCCGCAGAAAGGGCGACGGGCCGGCGAGTCCGCGGGTAATGCACGTATGCGAATGTAATAAACACCCACAGCTGGACACTCTTGTAAAGAGAGTTTCTCATTAGACGCGGTTGGCATAAACATGGCGAAGAGCACACTCAGGTCCAAAGAGGATGAAAGAGCAAAAACAATACTGGACAATTCCACGAGGTTTAGCAGCGAAATGAAGAGATGGGAGACAGGACTTCTCTGGCGGTACGACAAAGTGGAACTTCCTTCTTCTAGAGAGATGGCAATGCGACGACTTCGGTGCCTAGAATCTCGTATGACACGCGATAAGGTGCTACGAGAGTTCGTAAATGAACAGATTAAGAGGTACGAAGACATCGGCTACGTCCGAAAACTCAAAAAGATGAAATGGTCGAAGGCAAACGCTCCTGGTATCTGCCCGTATTCGTGACTAAGAACCCGAACAAAGGCAAATTAAGACTCGTATGGGACGCAGCAGCCAAAGTGGAAGGCATCGCTCTTAATTCAATGCTACTAAAAGGCCCCGACCAATTGCCATCGCTGGTAGGAGTAATATCGCGCTTTCGAGAGAAGTCTATCGGCATCTTCGGAGATATTAGAGAAATGTATCACCAGGTTAGGATACGTTCGGAGGATCAAAGCTCACAGCAGTTTCTCTGGAGATATGGTGACACCAGTCGAGAACCGGATAGGTACGTAATGAGCGTAATGACCTTTGGTGCTTCTTGTTCCCCAGCAGCAGCGACCTACGTGAGAGATAGGAACGCAGAAAGGTTCATCAAGGAACAAAGAGAGGAAGTAGAGGCCATACTTCGCAACACCTTTGTAGATGACTGGCTCCAAAGCTGTGACTCAGAAGACGAAATGGTCCGCCTAGCGCTGGCAGTGAGGAACATACACAAAGAAGGAGGCTTCGAGATGAGAGGTTGGATATCTAACTCGAGCACCGTGATGAGAGCGCTCTCAGGAGATGGAGATCATCAAGAACGCCCCATCGAGATGACGGACTCGACAAGACGAGAACGAGTGCTTGGTATGTGGTGGCATCCAAGGAATGATTACTTCACTTTCGTCAACAAGTTTCGGGATGACATATACGACGAAACGAAAACTGTGACGAAGCGGTCAATTCTACGTATAGTCATGACCATCTTCGATCCCTTAGGACTATTGGGCTTCTATATTATAACTGCAAAGATAATACTGCAGGACGTATGGAGGTCGGCCGTAGGCTGGGATGAACAGGTCAAAGAAAACGAACGTCAACGTTGGATGATATGGGCACGGCAACTTCAAAACATCGAAGAATTAAGGGTTCCACGATATCTCGGTCTAACGAAAGAAACATCTAATATCCAATTACACATCTTTACATACGCGAGTATAAACGCCTTTGCAGTCGCCTACATAAGGACCGACTCCAAGAACGTGTTGTATTGGATATGTTCAGACGCTCGAAAGTACCATCAGTTCGTTGCGCTCCGAATTGGAGAGATCTTGGAAACCTCGGACATATCAGAATGGAAATGGGTTCCATCCGCTCAGAACGTAGCAGACGATGGAACGAAGTGGACCAAAGAATCGAGTTTCCAACCAGAAGCGAGATGGTTCTCCGGTCCGCCGTTCCTATTTGACGAGGAATAATACTGGCCAACTACACAGCTCAACTCGAGTAATCTGGAACGGATACACGTACACGATTTGATAGATACGCCGAAACCGCTATCAAAGCTGAGTAGCATAATCCCAAATATATGTCGCTTTAGCAAATGGTTAAAGGTTCACGGGAGCCCTGAGATGTGTGATAAGATTTCTGGACAAAATACGCAAAAGAGATTTCGCATCAGAGGAGGCAAATTTAGCCGCACGCTTTCGCAACACGGAAGATGTCAACATCGTTATATACCGGATGGTCCAAGAAGAGGCTTACTCTGAAGAAACGGCTCTTCTACGACAAGGAAGAATCGTGAGTAAGAAAAGTTCGATCTACAAATTATCGCCGTATCTCGATGAAACAGAATACGCGGCCGCATAGATAAGTCGATCGGCATAACGAGGAACCTGAAACGGCCAGTAATTCTACCCGGAGGACATAACGTCACTAATCTTCTCATTGATTTTTCCATCGGAAGTTTCAGCATCAGCTTACTGAGATCGTCGTCAACGAGATGCGACAATTGTACCACATACCAGGTCTGCGAGCAAGAGTTCGCGCCGTAGCGAAAACCTGCCAAAGATGTCGCAATAAAAGAGCGCTTCCAGAGGCACCGGAGATGGGAAGCTTACCACCAGAGAGGCTAGCAATCAACGAATTGCCATTCACGAACACAGGTATCGACTACTTCGGACCACTGGAGGTAAACGTAGGAAGACGACGCGAGAAACGATGGGGAGTACTATTCACGTGCCTCACCGTGCGAGCAGTACACATCGAGCTGGCAAACTCCCCTGTCAACAGACGCCTTCATGCTAACATTGGAAATGTTCGTAGCCCGTCGAGGAGTCCCCAAGAGAATCGTGTCGGACAACGGAACGAACTTCCGAGGAGCCAGCCGCTTACTACGAGAAGAAATTGAAAGAATTCTACCGAACGAACTGGAAACCAAGTACCCGCAAATAGAATGGTCCTTCATAACCCCAGGAGCACCCCACATGGGAGGTGCGTGGGAAAGGATGATCAGATCGGTGAAATCAATACTAGCCGAAATATTAGAGGAGACACACGTACAAGAACCAGTGCTGAGAACAGCACTAGCAAGGATAGAAAATATGCTAAATTCCCGACCCCTGACTTATGTGCCGTTGGAGTGTCCGGAAGCCGACGTACTTACACCGAATCACTTTCTGAGAGCAGAGACCAGCACGATGGCAGCAAAGAGCGACAGCAGCGCAATAGGAGCTATGCTTGGTAAGAGTTTCGCATTGCAGGGCAGATCGTGGACAGCTTCAGAAAACGGTGGCTGAAGGAGTACCTACCGTGCCTGACGCCACAAGCCAAATGGCATGGACCCCCAATCAACCCTATCCAACTTGGAGACATCGTGGTTCTAGCGGACGAAACAAGCCCCAAGGTGCAGTGGAAGAAAGGCGTCATCATGGACCTTCGAGTAGCCAAGGACGGGATCGCCCGAAGCGCGGACTGCTAACTCGGCCAATAGTTAAACTGGCCAAGTTAGACGTGAAGACAACGAACCCACCAATGGACCAAGGCGTAACCAGAAGTTTGGCAAACATCACGACAAGCGACGAAGTTTGCGAAGGGGGGAATGTTACGGCAGAAACCGCAGTGGCAGCTCTAAATATCACTGCGCCTAACAGCACAGACATTAACAGCGCAGACGTTAACAGCACAGACATTAACAGCGCCGAGCAAAGGGTTAATGAGGGCGAACAGCAGCTATAGGGAAGGAAGAAGAAGAACGAAAAGAAAGGCAGCGGAAAAAGTTTACTGAAGCGGTACAAGTTTTTTAGCTCTAGCTCCCATAGTTTAATACCCCGATATTGTAAATGAAACACCTGAATAAACAACTTGAAGAACAAACCACGGGAGGCCTATTGAACGCGGGAGGCTTATCAAACGTACGGCCCCAGATTTGGAGGCGTTGCCCGGCGAGGCAATAAACGGTATATAGTTTCTAGTGAATCTAATAGGAATCGTGAAGTTTATGCGGCTCAACAGATCATGGCTATCTACCCTTGATCAAGTTGTGCATAAAAATCACCACAACATAAGGTATAGGGAGCCAACAGGGGACTATAACGATGAAATATCATTACTTTGCATTTCGAGGCATTAAGGTGTAACAAGTTTGCACAACACCATGACTGAAAGCTATTGAGATCGGACTGCCATGTGGTACTCCCGAAGAAACCTTTACTGGTGAAGAGAGGGAGTTTTTGAAGAGGACTCTTTGAGACCTGGAACAAAGATAGCTAGAAATCTATCTCAGGAGGTTGGGCGGAACATCATTAGATGTGAGGTCAGGGGCCAGCCGTGAGACAAAAACTTGTCGTTTTGGTGAGATCCCCACCAGTGGTTTAGGCACTACAGGCCTAGTAACTGTGGTGGCAATATCCGGAGGTCCAGAATGTGTATGTAATGGTGGGATCGGAATGGACGGGACAGCTAGTGAGCTTGCGGACACCACGGAAACGGACGCTATAGACGTTATTGGCTGCACGTTCTCCGAGGCGATGAATTCGGTTACCGAATCTGCATCGCCAGCAGCTGTCGTTGCCCTTGGAGTGGCAAATGAAATCAGCTGCAGCACACTTGGAGTGGTCGGAGTCAATTTTTCCACAACAAGCGGCTGAGTGACTGTTGGCATTTGCAGATCGAGCGGAGTGACCCTTTTGTGCCTCGGAGACTCATTCAGCAGTTGCTGAATGGCTAGGAGCCGATTGTACTGCTTTTTAAAGCCAACGGTCAGCTCCTTAAAGCCCTTCCGCGTCTGCCTCATAAATATTACCATGTCAGTCTCAATCGCACGGCATGCCTCAAAACTGTAGTGCAAGCCATTACGCTTTGAGATGGCATCACCCACGAGACCCGTAAGCCTAGCGCACTTTGCGTGCACTACGTTGTCGCTAATGAGAGAGAGAGCTACTGAACAGAAAGTTCGAGAGCGAGAGAGAAAGAGCAGTTATTTAAGTTTTTTTAAGCTACAAGGCGAGAGCTGGCTGTAATGCAATGTAATGCGTACTCACTGCAACAACACAAAACGACAAGCCGACACAGATCAAAAGGCATGCACTCGCGGAATAGAATAGATTTCCAGATTGTAGGCTGGTTAGGAAGTTAATTAAAGTTTATTTACGAAAACACCGGTTGTTTGTGCAAAACAAAAGCAAAAAAACGGAGCGCAAAACAAAAACGCGTCTGATCACTACAAAAGAGAACGACGAATGACTTTTCCCAGTTGTTTGGTGATCTTCCGTTTTGATAGGGTCGGCCACCACACTGTAACTTCGTAAAGTATTATTGGTCTAACTATTACTAGATATGTATATCTTTTGGGCATATATGTATATCTAGCCGCATAGTGTTTGGGTGTATTTCCACGAGAAGATAATTGCAACGTCGTCCGTGTAGACCACAACCTCATCAGACCATCTTCACAGTTTTCCAGCACTGTAATGTCGGCGTCCGAGTCGTTCGAGACCCTCTCTCGGCCCATGGACTGAAAATCGAACATCAGCTCTGTGTCCGACGAGAAGCCTTCTTTGGTCAGCTGGAGCTCGTCATCGGGCACTTCGATCTCCGAGGCAACGCCCTGCCCGACTGGGTTGTCGACAAGGCACGCCTCGGCCACTGCGTCCGACTTCTACACCTTAATGGTGATTGAGCTGAAGCGGAAATTCTTTGGCTGCCTCTATTGTTGAGCACGAGCACAGCCTGGTTTGTGTCCCTGTGTTGCCATTACTACCTTCCAATTAATTGTTGGAAGGCTTGGGTTGCATCTCATGAACATCTTGACGATGACACCCATATCCTGGCCCTCGGTCTGCTGGTCTGCAGTCCACTGCTACGAGCCGAAGCTTGCCCCAGCATAGACCTCCCCGATCTGCGATACCGCTGTTTTGTAAAGCTTCACGGAGAGCTCGTCTTCTCAGGCAATGATCTTGATATTTCCCTGGAACCAGCCTATGTCTTTGCAGACTAGGGGTGGCCCGGGGTCTTTTTCGAGGAGCTCGAAACAGCGGTCAGCCAATGCCGCTTTCACCCACTTCCATTGATTCCTGGGAATCTTTGGCAATCAGCGCAAAGGAGACGTTGCACAGCTCTCTGAAGTGTTTTGCAGCCGGTCAAGGCGACTCTGGCGAGCGCTGCCTTTTTGTTAGAGGAGCTACCTTTTTCTGTTCCATGGTGAAATCCGGTCCCACCGCCGAGGCCTACTCCACCTTCGGCTGATGGTCTGGCTTTTGCGCTAGCGTTTTGCCGACGGAGTATGTGCCCTGCACTCCTCTCTTCGGCGTACGTTAATCTTTTGGCTTGGGCGCTTGTCGATGGCAAAACATCGCCCGCTACTTTGCCAGAAGGTCTGGCAGCCTCTATGTTGCTTAGCTGCCCCTCCAAGGTGTCAGTTTTGGGCGATGCTTTATGCAAGCCACCCCAGATTTTTTTTCTTGGACGTTGATATGCAATGACTGCATCTTTCAAGAGGCGATGCAGTTACTGCACCATCAAGAGGCCCGTGTGATACCAACAGAATCCCAGGCAAAACGCAGCCCTCCTCCCGCCCAACCAACCAAGGGGCGCTGCCGCATGACGCGCGGCGCGTAGCCGAACCGAACCGAGCATGCAGGAAAGAAAGGTTCATGCAAGGAATAATTCGATCTACAAAGTGGAAGGAACAACGGTATAAAATTTCTAGTGGGTCTAATAGGAATCGTAAAGTTTATGCGGCTCAACAGGTCAGGGCTGTCTATGTCACCCCTGATCAAGTTGTGCATAATAATCACACCAAGCTTTATTCTACGGTTAACTAAGGATAGGAGGTTTACTAATAGCAGTCTACTAGAGTAATATGGGAGTCTCACACCCGCATCCCAGTTAAGGCCCCGCAGAGCAAAGAGTAAAAAGTTTTTCTATACTGAGTTTACCCACTTAAAAATTGATTTTCTTATTTGTTTGTCTTATGGAAAAACATCTCAGCCACAGCAGGCAAAGAGGCAACTGTCATAGTCGGTTATCAGTTCCAAACTCGAGATATTTTTCTCAATCGTAGAAACAACCAATTGAGTTATTTGCTGGAATAATGCCTTTCAGACGATCAAACCCTGGACTACACACGTCATGCAATAAGTAGTCAGAATGTCCGTTATAATCTATCGTAAGATAGAAAGAAGACGTGCTCATATAGCACATTTTCATGCTGCACAATTCGACAAAATGTTACTGGAAGAAGACCATTCGTGAATGTAGATTTGAATCGCGCTGCTTTCGATCTCGATTCCGCAATCGCCTACAAAGATCTTCGCTGCGTTGATATCGGTTCATTGTCTATCGTATGCCAGCATTGCAATGCATTGAAGTTTCAATCGGAATGGCCAGAGCCATTGTATTTATTTCTCTATGGAAATATCATTTCATGGCGAATACACAAAAATGTAACGGATGCATTAAAATGACGTAATTTTGAGCCGAAGTTGTTGATAAGCCCGGCTATAATTTGAGTTATAAGGTAATGGCGTCTTCTTATTATTAAAATTAACGATTCTCAATTTTATTTCGAATTTGCTTCCAAACATTTAGATTCAAGGGCAAATTCACCATCGAGCGGGCGCTTTGTTACCACCACCAAACCAAGAAGATCATAAGTTCCTTCAAATCAATTTCGTTGGTGATTCGGCAATTGAGCTAGATAAGCGTCATGAAATCTTTGTTGCGACTAAATGTAACTTATAGAACCATTGCAAAATCTTCTGCATGAGCATAACGAATTTGTCAGATTGTTAAAACCCGCATTGGATACAATGCATTTTAACGATAACAAAATCACTATCAGAGCAGATAAACGACTCGCTAAAAGCCATGCAAGACAATTTTATGATTCAACTATCAATGAAGTGGCAGAGGTAATAGTTGGCAAGAATGTGGAATCAAGCGATATTGTTTTAAAGCGTCGAGATGCAACGCGCTTACGAGACTCGGTCATATGATTCACTTCAATATCCATTGATGTTCCGTCGTGGAGAGGAAGGCTATCGCTACAATATAAAGATGTTCAATCCAACGACAGGTTTGTTTACAAAGCAACACTTCTTTTTTCATTCTACAATTAAGTTCGAATTCATATTTCAGGAGAAGAAACGAATAAGAAGGTCAGCTCAATGAAGTTTTATGTCGATCGATTGATGATCCGGCAAGATGTTGGCAATCATCTGTTGAGGTGTAGCCATAAAGGTCGAAACGGAGCGTATCAATTTCATACTTGCGTGACGTTTTCACTAGTGAAGGAAAATGTCGAAGGAAGTTGTCGAAAATGTTCTCAAACCACTACAACTCCATCAAATACGTTTGCAAATACGTGAACAAAGGGAGCACATGGCGGTGTTCGGCATTGCCGAACCGAATGCAAATCACGAGGTCGACTGTCGACTTACGACTGTCGTACATTGCGACCAGCACCACAATTGAAAAATATCTTTTCGGCATTAAAAAAAGGATCCATTCGCAAGGAATTTACTCTATTCGGAAATACCACGCTATTATACATGGAACGCTGCATCGAAGAAGTTTCAAGGCCGGAAGAAAGGTGATGCTGTTGCTGGCTACCGACCGCGTTCTAATCGTGTGGGGCTGTCTGCTGCTGATATTGGGAATGCCAGCGCCAAATCGTTCGAAGCATTCAATCGCGAATTGCAACGGAAGCAAGACTATGATCGAGATAAGCTGGCCAAAAGAGTCCAAACAAATGTTCCGCTTTTGAATGCCGAGCAGAAAAACGTGTACGATTTTCTTATGAAGGTTGTTAACAATGGAACGGAAGGCATTTACATTCTGGATGCTCCCGGTGGGACCATGTGGTCAAGATCTCAAGTTGTGTTGGCTTTTGCATCCTATAGAATTGCTGCCACATTGTTGGAAGGCGGCCGAACTGCACATGCATCTACTCGCGGTTGACAGGCCAACGTACATAACGACCAAGATTTCGGCGACAGCGAAATTATTTGTGATGAATGCACAATGGCGCATAAACTAGAATAAACTAAACTTGCTCTCCGGAAATTCCCGTCATTCCGAAATCAACTGCTGCCAATGAACTTAATGCATGTCTGAAAACGTCGTCTTTTTGGCGGTATGTCAAGAACATGCCACGAACATGAGAGCAGCGTTGCAGAAGAACCCATCGGCTACTGAATTCTCCACACAACTGCTGGCAATTGGCCAAATTCCTGTTGCTGTTTGAACTGGATTAATATCGTTCGCGGCACATCGCGGGACGTCGATAGCTTGAATATCATTGTTCAAAGTCAAATTTCTGGAGAACTGCATTCGTACAAATCCGTTGATAGCGTGACCGACGAGGACGAAGTGACCAACTGTCCGACGGAATTTTTTAATTCGCTTAATGTACCAGGAGCTCCGCTGCATAATTTACTTCTGAAGGTTGGTTCGATTATTACGGATTACGAAGTGATTATTCTTGTTGTGGAATCTAAATCACCCGAAATGGTGCAACGGTATGCAGTTGTCCGTTCAAAAACTGACGAAAAATGTGATTCGAGAGACGATCATCAAGGCAAATTCAAAGGAATTATCCCACGAATTCCAATTATTCCAACTGATCTTCCATTCGAATTAAAGAGGATTTAGTTCTCCGATCGATTGGCTTTTACGATGACAATCAATAAATCGCAATGCCAATCATCGGATGTCTGTAGGAATAATTAGAAATTTCCTGTTTTTCGCGCGGTCAGCTGAACGTTCCCTATTTACGTGTTGGCAAACCGTCTTCGTAGTTTGCTCTTGCGCTGGAAAAAAAATCGAAAAACATTGTTTATTATATCACTCTCAACTGTTTTCGATTAAATTCAAATAAATCATATTAAAATTTAAACTATCTGTTTTTTGTTATTAGTCTGGAATTTATCTGATGGCGTTAAGCTCGAGAGGGTTCCTGGAATACGAAAATAAAGAAGAAGAAATCTGAACTTTAAGAAACGTCTTGTAGCAGAGGAAAAAATTGCGAGAAGACTTAGGTTAGGCTTAGGTTAACGTTAACCCGGACGACCTTCACGCATGGGACAGTATGGCCCTTAGTTATCCGGACAGGGTTCATACCGTCACGGGTGTACTTATGAGATTTGAAGTCCTCGAGAATCGAGGTGTTTTTTGGAAAAGGCAAGTAGTTCTTTAAGCGTCCTCTTAGACGCATCTTCAAGTGATACCAGGTACCGGGGCGCCCAGGTATATTTTTCTTACCCATGAGAGAATAGTTGAATAGAATAGAGGGCAGTTGCAGTGTTTCACTCATCGGGCTCATCGCATTTTCTACAGCTACCTCTGTTGGTGATGACTAGTTTGACTCCTTGAGCCGCAGCCTGACGGTGACCTGTGACTACTCCTCATAACGTTCTGCAGTGTACGAATAAATTGACCACATCGTGTGCTCGCTCCTTAAGTTCTCGCTTTTCTAATGGCGAGGACTTTCGCCTGTACAGTATTTGCCCGCTCCTACTCCTCTTGGAGCCGTCTGTATATATATGTTGAGGTGTTGAGTCTTGTCCTGACCCGTTTTCCAGTCATTAGATACCATAAATTAGGTTGTTTTAACATCAAGGCAAGTTTGGGGGATCATGTAGTCAGTTCAACTGATCATTTGTAGCGACATTCTTGTAGCGAAATGTTCCCCGATGAAACTAGGCATTGTGCAACCTTTCCTGCAGTTAGACGAGCGTGGATGTCCAAGTGGTCTATTTTTATTATTTGGACGTTGATAAGCAATGACACCAGCAGAAGGCAGTTACGCGCGGATCCCAGGCAGGGACGCTGGACGCGTTAGGCGAACCGATCGCAAACATGCAGGAAAGATTGGTGTTACACTAATATTCGAAGAAAAAAATTGGACTAAGCTTAGTAAAAGAAAAAAGCATGCATTCCAAATACAAATACCACTAAAATTACTAATTCTGAGAAAGGTATGTAAGTATTATTAATTTAATAAAATGAAGAATATAAGTTGTGGATATAATATGGTAGACGGAATTATAATCCGAGCATAAGACCCTAAACGGTTCATGCAAGGAATAATTCGATCTACAAAGTGGAAGGAACAACGGTATAAAATTTCTAGTCAGTCTAATAGGAATCGTGAAGTTTATGCGGCTCAGCAGATCATGGCTATCTACCCTTGATCAATTTGTGCATAAAAATCACCACAACATAAGGTATAGGGAGCCAACAGGGGACTATAACGATTAAATATCATTACTTTGCATTTCGAGGCATTAAGGTGCAACAAGTTTGCACAACACCATGACTGAAAGTTATTGAGATCGGACTGCAAGCGAGAAAGAAATGAAATGTCCATATACTGGTCTAACTTAGAATATTGCCGCGCCGGGCAACGCCTCCAAATCTGGGGCCGTACGTTTGATAAGCCTCCCGCGTTCAATAGGCCTCCCGTGGTTTGTTCTTCAAGTTGGTTTTATTCAGGTGTTTCATTTACAATATCGGGGCAGGGTATTAAACTATGGGAGCTAGAGCTAAAAAACTTGTACCGCTTCAGTAAACTTTTTCCGCTGCCTTTCTTTTCGTTCTTCTTCTTCCTTCCCTATAGCTGCCGTTCGCCCTCATTAACCCTTTGCTCGGCGCTGTTAATGTCTGTGCTGTTAACGTCTGCGCTGTTAATGTCTGTGCTGTTAACGTCTGCGCTGTTAATGTCTGTGCTGTTAGGCGCAGTGATATTTAGAGCTGCCACTGCGGTTTCTGCCGTAACATTCCCCCCTTCGCAAACTTCGTCGCTTGTCGTGATGTTTGCCAAACTTCTGGTTACGTCTTGGTCCATTGGTGGGTTCGTTGTCTTCACGTCTAACTTGGCCAGTTTAACTATTGGCCGAGTTAGCAGTCCAGATGCAGTGCGGATCACCGCGCTTCGGGCGATCCCGTCCTTGGCTACTCGAAGGTCCATGATGACGCCTTTCTTCCACTGCACCTTGGGGCTTGTTTCGTCCGCTAGAACCACGACGTCTCCGAGTTGGATAGGGTTGATTGGGGGTCCATGCCATTTGGTTCGTGGTGTCAGGCACGGTAGGTACTCCTTCAGCCATCGTTTTCTGAAGCTGTCCACGATCTGCCCTGCAATGCGAAAACTCTTACCAAGCATAGCTCCTATTGCGCTGCTGTCGCTCTTTGCTGCCATCGTGCTGGTCTCTGCTCTCAGAAAGTGATTCGGTGTAAGTACGTCGGCTTCCGGACACTCCAACGGCACGTAAGTCAGGGGTCGGGAATTTAGCATATTTTCTATCCTTGCTAGTGCTGTTCTCAGCACTGGTTCTTGTACGTGTGTCTCCTCTAATATTTCGGCTAGTATTGATTTCACCGATCTGATCATCCTTTCCCACGCACCTCCCATGTGGGGTGCTCCTGGGGGTATGAAGGACCATTCTATTTGCGGGTACTTGGTTTCCAGTTCGTTCGGTAGAATTCTTTCAATTTCTTCTCGTAGTAAGCGGCTGGCTCCTCGGAAGTTCGTTCCGTTGTCCGACACGATTCTCTTTGGGGACTCCTCGACGGGCTACGAACATTTCCAATGTTAGCATGAAGGCGTCTGTTGACAGGAGTTTGCCAGCTCGATGTGTACTGCTCGCACGGTGAGGCACGTGAATAGTACTCCCCAACGTTTCTCGCGTCGTCTTCCTACGTTTACCTCCAGTGGTCCGAAGTAGTCGATACCTGTGTTTGTGAATGGCAATTCGTTGATTGCTAGCCTCTCTGGTGGTAAGCTTCCCATCTCCGGTGCCTCTGGAAGCGCTCTTTTATTGCGACATCTTTGGCAGGTTTTCGCTGCGGCGCGAACTCTTGCTCGCAGTCCTGGTATGTGGTACAATTGTCGCATCTCGTTGACGACGATCTCAGTAAGCTGATGCTGAAACTTCCGATGGAAATAATCAATGAGAAGATTAGTGACGTTATGTCCTCCGGGTAGAATTACTGGCCGTTTCAGGTTCCTCGTTATGCCGATTGACTTATCTATGCGGCCGCGTATTCTTAGTACGCCTGTTTCATCGAGGTACAGCGATAATTTGTAGATCGAACTTTTCTTACTCACGATTCTTCCTTGTCGTAGAAGAGCCATTTCTTCAGAGTAAGCCTCTTCTTGGACCATCCGGTATATAACGATGTTGATATCTTCCATGTTGCGAAAGCGTGCGGCAATATTCTAAAAAACTTTTCCTGCTCAACGGAGAGCAAGTCAAATAATTACGACCGACAGAAAGATCGGCGTGCGACGCAGTCAGCTGCGTCACGAGGGATTCGACTTTGCAGGTGAGATATCCTCATACAGTTGGACAGAAAGGCTAATCTCTTACATTCGAGCGACACGAGGTTCGTGTATAACCACAAACCAGGGCTGTACGAAAAAAGACACCGGAGTAAATGGACGGCGTCAAAGGTCAGCAGTCGGAATCTGGCTGTGAGACCCCGTGTGGACTCCAAATCTGAGGCCGTACGTTTGATAAGCCTCCCGCGTTCAATAGGCCTCCCGTGGTTTGTTCTTCAAGTTGGTTTTATTCAGGTGTTTCATTTACAATATCGGGGCAGGGTATTAAACTATGGGAGCTAGAGCTAAAAAACTTGTACCGCTTCAGTAAACTTTTTCCGCTGCCTTTCTTTTCGTTCTTCTTCTTCCTTCCCTGTAGCTGCCGTTCGCCCTCATTAACCCTTTGCTCGGCGCTGTTAATGTCTGTGCTGTTAACGTCTGCGCTGTTAATGTCTGTGCTGTTAGGCGCAGTGATATTTAGAGCTGCCACTGCGGTTTCTGCCGTAACATTTCCCCTTCGCAAACTTCGTCGCTTGTCGTGATGTTTGCCAAACTTCTGGTTACGCCTTGGTCCATTGGTGGGTTCGTTGTCTTCACGTCTAACTTGGCCAGTTTAACTATTGGCCGAGTTAGCAGTCCAGATGCAGTGCGGATCACCGCGCTTCGGGCGATCCCGTCCTTGGCTACTCGAAGGTCCATGATGACGCCTTTCTTCCACTGCACCTTGGGGCTTGTTTCGTCCGCTAGAACCACAATGTCTCCAAGTTGGATAGGGTTGATTGGGGGTCCATGCCATTTGGTTCGTGGCGTCAGGCACGGTAGGTACTCCTTCAGCCACCGTTTTCTGAAGCTGTCCACGATCTGCCCTGCAATGCGAAAACTCTTACCAAGCATAGCTCCTATTGCGCTGCTGTCGCTCTTTGCTGCCATCGTGCTGGTCTCTGCTCTCAGAAAGTGATTCGGTGTAAGTACGTCGGCTTCCGGACACCCAACGGCACGTAAGTCAGGGGTCGGGAATTTAGCATATTTTCTATCCTTGCTAGTGCTGTTCTCAGCACTGGTTCTTGTAATGTGTCTCCTCTAATATTTCGGCTAGTATTGATTTCACCGATCTGATCATCCTTTCCCACGCACCTCCCATGTGGGGTGCTCCTGGGGGTATGAAGGACCATTCTATTTGCGGCTACTTGGTTTCCAGTTCGTTCGGTAGAATTCTTTCAATTTCTTCTCGTAGTAAGCGGCTGGCTCCTCGGAAGTTCGTTCCGTTGTCCGACACGATTCTCTTGGGGACTCCTCGACGGGCTACGAACATTTCCAATGTTAGCATGAAGGCGTCTGTTGACAGGGAGTTTGCCAGCTCGATGTGTACTGCTCGCACGGTGAGGCACGTGAATAGTACTCCCCATCGTTTCTCGCGTCGTCTTCCTACGTTTACCTCCAGTGGTCCGAAGTAGTCGATACCTGTGTTCGTGAATGGCAATTCGTTGATTGCTAGCCTCTCTGGTGGTAAGCTTCCCATCTCCGGTGCCTCTGGAAGCGCTTTTTTATTGCGACATCTTTGGCAGGTTTTCGCTACGGCGCGAACTCTTGCTCGCAGACCTGGTATGTGGTACAATTGTCGCATCTCGTTGACGACGATCTCAGTAAGCTGATGCTGAAACTTCCGATGGAAAAATCAATGAGAAGATTAGTGACGTTATGTCCTCCGGGTAGAATTACTGGCCGTTTCAGGTTCCTCGTTATGCCGATCGACTTATCTATGCGGCCGTGTATTCTCAGTACGCCTGTTTCATCGAGGTACGGCGATAATTTGTAGATCGAACTTTTCTTACTCACGATTCTTCCTTGTCGTAGAAGAGCCATTTCTTCAGAGTAAGCCTCTTCTTGGATCGTCCGGTATATAACGATGTTGACATCTTCCATGTTGCGAAAGCGTGCGGCTAAATTTGCCTCCTCTGATGCGAAATCTCTTTTGCGTATTTTGTCCAGAAATCTTATCACACATCTCAGGGCTCCCGTGAACCTTTAACCATTTGCTAAAGCGACATATATTTGGGATTATGCTACTCAGCTTTGATGGCGGTTTCGGCGTATCTATCCACTCGTGTACGTGTATCCGTTCCAGATTACTCGAGTTGAGCTGTGTAGTTGGCCAGTATTCTTCCTCGTCAAATAGGAACGGCGGACCGGAGAACCATCTCGCTTCTGGTTGGAAACTCGATTCTTTGGTCCACTTCGTTCCATCGTCTGCTACGTTCAGAGCGGATGGAACCCATTTCCATTCTGATATGTCCGAGGTTTCCAAGATCTCTCCAATTCGGAGCGCAACGAACTGATGGTACTTTCGAGCGTCTGAACGTATCCAATACAACACGTTCTTGGAGTCGGTCCAAAAAACACGTCGCTTGATCTCGACGGAGAGCTCCTGTGTTATGAGTTTAGCCAGTCGTAGGCCGAGGATCGCTGCTATAAGCTCCATCCTGGGAATCGAAATTGGTTTCAATGGTGCCACTCTTGTCTTGGATGCGAGTAGTGTGCACCGGACTTCTCCTCTTTGTTCGATCCTTATGTAGGCGACGGCTGCAAAGGCGTTTATGCTCGCGTCTGTAAAGATGTGTAATTGGATATTAGATGTTTCTTTCGTTAGACCGAGATATCGTGGAACCCTTAATTCTTCGATGTTTTGAAGTTGCCGTGCCCATATCATCCAACGTTGACGTTCGTTTTCTTTGACCTGTTCATCCCAGCCTACGGCCGACCTCCATACGTCCTGCAGTATTATCTTTGCCTGTATAATATAGAAGCCCAATAGTCCTAAGGGATCGAAGATGGTCATGACTATACGTAGAATTGACCGCTTCGTCACAGTTTTCGTTTCGTCGTATATGTCATCCCGAAACTTATTGACGAAGGTGAAGTAATTATTCCTTGGATGCCACCACATACCAAGCACTCGTTCTCGTCTTGTCGAGTCCGTCATCTCGATGGGGCGTTCTTGATGATCTCCATCTCCTGAGAGCGCTCTCATCACGGTGCTCGAGTTTGATATCCAACCTCTCATCTCGAAGCCTCCTTCTTTGTGTATGTTCCTCACTGCCAGCGCTAGGCGGACCATTTCGTCTTCTGAGTCACAGCTTTGGAGCCAGTCATCTACAAAGGTGTTGCGAAGTATGGCCTCTACTTCCTCTCTTTGTTCCTTGATGAACCTTTCTGCGTTCCTATCTCTCACGTAGGTCGCTGCTGCTGGGGAACAAGAAGCACCAAAGGTCATTACGCTCATTACGTACCTATCCGGTTCTCGACTGGTGTCACCATATCTCCAGAGAAACTGCTGTGAGCTTTGATCCTCCGAACGTATCCTAACCTGGTGAAACATTTCTCTAATATCTCCGCAGATGCCGATAGACTTCTCTCGAAAGCGCGATATTACTCCTACCAGCGATGGCAATTGGTCGGGGCCTTTTAGTAGCATTGAATTAAGAGCGATGCCTTCCACTTTGGCTGCTGCGTCCCATACGAGTCTTAATTTGCCTTTGTTCGGGTTCTTAGTCACGAATACGGGCAGATACCAGGAGCGTTTGCCTTCGACCATTTCATCTTTTTGAGTTTTCGGACGTAGCCGATGTCTTCGTACCTCTTAATCTGTTCATTTACGAACTCTCGTAGCACCTTATCGCGTGTCATACGAGATTCTAGGCACCGAAGTCGTCGCATTGCCATCTCTCTAGAAGAAGGAAGTTCCACTTTGTCGTACCGCCAGAGAAGTCCTGTCTCCCATCTCTTCATTTCGCTGCTAAACCTCGTGGAATTGTCCAGTATTGTTTTTGCTCTTTCATCCTCTTTGGACCTGAGTGTGCTCTTCGCCATGTTTATGCCAACCGCGTCTAATGAGAAACTCTCTTTTACAAGAGTGTCCAGCTGTGGGTGTTTATTACATTCGCATACGTGCATTACCCGCGGACTCGCCGGCCCGTCGCCCTTTCTGCGGCCATAAACAGACCACCCCAACCTGGACTTGGCGGCGATAAATTCGGAATCCTCGCGTTCTTTGACAGTCAGTGGCACTCCAAGTTTCACGTTGTCCAATCCGATGATCAATGACGCTCTCACGTTTTTGTAGCTGAGTATCGGTAGCTTTTCCAGGTGCGAATGGGATCTTAGGATTGAGTCGTCCAGTGTCTGCTTCGGCAGATCCAGGTTTTACTGTTCTCACGTTTTGAAGCGTGAATCTGCGAGCCACATTGTCCCTTGGAGAGATCGCTAGGCTTATCCATTTGGATTGAGATTCTCTCTGCGTGATGTCTCCAGTCCAGCGTAGGCATAGCTCGTCCGAGGGGCCATCGATACCTAGTTTTTCCGTTATCTCCGTCTCGATTAGGGTACAGGCGGATCCTTCGTCTATCAGTGCGAACACTTGCATTTGGCCGTTCGGTCCATACAATGTTAGGGGGACATATCTAAACAACGCAGCTTCGTTCTGCATCGTGTGCAGTACCGTAGTGCTTTCCTTCGGCCTATTCTCTGCCCTAGAACTTTGCTGTTTACTGTTGTGGAGGAGGAAATGGTGCTTTCTCGAGCATCCGTCGACGGAGCATACTCTTGTTGACTTACAGTGCCTTATAAAGTGTTTGCCAAGGCACCTCCAGCATAGCTTATTTTCTCTGACGAAGTTCCATCTACCTGGCCCTTCTAGCTCCAGGAACTGCTTACAGTCCTCCAATTTGTGGGCTCCATTGCACCTACGGCAGGGCGGTTGTGCGCTGCTATCATTGTGCACCATAAGCCGGACTCTTGGATTCTTCTCCTTCGTGCAGACTTCTTTCTCGGATGCTACTGGCATCACGGTGCTTGCGCACGATGCGACTCGGAATAGCCAATCGTCGAAAACAGCAATATTTACCCTCGGAAGTCCAGCGCTTTGCCTGGCCCAATCCAGTTTCAAGTCGAATGGGAGTTTCTCCACAAGGTCGCGAAGTAACATTGGGTCGTTCAGATAGGCGGACAGTCCTATCGCGTCGACAGTAGCGCGATAGTTTTGCACCGACAGCGCCAGGCGCACTAGGCTTTCGATGCTGCTCGATTTCACGGACGGCTCCATTCTTAGCTTCGTTTGTAGGGTGTGATATATAGCCTCTGGTAGGCCATATAGCATTCGAAGAGTCTCGATGGCTAGTCGAACTGTTGCGGGCATCATTAATTTTCCTCGTACTGCTTCCAAAGCGGCACCTTTCAGGCACTTTTGCAGCCTCATGAGGGTTCTCTTGATCGCTGAGTCCGCAGCGTTCTGTAGATTGCTCGAAGTTTACTATGAACATGGGCCATTCCTCGGGGTTTCCAGAAAAGCATGGTAGATCCTTGTTGATGACTTGTCTTGTGGCTATCTGGGATGCTGTCAAGCATCTCTCCACCCCCGCTGGCGCGACCGCTTGATTACTCCCGTACGCGTACGGGTCCGGAAGTATTTCGACTCGTACTTGGGTAATACTGTGCAGTCGGGGCGCGAATGAAGGGTTTTGCCCATGCAGGTTGGTACCCGGCGCCGGTGCGGCCATTGGATACCACATAGCGCCGACTGGCATTGTCTCGTTCGGATTCAGCCCAGTAGGCATTCCAATCCGCGTTGCTTCCGTGGGTCCTGACATGTGGACTCCGGTCCAGTTGGGAACTGCTCTGTCCCAGCCTCCGTTGGTTACCGTGGAGCTCATGAGGCCTCCTACTTGAGGCAGTCTGGATTGCGTCGGGATGGAGCGCGTTCCCTCGAAGGCCGTGGCGTACGTCGGCCTTCCTAATGCATCCGCTCTCTGCTGAGCGAACGTTTCCCAGCTATCTAAAAGGCTCGTTCTTGGTGAAAAGGCTTGATCCACCCCTCCTCCTTGGTTGGTATGCTCTGGTGCTTGATGACTTGTCGGGGCTGTGGTGGACACGTTAGGTGCGGCCGTTGTTGCCGCCGAGATCACATCTATATATGTATCCCTAACGCGACGAGTTTCCCTTGCACCTCCCTCAGTCTCAGAACACGCACCAGGCATCTTTTCCGGCTCATATATTTCTCCTAATCCACACGGGTTCTCACCGCCAGATTCCGACTGCTGACCATTGACGCCGTCCATTTTACTCCGGTGTCTTTTTCGCACAGTCTTGGTTTGTGGTTATACGAACGAATACTCGTGTCGCTCAGAGTGTAATAGATTAGCCTTTCTGTCCAACTGTATGAGGATATCTCACCTGCAAAGTCGAATCTCTCGTGACGCAGCTGACTGCGTCGCACGCCGATCTTCATTCTGTCGGTCGTAATTATTCACCGTTGAGCAGGAAAAGTTTTTTAGAATATTGCCGCGCCGGGCAACGCCTCCAAATCTGAGGCCGTACGTTTGATAAGCCTCCCGCGTTCAATAGGCCTCCCGTGGTTTGTTCTTCAAGTTGGTTTTATTCAGGTGTTTCATTTACAATATCGGGGCAGGGTATTAAACTATGGGAGCTAGAGCTAAAAAACTTGTACCGCTTCAGTAAACTTTTTCCGCTGCCTTTCTTTTCGTTCTTCTTCTTCCTTCCCTATAGCTGCTGTTCGCCCTCATTAACCCTTTGCTCGGCGCTGTTAATGTCTGTGCTGTTAACGTCTGCGCTGTTAATGTCTGTGCTGTTAGGCGCAGTGATATTTAGAGCTGCCACTGCGGTTTCTGCCGTAACACAGAGATTAACATCATCCGCATACATAAGTACTCGAGAGTATGTTAATACCGAAGGCAAGTCATTAATAAAGAGTGTGAAGAGTAGGGGGCCTAGATGGCTGCCCTGTGGTACTCCCGAAGAAACCTTTACTGGTGAAGAGAGGGAGTTTTTGAAGAGGACTCTTTGAGACCTGGAACAAAGATAGCTAGAAATCTATCTCAGGAGGTTGGGCGGAACATCATTAGATGAGAGGTCAGGGGCCAGCCGTGAGACAAAAAACTTGTCGTTTTGGTGGGATCCCCACCAGTGGTTTAGGCACTACAGGCCTAGTAACTGTGGTGTATGTACTGGTGGGATCGGAATGGACGGGACAGCTAGTGAGCTTGCGGACACCTCGGAAACGGACGCTATGAGCCGATCGTACTGCTTTTTAAAGCCAACGGTCAGCTCCTTAAAGCCCTTCCGCGTCTGCCTCATAAATATTACCATGTCAGTCTCAATCGCACGGCATGCCTCAAAACTGTAGTGCAAGCCATTACGCTTTGAGATGGCATCACCCACGAGACCCGTAAGCCAAGCGCACTTTGCGTGCACTACGTTGTCGCAGAGCCAGCAGGGGATACTCGGCTGATCATGGGTGATCTCTTTCCGACAGTTTTTTTTGCCACAGACCACAGTAAACTCCATTATAGGGGAAAAATAAGTACAAACATTTAAACAAATAGCTTTCAGACCAGTGTGCCAGACAAACGCTAATAGGAGGAGAGGAGAGCAGTTGCAGCAGCAGCTAATGAGAGAGAGAGCTACTGAACAGAAAGTTCGAGAGCGAGAGAGAAAGAGCAGTTATTTAAGTTTTTTTAAGCTATAGCTTTTTTTTAAGAGCCGGCTGTAATGCAATGTAATGCGTACTCACTGCAACAACACAAAACGACAAGCCGACACACATCAAAAGGCATGCACTCGCGGAATAGAATAGATTTCCAGATTGTAGGCTGGTTAGAAAGTTAATTAAAGTTTATTTACGAAAACACCGGTTGTTTGTGCAAAACAAAAGCAAAACGAGGGGGAACGTTGTGAGTTGCTGCTGCGACCGCAACTCTACATTTATACCCGATACATAGTCAGTATGGCTGCATTAAACGACAAAGAGTGCGAGAGAGACAGAAAATCAGTCAGAACGTGTCGACGGGCGCTGCGTAGCCACTGCAAATTGATTTGTTACTTTTGGCTATAATAATAATCCGATCTGATTCGGATTCGGCAAGATTCGGCAATCTGGTAGATATGGCCATTCTCTATGATTGTGCGTTTTTAATTTTCTCCTATCTTCAAAATTGTGGTTGCCACAGATTTTCGTTGTTTAAGGCTGCGGAAGGGGGTGGGGCGAAATTTTGAAAAACACTTGTAGCAGTGAGCTATCAACAGTGAGTTCTGCAGTGAAAAATTACAAATAGTTTTGTAACAGTGAGAGCTCTACAGTCAGGTCTAATAGTCTCTGAGATCTGTGGATGCCTGATCTTCCCTTTTGCGCTGCCTTTGGCAATCAGCGCAGCAGGAGACGTTGCACAGCTCTCTGAAGTGTTTTGCAGCCGGTCAAGGCGTCTCTGGCGAGCGCTGCCTTTTTGTTAGAGGAGCTACCTTTTTCTGTTCCATGGTGAAATCCGGTCCCACCGCCGAGGCCTACTCCACCTTCGGCTGATGGTCTGGCTTTTGCGCTAGCGTTTTGCCGACGGAGTATGTGCCCTGCACTCCTCTCTTCGGCGTACGTTAATCTTTTGGCATGGGCGCTTGTCGATGGCAAAACATCGCCCGCTACTTTGCCAGAAGGTCGGGCAGCCTCTATGTTGCTTAGCTGCCCCTCCAAGGTGTCAGTTTTGGGCGATGCTTTATGCAAGCCACCCCAGATTTTTTTTCTTGGACGTTGATATGCAATGACTGCATCTTTCAAGAGGCGATGCAGTTACTGCACCATCAAGTGGCCCGTGTGACACCAACAGAATCCCAGGCAAAACGCAGCCCTCCTCCCGCCCAACCAACCAAGGGGCGCTGCCGCATGACGCGCGGCGCGTAGCCGAACCGAACCGAGCATGCAGGAAAGAAAGGTTCATGCAAGGAATAATTCGATCTACAAAGTGGAAGGAACAACGGTATAAAATTTCTAGTGGGTCTAATAGGAATCGTAAAGTTTATGCGGCTCAATAGGTCAGGGCTGTCTATGTCACCCCTGATTAAGTTGTGCATAATAATCACACCAAGCTTTATTCTACGGTTAACTAACGATGGGAGGTTTACTACTAGCAATCTACTAAAGTAAGATGGCATTCTCACACCCGCATCCCAGTTAAGGCCCCGCAGAGCAAAGAGTAAAAAGTTTTTCTGGACAGATTCTATACGGTCCTGGTGTACTTTGTACCGAGGGCACCATACACAGGAGCCGTATTCTAAGATCGGACGAACTACCGAGGTACAGAGAGTCTTTGTTATATAGGGGTCGTCAAATTCCTTTGACCACCTCTTTATAAACCCAAGCACGCCTATGGCCTTATTTACCATGGTAGAACTGTGTTCAGAAAACTTTGGCTTGGAGTCTAATATAACACCGAGATCATTCACCAGGGTAATTCTCTCAAGAGAACCACCACAAAGGGTATAGGGAGCCAACAATGGGCTAGAACGATGAAATTTCATTACTTTGCATTTCGAGGCATTAAGGTGTAACAAGTTTGCACAGCACCATGACTGAAAGTTATTGAGATCGGACTGCAAACGAGAATGAAATGAAATATCCTTATACTGGACACATAGTCTAATATCATCCGCATACATAAGTACTCGAGAGTATGTTAATACCGAAGGCAAGTCGTTAATAAAGAGTGTGAAGAGTAAGGGGCCTAGATGGCTGCTCTGTGGTACTCCCGAAGAAACCTTGACTGGTGAAGAGAGAGAGTTTTTGAAGAGGACTTTTTGAGACCTGGAACAAAGATAGCTAGAAATCCATCTCAGGAGGTTGGGCGGAAACCCTAAAGGGTCAAGTTTATGTGCTAGAAGGGAATTTTTACAGAGTTTTCAGAGTCGAATGCTTTACTGAAGTCGGTGTAAATAACATCCGTCTGTAAGTTACCTTGAAAGTCTTTAATAATGAAAGAGGTAAACTCTAACAAGTTCGTGGTGGTTGATCGCCGCCTTATAAATCCATGCTGAGTTGGAGATATAAGTGACTTGCAGAGATGTTGCAAGTGCGGAGTTAAAACCTTCTCAAACATTTTAGGAATAGCGGATAACTTTGCTATACCTCTATAATTCATTGCGTCAGACTTGCTACCTTTCTTATGGAGAGGAATTATAAGCGATTCCTTCCAGGTCGGGAGAAGCAAGAAAATCAATTACACACACCCGAAAACTACGTCAGAACGCTATAAAATTGTGCAAAGAGATCGGCAATTGCCTGATCAGTATTTGGCGACGTATTTAGAAGGTATACGTTCTACGCTTACTGTTCACGAATGAAAATGAAATGAAAAACGTATCCTGCATCGAAATTGGTAGTTCTTATAGCATTGAGCATTTTTAGACTGGATAACTCTTTGGTACACCAAGGGGGTTACCTAAATCAAATTGGACAAGAAAGCGGGACACAAAAAAGTGTGGCACTTCGAATGTAGGATGGTAGACATCTACAGGTATACTGGGCGGAAGGGCTCGGGTTAACAACACTATGGTCGGATCCGATACTAAGCATAGATCCAGCAATCGACATCACATGGTTGACTTGAGACAGGGATAGGTCAAGCAAGCCGTCAACAAAGTTATCTCGTGACATTGGCACTACACTATTAGACTCGTTTACCGAAGACCAAACAGTACCTGTCAAGCTGAAGTCACCAAGAACTATCATATGGTTTTTATCTGATAAGGAACACGAAACAGTTTGTATAGCAGACAGGTGCTGCTCGGATATTGTGAATGCGGGAAGAGTCAGTCTTACATCGACCTGCCAAAGCTTCGGAACTAAGAAGGTGCGACCAGGTCTCGGTAAACACAATAATGTGAGACGGAAGTTAAGTTTACTCCGTAAGACTCTAACATTCTGATAGGTTACTACGAGAGAAGAAGTTAGTATTTTGGACGGGTTGAAGTAGAACGAGAAGATGAGAATATCTGGGAGAGTTAGCGGCCTATTTTTCTTCTTAGCCTTAAACTCTCTCACAAACAAATGCTCCGGAGAAAATTTGGCAGAATAAATGGTATCGAATTGAGTTGGGGAGACGCTTTTCTTTAAGGGAGCTATCTCTCTGGCATAAGAAAAGTTAAACTTCTCAACCTTTCAGCCGACGGCTTTTTTATACCCGATACTCGAAATGAGTATGGAGTTATATTAGATTTGTGGGGAAAGATGACGTGCCCAGCTCAGAAGGAAGCGTTTCCGACCCAATAAAGTATATAAATTCTTGATCAGCATCAATAACTGAGTCGATTGAGCCATGTCGGTCTGTCTGTTTGTCTGTCCGTCTCTCCGTATTATTGTACGCCTAGTTCTCTGAGACTATAAGAGCTAGAGAAACAAAGTTTTTGAAGCCAACGTTAGTTAGCTCCTTAAAGCCCTTCCGCGTCTGCCTCATAAATATAATCATGTCATTCTCAAAAAGACGGCATGCCTCACAACTGTAATGCAGACTATTACGTTTCGAGATAGCAAAACCCACGAGGCACGAAACCCCATCGCACTTTGCGTGCACTACGCTATCTCAGAGCCAGAAGGGGATACTCGGCTGATCACGGGTGATCTGGAGTTTTTTTTGTCACAGACAACAGAAAATTTCATTACGAAAGTTTGTTGAAAAACAAAAAATTTCATAACGGAAGTAGTAAAACTAATGGGTGAAGGGAGAGCGGTTTCGTGATCGAGAGAGGAATATCAGTTAATTAGGTTTGGCTTACAGGGAGAGAGTGGTTGAGCAAAAGTAACTAGATGAGATGGGGTTAAATGTAATATGAGACCGTACTCTCAAAAACAACAAAACAAACACACGACTAACCGACGCATGAAATAAATAATTAAATTCTATTTTTACACCCATTTAAAGACATGCACTAGCGCTAAGTATTTATTTTAAGATTTTAGGCTTATTAGAGAGTTCATTAAAAGATTGTCTTGTCAAAACAACAGCTGTTTATGCAAAGTATAGGAAAAAAGCGTAGCGCAAAACAAAAAAAATTCTGGTCACTACGAAAGAGATCGTTTCTTTATGGTTTCGAGTGCTTTAGTTGTGGTCGACCTCAGCACCCCGTGATGCAGAGCAGAGCCTGCCGACCGATTCTTTTTTGAGGTGAGCCCCTGTGTGCCCCTTTTACAATGGAAGCTGTGCCCCAATCGGATGGTACACGTCTACAACTTAGATTACTTAGGTTATTTATCCAGATGTTGATTGCTGGGTGTGTGTTGATCGCTTCTTCGTGGTCAATTATAGAAGTCGTACCGATTTCCTTGTTTGGGTAAAAAAAAGCGTCCACCAGAATCGGAAGCTTCGAAGAATTCTACGAAAATTTCAGCATGAAACTATGTGTCTAAAATCAATTCCCAGCTCCCGCTGAGAAGCGTACAGCTTCCATGTTGTTTGTAGTTGGGCGGATTTGTCGTCGTCCATTGTTGGGTAAAAAGACCGGTCGATGGAATTGCTCATAAACAAGCCTCAGGTCGCCGAACCGCACCCGGACCGGATCGCTCAGCTGTCGGATCGGCGTGCGGATGTGCAAACGGGGCTCGACCTTAGGCACCGTCTCCATCTGTAAGTTTTCCATTTTGGCGCGAATGATTGCGGTACACACCTTCTCGGACCCTACACGAGTGGTGTGCAACTAGAAGTCGCTGACCAAGGAGTCGTCGATGCAGCTCACCGGGGTGCATGGGTCGATGAGCGCCGCCGTCTCGAAGCTTTTAAAACCCGTATCCAGGACCACCAGCGCCGTCGTGCTGGGTGACGAGGAATGTGGAGTAGCGTGTGGTGGTTCTTGCCGTACACCCTGCACAGCCCGCCACTGCGACAATCCTTGCCGGAGTGTTGGTGAGCCAGGCAGTTCCCGCAATACTTATTAATTAGGACGTCTCGGAGTCTCTTCTCGACGCTCAGGCGAAGAAATTTTTGGCAGGTCCGTAGCGGATGGACTCTTCGGCAGACCCGGCAGACCCGGCAAAAGGTAGGAGCTAATCCCTCGAGCACGTCGGCTCTTCATGGTGCAGTTGGCGCAGTGACGTGGGGCCATATCTGGATGTGAAAAATTAGGATGGAATAAAAAAGTCGAAGTAGGATTAGTAAGGAGCTGTAAATGGTACCGCGGGCAGAACGGATATCCACCACACGGACCCTATCGTCGGCGCCGGTCCCCCAATAAGGAAGTGCAAGAGAGAGAGGGCTAACAAATCCGTCGGACATCGGCGAGAGCGGCCTGGAATTGAGGCATGCTTTAATCTTCGCGAGCAGCGTAGAAAGCTCTTCAAACGAATACCTCCGAGTGGACGTGGCCTTATAGAAGAGAGTTTTGAAACTCTTCACTCCGGCTTCCCATAGACCTCCCATATGTGGAGTTCCTGTTGGGATGAAGCGCCACGAAACCCGCTGATGGCTATACGCATCAGTCACCGAGTCCTTAAACGCGTCAAGGAAGTCACTGGAAAGCAGGGTTGCTGCACCAACGAAAGTTTTTCCATTATCTGAATGGATACGCTGTGGACATCCGCGCCTTGCAACGAACCGAGCGAAGGCGGAGAGAAATTTTTCGATGGTGAGGTCGGACGGTGGTTCCAAATGGATCGCCTTTGTGGAAAAACACACGAATACGCACACATACCCCTTGGTGATCAGATACGCTCTCCCTGTATAGTTCCGTATTTCGAAGGACCCGCGTAGTCAATCTCTATATGCGTAAACGGTCTGAAAGATGTCCCATAGTTTGGGTTTACAACCTCTTTTTATGAATAATGTAGACCTTGCAAAAGTTCACAATCCCCTTTATAAGCTTTTGAACTTTTGAAATCCGATACTTGGATCTAATGAAGCGCACCATTAATTGGTTGCCGCCATGAAGATTTATCCGGTGTGTTAACTGAGCGAGCAGGCGAGACAGCCGACAACTGTACGGAAGAATAATTGGATGTCGCTCGTCATATTTTAGCAAAACCGCCGCATGCTCTTATCAGCACGCTCTCTCCAGATTGGAGAATCGTTCAAGGAAGTCTTCGGCTAGGTTGAGTGCAAAGTGGACCTTTACAGCACGCTTCTCTAAGGTCATAATGGGAGAGTTAACAACTTGTGCAGGCCATTGATCTCGACCACTCTGCAGCCAACTTGGTCTGTGCCATTAGAGTTGGTTATAAACCAGCTCCTGTAACGGCACGCCCCAGCTGGCTAAGTCCGCGTGGTTCTGTTCGCATGGAACGTGAAACCACTTCTCAATCTCGGTAGCTTGAGATATCCTGGTCACTCGGTTAGCCACGAACGTGGTCCAGTGGCACGCGGGCACGCCAGCCACGCGAGGACTATGGTGGAATCGGCCAGTGATAGCAGCCCGTACTTGCTGTCGGCGTGTTCGGCAGGATAGCCGATAGCATTGCACTACTCTAACCGTGGGAGCGGCACGGTTTTCACAGGTGCGACTCGTGTTTTCGCTGTAAGAAGCTGCACTTCAACCAGATTGTCAATCTCGGATGCATCGCAGAAGCCATGATGCTCGACCTTTGCCGATGGTTGGGAGCCAATCTATCTTGGAATACGGATCTGGTCAAGAATGGAGAAGCCCCGAGATCGCGGATCGCCAGTTTCGCCTCGTTGGTTGAGTCCGCTTCTGCTAGGACGCGGATTTGACCGTCTCTTTTTCGAAAAAATATTCGCTGGAGAGGGGTGTGTTTCGGATCAACCCAAATTTGTCGATACATTTTGGTGATGTCCGATTGGAGGACCGGGTCGGCATGCAGAAGATCATTCAAACTCACGCAGTTGGTCAAAGGACTGGATGCGTTAATTACCACGCAGACCTTCGTGGTAGTGCTCTCAGTAGTAGTTTGAGGACCCATGAGTCGGATGAACCTCTGTCATGTGATCAAGCAATAGGTATTCCCGGATCACGGAGTCATGCTGCTTTTGTAAGGGAAGGTCACTTTTCAAGCAATTTGTTTTCCTTAGAAACTAGGCCAGCGCGATTTACCTTGAATACCCCAGATCTGATCAGAGATTATCTGGGTTGCGAAACGGTAACGTGATGACGTATTTCCCGCTTGGCGTTTTCGACGTAGTTACGAGGAAATTGCTTTCGCAGTAAGAATCCGACTCGCTTACTATTTTAATAGGAATATCCTCCACCTCCCAAAACTTTGTGAGGAGCAGCTTCTAAAACTGCCCTTAGCAGGTTCGGCAAGTCTCGCAACGATTGTTGCGGGATCGGATGGGATGGATGGCTACCTTAAAGTTCCGGCAGGACGTATGATGCGGCGTCCAAGTGTGAGCTTCTTGGACTGAGCGGGTACTGTCTGATTGAGGCCCGAGAGCTGGGCCTGGATAAGTCGGCAAGCAACTTAATGATATTGAAGAAACGTTTCGTTTTAAACGCTGGGCTGCGCTACGGCAGAAATTGCAGGTGGTCCGGATGAGAAAGCGGACTCGCTGGAAACTGGAGTTCCTCGGTGGAGCAGCGTATGATGGCGCTCTCCACAAGTCTTATTGTTGTAAGCGCTTTGGAATTCGTAAATTTGGTGACATATTGCGAAGCAGTTTCAACAGGTCTCATTCAAAGAAACTGACGGCATACCCGGATCGGATAGTTCTATTTGGAGCAAAGATCATACGTTGTCCTCTTCGGTTCCACAGTTATTCCGAGCGAGTGAACCCGTCTCGCACCAGAGCTCCCTTGGGAACAGATTGGGTTGTTTGACGTGGGTATGCTCGCCCTAGAGTGGGCCTGAGTCTCCATGCCTGGATGGCCGTCCTCGGTCACCTCGAGAGAGAGAAAACGCTGTATGTGGAGACTTCGGAGTGGTTGAGTGTCGTGAGGTACTAGTGGATGGCCCTCTGGAGCTCTTTTAGCGCTGCTGCTGACCTGGTGCGGATTGGGGGCAGGCTAAAAAGGATCTTCGGCCGGGCTTTGAGTATCAGCCTCTTGCTTTGGAACGGATTTTGAGGTGGAACAGTTTTTCCACTGGAGCCAACCTCGGGTTCTCTATGTAGATGGCTGTGAATAGGTCTCGAAACGTGGGCCACTGCTGGTAGTCCGTACTGAAAACTTCAGTGTCACACGGAGGAAGGCGGCAGCCGCCGGAAGGCGGCACTTGAACGGCCAGTTGCGGCCAAACCCTCTGGATCCGCTTCCGCCATCGCCACCGAACAGGCCTCGAACTCCGCATCCATCTTTTGCCACAGGCTTCGGAGTTGCTCTCGATGGACTTCGGAGAGCGAGTGCGTTGGTGTGCTAGCATCTGGAGCGCTGAAATTCTGGTCAAAGCGGGTCAGTCAGTCAGGCTTACAGCCAAGGCAAACTTAGACCGTGCGGAACTGGCGGCCGATTGGGCCATAGCGGTCGGAACCGTACGAGGGACTGCCAAGGGGAGTAATAAGTCCCCGAAAACATGTGGTCTTCCAGCCATGGACGTGGTCGGACCTCGCTCAGCTAGGGCCGGACGGGAAGAGGTGGGCGTAGTGACTGAGCCGTTGGAGCTGGGTGGATGTGTCATACTCAGCGAATTCACCCGCTTAAGTTTTTTTGTCAGATTTCTTCTCACCAGTAGGCATGCTTGGCTGATGGATCTGCGATGGGAAGTCGGAAATATAAATCAAAATAACGTGTATAACGCGTATCAGCGTCGCAGCGTCTGAATTACGACCCGTGGATATGTTGTTTTGTGGAATTTACTGCGATTATATTATATTATTATATTCGTAATATTTTGAAAAACCGTCGTATGATTTATTTTGAATTAATCACTTTATTAATAAGAGATAATTCGGTTGACATTTGAAATATAGATGTTAACGAGTTACTTAATGAAGGCAAGGCAAGTATAAAGTTGTGACTGCCATTCGGCGGATCACTAAAGACTAACTTATGATAAAACGAGGGGGAACGTTGTGAGTTGCTGCTGCGACCGCAACTCTACACTTATACCCGATACATAGTCAGTATGCATTCATTAAACGACAAAGAGTGCGTGCGAGAGAGACAAGAGAGAGACAGCCACTGCAAATTGATTTGTTACTTTTGGCTATAATAATAGTCCGATCAGATTCGGATTCGGCAAGATTCGGCAATCTGGTAGATATGGCCATTCTCTATGATTGTGCGTTTTTAATTTTCTCCTATCTTCAAAATTGTGGTTGCCACAGATTTTCGTTGTTTATGGTTGCGGAAGGGGTGGGCCGAAATTTTTGAAACACACTTGTAGCAGTGAGCTATCAACAGTGAGTTCTGCAGTGAAAAATTACAAATAGTTTTGTAACAGTGAGAGCTCGACAGTCAGGTCTAATAGTCTCTGAGATCTGTGGATGCTCCAGATTTTCGTCCATTGCGGGGGCGGAAGGGGGTGTGGCGAAATTTTGAAACAAACCTGTCAAGGTCCGATATTATAGGAATGTGGATACAAGATTTGGTTGCTCTAGCTCTTATAGTCTCTGAGATATAGGCGCTAATGTTTTGCGCTAAGCAAAGCCGGCTATGATACGTGTGTGTTAGAGAGAGACAGGGCGAGAAAAAATGAAATTGTTTTCTTCATACTGGCTATAATAATAATATGATCCAATTCAGATTCTGCAGTATAATAGATATGGTCATTCTCTACGATTCTGCGTTTTTGGTTTTCTCGTATCTTTAAAATTGTGGATGCCACAGATTTTCGTCCTTTGTGGGGCGGAAGTGGGCGGGGCGATGTTTTGAAATATACTTGTAACAGTGACATATCACAGAAGGCTGGATACAAAATGTCGTTGCTCTAGCTCTTATAGTCTTTGAGCACTAGGCGCTAATAGGGACGGACAGACGGACAGACGGACGGACGGACGGACAGACAGACATGGCTCAATCGACTCGGCTATTGATGGTGATCAAGAATATATATACTTTATGGGGTCGGAAACGCTTCCTTCTGGACGTTACACACATCCATTTTCACCACAAATCTAATATACCCCAATACTCATTTTGAGTATCGGGTATAAAAACTCCCGATCTCGAGCCCTCGGTCGTCGTCCACCAGGCATGTCGCTGTTCAGCATAAACGCTGACATTGCGCCTTGTGTCTGGTGTCCGATGCAGGCTGGCATCCGGTGGTCGCGACGGCCACGCTCCCACGGTCAGGGAATCTGCCTACTGAACGATCTTGAAGAAAGTCGCTCCGCCCAGTGGCCAATTTGTTAACATTTGTGAGCTACTCCCTCCTTCAAGACTTGGCCGTCCTCGGGCAAGCCCATGTAAAGACAACACCTGTTAACACCTTCCCGCCGCTTACGCCGAAGACACCAGATTACCGCTAGCATGGCGCATGCAGCAATAAATGCGGTTGTGGATATCACCGGCACACTAATATGGCCGTTAAGTTTGTGGAGGTATGGCAAGCTTAGTAGGGTATTAAGCCGCGTGACGTTGATTCTGGTGGCCACTGCACCTCCTTTTTGGTGTACTGTTGAAGTTGGTGTGTGTTGAACCGTTGATGGAGGCCTCCCGGTCAAAGGTCACTAGGTACGTCCCTGAAATCCGATACTCCGGACCACTGTCCACAGTCACGATGGTGGCGGCGTCGTTGATTACTATGTCGCCCTCATCTACTTCCACCACTGGAGGCAGATCGTTGTGCTGTGTGCCGCAATGGGCTACCGCTCCGGAGTGTAACTCGGGAAGTCATACTACTGCTCCGCTATGGGCGACAGGTAAAATAGTTATTTTCTTACAGATAAATTTAGGTCTAGGTATCTCAATTACAAATACCTTCACATTGGCAGCTCCCAATAATTGGGCTACGCTGATACCGGTGGAACTTTCATTCCAGATCCAAATCCTTACTATCGATTATGGCTGGATTTATGACATTTGCTTTTGCCAAAGTGGTGGCGATCATTATGTTCTATAGTTCGAGCATCAAAATTCTCTTGGTCAGGAGGGTCTATTTTGTTCACCTTCAGTAGTTGATTTACGTGAGGGCATTAATTTGTGCTCGAGTCTTTGAATTGATAGTTATCTGTCTATTGCTAGCGCTCGTATCCGCGTCCAGTATTTTCCTCATGTGCGTCATCTCTGTCGTCTCTTGGATGTATTGTTCGTATTCCGTCAGGTTTGTCGAGTGGAGTTCGTAAAAAGTCTCGTTCCATATTACCGTCCGTCCGTCGACTATGGAGATGTAAACCGCGTGCGAGTAATCAGTCAGCTTCGAGTCAGTCACGGTTGTCCATGGTAGGGTTATAAGGATGCAGAAATACTTGTTGACGGTCTTAGTGGAGTTGAAGAAAAATATAAAAACCTATTAGCTATTTTTAATTCCCAATAAAATTTGCCCCTATGGACCTTAGCGCTGTGCTACAAAATTGTGTTTCTTAAGTTTACCTCAAATTATCTTTTCCATTTTCCATCTTTTCCCTCCATTTTATAAGAACAGTGGTCCCCAAATCTGCTTCAACCTTCTGTTTGACACTCATGGAAGTTAGCTTGTCTCCTATTCGTTTTTACTAGGACCTTTTCTCCTACGTCAAAAATCATCTTTTGTTTTGCCGTGTTGTTCCTCTCAAGTTGTTTCCATTGAGCGCTCATTACCCTTAACATTGTTTCTTCCCCAATGTCAATGCTTGAATGGACTACATCAGTGGGTGTCCTATTTGTAAGCGAGTGGATCTTTTAGTTGTAGAATGACTATTTCAACTGTATCATTTATCCGGCGTTGATGCTTTAGGCACCTAGCAATTTCTAGAAGAGTGCTGTGGAATCGCTCCACCTGTCCGTTTGATATGCTGTGCAATCGTGGGGAGTTTGCTAAATCACTGTCGAACTGGTTCTTTACCAAAGACCGAATGGTCTCTGAATTAAAGGCTGCCTCACTGCCACAGTATATGGTTATAAACTTGGGAAAATGTTTACCAATTGTAGTATCGGCATCTTCACGTCGGGGATTGTGCGTGATACGACTTGCTGCGTAATCACAAACTTGGAAAATTTGTCAACTGCTGTAAGGAAATATTTCCCAGCTGTGGAGAATATGTCAATGTTGATTAATTCGCCTACTCTTGCTGGTATTGGTGTTACGCCCAATTCCTGCTTTTTGGGATGTCTATCATATTTGGCTTTTTGGCATATCCTGCAGCTTATCACTACCTCTGCTGCGATTTTTTCCATTTTTGGAAAGTAATAATCGCGCAGCACCTGTTTCTCATTATCTTGGGCTGCTCTATGCGCCCGATTGAGTTCTGTAGTTAGTATTTCCCTTCGTTCTCCGTCGTTGGTGACGTCCGTCATCAGGGTCCGGGAAGGCTTTGACCAGGTCATTCAGCACAAATGCCAGTACTGGCAAGGTGCAATAGATGGCAAGAAGTCAAGAAGCGTGTCGCGGCTGACAAAGCAATCCTGTGACGTGTTTTCTACGGCTTCGATTAAATAAATAAGTTAGGCCTCACTATGAATTGCAGCCGCGTCTGACCGACTTGGAGTTTCTAAGACATTAATGTCATTAAATATTTATGTCGCTTTGTCGGTAGTGGCGCATCGTATCTAGTGCCCAGACCATGGCCAACAACTCCCTTTCATTGGTCGCATTGTTTAACACTCTATCTTTCAGGGTCCTAGATATCATGGTTATTGGCCTTTTTTTTGTGACAGCACCGCCCCGATGCCACTGGATGAGGCATCAGTGGTTAGGTCAAACAGTTGGTTAAAGTCCGGATAGTGGGGAATAACGTCTTCCGACGCCAAAATGTTCATAGGCTTGTCGAAGGCCTGTTGTTGTACTTCGACAAACGGAACAGGAATGGACTTCGAACGCGCTGTTTGCTGACCTTACCATTTTCTCCCTTTAAAAAAACTGGTGATAGGTCTTGCTATTCGAGCAATGTGCTTTATGAACTACCTATAGTAACTGGCAAGACCTAAGACCTTACCCCAAACAAGTTGGAGGGCTGTCTATATTCCTGAATGGCTTTGAATTTGTCAGGGCTTGTTCTTACAACAGAACTCTACAATTTCCTTAAAGAATTGGGACTTTTCTTTCGACACCCTCATGTTCGAGTTATAGAGGCTGCGGAGCACAGTGTCAATGTCTTTCACATGTTCTGCCTCGCTCTTTGAAAATACAATGACATCGTCAATGTACACGTAGCATATCTTCACGGTATTCTCCCGCAATACATCATCGATGGCTCGCTGGAAAATGCCCGATGTATTCTTGAGCCCGAATCGCAAACGGCAAAATTCATATTTACCTCCGCTTACCGAAAGTGAGGTCTTTTCACGATCGAGTTCAGCTAGCGTGATTTTGTGGTAATCAGACTTAAGGTCAAGGCTAGTGAAGTATCTTGCTTTTCCCAGATTTGAAAGTATCATGGAAATACAAGGCATTGGGTATATGTCCGGTATGGTTTTTGAGTTCAATTTGCGGAAGTCTATGACTAACTGTTTTTTGCTTGAACCTGAGTCATCGGTTCCTTTCTTTCCGACAACCCAATTGGGATTTTTGTTCGGAGACCTGGATGGCCAAATAATTTTGTTCTGCAATAAGTCCTTTACTTCGTCATTGACAAAATCAGTGGATCCTATCGGGAAAGGGTACATATTCGAGTAGATTGGTTCCTCGTCTTTGGTCCTGATTGTGTGTTCATGAACATGAACAGAACCCGACAGCAGGTCACGTCATAAACAAAATACAGTCCACTTGAAGGAGGCCAACAAACCCGCAGTAATCACATCTCTAGAGGACTGCGGGCAAGATGTTCAAGAACATGATCAAGAACAGACACAGGCCATCCCATAAACAATACAGCCCACTTGAGAAAAAGGACACATAGAATAATGAGCAGTTCGACAGTCGCGTCGAACCCAAATCTATTAACACATGCGGTATGATGAGAAGAGATGAGCGTGGGAACAACTGCCGCACATCCCTCCTTTCCTTAGCGTTGGTCGTATTTGTAATTAGATTATAGTTTCCTATATATAGTGCATAAGTTTTGAAAATAAAATAGTTCAAATTTACAACTCAACTCAGCATCACCATCAACATTTGGGCCATCGAGCCTCTGCTTTTCCCCCACCAGTGGTAAGAAACTCCGAGAGATCAGCACCAGAAAAGCATAAACCGTTGACTCTTGTAATAAGGTCTCAACATCAAGCCCCTGTGCTCCCCCACCAATGGTTAGAGACAGGATAGCGTAAACCCTTGATCTTTATATCGTTATAATAGCGTTATCCCTTGGTTTTCAATACCAAGGTCGCTATCGGAAATAAAAGTCGATAATAAAACACTGAACTCACCCACCAGTGGTAAGAGACAGTGTAGATAAAGTCGCAAAAACAAAAACAAAAAAAAACGATAATAAAACACTGAGCTCCTCCACCAGTGGTAAGAGACAGAGTTGATAAAGTCGCAAAAGAACCTCAGACTAAGTGAAAACATCGCAGCTGTGAGTCGGGGCACAACGAGGTCTACAAGGCGACTACAATAAAACACCCCCTACGGTTCACTTAGGACTAAAAGGCTTGAAAAAAAGGAAGGACTTTAAAAATGGTCACAGTCCGGCAAAAGTTTTTAGAAGAGCAGGAGCAGCTAGAAGAAAAATTGTTGCAGCTGCAGGTTGATTTAGTAAATAAACCGATTACTAAAAACAAAACCGCAGACGCCCTAAAAAGTTTGGATACGATCAGCAAATCATGAAAAATTGACGAAAGACGGCTATGGAGAAGAGGAATATTTTGAACTGGATATAATCCTCCTCTTAATGGACAAAGCCGAGAACCTAAAAAGGCAACTGAAGTGTGAAAAAGGTGTGATATTAGAAAGAAACATCTTAGATGAAAGACACGACTGGAGAAACATGTCAGAAAAGATGCCCTGCGGAACAACCAAAACACCCGGAAATCTCGAAGAAACATGTTTAGACATCTGAATAAACTAATTTGAAAGACAGAAAGAAAGTCACCAGACCATAAGTACGGCAGAGGAACACCTACGTCGCCTTTGCGACGATACCCAAGATAACATAGACGAAAAGATGTCGAAAAATGTCAAATCATAAGATATTAAAGTTATAGAAGAGTCGTTATCGAAATTGAAAAGTAGGTAATTTGAATGTATAAGTCTCACAGAAGAAACCAGAAAAATGTATCGTTTGACAAAAACTGAAGATGAGCAAAAATTAGAAGTCTTAAGAAGCTGGTTGTCTGAAAGGCAGATCGAGTAGGAGTGGCACTTGTGCCTTTCTTGTAGGAGTGGCTTCACCATCACGCTCTCGCTCGGGACTTCAACTTAGAGCAGTGGTCCCTCGGAAAGCAATATTTGTTTCCCGTCTTATTCCTGAGGCTACAACGGAGGATGTTAAACAACATCTTTCCTCTAAACTTAACGCTTCGCCTGATGATATTTTTGTGACTTAATTTACATTTAAACATAAGCGCAACATATCATCCTTTAAAATTCTTCTGCCTGATTCTTTACTATCTAAATCTCTTGAACCGTCAATATGGCCTGAGCATACAATTATGCATGAGTTCCTTCATAAAGATTCGAACTTGAGTCCCAGAATTACCGAACCTGCTGCTCCAAAAAACTGATGTACCATTTTTCTATTCACTATTAGAACGTTCGCAGTTTGCTGGGCAAATTTCGTCAAATTCATACAAATAGTGCGTCTTTTGATTTCGATGCCATCGCTTTTACCGAAACCTAAGCCAGGTTCTTCTCTTCTATCAATGATCATGAAATTTTCATTGACAGTTACACTATTTATAGAATGGACCGCCCATCTTTCGCTGGTGGGGCTCTGATTGCAGTCAAATCTGATTTCTTATCTGAGTTATTCCCTTTCAATAACATCCATGGAATTGAATTTGTTGCAGTCAAAGTTCGTGTTGGTTCGGCATTTTTCTATTTAACTTGCTCCTACATTCCTTCCAGGTCCGATGCTGAGGTTTACTTAAACCACCTCTCAGCAATTAATACTGTCGTATCTGCTTTAGGTTGCAATGATCAAATTATTGTCATGGGGGACTTTAACCTCCCATTTCTTTCTTGGCTGCCTTGCGATGACGCAAACCTGTTGTCTCCCAACTGCCACAATGACTTTATCAATGGGCTAACGGATATTTCCCTTGTCCAAATTAATGCCGTTAAAAACATTAGGGACAGACTTCTTGACCTCATGTTTGTTAACGATGCTTCTCTAGCTACGGTATCCAGAGCAAGCCCAATATCATTTCCTGAAGATCCTTACCATCCAAATCTGTCGATATCCCTTGAGTGTACCCGATCTGGTGGTGCTGACAGTTCCATGGCTCCATAGATCTACATCTCTCGCTTGTTGATTGGTCGTTTCTTTATTCATTACCGAACATAGATGCAAATGTTAACTCGTTTTATAGCTCTATTTACTGTTCACTGTTCCTGTGTCGTCCAAGCCTCCCTGGTTCTCCAAGTATTTGTCATACTTAAAAAACAAAAAAAACCAAGCTCTATAAAAATTACCAGAAAAACCGATTTTAAAACACTGTGCCCAGTCCCTTTGCAAACCTTTGACCTTTCTCTTCAACCTCTCTTTGGAACAGTCTTGTCTCCCAGTAATTTGGAATGAGTCCTACATCATCCCGCTTCACAAAAAAGGTTCAAGATCAAATATTGAAAACTATCGTGGTATCGTAAAGCTTTCAGCCATCCCGAAGCTTCTTGAGTTCCTGGTAACCCGGCAACTGCAACATCTTTGTTGCAGCTTGATATCTCCGTCGCAACACGGGTTTTTCAGTCATCGTTCCATCCACCGTGGTTTTCAAAGTGGTTTGCAGACGGATGTAGTTTTTACGGACTTTAGTAAGACATTTGATTCTGTGAATCATGCTCTGCTTATTCACAAGCTCTCTTTATTAGGGTTCCCAACGAATCTTCTAGATTGGAATTTGTCCTATCTCTCTAACCGTACTCAACGTGTTTTGTTTTCTAATGTGTTGACAAATATTGTTAATGTTACTTTAGGAGTGACACAGGGAAGTCATCTGGGCCCGCTTCTGTTTATTTTATTTGTGAATGACCTTCCTCAAGTTATAACATACTCTACTACACTAATGTATGCTGATGATGCTAAAATCTGTCTGCCATACTCTGATTGGTATTTGCACACACGCCTTCAACTGGATCTAAGTGTACTTCTATTGTGGTGTTCAACTAGTCTTCTTTTTCTGAACCTTTCTAAATGCAAACTTATGACATTTTACCGTCGCGCTCCACATTTTGTCTCATATGTTCTAGGAAATCATGTCCTGGAGCGAATGTCGAGTTCAAATGACCACGGAGTCCTATTTGATCATAAGTTGTGTTTTAACAGCCATATAGCTGCAACAGTAAATAAAGCTAAGGGTGTTTTAGCGTTCATCAAGCGTTGGTCCAAGGACTTTGACGACCCGTATGTTACCCGATATTGAAGTATTGTGTGTGGAGCCCGCAGTATAAAGAGCAGCAGGTTGTTATTGAATCCGTGCAAAAGCAATTTTTAGTTTTTGCCCTTCGTAACTTAAACTGGGACTCGGGTAGAATCTTGCCACCCTACCGGTCTAGGCTAAATCTTATTGACCTGCCGTCGTTGCACCATCGCAGAATATGCAACGGCGTAATGTTCGTGCACAAGCTCCTTCTCGGGATTGTTGACTCCCAAACTCTCTTGGGTCAGATTGACTTTGCCGTTCCATCTAGACCTACCCGTACTTTTAGACCAATCCGCTTACCCATATGTAGGTTATGCTAATTATGCCCAACATGAACCTTTTAAGGTTATATGCCATAACTAAAACTCCCTCTGTCATACTTTATCCCCTGAACTATCCCTTAAGCTAATTGCATGTAATATTTACAATCACCTAAATTTAACAAACTTTTAACTTCTCTTCTTTCCTCCTTTTGTAACTACATAACTACCATTATTAGCAGATAATTGTTAATTAAATAAATAAATAAATAAAAAAAACCGAATGTAGAAGCCAAGTAGAGCTCGAGAAGGTAAAAATACCAACATTCAGTGGAGACATGAGCGAATGGACAACATTCCACAATCTCTTCGAAGAAATGATACATGATCAAAATAACATACACAAAACGGAAAAAATGATGCGCCTGAAGAATGCGTTAAGAGGTGAACCAGCTCGTCTAATCCAACACTTGCAAATAACAGCCGCCAACTATGAAGTATCTTGATCGACGCTCAAAAAGCTTTACGAAAACAACAAGATTTTATTCACAGCGCACCCATCAAAGCAATTGGCAAATGCATTAGCTAGGAAGACCCTTACATCGGACGAATAATATTCCGGAAGCTCAATAAAGAAGAAATGCGACACTTTGAACAAATCGTTGAAAAACCCAGAGAAATTCAAAAGTTGTCAGAAGTGCTAGACTTTTTGGAACAGCAGTACCAAATATTAATAGCAGTGGCAGGAAACAATCATGCAACCAGAGGAAGAAAGGCGTATCAAAAGCAGGTAACGCCCGCCTACTCACAATGAAGGTCTTTACATCTCGGAGTGCCGGAGATTCGAACGGTTAACACCAGAAAGCCGATTGAAATTGGCAAGAGGCCAAAGGTTGTGCCTTATATGTTTGAAGCACAATAGAAACGACAAGTGCTACGAAAAAAAAAGATGTAAAAAGTGGTACAACAACCGTAACGAATTGATGCATATTGAATACAAAAAAACTCTGGAATATGCTACGACAATGACGTCCAAAAGTACGTCAACAGTAATCCTGGCAACAGGACAAGAAAAAGCAAAAGCCGCCAACGGAGAGCGTTGAGAGCGTTAATCGATCAAGGATCACAATTATCTTGGATATCGAAAGAAGCCGCTCAGCTACTAAGACTTCCTCGTCAAAGAGCCATCACGAAAATACATGGGCTCAGCGATACGCTAGGTGGTCAGTCAAAACACAAAATCAAAGTCGAGATAACACCACGATTCCTGAGCAACCATAAAGGAGAAGTGGAGGTTACCGTCTGATCATCGCTAACCAGTGCGCAACCAGACAAATCATTCGAATACGATATGGAAAACTGGAAAAATTATCATTTTTCTGGTCCATTATTTAATAAATCGGAGAGAATTGATTTCGTGTTGGGAGGAGAAGTTTTCGCAAGGATTCTCGAAAGCGGAGTTGTCAAGATTGATGGCTGTCTCGCACAATACACTAAATTTGGTTGGATAATATCAGGCATAGTGAATATACCAAAAACAAAGCCATTTACGTCAGCAGTCACGAATTTGGAGCGGTTTTGGTAACTGGCAGAAGCAGATGATCAAGACGCTAATACAGAGGAAATGGAAAAATGTATGGAGATAAAACTGCTCCGTCAAACGCGATAAAAATGGACGTTTTACAGTGAAAGTACCATTCAAAGAGAACAAAGAATTGGACGAATCACAAAAAATAGCCATGGCTCGTCTATTGTCAATGGAACGCAAGTTCAAAAAACAAGAAGAACTTCACAAAGGATACAAGAGCTTTATGAAAAAGTACATGGTAATAATTAATGATGGATCGCTGGGAAAATATTATCTTCACCATCAAGCGGTCATTAGAGAGGGAAGTGCCACTACAAAACTGAGAGTGGTCTTCGATGCATCTGCGTAGTCATCAAACGGAAAAATTCTGAATGAAATAATGTATACCGGGCCAAGGCTGCAAAAAGACATTTTCGACATCATAATCAAATGGAGGGCATTAATATTTGTCTTAGCTGCCAATGTTGAACAAATGTACAGGCAAATACAAATTTCCAAAGAAGACTGTCTGTTCGCATACTATTGCCGCGCCGGGCATCGCCTCCAAATCTGGGGCCGTACATTTAATAGGCCTCCCGATGTTTGTTCTTCAAGTTTGGTTTTTATTCAGGTGTTTTCACTTACAAATATCGGGGCAGGGTATTAAATTAAGGGGAAAAGCTAGGGCTAAAAAACTTGTACCGCTTCAGTTTTAACTTTTCGCCGCTGCCTTTCTTTTCGTTCTTATTCTTGTTCTTCCTTGCCTTGCCTATGGCTGCCATTCGCCCTGATTAACCCTTTGCTAAGTGCTGTTAATGTCTGTGCTGTTAGGCGCAGTGATATTTAGAGCTGCCACTGCGGTTTCTGCCGTAACATTCCCCCCTTCGCAAACTTCGTCGCTTGTCGTGATATTTGCCAAACTTCTGGTTACGCCTTAGTCCATTGGTGGGTTCGTTGTCTTCACGTCTAACTTGGCCAGTTTAACTATTGGCCGAGTTAGCAGTCCAGATGCAGTGCGGATCACCGCGCTGCGGGCGATCCCGTCTTTGGCTACTCGAAGGTCCATGATGACGTCTTTCCTCCACTGCACCTTGGGGCTTGTTTCGTCCGCTAGAACCACGACGTCTCCTAGTTGGATAGGGTTGATTGGAGGTCCATGCCATTTGGTTCGTGGCGTCAGGCACGGTAAGTATTCTTTCAGCCATCGTTTTCTGAAGCTGTCCACGATCTGCCCTGCAATGCGAAAACTCTTACCAAGCATAACTACTGTTGCGCTGCTGTCGCCCTTTGCCGCCATCGAAATAGTCTCCGCTCTCAGAAAGTGATTCGGTGTAAGTACGTCGGCTTCCGGACACTCCAACGGCACGTAAGTCAGGGGTCGGGAACTTAGCATATTTTCTATCCTTGCTAGTGCTGTTCTCAGCACTGGTTCTTGTACGTGTGTCTCCTCTAGTATTTCGGCTAGTATGGATTTCACCGATCTGATCATCTTTTCCCACGCACCTCCCATATGCGCCTGGGGGTATGAAGGACCATTCTATTTGCGGGTACTTGGTTTCCAGTTCGTTTGGTAGAATTCTTTCAATTTCTTCTCATAGTAATCGGCTGGCTCCTCGGAAGCTCGTCCCTTTGTCCGACACGATTCTATTGGGGACTGCTTGGCGGGCTACGAACATTTCCAATGTTAGCATGAAGGCGTCTGTTGACAGGGAGTTTGCCAGCTCGATGTGTACTGCTCGCACGGTGAGGCACGTGAATAGTACTCCCCATCGTTTCTCGCGTCGTCTTCCTACGTTTACCTCTAGTGGTCCGAAGTAGTCGATACCTGTGTTTGTGAATGGCAATTCGTTGATTGCTAGCCTCTCTGGTGGTAAGCTTCCCATCTCCGGTGCCTCTGGAAGCGCTCTTTTATTGCGAAATCTTTGGCAGGTTTTCGCTACGGCGCGAACTCTTGCTCGCAGTCCTGGTATGTGGTACAATTGTCAGATCTCGTTGACGACGATCTCAGTAAGCTGATGCTGAAACTTCCGATGGAAATAATCAATGAGAAGATTAGTGACGTTATGTCCTCCGGGTAGAATTACTGGCTGTTTCAGGTTCCTCGTTATGCCGATCGACTTATCTATGCGGCCGCGTATTCTGTTTCATCGAGATACGGCGATAATTTGTAGATCGAACTTTTCTTACTCACGATTCTTCCTTGTCGTAGAAGAGCCGTTTCTTCAGAGTAAGCCTCTTCTTGGACCATCCGGTATATAACGATGTTGACATCTTCCGTGTTGCGAAAGCGTGCGGCTAAATTTGCCTCCTCTGATGCGAAATCTCTTTTGCGTATTTTGTCCAGAAATCTTATCACACATCTCAGGGCTCCCGTGAACCTTTAACCATTTGCTAAAGCGACATATATTTGGGATTATGCTACTCAGCTTTGATAGCGGTTTCGGCGTATCTATCAAATCGTGTACGTGTATCCGTTCCAGATTACTCGAGTTGAGCTGTGTAGTTGGCCAGTATTATTCCTCGTCAAATAGGAACGGCGGACCGGAGAACCATCTCGCTTCTGGTTGGAAACTCGATTCTTTGGTCCACTTCGTTCCATCGTCTGCTACGTTCTGAGCGGATGGAACCCATTTCCATTCTGATATGTCCGAGGTTTCCAAGATCTCTCCAATTCGGAGCGCAACGAACTGATGGTACTTTCGAGCGTCTGAACATATCCAATACAACACGTTCTTGGAGTCGGTCCTTATGTAGGCGACTGCAAAGGCGTTTATACTCGCGTATGTAAAGATGTGTAATTGGATATTAGATGTTTCTTTCGTTAGACCGAAATATCGTGGAACCCTTAATTCTTCGATGTTTTGAAGTTGCTGTGCCCATATCGTCCAACGTTGACGTTCGTTTTCTCCGACCTTTTCGTCCCAGCCTATGGCCGACCTCCATACGTCCTGCAGTATTATCTTTGCCTGCATTATATTGGAGCCCAATAGTCCTAAGGGATCGAAGATGGTCATGACTATACGTAGAATTGACCGCTTCGTCACAATTTTCGTTTCGTCGTATATGTCATCCCGAAACTTATTGACGAAGGTGAAGTAATTATTCCTTGGATGCTACCACATACCAAGCACTCGTTCTCGTCTTGTGGAGTCCGTCATCTCGATGGGGCGTTCTTGATGATCTTCATCTCCTGAGAGCGCTCTCCTCACGGTGCTCGAGTTTGATATCCAACCTCTCATCTCGAAGCCTCCTTCTTTTTGTATGTTCCTCACTGCCAGCGCTAGGCGGACCATTTCGTCTTCTGAATCACAGCTTTAGAGACAGTCATCTACAAATGTGTTGCGAAGTATGGCCTCTACTGCCTCTCTTTGTTCCTTGATGAACCTTCCTGCGTTCCTATCTCTCACGTAGGTCGCTGCTGCTGGGGAACAAGAAGCACCAAAGGTCATTACGCTCATTACGTACCTATCCGGTTCTGGACTGGTGTCACCGTATCTCCAGAGAAACAGCTGTGAGCTTTGATCCTCCGAACGTATCCTGACCTGGTGACACATTTCTCTAATATCTCCGCAGATGCCGGTAGACATCTCTCGAAAGTGCGATATTACTCCTAGCCGAGATGGCAGTTGGTCGGGGCCTTTTAGTAGCATTGAATTTAGCGCGATGCCTTCCACTTTGGCTGCTGCGTCCCATACGAGTCTTAATTTGCCTTTGTTCGGGTTCTTAGTCACGAATACGGGCAGATACCAGGAGCGTTTGCCTTCGACCATTTCATCTTTTTTGAGTTTTCGGACGTAGCCGATGTCTTCGTACCTCTTAATCTGTTCATTTACAAACTCTCGTAGCACCTTATCGCGTGTCATACGAGATTCTAGGCACCGAAGTCGTCGCATTGCCATCTCTCTAGAAAAAGGAAGTTCCACGTTGTCGTACCGCCAGAGAAGTCCTTTCTCCCATCTCTTCATTTCGCTGCGAAACCTCGTGGAATTGTCCAGTATTGTTTTTGATCTTCTTCTCTTTATTGTGTGCTCTTCGCCATACTTATGCCTACCGCGTCTAATGAGAAACTCTCTTTTACAAGAGCGTCCAGCTGTGGATGTTTATTACATTCGCATACGTGCATTACTCGTAGGCTCGCCGGCCTGTCGCCCTATCTGCGGCCATAAACAGACCAACCCAGCCTGGACTTGGCGGCGATAAATTCGGAATCCTCGCGTTGTCCAATCTGATGATCAATGACGCTCTCACGTCCTTGTAGCTGAGTACCGGTTGCTTTTCCAGGTGCGAATGGGATCTTAGGATTGAGTCGTCCAGCGTCTGCTTCGGCAGATACAGGTTTTTTACTGTTCTCACGTTTTGAAGCGTGAATCTTCGTGCCACATTGTCCCTTGGAGAGATCGCTGGGCTTATCCATTTGAATTTAGATTCTCTCTGCGTGATGTCTCCAGTCCAGCGTAAGCATAACTCGTCCGAGGGGCCATCGATACCTAGTTTTTCCGTTATCTCTGTCTCGATCAGGATACAGGCGGATCCTTCGTCTATCAGTGCGAACACTTGTGGGCCCTATTGCACCTACGGCAGGGCGTTTGTGCGCTGCTATCATTGTGCACCATAAGCCGGACTCGTGGATTCTTCTCTTTCGTGCAGACTTCTTTCTCGGATGCTACTGGCATCACGGTGCTTGCGCACGATGCTACTCGGAATAGCCAGTCGTCGAAAACTGCAATATTCACCCTCGGAAGTCCAGTGCTTTGTCTGGCCCAATCCAGTTTTCGAATGGGAGTTTCTCTACGAGGCCGCGAAGTAACAGTGGGTCGTTCAGATAGTCGGACAGTCCTATCGCGTCGACAGTAGCACGATAGTTTTGCACCGACAGCGCCAGGCGCACTAGGCTTTCGATGCTGCTCGATTTCACGGACGGCTCCATTCTTAGCTTCGTTTGTAGGGTGTGATATAAAGCTTCTGGTCGGCCATATAGCATTCGAAGAGTCTCGATGGCTAGTCGAACTGTTGCGGGCATCATTAATTTTCCTCGTACTGCTTCCAAAGCGGCACCTTTCAGGCACTTTTGCAGCCTCATGAGATTCTCTTGATCGCTGAGTCCGCAGCGTTCTGTAGATTGCTGGAAGTTTACTATGAACATGGGCCATTCCTCGGGGTTTCCAGAAAAGGATGGTAGATCCTTGTTGATGTCTTGTCTTGTGGCTATCTGGGATGCTGTCGAGCATCTCTCCACCCCCGCTGGCGCGACCGCTTGATTACTCCCGTACGCGTACGGGTCCGAAATATTTCGACTCGTACTTGGGTAATACTGTGCAGTCGAGGCGCAAATGAAGGGGTTTTGCCCATGCAGGTTGGTACCCGGCGCCGGTGCGGCCATTGGATACCACATAGCGCCGACTGGCATTGTCTCGTTCGGATTCAGCCTAGTAGGCATTCCAATCCGCGTTGCTTCCGTGGGTCCTGATATGTGGACTCCGGTCCAGTTGGGAACTGCTCTGTCCCAGCCTCCGTTGGTTACCGTGGAGCTCATGAGGCCTCCTGCTTGAGGCAGTCTGGAATGCGTTGGGATGGAGCGCATTCCCTCGAAGGCCGTGGCATACGTCGGCCTTCCTGATGTATCCGCTCTCTGCTGAGCGAACGTTTCCCAGTTATCTAAAAGGCTCGTTTTTGGTGAAAAGGCTTGATCCACCCCTCCTCCTTGGTTGGTATGTTCTGGTACTTGATGACTTGTCGGGGCTGTGGTGGACACGTTAGGTGCGGCCGTTGTTGCCGCCGAGATCACATCTATATATGTATCCCTAACGCGATGAATTTCCCTTGCGCCTCCCTCAGCCTCCGAACACGCACCAGGCATCTTTTCCGGCTCATATATTTCTCCTAATCCACACGGGTTCTCACCGCCAGATTCCGACTGCTGACCATTGACGCCGTCCATTTTACTCCGGTGTCTTTTTTCGCACAGTCTTGGTTTGTGGTTATACACGAACCTCGTGTCGCTCGAGTGTAAGAGATTAGCCTTTCTGTCCAACTGTATGCGGATATCTCACCTGCAAAGTCGAATCTCTCGTGACGCAGCTGACTAAGTCGCACGCCGATCTTCTTTCTGCCCTCCGTTAAGCAGGAAAAGTTTTTTAGAACATTGCCGCGCCGGGCAACGCCTCCAAATCTGGGGCCGTCAGTTTTCAGTTACAAATATCGGGACAGGGTATTAAATTAAGGGGAAAAGCTAGGGCTAAAAAACTTGTACCGCTTCAGTTTTAACTTTTCGCCGCTGCCTTTCTTTTCGTTCTTATTCTTGTTCTTCCTTGCCTTGCCTATGGCTGCCATTCGCCCTGATTAACCCTTTGCTAAGTGCTGTTAATGTCTGTGCTGTTAGGCGCAGTGATATTTAGAGCTGCCACTGCGGTTTCTGCCGTAACATTCCCCCCTTCGCAAACTTCGTCGCTTGTCGTGATATTTGCCAAACTTCTGGTTACGCCTTAGTCCATTGGTGGGTTCGTTGTCTTCACGTCTAACTTGGCCAGTTTAACTATTGGCCGAGTTAGCAGTCCAGATGCAGTGCGGATCACCGCGCTGCGGGCGATCCCGTCTTTGGCTACTCGAAGGTCCATGATGACGTCTTTCCTCCACTGCACCTTGGGGCTTGTTTCGTCCGCTAGAACCACGACGTCTCCTAGTTGGATAGGGTTGATTGGAGGTCCATGCCATTTGGTTCGTGGCGTCAGGCACGGTAAGTATTCTTTCAGCCATCGTTTTCTGAAGCTGTCCACGATCTGCCCTGCAATGCGAAAACTCTTACCAAGCATAACTACTGTTGCGCTGCTGTCGCCCTTTGCCGCCATCGAAATAGTCTCCGCTCTCAGAAAGTGATTCGGTGTAAGTACGTCGGCTTCCGGACACTCCAACGGCACGTAAGTCAGGGGTCGGGAACTTAGCATATTTTCTATCCTTGCTAGTGCTGTTCTCAGCACTGGTTCTTGTACGTGTGTCTCCTCTAATATTTCGGCTAGTATGGATTTCACCGATCTGATCATCTTTTCCCACGCACCTCCCATATGCGCCTGGGGGTATGAAGGACCATTCTATTTGCGGGTACTTGGTTTCCAGTTCGTTTGGTAGAATTCTTTCAATTTCTTCTCATAGTAATCGGCTGGCTCCTCGGAAGCTCGTCCCTTTGTCCGACACGATTCTATTGGGGACTGCTTGGCGGGCTACGAACATTTCCAATGTTAGCATGAAGGCGTCTGTTGACAGGGAGTTTGCCAGCTCGATGTGTACTGCTCGCACGGTGAGGCACGTGAATAGTACTCCCCATCGTTTCTCGCGTCGTCTTCCTACGTTTACCTCTAGTGGTCCGAAGTAGTCGATACCTGTGTTTGTGAATGGCAATTCGTTGATTGCTAGCCTCTCTGGTGGTAAGCTTCCCATCTCCGGTGCCTCTGGAAGCGCTCTTTTATTGCGAAATCTTTGGCAGGTTTTCGCTACGGCGCGAACTCTTGCTCGCAGTCCTGGTATGTGGTACAATTGTCAGATCTCGTTGACGACGATCTCAGTAAGCTGATGCTGAAACTTCCGATGGAAATAATCAATGAGAAGATTAGTGACGTTATGTCCTCCGGGTAGAATTACTGGCTGTTTCAGGTTCCTCGTTATGCCGATCGACTTATCTATGCGGCCGCGTATTCTGTTTCATCGAGATACGGCGATAATTTGTAGATCGAACTTTTCTTACTCACGATTCTTCCTTGTCGTAGAAGAGCCGTTTCTTCAGAGTAAGCCTCTTCTTGGACCATCCGGTATATAACGATGTTGACATCTTCCGTGTTGCGAAAGCGTGCGGTTAAATTTGCCTCCTCTGATGCGAAATCTCTTTTGCGTATTTTTTAACCATTTGCTAAAGCGACATATATTTGGGATTATGCTACTCAGCTTTGATAGCGGTTTCGGCGTATCTATCAAATCGTGTACGTGTATCCGTTCCAGATTACTCGAGTTGAGCTGTGTAGTTGGCCAGTATTATTCCTCGTCAAATAGGAACGGCGGACCGGAGAACCATCTCGCTTCTGGTTGGAAACTCGATTCTTTGGTCCACTTCGTTCCATCGTCTGCTACGTTCTGAGCGGATGGAACCCATTTCCATTCTGATATGTCCGAGGTTTCCAAGATCTCTCCAATTCGGAGCGCAACGAACTGATGGTACTTTCGAGCGTCTGAACATATCCAATACAACACGTTCTTGGAGTCGGTCCTTATGTAGGCGACTGCAAAGGCGTTTATACTCGCGTATGTAAAGATGTGTAATTGGATATTAGATGTTTCTTTCGTTAGACCGAGATATCGTGGTTTGTTCGATGTTTTGAAGTTGCCCTGCCCATATCGTCCAGCGTTAACGTTCGTTTTCTCCGACCTTTTCGTCCCAGCCTATGGCCGACCTCCATACGTCCTGCAGTATTATCTTTGCCTGCATTATATTGGAGCCCAATAGTCCTAAGGGATCGAAGATGGTCATGACTATACGTAGAATTGACCGCTTCTTATTGACGAAGGTGAAGTAATTATTCCTTGGATGCTACCACATACCAAGCACTCGTTCTCGTCTTGTCGAGCCCGTCATCTCGATGGGGCGTTCTTGATGATCTTCATCTCCTGAGAGCGCTCTCATCACGGTGCTCGAGTTAGATATCCAACCTCTCATCTCGAAGCCTCCTTCTTTGTGTATGTTCCTCACTGCCAGCGGTAGGCGGACCATTTCGTCTTCTGAGTTACAGCTTTAGAGACAGTCATCTACAAATGTGTTGCGAAGTATGGCCTCTACTTCCTCTCTTTGTTCCTTGATGAACCTTCCTGCGTTCCTATCTCTCACGTAGGTCGCTGCTGCTGGGGAACAAGAAGCACCAAAGGTCATTACGCTCATTACGTACCTATTCGGTTCTGGACTGGTGTCACCGTATCTCCAGAGAAACAGCTGTGAGCTTTGATCCTCCGAACGTATCCTGACCTGGTGACACATTTCTCTAATATCTCCGCAGATGCCGGTAGACATCTCTCGAAAGTGCGATATTACTCCTAGCCGAGATGGCAGTTGGTCGGGGCCTTTTAGTAGCATTGAATTTAGCGCGATGCCTTCCACTTTGGCTGCTGCGTCCCATACGAGTCTTAATTTGCCTTTGTTCGGGTTCTTAGTCACGAATACGGGCAGATACCAGGAGCGTTTGCCTTCGACCATTTCATCTTTTTTGAGTTTTCGGACGTAGCCGATGTCCTCGTACCTCTTAATCTGTTCATTTACAAACTCTTGTAGCACCTTATCGCGTGTCATACGAGATTCTAGGCACCGAAGTCGTCGCATTGCCATCTCTCTAGAAAAAGGAAGTTTCACGTTGTCGTACCGCCAGAGAAGTCCTGTCTCCCATCTCTTCATTTCGCTGCGAAACCTCGTGGAATTGTCCAGTATTGTTTTTGATCTTCTTCTCTTTATTGTGTGCTCTTCGCCATACTTATGCCTACCGCGTCTAATGAGAAACTCTCTTTTACAAGAGCGTCCAGCTGTGGATGTTTATTACATTCGCATACGTGCATTACTCGTAGGCTCGCCGGCCTGTCGCCCTATCTGCGGCCATAAACAGACCAACCCAGCCTGGACTTGGCGGCGATAAATTCGGAATCCTCGCGCTCTTTCACAGTCAGTGGCCCTCCAAGTTTCACGTTGTCCAATCTGATGATCAATGACGCTCTCACGTCCTTGTAGCTGAGTACCGGTTGCTTTTCCAGGTGCGAATGGGATCTTAGGATTGAGTCGTCCAGCGTCTGCTTCGGCAGATACAGGTTTTTTACTGTTCTCACGTTTTGAAGCGTGAATCTTCGTGCCACATTGTCCCTTGGAGAGATCGCTGGGCTTATCCATTTGAATTGAGATTCTCTCTGCGTGATGTCTCCAGTCCAGCGTAAGCATAACTCGTCCGAGGGGCCATCGATACCTAGTTTTTCCGTTATCTCTGTCTCGATCAGGATACAGGCGGATCCTTCGTCTATCAGTGCGAACACTTGCATTTGGCCGTTCGGTCCATACAATGTGAAGGGGACATATCTAAACAACGCGGCTTCGTTTTGCATCGTGTGCAGTACCGTAGTGCTTTCCTTCGTCCTATTCTCTACCCTAGAACTTTGCTGGCTACTGTTGTGAAGGAGAAAATGGTGACTTCTCGAGCACCCATCGACGGAGCATACTCTTGTTGACTTACGGTGCCTTATAAAGTGTTTGCCGAGGCACCTCCAGCATAGCTTATTTTCTCTGATGAAGTTCCATCTACCTGACCCTTCTAGCTCCAGGAACTGCTTACAGTCCTCCAATTTGTGGGCCCCATTGCACCTACGGCAGGGCGTTTGTGCGCTGCTATCATTGTGCACCATAAGCCGGACTCGTGGATTCTTCTCTTTCGTGCAGACTTCTTTCTCGGATGCTACTGGCATCACGGTGCTTGCGCACGATGCTACTCGGAATAGCCAGTCGTCGAAAACTGCAATATTCACCCTCGGAAGTCCAGTGCTTTGTCTGGCCCAATCCAGTTTTCGAATGGGAGTTTCTCTACGAGGCCGCGAAGTAACAGTGGGTCGTTCAGATAGTCGGACAGTCCTATCTCGTCGACAGTAGCACGATAGTTTTGCACCGACAGCGCCAGGCGCACTAGGCTTTCGATGCTGCTCGATTTCACGGACGGCTCCATTCTTAGCTTCGTTTGTAGGGTGTGATATAAAGCTTCTGGTCGGCCATATAGCATTCGAAGAGTCTCGATGGCTAGTCGAACTGTTGCGGGCATCATTAATTTTCCTCGTACTGCTTCCAAAGCGGCACCTTTCAGGCACTTTTGCAGCCTCATGAGATTCTCTTGATCGCTGAGTCCGCAGCGTTCTGTAGATTGCTGGAAGTTTACTATGAACATGGGCCATTCCTCGGGGTTTCCAGAAAAGGATGGTAGATCCTTGTTGATGTCTTGTCTTGTGGCTATCTGGGATGCTGTCGAGCATCTCTCCACCCCGCTGGCGCGACCGCTTGATTACTCCCGTACGCGTACGGGTCCGAAATATTTCGACTCGTACTTGGGTAATACTGTGCAGTCGAGGCGCAAATGAAGGGGTTTTGCCCATGCAGGTTGGTACCCGGCGCCGGTGCGGCCATTGGATACCACATAGCGCCGACTGGCATTGTCTCGTTCGGATTCAGCCTAGTAGGCATTCCAATCCGCGTTGCTTCCGTGGGTCCTGATATGTGGACTCCGGTCCAGTTGGGAACTGCTCTGTCCCAGCCTCCGTTGGTTACCGTGGAGCTCATGAGGCCTCCTGCTTGAGGCAGTCTGGAATGCGTTGGGATGGAGCGCATTCCCTCGAAGGCCGTGGCATACGTCGGCCTTCCTGATGTATCCGCTCTCTGCTGAGCGAACGTTTCCCAGTTATCTAAAAGGCTCGTTTTTGGTGAAAAGGCTTGATCCACCCCTCCTCCTTGGTTGGTATGTTCTGGTACTTGATGACTTGTCGGGGCTGTGGTGGACACGTTAGGTGCGGCCGTTGTTGCCGCCGAGATCACATCTATATATGTATCCCTAACGCGATGAATTTCCCTTGCGCCTCCCTCAGCCTCCGAACACGCACCAGGCATCTTTTCCGGCTCATATATTTCTCCTAATCCACACGGGTTCTCACCGCCAGATTCCGACTGCTGACCATTGACGCCGTCCATTTTACTCCGGTGTCTTTTTTCGCACAGTCTTGGTTTGTGGTTATACACGAACCTCGTGTCGCTCGAGTGTAATAGATTAGCCTTTCTGTCCAACTGTATGAGGATATCTCACCTGCAAAGTCGAATCTCTCGTGACGCAGCTGACTACGTCGCACGCCGATCTTCTTTCTGTCGGTCGTAATTATTCGACTTGCCCTCCGTTAAGCAGGAAAAGTTTTTTAGAACGTTGCCGCGCCGGGCAACGCCTCCAAATCTGGGGCCGTAAGTTTTCAGTTACAAATATCGGGACAGGGTATTAAATTAAGGGGAAAAGCTAGGGCTAAAAAACTTGTACCGCTTCAGTTTTAACTTTTCACCGCTGCTTTTCTTTTCGTTCTTATTCTTGTTCTTCCTTGCCTTGCCTATGGCTGCTATTCGCCCTGATTAACCCTTTGCTGAGTGCTGTTAATGTCTGTGCTGTTAGGCGCAGTGATATTTAGAGCTGCCACTGCTGTTTCTGCTGTAACACATACTCTTTAGGCATGAACCAATGAAGCCCATTGAGGAATATGAGTTACAAAAAGTCACGTATGGAACATCGTCGGCATCGTTTTTAGCGGTTCGAACATTAATGGAGACAGCCAATTACACTCCGGACTCTAAATTGCAAAACATCATCAAAAATGATTTTTACATGGATGATTTAATGACAGGAGCGGATACAATCGAGGAAGCGCAATCGATTCAAACAAAGATTTCTCCAACATTCGGATCGTTCGGATTCCATCTTCGGAAAATTTGATCTAACAACCAAAAAATAGTGGGAAAAATTTACTCAACCATGGAGAAAGAAGTCGTAGAAATTTATGACAAAGAAGCAGTTAAAACCCTGGGATTACGCTGACAGCAAAGAAAAGACAACTTTAAATTTTATGTCAACATGAGCGCTGCGAAGACTTGTACAAAACGATCAGTTCTGTCCCAAGTTGCTCGAATTTGTAATCCAATTGGATGGTTGTCCCCATCTACAGTCATCGCAAAACTCTATGCGCAAAAACTTTGACTATAAAAGTAACATGGGAATTATCCAAAGCCCTCACAGTAGTGTTGGGTAAACATAGTTCAATTTACTGAATAAGTTCGTTCGTTCATTTTTATGCAGAGAACTAAGTCGTTCTTTTAGTTCGTTCCTTTTTGTTCATCTTAATCAATCTTTTTTGTTCATCGTTCTTTTTTGTTCATCGTTCGTTTTCGTTCGTTCTTTTTTGTTCATCGTTCTTTTTTGTTCGTTCTTTTTTGTTCATTGGTCTTTTTTGTTCATCGGTCTTTTTGTTCTTAGTTCAATTTTAAAGTCTAATATCTAGTTTTAAGCTTATATGTAAATAATGCACTACAATTAATTGACGTTTTAACTTCGTAAATTTATTTTAATTTGTACTTAGTACTTGATATCGTTAGGGCACAACCAACAGTTTCAATTATCTCATTTTCCATTTTTATACCCGATACTCAAAATGAGTATTGGGGTATATTAGATTTGTGGTGAAAATGGATGTGTGTAACGTCCAGAAGGAAGCGTTTCCGACCCCATAAAGTATATATATTCTTGATCAGCATCAATAGCCGAGTCGATTGAGCCAGGTCTGTCCGTCCGTCCGTCTGTCCGTCTGTCCGTCCCTATCAGCGCCTAGTGCTCAAAGACTATAAGAGCTAGAGCAACGACATTTTGTATCCAGACTTCTGTGATATCTCACTGTTACAAGTATATTTCAAAACATCGCCCCGCCCACTTCCGCCCCCACAAAGGACGAAAATCTGTGGCATCCACAATTTTAAAGATACGAGAAAACCAAAAACGCAGAACCGTAGAGAATGAATTTATCTTCTAAACTGCAGAATCTGAATTGGATCGTATTATTATTATAGCCAGAATGAAGAAAACAATTTCATTTTTTCTCGCCCTGTCTCTCTCTAACACACACGTATCATAGCCGGCTTTGCCTATTGCTAAATGTGAGTTCCTAGATCTCAGAGACTATAAAAGCTAGAGCAACCAAATTTGGTATCCACACTCCTGTGATATCGGACCTTGACGAGTTGTTATTAAAATTTCGCTTCACCCCCTTCCGCCACCGCAAAGAACGAAAATCTGGAGCATCCACAGATCTCAGAGACTATTAGACCTGACTGTCGAGCTCTCACTGCTACAAAACTATTTGTAATTTTTCACTGCAGAACTCACTGTTGAGAGGTCACTGCTACAAGTGTGTTTCAAAATATCGCCCCACCCCCTTCCGCAGCCATAAACAACGAAAATCTGTGGCAACCACAATTTTGAAGATAGGAGAAAATTAAAAACGCACAATCATAGAGAATGGCCATATCTACCAGATTGCCGAATCTTGCCGAATCCGAATCAGATCGGATTATTATTATAGCCAAAAGTAACAAATCAATTTGCAGTGGCTACGCAGCGCCCGTCGATACGTTCTGACTGATTTTCTGTCTCTCTCGCACGCACTCTTTGTCGTTTAATGTAGCCATACTGACTATGTATCGGGTATAAATGTAGAGTTGTGGTCGCAGCAGCAACTCACAACGTTCCCCCTCGTTTCTTATTATTATCTACATTATTTGCATTATTTACATACAAGCTTAAAACTAGATATTAGACTTTAAAATTGAACTAAGAACAAAAAGACCGATGAACAAAAAAGACCAATGAACAAAAACGAACGATGAACAAAAAAGAACGATGAACGAAAAAGAACGAATAAAATGAACTTATTCAGTTCGTTCACTTCCATGAATAGTTCTTTTTTGTTCGTTCGTTCATGAACGACCCAACACTACCTCACAGACGAACGGATAAAGTTTTCAGCGAGCATGGATATGGCGATGGCTAGGCACTCAACTAATCTGTTATGCGGAAATGCACGAAAAACATACGCAGCAGTAATTTATATAAAAACCCCCTGTGGATATAATGATTTTTATCCCCGATCGGCCGACTAATTATTTCGAATTAAATAAAACTCGGCGCAGATATAAGATTTCTATATGTACTTTATTGCGCGACATCCCAATTGCAAGTGTAGCTTGCCTGCCCTTCAAATTGCAGCTTTGATCGCTAAGCGCAGCTAAGTTTCTAGGCAGACAAACATTTGAGTGACATAGGCATTATTAACAAACAAAATAAGCGGCTGAGGGCCAATAATTGGGTGCTATTTGGGAAGCAGCTAATCTGCGGTGTTCTGCTCAGAACATCCACACCCCGTAGGAAGGCAAAGGCTTTCAACAGATCCATCCTGAAGAGGCAGGACCTCTATCTTCCCAACGGCACTCTTGAAAAGGCCTCGTTGAGTGCGGATGACGGCTACTCTGATGGTTCCATCTTTTCCTGAGATGACGCTTTCAATGCCAGAACGCCTGATATTTTCCTCCATCCCGAAGCAATCCAAAACTATCCAGAAATGGATTCAGTGAGGCCATCGTGCTTTTTGGCGGTAGGGTTTGATGGTGAGGGTTTTTATTTCTTCCAAAAATTGTTGATGCTGTATTGCCCTTATGAGGAAACGCGTACCATATTTGACGTCGCTTACGGTAAGTTGATCCTTCGACCACGCTAAGCCTTTGGAACAACGTGATATGATGTCGGCCGGATTCAACTTTGATGCCAAATCAATTCAGCGGTGAGCTCCTGAATCCGCTGAACTCGATTTGAAACAAAAATATTAAAATTCAATGATGATTCTCGAATCCAGGCAATGGCTATGGAAGAATCCGACCAGCAATGTACTTGGCATGGAGCTGATAATCCCTTAACTACGGTGTAAACTAGTTCGACTAATATGAGGGCAGCCGATAGCTCAAGCTTGGAGATAGTCATCCTTTTCAACGGTGCAACTCTGGATTTAGAGCATAAGAGATGACTTTGCACAATGCCAAGAGCTTCCGAACGCATGTATACACAGGCGCCATATGCTGCCTGGCTCGCATCACAAAACGCGTGCATTGCTAATCTGGCTTGCTGCCAGATTAGTTCTCGAACATCGTTTACGTATGGGAAAGCATCCTTTCGATAGTAGCTCCTATACCTGCTGACGAATCTCGATGACCGAAGCAATGCAGTCCCCTCCTGATATGAGATCATCGACATAGAAATCTCTTTGAACAATTTCAGCGCCAAGCGGAAAACGCGACTATTTATCATTCGCCAATTGATGCATAGCACGAATTGCAAAGAAAGCGGCAGGTTTGGTTCCGTAAGTAACAGTCTCCAACTTGAACACCTGAATCTCCTCCTTCGGGTCGTTGGGCCAAAGGACGCGAACGTAGTTTGTAATGAAATGCTGTTCGCAATGAACATCTTCCTCCGAAATTGATGAGGGTGAATAATCACCGTTTACTTCCAAAAACCACCTTGCAATATCGCACAAATTAGTCTCGCCAGCGGAGATGACAGGGGGATCTTCAACAGCTGCTAGCGCCGCACGGGTTTTCTCAGAGTTTTTAATACTTCCTGACACCATACAGCCAAGTTTTTTCTTCTGCAATGTTGGCAATTGGTCTGACAGTCGAATCGGTCCGATGCACATTAACTCGAAGAACAAACCAGCACATATCAACAGATCGACACGTTGGGGCTTGGATAAATTAGGATCAGTTAGTTTTAGATTATTCGGCATTGGCCAATCCTTTGCATCTAGGCCGAAGTTAGGCTGCATTCCTGTGATTGAGGCAGTGATAATTGCAGAAACAAAGCGGAGATAACGAAGAGCGAGCTTGCAGAGAACGCTTAGCAGGGCAAGCAAGCGCAAAGCTTTAACAAACATTTGAGTGACATAGGCATTATTAACAAACAAAATAAGCGGCTGAGGGCCAATAATTGGGTGCTATTTGGCAAGCAGCTAATCTGCGGTGTTCTGCTCCGAACACCCCCTACACTATAAAGCTTCTGGCAGCAAAAAAAAAAGTAACTCCTGTAAAAAATAGGATAGCGTTACCCAAACTGGAATTGTGCGCCGCTCATTTGTTAGCCAAGCTAGTGAAACGTGGATCCGAATCCATACCACAAGCTACGGCAATGTACGCTTGGAGCGACTCAACTATTACTTTAGCATGGATTTGCGAAAGTAAGAGCAAGGATAAGTTCATAAGGAAACGAGTGGACAAAATAAAAGCTAACGTGCCACAAGCAATATGGCATCATGTTAGCACAAAGGACAATCCCGCAGACAGAGCATCGTGAGGAATCTCTCCAGCCAAGTTACAAGATCTAAGTATTTGGTGGAACGGCCCAAATTGGCTTACATTGCCAATAGACCAATGGCCATTAACTTCAAACGTACAGACTGAACATAAGTCAACATTTGTCAATCTACAAGACAAAGAACAGTTTATAAATGAACTCGTATCACGCTATTCGAGTTGGCTTAAACTGAAGAAAGTAGTGGCATACATAAAGCGTTTTTGTCACAGGAAGCACCCTACCGCAGTAGTTGACTGCAATGTCGCTACAATTGGCGGGAATGCTCGTTATCAGATTGTACCAAAAGAAGCAGTTTCAAGATGAAATTCACCAGCTCAAAAGAGGAGAAACGGTAAATAAACAACGCCAGCAGGATCAGTAACCTCTACCCATTTCAAGACAAAGATGGGTTACTTAGAGTGGGAGGACGGTTAACTAAATCTGACCTTCCATTCAACACAAAACATCCAAACATTCTTATGAAGTCTCATCTAACTGGGCTCATAACAAAGCCCCACAAAAAAAAAAAACGAGGGGGAGCGTTGTGAGTTGCTGCTGCGACCGCAACTCTACATTTATACCCGATACATAGCTACATACATGGCTCTCCTCCGGCAGAAAATCAGTCAGAAGGTGTCGTCGGGCAAAAATCAACTAGCTTATTTACTAACATAGAATATAATCTTGACTGCTATAAATCTCGCTCCATTGCGATGTGCTATATTTTCAGGTTGTCTTATCAATCAACTAGTTCTTGTTACGATTTGAGGCTCCCAGTATGGGTCCTCACTCCCTCTCCTTGCTTCGGGGGGCCCGTGAGCGAATATTCACTTTGTTCGTCTTGCTGATGTGGACCTGGAAGAAGGTGTTGTCCGCCTCTGCCAAGAATCGGACATCTTTACGCCGCGGGTTGACGAGTTGTGCCAGGAGCCGGGCTTTCAGGGTGTCTGGCAGCCGGCCGTCGGGCGTACGTACTCTCCAATCCGCCTCTCCAGTCACCCAACGAACAGCTGGGGTGGGGGTCGAAGTTGCTGGTATCTCCGGACTGCCGACTTCGGGATGTAGGATATCATCCAGATCGCTGACGTCCGGTAGCTCTGCATCTTCGGTGGCGATGTCTTCGGGATGTAGGCGGCGTCAAAGTCGCTGACGGCCGGTAGTCCTGCATCTTCGGTGGCGATGTCTAACCCGTCTATCAGTTCGAGAAGGTTGGGCATATCAAGGGCCTTGAAGAGTGCCGGAAGCGGTGGCTCTTCCCAGCAGAGCACCTCTTTTTCGAACTCCGTCGGCTCGAATTGCTGGTGGTATCTGCGTGCGGTGGCACCTGGTAGCCCCCTCGTCGGGGCTCGAACCCGGAGCGGTGAAGTCAGCTGCTTCTCCTACGGTGGCGTGTCCAGGGCCCTGAGCGTGCTCTTCGACGACCTGGTCGGGGTTGACTCGGCTGGGGCCCTGAGCGTGGGTGAACGTGGCTTTGGCGACGTTGCCAGGACTTGGGTCCCGGGCATTGGCGGCCGCGTCTCCCGTAATATTGACGTGATCGAGGCCCGAATCGTGCACCTCGATGATCTGGTCTATGCGTGGCCAGCTTACGACGTCGCCGCATTCTCGCGGAGTGGGGCGAAGAATCAGTTCCTCGATGATCTCCCAGTCGACTGGGGGAGCGGACTTGGCTTTTGTTGCGGTTCTCCGTCGGCGGGGGTCTTTAGCATTCGATGAGCTGTGAATAGGAATAAACTTGTTGACTACAGGCAAGAAATACTTTGATACCCTACGAGTGCGGCGGAGTGGTTATAGACGGTTATAAATGTCGGCCTTGGTTGGTCCTTTTGGTACAATCACGGTTGCGGGTTGCCCTTGAAGGAGCAGCCACGCACGCCTCGTTCGGTGCGTCGTTCCTCGTAAGATATCCGGGTCCCTGAAGCGGATGTGTCCAGGAGAGGCAGCCACGCACGCCTCGTTCGGTGCGTCGTTCCTCGCAAGATATCCGGGTTCGGTTGGTTGGTTTCGTCTCTGTGTATCCGGGGTGTAAGCATCGTTGTGGCGATTTGAGTAGATCCGCGTTGTAATCAAGATTGTTGTCTATTGGTTTGGTCAGGGTCGTCTACACTGTCCGTCCTGATCTGGTTGGTTTCTTCGTCGTCTTCGTCGATGGTCGGGTAGAATGCCTTCAGGTCTTTCAAACTGGCTGAACGCTGCTTACGTCCGTTTAGAACCTGCAATTGGACGAGATTCGGAGAGAGAAACTTGGTCACCCGGTATGGTCCCTCGAATTTCGAGGCCAATTTGGAGGCGAAGCCCTCGGCTGCTTTGGACAGAGTGTGGCGACGTAACATCACTTGGGATCCGATAGCCGGTTTCCATTCCCTACGGCGGAGGTTGTAATGTCGTTTCTGCTCCTCTGATGCTTTGTCGCAGTTTGTTTTTACTATTTCGAACACCTTTCTCATCTGTTGGGCTCTGGTCTCCGGGTCGGCGATGCTAGTTCCCGTTCCTGGCGTAACCTCGTCATACAAGGCGCCTGGCAGTCTTGGCTCGCGACCTTGGATCAAAAACGCGGGGCTGAATCGCGTTGAATCGGACACGCTAGAGTTAATCGCGAGCGTGATTTCTGGCAAGAGCTCGTCCCCAGTGTTCTGTTTTCCGTCGATGTATTGCGCCTGCATCGTTTTAATTGTTCTGTTCGCGCGTTTCGTTGGATTTTGTTGGGGAGTGTACGGGGCAGTATGCTGAAGTTCCATCCCTAGTCTTTTGCAGAATCCTTTAAACGATCGGCTGGTAAACTGTGCCCCATTGTCGCAAACGAAGGTACGAGGGGTACCAAAGCGGCTGAGGATTCTTTCTCGGAATGATCTTTCCAGGTGTGGCGTAGTTGCCTTGCGTAGAGGCACCAGTTCGACCCACTTACTAAATGCGTCGAAGAAAACGAGGAGGACGGTGTTTCCATGTTTGGAGCGGGGCAACGGCCCAACAAAGTCGGCGCATAGCACGCTGAAGGGTTCGTCAACTTGTCTGGTGAACATTTTCCCCGCCGGCTTGAATTGGCTCACCTTGTATTTTTGGCACACTACGCATTGGCGAACGTATCTGGCGACTTCTCGGAACAGGCCTGGCCAGTAGTACTTTTGGGCGACTCGTGTGCTTGTTTTTCGGATTCCTAGATGTCCGGCCGTCGGGTGGTCATGGCATTCTTTCAGTACGCGTCGTCTATGCTCTGTAGGGTGGAGTCTTCCTCTTCGGGCACGGTGTGCAGGCGTCGATACAGTTGTCCACTCTCGCTTCGGTAGTCTTCATATTTGCCCGGCTGCTGCCTGATACTCGCCAACATTTTCCTGATCCACTTGCACTGCGACTCTTCCTCCAGAGCTTGATGTAGTAACTCCAATGGTTGGCGGAAAGTGCGTCTGCTACCCCGTTTTGCTTCCCTCGGCGATAGTAAATATCGAATTGATACTGCTGAACCTCTAAAGCCCAACGTGCTATCCGTCCAGTGGGGTTGCCGATCGAGTTTATCCATTTGAGGGCGAGATGGTCCGTGATCACGTCAAATCGGTATCCTTCCAAGTAACAGCGCAGCTTGCGGATTGCCCACACTATTGCCAAGCATTCCTTCTCAGTAACGGAGTAGTTCTCCTCGGCTTTGGACAAGCGTCGACTCGCGTAGGCTATTACTCGTTCCTCGTCCCTTATCTTTTGTGTAAGAACGGCTCCTAATCCTTGTTCGCTAGCGTCGGTTTGCAATGAGAATTTTTCATGAAAATCAGGGCAGGCGAGAACCGGCGCTTCAGTTAACCTGATCTTCAACTCCTCGAAGGCTTTTTCCTGTTCTTCCGACCATTTCCATTGCCGATCTTTCCTTAACAACGCAGTCATGGGTTCTACTATTTCGGAAAAGTTGGGTACAAATCGCCGGTACCAGGAGGCCATACCGATGCATCGGCGAAGTTCCTTGACACCTGCAGGGGGTTTCAGGTTGCGCACTGCGGCGATCTTGTCAGGATCCGTGTGTATGCCTTTCCCGCTGATGACGTGCCCTAAATATTTCAGCCTGCGTTTGAAGAAGCTGCATTTGTCCTTGTTGAGTCGAAGATTAGCCTTGCGCAGCCGCTGTAGAACTGTCCCAAGATGCCGCATGTGGGCCTCCACGGTGTGCCCGATAACGATAATGTCATCAAGATAGGCGAATGCGTGTGGTTCCATGTCAGGGCCAATCACGCTATCCAGTGCTCGCTGGAAGGTCGCGCCGGCGGAGTGAAGGCCAAAAGGCATCACTTTTCAGTGAAACAATCCGCGGCCCGGCACGGTGAACGCCGTGCACTCGCGGCTGGCTGGGGCAAGCGGAATTTTCCAGTAGCCGCTCTTCAGATCCAGGGTCGATATGTACCTGGCATCTTTCAGCTGTTCCAATATGTGTTGAATCCTGGGGAGGGGATACGCGTCGGGGATTGATCGCGCGTTCAACTGTCGGAAGTCTATGCACATCCTGATGTCACCTGTTTTCTTGCCCACGAGGACAATTGGGGCGCTATGTGGACTCTTCGAAGGTTCAATTTGCCCTTCCTTAAGCAGTTAGTCGAACTGTTTATTAATGACGGCTTGCATAGCGGGGTTTTTTGGATAATAACGTTGTTTTATAGGCTTGTTGTCGCGCATCACGATGGTGTGTTCTGCAATGGGGGACACTCCGCTGAGGCCGTCGAATTGTTTCAGTTCTTGTTGCATCCATTCGGTGATCCAGGGTTCCAGGGGTTCGTCGTCTTCGGGCTCGGATCCAGGGGTCAAAACGTCGGACAATTGGGATATACTCACGGTGGCCACTGTTGCTCCTTGCGTCCGTTGCCATTCACCGGTGCTCCTACGGCGGGGTCCGTTGTCGCCAGTGCCGGGTTCGAATGGCACTCGTTTCTTGGATCGCCGCTGCACCTCGTGTACCCGGAAGGGGTTTTCCGCATGGCTCTGGGGTCGAGGCCGGGGAGCGCCGATGTCCATCCGGGTTGGTATCCTGCCGGGGTCGAGACCTCGTCCGAATTCCTAGAATCCCTTGAAGGAACGGCCACGCACGTCTCGTTCGGTACGTCGTCCCTCGCAAGTTTTTCCCACCTCACCATCATGGATCCCAGGGGATCGGCCACGCGCTCCTCGTTTGGTACGTCGTTCCTCGTCGGGTCCTGATGCTGGGTGATCCGGTCTCGGCTGAGATTCGTAGGTTGATCCAGGCTGGACGTGGATCCTATGTCTTGAGTCCTGGTATCATGGCTGTGTTTAAATTTCAGGCGCAAGGGGACTCCTCCACACTGCAGTGTCGCGTCTATTCCGCATAGGAAATCCATCCCGAGGAGGACGTCATCCAGCACGTCTTTCATTACTAGCACCGGCATCTTTACTTGTTGATCTCCTAGTCGTATGTCTGCCATCAACGCCTGAGTCAATTCCCGGAGGGACCCATCCGCCAATCTGATCGTCGTTCGTACCATCGCTATACTCTGTCCGTTGTCCAGCTCCAGAGCTTTGCGTTCGCTAACGAAGCTCCGTGTGGCGCCTATGTCCAGAGTAGCGAGCAGGTCCTCTCCTTCCATTATTACTTGCGCGCGAATTCGTCCTCTCTCCAGCCGCAGGGTTCCCTTTACTGCCTCGGGGTGGGAGTGGCGGTCTTCGCCCGGTCCCCTACCGAGTGAAGCGCCTGTCCGTTTCCCGACAAATTCCTGCGACAGCATTCGATGGTGCGTAGCCCGCGACGGCCGCAGTCCCAGCAGTATAAGAGTTGGGGCTGTTTACACTCCCTGGAGAAGTGTCCGGACCCGCCGCAGTTCCTACAAGCATGCTGCACGTCGATTATGGTGTCGGCGTCTTGGATGATGGTTCCATTCCTGGCATCGGGCTGCTGCGAGTCCGTCGACCAATCCCTCACCTGGGTTCTATCGTGCCGGAGATCCTGTGTCCGAGCGGCCGCGTGATTCCTTGGTCCTCGTTGGGCAGCCGTTGGCCCTAAAGTTTCCCGGGGTTGGGTGTCTCGTGCTTGGTTCGCGTAGCCCGTAAGTTCCGACCGGCCCTTGTTACGCGTCACCTCGAAGTTCACAACCAGTTGCGTTAGTGTGGTGAGAGAATCAAAATCTTTTCGCCTCGTAAACAACTGGTATTCCGGGAGCATGTTATCGTATATCCTTTCCAATTCCTGAGCCTCGGTGTATCCCGCGCGCTGCATCATTAGTCGAATGTCCACGAGGTATGTCTTAAACGCTTCTTTTGGTCGTTGAAAATGGGTTCGGATCTCGTCCTCTAGCCGTTGAAAGTACCGGGGAGGCAAAAAAAACTCTGAAAACTCTTTGCGGAAAGTCTCCCATGACTCTCCACTGAGGCGGCTCGTTCGAAACCAACTCTCGGCCCGACCGGTCAACAACACGAGGATTCCTTGTGATAAGTGTCGTAGATCTATCCTATAAGTGGCTGCCCTCTCTTGCACGTGCTCAAGGAAACTTAACGGATCGCCGGACCCGTCAAACACGATTTCCCAGCGGACCATTTTCTCGGTGATCGCAGCGTTAAAATGCTCCTCGTTCCAGGTGGGCCCCTTCGTTGATGGGTCCTTGCTACCGTGCAGGTTTCTCTGCGCGGCACCGACGTCGATGCCGTGGAGCAGGCTCTCTACCGGCACAGCGGATCCCGATGCCACGATACCACGGCTACTGGCGGGTACGACATCATACGCAGCCGGGGGATGGGTTTGTAGGCTAAGAGGCGCGAGTGTAGAAGGGCGGGGAGAAAGTGGTTTAACCTCTGGAGTCACGGCGACTCTGTACTGGGCCTCCAATTCCTCCAACCGAGAGCGCACCGTACTTGGTAAATCGGCCGAGTTTGCGAAGGTCGCGAGTCGACGTCTCAACTCTTTGACAGTTCCAGCACTGTCTAACCCAAGCTCCGCGGCAATCATCTCCAACTCGTTCTTGCGCCTGACCGAAATCCACTTGACTCCCATCTTGAGTTGGTCCGGGTCACTGCTGCTGCACGTGGTCTACGATCAAATGTCTGGGGCATCGCCCGAGGAATAGAAAAACGTAGCTAATGATGCGGCGAAAGACGGGGCTCTGAATCCTTAAACGGCGAGGACGCGTGCGAGGCTATTCGGTGGTGAATTACCGGTGGGCCGTCTTGGTCGGGGACCTGGACACGGGGGCTGGCAACCCAATTAACACGCGCTTGTTCAGGGGTACTTTAGTCGTTGGTTTCTGCAGGATTGTTCCGATTAGAATCCGTTGGTTCGTGTTCAGCTACGGGGGTAGCGCGAGATGGACAGAAGACGCGGGATCGCTGTCTTTCGCACGTTGTATGCTGCAGGATGGGGACCACTGTATTTTGCGCGTTGTGTACTGATCGAAGGCAGGTGACCACTCTGTTTCACACGTTGTATGTTGACCGAAGGCTGAGGGCTACTGCCTTTTTTGCGTTGTGTACAACCCGGCTTATATTGGGTCTGGCTGAACGGCCGAGCCTCTGCCGACGTCGACGTCTCGGAATCCGGAATCTCGGAAATCGGAAGCCGCGGGCAAATGGTTAGGTAAATAGACGAAGATCGGGGGGTGCGGGTAGTATGAGGAAGGGATAATTGCATGTATTATACTCGTGGGTCGCTCGGCACATCCACGCCGCCAACGCCCAGAACTGTTCTCCGGTTTTCACCCCCTCTCTCCCCACTGAAATGTAATAGAGGTCTGGCTGCCCTTGGCTCTTTCCCCACTGTACCGGGCGCTATGATCCCGCATGGTTTTGCCTGAGTATAACGGGGACCACGGAATTTTCGTTCTGCCTTGCGTGCTGCTTCGTCGCTTGTGCTTCACTTGTTTTTTTTTTTCTCTTTCTGCTGGACATGGGAAGAATATCGCTATGCTTTGCTTGGCTGCGGGCTGTACTTTCATTCTGTCGTTTTCCTCTCTCCCTTTCTCACCTCTCCATTTGCTGACGGTTAACGGGGATTGTACAGATTTTCGGCCACGCCTATAAATTTCTCCTCGGTTTGATGCGGCGCTGCCTACGCGATCTACTTGTGGGTCTTTAGGCCACGAAGGGTGAAATCCCCCCAGAAAACTATCGTTTTAAGTGTCTCAACAGTCCCTGCTCGGGCGCCATCTGTAAAGTAGTGATCCTAGGCTGGGGTCAGTCTCAGTCTGTCCAGGGTCACCTACAGTTTATTTGTAAGTTGCTGGGACGTTGAGACTGGGGGGGGGCGGGTCGTTAGCGCATGGATCGCCGAGCCGTCGTCAGCGACGGGGCCTTCGGCAGAAATTATGGTGTCTGAGGAGAGGGGAGCGGGCGTTGAGCCGGGTGGCGCGAAACTCACCAGGCGCTGCACACCCCGACATCAGCAGGGTAAAACTCCAGTTGCCAAGGTCGAGGTGGGCCGCGGGTCCGGGGAGGAGAAGGAAAAGAAAAGGGGGCGCCTCCGCCTAAACGCGTACCACTTCTTACTCCAGCAGGGTAAAACCCCTGTTGCCAGAGTCAGAGCGGGAGCGTAGGGACCGAAAACAGTCAGGAAAACGGAAGGGGAGAGAGATGACCGCGGTCGGTGGTCCGACCGGAGAAAGCAAATGGAAGCAAGAGAATTCTTAATTATATGATAGAAGTTTTATTGTTCTGATTTCCCTCGCACTCCCTTCTACTCCTTCCACTACCTTGGCCATCGGCCAGCTCACCCGCGGATCCGGCGCCTGTGTTCCTGCAGCTCGTCCATTCTTCTCCTTTTCTTGGGCGCCCGGCCGTTCAACACTTTTTTTCTCTTTATTCACTGTCCGCGGCGTTCTGTCTTCGCTCGCTTCCGAAAACCGACTCCCGCTCTCGCCACGGTCGCTCGACGCTCTCACAACGCCTGGCGCTCGTTTTTGGGCCAACGGGACTTTCTCGAAAGAGATCCGCTCTGTTGCGGGCTGAGCATGGTTCTCTCTCCTCTCTGTTCCCTTTGCGGCTGTTCCGTGTGAGCTGGCCGTTTGGCGGGATTTTGGCTATGCAAAAATCAACTAGCTTATTTACTAACATAGAATATAATCTTGACTGCTATAAATCTCGCTCCATTGCGATGTGCTATATTTTCAGGTTGTCTTATTAATCAACTAGTTCTTGTTACGATTTGAGGCTCCCAGTATGGGTCCTCACAGTGGATGCCACAGATTTTCGTCCTTTGCGGGGCCGGAAAGGAGTGGGCCGAAATTTTGAAATACACTTGTGCAGGTTCGATATCACAGGAGTGTGGATACCAAATTTGGTTGCTCTAGCTCTCATAGTCTCTGAGATCTAGGCGCTCATTTTTGCCATAGGCAAAGCCGACCATGAAACGTGTGTGTTAGGGAGAGACAGAGCGAGAGAAAATTATATTGTTTTCTTCATTCTGGCTATAATAATGATACGATCTGATTTAAATGCCGCAGTCTAGCAATTGTAGCCATTTTCTACGATTCTGCGTTTTTCATTTACTCCTATCTTTGAAATTATGGATGCCACAGATTTTCGTTCTTTGTGGGGGCGGAAAGGGGCGAAGTTTTGAAATACACTTGTAATAGTGACATACAACAGAAGTCTAGATACAAAATGTCGTTGCTCTACCTCTTATTGTCTCTGAGCATTAGGCGCTCATTGGAACGGACAGACGGACGGACAGACAGACATGGCTCAATCAACTCGCCTATTGATGCTGATCAAGAATATATATACCTTATGGGGTCGGAAACGCTTTCTTCTGGACGTTACACACATCCACTTTTACCACAAATCTAATACACCTCTATACTCATTTTGAGTATCGGGTATTAAAAGTGTCGTGCGCGGCTGACCAGAGTATCATATCCGTATGTATTTTGGGGCCCTGAACACGAATCCAAGGTCAGATTTGCTTCATCAATCACCAATACATACCAATACCAATACCACCAATACTTTCGACCACTTTATACCTCAAGTGATATTAATGGCGAAGATTTTTTGACTCCAGGGCATTTTCTAAGTGGTAAACCAATGTTTTCGATACCAGTTTCAGAAGAAGATGCAGCTGTAACCTTTCTTAATAAGTGGAAACTAGTTCAAAGGCTTCAAAGAAATATTTGGGTTTTACAGGCCCAGCCAGGTACCGACAGGTCCGCTCGGAGCCCGCCACACTTAGGCCGGCAAGAAGTGAGACTTCATGTCAGCAGTTATCCCAACTAGATGCTTTTATAAAGTTAGCGATCTTTCTGGGACATAGTGTAGACATCTCCAAAATGTCAGTTAGAAATGCAGAGCCTAAGTGTTGTAGCCTTCTTCTGCTGAGAGCTGGACATGAGCAGAACAGGTGTTCCACTGTCTCCTCCTCTTCCACGTCTCTACAGCTGCGGCAAAAATTATTATGTGGGGCCGCCAGCCTGTTAGCGTGGGTGCCTATTAGCCAGTGTCCCGTGAGGGAACGTATGACTGCGCTGCACCTTTTCCTGCATAGCTTGTAGAGCTCGGAGGTGCGCTTCCTATCTATGGTCGGCCATGTTTGCCGAGTTATGCGACATCGTGGCACTATTTGCCACATATCGTCTGTCAGTCGCTTGTATTGCTCTTTTATGATAAGCTTACAGGTGGCCATAGGCATACAAATATCCTGCTTATCTTGTAGAAGGGGTTGGCCAGATTTGGCCAACTCGTAAGCTATACAGTTGCCCTCAATGTCCTAGTTTCCCGAAGCCCATATAAGCCTAATAGCAAATTGCTGAGCTATCTCGTGAAGAGATTTGCGGCAGTAAAGTGCTCGAGTACGAGCACTGCCTGGATAGTCGGCCCTTGTGTCGTCTCTACTTTGGCTACCTTCCAATCAGAGGTCGGTAGGATTGGATTGCACATCTGCAACATCTTGAGGATGCGCTCTAACTCCTTTAAGGTAGCCGGCACCCATATTCCGGCCCTCGGTCTGCTGGGCAACTCGCTCCAGTCAACTGCAGTCATCTCCGACCTGTGCCACCGCAGCTTTGTACAGCTTCACGGAGCGCTCGTCTTCACAGGCAATTATTTTAATGTTGCCCTGGAACCACCCCATATTCTTGCAGACTGGCGGTGGTCCTGAATCTTTATCGAGGAGCTCGAAGCAGCGGTCGGCCAATGCCGCTTCCACCCACTACCACTGACTCCGTAGTATTCTCCCCTCTACGCTGCCTTTGTCCAGGACGCCGATCAGCGTCCTCTTTGGCAATCTGCGCAAAAGAGACATTGGGCAGCACTCTGGAGCGCTTTGCTACCGGTCCAGGCGTTCCACCTTCTTCAGCCAGTCGGCTGATGGGCTGACTTCGGTGCTAGCGTGTTGCCGACGGAGTATGTGCCCTGCACTCCTCTTTTCGGCGTTGGTGTATCGCTTGGCTTGGGCGCTTGTCGCAAGTCATCCCCCTCCGCTTTACCAGTAGCCGTCGGGTAGCCGCAGTATTGCTAAGCAGCCTCTCCAAGGTGTCAGTTTCGAGAGTAGCCTTACAACCCACTCCAGATTCGGGATGGGACCCATTCGGGCTCGCACAGGCGCCTTCGACCCTACAGGTACTACCTGCTTTAGAGCTGGTTAGGCCAGGCCTTTGGGCTGCTGCCTTCCCATGCTTGGGATTGCTCCCGGTTGGCGTTTGGGGAGTGCCGCACTCATTTGTTTTTTTTTTGTGTTTTTTGATTGTTATTTGCTTGTCAGCCCGGGCAGAGATCCACGTTGCCCGGGTAAGGCATCATTAGAACAGGGGGCTGCCAAGTCCTTGAGCCCTCAGTTAGCGACTGGGCTAGTTTTTATACCGGGCACGGGTCGAGTAACACACTTTTTCCGGCCCGGTTTGAGGTGGGTGTGGGGGTGGGGGTAGGTAATGTATAGGGATGGCTGTCCGGGATTGCTTATTTCAGTACTCTCCCGTAAGGGATGCCCGCTTATTCGCAGCTGACCTACCGAGGTAGGCCGTTCGCTATCTGCAAGCTGCGACCCGTCCGGTGGCCCCAGCTGGGCCCTCTTTGGGCCACCTCACGAGCTCATCAGACCAGAAGTCGTATCGTTAAATTTAGAAAAAAACTTCGATCAAGCGATCAATTCATAAGGTGTGCCCCCTTATTAAGATCAAGGAATACTCAGAAAGCAGTGATAAAAAAAAACGGTGAACGAAACAAGTCTCACTACTTTAAAGCCAAAGAAATTCAAATTATGGGGAACAATACTCTGCTTACTACTTATACTGCCAATATGGAAAGCAGCACCCATTAATGTCACAAATGGAATAGTACACGAAATGTCAGATAAGGCAGCAGTATACGTAGATCCACTAGGCCAAGTAAAAGTTATTGAGTCCAAATGGAATTTGATCGTAACGAACCTAAAAAGGGTCCGCTACAACGCCTCTCCCAACAAAGAATAATACATTATTACCCCATTAAATCATTAAGCAATATACGCATGCACCTATCGATTCTACTACCTAAACTCTAAGATCAGACTGTGTCTTCCGGGTTCATGAGCCACAAAAGCGATGACGCACAATGGCAAATCCGCCGAGTCGCCAAAGCACGAGAAAAAAGCCAGGTCGACCCACTATCACCGAATCGCGAAAAGTGAGCCTTACGCGAAAAAGGAACGCACGCAACATTAACTGCGTGAGTCATTACTAAAGGGCCGAGGCACTGTTCGTCGCACACCGCTAGCTCCTCTCGTCCAAGCCCCGCTACATCCTCTCTACAACAGGCCAACCCCTACGCCTACCTTGCAGTTCCATCCTTCTACAAATTTCTTATAGATAGACCCTGGACGTGACTGAATTTACCTCAGCCTGAAATAGGTCCATCACAACTTTGAAATGAGTTCATTTCTGGAAATCAATGATCACATAAATATTATGCTGCTACATGCCCCAAATTGGATAAACTCATTGCTGGATTGCTTGCACGTCATCGGTAACATGCGAGGACAAATATCGCATAGAAGATACAAATAAACACATATTTGGGCATAGAAATGCGAGAGGACCATTCAGATTTTTGGGATCATACTACCACATATTGTTCCGACTGATGGATGAAGAAGATCGAGAAATCATGGAAAAGAACATGACAGTGCTTCTCAAAAATCAAAACGATTTTAATTTTCTGATCAAAAAGCAGACGATGATAGTTGAATCAACTCTTAATGTTTTGACACGAACCACAAAGGAAATCAAAGAACAATTCAAGAATATTGAACTTCACGTTAATAAAATGACACAAACGGGTCAGCAGAATTTCTACATCTATCAAGAGACAATCCTAATTTTTATGCTAACCAACAACTTAGCATGTCGATTTCGGAAAGAGAGCATTTGCCTGAAAAGTATAAGCTGCCTGGAAAAGGTACTAATGAGATACAAGCTATTTACAAATTACTAACTGCCAGTGGAGCATAAGTCGACGACAAATTAGTTATTATCGTAAGCATTCCGTTGATAAACTGTCCGTCATCTCGACTATATAAAATAATCCCCATTCCTTTTGAGAAGCATAACCACATAATGATTCCAGTGGTACGACTCCTATCTCGTTTACAACTTCATACTTGATTCATACCATGTAATGTCCGAAGCATCTTTACATAAATGCGAACGAACTACTTTCGACGTATATATTTGCGAAGGAAATTGGTCATGGGCCAATGCAAATGATGATGCGTGCGAAATAGCACCTCTGAAGCCGTCAAGTACTTACCAATGGGTAAAGCTAAAAAAGGACAACGACTGGCTCTTTAGAACGTTTAACAAGACATCTACATATATACAATGCAACGGGAATCATGATATAATGAATGGATGAGGATGTACAGTTCGGTCCGGAGGAACTACGCTGTTTTCGCAAAAGAAGATAAAGAGTGAATCGTCGAAATCAGTTACCATCCCGTTAACGAAGGATATCGGATAAATCTCAGAATTTACCCTTAAACCACTGGGATCAGGGGTAATCGATAACAGCAGGGAGATTAATGAGCTCCAAAAGCGGATTAAAGAAATAAAAAAGGCGAATATTTATCTTAGAGGACTCGACTTCCACCCAGTACACAAGTACAGCGGATCTTTCACACTATCAGTTATTATCATCATTATTCTGCTACTATTGATTATGTATCTAAGGAAGAAATCGAATCGAATAATATAGTCACCATAACCCTGACAGACAATCCTGGCCGGCAAAATGTTCAGAACATAAACAGAACTGGACACCAGGTTACGCCGCAGTAATCACTACCATGGCAGGCCGCGGAAAAGATGTTCATGAACATGAACAAAACCTGACAGCAGGTCAAGTCATAAGCAAAATACAGTTCACTTGAAGGAGGCCAACAAACCTGCACTTTTTTCTCAACCACTTCATAAAACTGTACGATGAACTTGCCGCCCTGCCGGAGTATGGCGAGTTCTTGCTCTAGCAAGTGCAATGGACGTTTGTCCGAATATATAAAGTCGAGGCGATTAATAATTGCATCAAAGTTTATGAGGACCGCCTGGTAGTGTTTCTCACTCCCCTTGTACCTCTCGTACAGCGCATAGGCAGCCTTTGCTGCTTGACGCCAAGAAACATATTGTTCCTGGACCCGTGGAACTCTGGCAGCGTTTTTACCGCATCCAGGGCTACGCCACACACCACCTCCTCATTCATGGTGACCGGCTCGTAGGCTTTTGCCTCGGTTGCCGGAATTTTCAAGGCCTGCATCTGATTGTTCATCGCCTGAAAACGCTGCTCGATGTCAGCTTTTTGTATTTCTAGCGCCGAGCCGACTGCCGCGGCTATGATAGCTTGCAACTGCGCAGCGTCCATCGTTTCTACCCATCCCTCAGGACCGTGCTCAATATATAGACCGAGATCGTCGGCTAATTCTAAGAATTCCTCAATGCTATGATGAGCGCTCATACGCGAAGTATGATCGCTAACCGCCCTTGTCTTTGTCGTAGGTCAGTTTTGCTGTGCCAAGCTGTGACAGCAGTCTCTTTTTTTATTAGCGTTGGCGTCAAGTTCCTCAAGCACAGATTTAAGATCTTGCCCGTCGACAACAATGTAACCGTATTGGGCAGTTTTGAATTTTTTGGCTGCGATTATCAGAACAAAGAAAGACAGAGGGAAAACAATTGAAAAATTTCCGCGAATGATAACGCCCGAATGCTTCTATGCTAGACATAAAAATTGTATTTGCTGGTTTTAACTTTGTGTTTACTCTTTTCCTTATTTTTTTTTCTTCATTATTTTTTGTTTTGTTTTTAATAAGCTTTAATCTGAATTAAATTTATATTGAATAAAAATAGCACTTACATTTTTTTCTTCCTAGTTGGCTTCTACTTTGTATTTTAAAAGTTTCCAGCAGATCGACTTCAGTTGTGCGGCCGTGTTTTATCTCGTCTACCGTCGCCGCTGCCCAAAGCCGTCCGCTTGGGTGTAACAGATTTTGGTTCTGTTTTTCTTTTTCTTTTGAAACAACTTTTTTTGCGGGCGTTGCCTCCACCTTCAATGTTTTTTTATATACAGTTTTTTTTCGTTTCTTCGGCTTATTTTGATTTGCCGAAGTTTATTTTCACCCTCCTTGAGCGGGCGTTGTCTCCGCACTCAATGTACTTTATTTTCATTTATTTTCTCGGATTTGGTTTTTCCGAATTTTATTTTTCACCTTCCTTGAGCGGGCGGGGTCTCTGCACTCAATACACTTTATTCTCACTTATTTTTTCGAATTTTAATTTTCCGAATTTTGTTGTCTCCGCACTATAGTAGGGTGTTTTCTCGGGTGTGTTCTCTATCGCGTTGGGCGCCAGTAATATTTTGAACAACCATCGTATGATTTATATTGAATGAATCACTTTATTAATAATAGATAATTCGGTTGATATTTGAAATATAGATGTTAACGAGTTACTTAATGAAGGCAAGGCAAGTAAAAAGTTGTTACTGCCACTCGGTGGATCACTAAAGACTAACTTATGATACCCAAACTCTCGTTCTCAAGCCCTCGCTCGTCGTCCACCAGGCCCGTCGCTGTTCAGCATAAACGCTGACATTGCGCCTCGTGTCTGGTGTCCGAAGCAGGCTGGCATCTGGTGGTCGCGACGGCCGCGCTCCCACGGTCAGGGAATCTGCCTACTCAACGATCTTGCAGAAAGTCGCTCTCCCCAGTGCCCAATTTTTTATATTATATATTTATATTATGGAAATCGTACAATCAAAACAAATACAACGCAAGCAACATTTGGAGAAGCGAAAGCAAAAACGAAATGAATGGCCCACTGCTGCTGCTTGTATGTATGTATGGCTGTAAGTGCTATGTACCGCGGCTTGTGTTAACGAACCACCCTATTGGCAAGTTTCAAACAATGGGTAAAAGGAGGGCGACAGTGATTGCAGGAAACGGTATATAACTGTTGCATCCAAAATTCAGTTTATGTTAGATATATGTATGTATGGTTATATATGTATGTCAATAAGTATGTTGGTTGTGTGGTTGGATATATATGTGCAAGAATATGCTAATTTAAATGTTCAGGGCGTGTACGTCGGCGTATGCGTGGGCGTAGCTATAGACATACACACAAATGTGCCGGAGGATTTAATTGGGCCTGGGTTTTTGGCGAATAATTTAACTTTGGTCTGTTTTTAAAGTCTGTCTTAGACTCCTTACGAGGATTTTTGGAACGACTTTCTAAAGTCACTGACATAACATCATCTCGATTCTATGGCATTACACTTTGTGAGACATGCGTTAAAAACTGCACACATCGTTCGGTTCCCTGAATGTGCGATGGAGTTCCTGGATCTGGCACTTGTATTTCAGCAGAATTTATGTACTCCAACAAGTGTTCGTGTTGGATGCTTGCAGTAAATGGATGGCCCCTGGCGATGACAGAATCGTAGCAAAGGCGCTACCACTAAGGGCGATACTTTACCTGTTGATGATCTTCAACTCATCACTAAGGCTAGCTTACTTCCCCAAAGCCTGGAAATGTGCCCGCATTGTTATGTTATCAAAGCCAGCAAAAGCCACCCGGAGGACCTCAACCACTATAAACCAATCAGCCTCCTCTCGACTTTTTGGAATCTTCGCAAGTCAAAACAGTCATCCCAAACCACCAATTTGGGTTCAGACTCAGGCATGGCACATCGGAGCAGTTACACAGCGTAGTGGAGCACGTACTTGACGGCTTTCAACATAAGCAGTACAGGCATTCGACCATGTGTGGCACGAGGGATTCTCGCCAAGCTCAAAGTGCTGCTTAGCCCCCAACTGTTCGATACTATCAAAAGTTTCCTGTCGGAGAGGACTTTCCGCGTCGTCCAGGATGATTCTGCACCTTCGACAAGAGGGATCATGGCTGCAGTTCCAAAAGGCAGTGTATTATGGCCAACTCTATATAACCTATTTACACATGATATGCCTAAGCCCAGAGTTGCTCAAGTCCAACACATCTAAATAGCAACTTTTGCGAACACCCCTGCAGTTCTATCTAGGGCTAACTGTGTTTATGATGCCAACAATAACCTCCACCGATACTTAAAAAAGTATGAACATTTGGCTTGCCGCTGGAATATTTCCATTAAGCCGGATAAGTGTGCGGGGGTGACCCACAGCTTATGTGATCATTATGTGTCTGCGATCATTTGCATTTTAAAATACAAATTTATCTTTTTAAACAAAAACGAGGGGGAACGTTGTGAGTTGCTGCTGCGACCGCAACTCTACATTTATACCCGACACATAGTCAGTATTGCTTTCCTCGGGCAGACGGCGCTGACATTGAATGAAAAAGAGTGCGCGCGAGAGACAGAAAAACAGTCAGAACGTGTCGTCGGGCTCTGCATAGCCACTGCAAATTGATTTGTTACTTTTGGCTATAAAAATAATCGAATCTGATCGAAATTGTGGTTTTCGTCCTTTGTGGGGGCTGAAGGCGGTGGGGAGAAATTTTAAAATATACTTGTAACAGTGAGATCTAACAGGAGTGTGGATACCAAATTTGGTTACTCTAGATTTAATAGTCTCTGAGATCTGTGGATGCCACAGATTTTCGTCCTTTGCGAGGGCGAAAGGGGGTGGGGTGAAATTTTGAAATACACTTGTGCAGGTTCGATATCACAGGAGTGTGGATATTAAATTTGATTGCTTTAGCTCTTATAGTCTCTGAGATCTAGGCGCTCATTTTTAGCGATAAGCAAAGCCGACCATGAAACGTGTGTGTTAGAGAGAGACAGAGCGAGAGAGAATGAAATTGTTTTCTACAATCTGGCTATATGTGGATACGATCTGGTTCAGATTCTGCCATCTAGAAGATATAATCATGCTCTACGATTCTGCGTTTTTGGTTTTCTCGAAAAATGCTTCGTTTTGGATTGCTGTGTTTACAATTTCTCAAAGATATAATGACAAGAATTGCGTTGACTGAATAAAATTAAATAAAAGATTTTGCCATAAACCAATGATTTATAAAATTGTATAGAAAAATATATCGGTATATAAACTTTCATAATGAAATTAGCCAATTTTCATATTCGTCGAAGGACATAATGGCGCAACGAGAATGAACAATTTGTCGCGTTTCTAGTTGTCAAGATCTTCTGGACACAAACCTTCCGGCTATTTTATAGAGACATAAAACGTCAGTCGAAAGGTTTTTTTCAATGGGATAACTTTCTGTTATGGATGGATGCTCTTGTTTGCGCCCTTATCTACGCCACTATTGACAAAAGCTTTGAAATTCATATCTTTCTAAAGCTTATCTTTTAAAAGTTTCGTAATTAGTGCATGAAAAACACATAACATACCACAAAGCTTTTTTCCACCTCACCCGCCTGAAAGGGCTGCGCGTCTTTATCCTCGGGTTGGCGATTTTTGAGACATACGTAGAACCTACGCAATCTTCCCGAATATTAGGGTAGAGCAGATCCTCCGCCTCCTTGTTGCTATGGAAGAGCACACTCTGGGCAGCGGTCTCCTAATGTGCAGAACCATCCAGTTCGCCTCTGGCACCTCTGGATTCAACCGCCTTAGAAAATTCAGCGTACGCTCCGCTTGGCTTGCGATGGGGAAGAGTCGCCTTTGGAGTGTCGGGTTATCGTTACACTTATGTTCCGTGCGAACAGGGATTCAACGAGCCTCAGTCTCAGTCGAGCGTTGCCTCTTGGTAGCCAGCATTTCTTCGTGCGTTTCTCGGCCCAGGCTAGCTTGGCCTTCTTCTCCTGGGAGATATCCATCTTGCCTTGGAGCTGGCTCAGTTATTTTAGGCCCGCCTTGTACTGGGCTTTCGCCTTCATCCGTGTTCGGTTTCGCCTTCATCCCGGTTCGTCTTCGAGTCCACTTTTTCTCTGGTGATACTTTCAGCTGCCAGAATCTGGCACCGTTTTTTCGATCGCAACATTGTGTTTTGATGCAGATGAAGGACCTTTTATGAAAACTTCATATACCTGGTTGCCTATCAATTGTTTACCATCGTTTACCTCAACCCGAAAGAGATGCACTTTTGGCAAAGGACGGCATATTAGGAGCGATGTTCAAACATGAACATATTGTTGTACACATTCACTCATGTAACCAAAAAATTGATTTCTAAAGAAATCACATAAAGTAGACAAGTTATGACTGCTCGGGTGTAAACAGAGATCTGTAACCCATTAAAAAATACGACAACAAAACACAAGTGGAGAAAGCACTTAAGCAATGCAGTCCTAAAATAACACTAATGTAAATGTTCGGGCCAGCCGCCGAAGAATAACCGTAACTTTAAGCATAATTATTGTATGAGCAGAGAGAGCCGCCTATGTTGTAAAACGTTGACTTTCTGCATAGCTGCTGCGCTCTCCCGCTAAAGGGGCTCTCTGCCGCCACCACTTCGGCAATTACTTTGATCTGCTGCCGCCACTTCGGCAATCATTTTGATCTAACGCCGTCGTCTATTTTTAGTTCTATGCTAACCCCTCTGCGCATTGGTTGCATATCGATCTCGCATAAATTTTATCTGGCCAGAGCAAGCAATCGGCTTCCGCTAAGCCACCAAGATTAAATACGAATTATAAAGTTTAACCCAAGCTCTCTTTTCATTTGAAACAAATAGGTGCCAAAAAAGCTTGGCATCTCAAACATTGGTGACCCCGACGTGATATAAAACCATTGCTTAATCGCGTTCCGTTAAAACACGTATTAATTATACAATATTTTGTTGTTGGGTAGTTTAACTACCAACAAATACATTTGGGTGCACGTTGAAAAACAGTTTAAAGTGCAAATTCAGTGAGAGTGCGGCTCATCATCTCTCATTCTCTGCGCAGCTGCAGCCGCGGTTCTTGACTTTTCGTGTTTTGCATTCTCGCTCTCGCGTCTATACATCGTCGCTTAAGCGGTATTTCATTTTCCGTTGTTGTGTCGAATTGCACAACGGTTAACATGGACAACGATCCGAATACAGGCGCGGGCGGAAATATTGTGGTGGCTGATTCCAGACTGAGTCTGTATAAGCGTAAAAGTCAGTCATTATATGATCGATTGCACAGGCTTGGCGAATCCTTCGCGGGGAATAAAATCGATAAGTTGACCGCCGCGGAAGTCGAGGTGCGCCTTGATATGTTGGCAGAAGCTGAAGGTTCCTAAGTTTTCTGGTGGATACGTCGAGTTTTCGGATTTTATGGCAATGTTCAAATCGGTGATTGAAGCGGATGCGGATCTCAGTGACATCGAGAAATTCCAGCACCTTCGCTCTTGCCTCGCTGATGCGGCTTTGGATTCGGTTCGATCGTTGGAGCTCTCCAGTGCCAATTATCGTGCGGCTCTGGATATACTTAATAAACGCTTTAATAACAAAAGACTTGTTTTCCAGGCACACATCAAGAAGATCCTTGGGCTAAAGAGGGTAGACTCGCCTTCTGCTAAAAGGCTTCGGGAGTTTTCGGATGCAGTCAATTTACACATGCGAGCGTTGCAGACATTGAGGAACTGCTGAGGAGATTTCAGGATTCATGGTCATCAACATGCTGCTGCAGAAGTTGGATTCGAAGACGCAAACCAAATGGGAGGAGCACACATCGTCGGATGCTATACCTACCGCAGAGGAATTCTTCGAATTCTTGCAGCAACGCTGCCAGAAAATGGAGCGATTGGAATATGCTACAGCGACACACGCTAGTAGCGATCAGGTGGGAAAAAACCATTCCTATACGCAGGTTAAGAAAACGTTTGTAGCTTCCAACTCTTCCGCCGACCCGTCTGTATGCGTCTTTTGCCACTCAGCGGGCCATGGAATATACTCGTGCAAGATATTCGGAAATCTCTCACCGTTGCTGCGCCACAAAGAAGTGAAGAAGCTTTCCCTATGCTTCAATTGCCTAAAACCGGGGCACCGGACCCGCGCATGCAATAGTGGAAAATGTCGAGTATGCGGCTGTAGGCATCACAGTTTGTTGCACTTCGATAGTATACAGCCCACAACACAAAGCTGCCCAGGTATTACTCCTCCCGATCTGGCCGTTCAACCGGACACTCTTTCCGTTGCTCAAAATTCTGCTAGCAGCTCGCCTCTACCTTCGTCTACCTCTCTTGCTGCCCAAGGTCTTCACTCTGATGTCGTGCTTCTGGCTACAGCCGTGGTTCTCGTGAAGAATCGGTCTGGCGTTTTAGTTCCTTGTCGTGCCATCTTAGATTCAGGATCGCAGCTGCATCTCGTCACATCCAGGTTCGCCCAGCAGCTTCAGCTTAGGAGAACTCAATCGTCTGCACTTGTGTCTGGGCTGGGCGATACCAGCGTTTCTACTGAGGGATCCACCATAAGCATTTGTATGCATTCTCGCACCTCATCGCCCCCACGATTACCGATTCTCAACCAAGTATGACAGTAAATGTATCCGATTGGAGTATTCTAACATTCAGCTCGCTGATCCTGCATTTTTCAATCCTCAACGGGTTGATCTTCTCATTGGTGCGAGCGTTTTTTATGATCTCCTATGCGTAGGGCAAATCAAACTCACCGATGGACTGCCTCTTCTGCAGAAGACCCGGCTTGGGTGGATCGTATCTGGCGGTGGACAGAAGGTATCAAGCTCGGCGCTTTTGGCCACGCACAATTGTCCAGATTCGAAAGCTGAGATGGAGCAAGGTTGGATAAAACTCTTCGTATGTTTTGGGAAGTCGAGAATTGTGTGGAGGCTGGGTTGAATACCAAGGAAGAAGACGATTGTGAAGCACATTTCGTAAGCCACCTTTCACGGTTGCCATCCGGGGAGTATGCAGTTCGTCTGCCACTAAATAACAATACTGATCGTTTAGGAGAATCTTATGCTCAGGCTTATCGACGGTTCATCAGTCTGGAGCGAAAACTGGAGCGTAATCCTACACTCAAGGAGCGGTATTCCGCCTTTATGAGGGAGTACATTGATTTGCATCATATGCACCAAGTCAACCCTGATTCCCGTAGCCTTTGCAAATATTTCTTGCCTCATCACTGTGTCCTAAAGGAGGACAGTACGACGACAAAACTCCGTGTCGTTTTCGATGGATCCGCAGCTACATCAACTGGATATTCTCTAAATGATGTGATGATGACAGGCCCTGTTATTCAGCCTGCATTGTTTAACATATTGATTCGCTTTCGAACATATCCAGTCGCTCTCACTGGGGACATTTGTAAAATGTACCGCTGCGTACGAGTGTCTCCACCCGACAATTTGTATCAGTGCATCCTATGGCGAGATTCCATCGAGGCCGAGGTTCAAGTCTACACATTAGACACCGTCACATACGGGACGAGGGCTGCATCATTTTTAGCGGTCCGCGCAATGCACCAGCTGGCCATCGACGAGGGTGAGTCCTACCCTCTTGGCTCAGCTGCTCTGCGGCAGGAGTTTTACGTGGATGACCTTATTTCGGGCGGTAATTCGGTCGCACAGGTCATGGACAAGATGCACCAAACATCAGCTTTACTGTCCCGTGGTAATTTTAGACTTAGGAAATGGTGCTCCAGTCACCAGGAAGTACTTGAGGGAACCCCTGAAGATGACATAGAGAAGTTCCTAAAGTTTAATGATGGAAGCGACATAGCCAAAACTCTCGGCTTAGCGTGGGACCCTGCTTCGGATCAGCTGCTTTTTGCCTTGTCACGTCTCCACATGCCGATCTCACGTCCGGATGCAAATTTGCGAATTCATTCTTTCGCATGCAGCGCACATTCGCCTACATGCATAAATGTATACATCGTCTTAGGCATCCAGGACTCACCGTTTCTGATATTCGGCAAGGAACGCATCTTCTAATTCGACACATTCAGCTGGCAAATTTGTGGATGAACATAAAGGAGATTCGGCGCAATGGTCAAGTCATGAAATCCAGTTCTATTAGTTCGCTCAACCCGTTCATCGATCATTCTGGACTACTCAGAGTTGGAGGTCGTCTTGGCAACTCATCGCTAGGATTTGACGCTCAGCACCCGCTCATTCTGCCAAAGGGACATTCCATTACCTTTGCGCTGATAAGATATTATCACGAAAGAAACCTCCATGCCGGACCTCGCGCCTTGCTATCCAAAATTCGGCTAGAATATTGGCCAATTGGAGGTATTAAAGCAGTGTCAAGGGTCATCAGCAAGTGTGTGAGATGCTTCAGGACTAGGCCGCGCATGGTTGAACACATCATGGGAGACCTACCTAAGGAACGTTTGGAAGGATCTCGAGCTTTTGAAGTCACTGGAGTAGATTACTGTGGACCTTTTTTCTACCGATCAGAAATCCGCACGAGGCCTCCGATCAAGTGCTACATTAGCGTATTCATCTGCTTCACTTCTAAGGCTATACACATGGAGCTCGTAAAGGATTTGACCACCGCATCGTTTCTAGGCGCACTAAAGCGTTTTACTTCCACTCGAGGAAGGCCAAGTCAAATTTGGTCGGACAATGCGACAAACTTCGTTGGGGCCAAGAACGAGCTTCTGGAGCTAAAGAAGCTTTGTCTGAGCGAACCGCATATGAAGGAGGTCCATGAATCCTGCTTGGCTGACTCGATCGACTGGCGTTTCATCCCGCCACGCTCTCCGCATTTTGGCGGGTTGTGGGGAAGCGGCCGTGAAGACCGCAAAATATCACCTGTACCGCTCAGTTGGACCATCTGTGCTTAGCTTCGACGAGCTGCGCACTCTGATCTGTCAGATCGCTGCAATTGTTAACTCTCGCCCTTTGCTCTCGCTTTCAGAAAATCCTGATGATTTAGACGTTTTGACTCCTGCTCATCTGCTTCTAGGCGGCCCCATGAGCAAATCCTCGAGCCTGACCTAACGAAGCTGAACTACAATCGTCTGGATGGCTGGCAGCGGGTCACCCAACTACAACAAATATTTTGGAGCCGTTGGCGCGAAGAGTATCTCACTCTTTTGCAAGAGCGCGCGAAGTGGCGTACCTCCGCGCAAAACATCTGCAAGAACGATCTCGTTCTGGTGAAGGACGAAAATCTTCCTCCAATGCGTTGGCCACTGGCTAGAGTGGTCGATGTCGTTATGGGCAAGGACGGAGTGTGTCGCGTCGCTGACCTGAAGACATCCTCAGGAAACATCAGGAGGGCCGTCACTCGGCTATGTTTGCTGCCCCTTAAGGAATCTGTTGAGAGACTAGCTCCCAACGGGGGGAGTATGTTCGGGCCAGCCGCCGAAGAATAACCGTAACTTTAAGCATAATTATTGTATGAGCAGAGAGAGCCGCCTATGTTGTAAAACGTTGACTTTCTGCAGAGCTGCTGCGCTCTCCCGCTAAAGGGGCTCTCTGCCGCCACCACTTCGGCAATTACTTTGATCTGCTGCCGCCACTTCGGCAATCATTTTGATCTAACGCCGTCGTCTATTTTTAGTTCTATGCTAACCCCTCTGCGCATTGGTTGCATATCGATCTCGCATAAATTTTATCTGGCCAGAGCAAGCAATCGGCTTCCGCTAAGCCACCAAGATTAAATACGAATTATAAAGTTTAACCCAAACTCTCTTTTCATTTGAAACAAATAGGTGCCAAAAAAGCTTGGCATCTCAAACAGTAAGCATGCCCTTAAATAGCCACCCGCAGTAAAATGTATCCTTTGCGTGGGTCTAACGATAATTATAGAATACGAAATTCTACCTCATGCCTCATTGTCAAGGCTCTGATTTTAAGAATAAAATTCAGTTCGAATTTACAACTCAACTTGCAAATCTCTAGACTTTTTTTTAAGGTCTTAACATTTATGTCCTTCGAGCCGGATCATTTTGGTCCTTCGAGACTTCCAAATTCGTTTGTAGCTTCGGGAATAATCCTTTGTGGATTATAAAACAGCAAAAAGTCGCCATTGTAAAAACCCTTCGAAGATGTGATTCGTTTCACTCTTTTGTGCATATATAAATAAACAAAATAATTTTTTCTTCGCGACGGTGTCGTATTTGAGGCCGAAACATCGAAAGAAAAAAAATATAATCCGAAACATCGAAAATTCTTAATGGACAGAAATTAAGAAATATACACGCGGCAAATAACTGTGACTGACTGAGAAAAAAATAAAATAAATTTTTTGTGTGCCAGCGACACCAGCGACAGCGACATTGACAATAGGTGCTGGACACCAGCGATAGCGACATTAGCAGAAGCGGCAATAGCTGCAGTGACATTAGCAGCATCGACAATAGCAGCAGCGACTTAAACAGCAGCAACACCAGCAGCAGCGACATCTGCGACTTCAGCAGCAGCGAATTTAGCGACAGCAGTAACAACAACAGCAGAAGCAGAATTCATTAGCTAAGTCAGATATTTCAAATTTGTTTTAAGCCTAATTAAGTAACAAATTAAAGTAAGATGTTGTCGGAAAAAATCATTAAGCATTAGAGGCTCAAGCCGCGATAGCAAGGGAGATTAAAAAGATTGAAGCTGGTCATTTGACCAGCGATGTAATCCAAAGGTTAGGAGAACTTAAGAACAAAGTTACAGGCAATAATTCTGCACTGATCATAACTACTATAAGAAACCGCAGTTCGAAAAAATGCTTAAAAATATAGAGGACATACAAAATAGGTATGTAGAATTAAATAATGAAACCATAACGAAAGGGAAAGTAGAAGTAGCAAAGCTACAACCAGTGGTGACTGGAACATTGAAGAAAGACATGGAGCCCAAAATTTACAATAGCTTGGAAAAAGTATCTGAGGGAATCGACAGAATGGTGGAAAACCTGAAGACGTATTAAGAGCAAACCATGCAGAGGTTAGATCAGGCTAAAATGGGAGAGTGTAGCCTGAGAAAGGGAAAAATTGATTTCCTCAGTACAAAACTGAGCTCAAAAATTGAGGAGTTTAACTTATCTATAACGATCTATCTATAACGATAACAATTTGCCTGATCTTCCGAAGGTAGAAGTACCCACATTTTCGGGCGAAGAAATAGAGTGGGACGGGTTTTCACAAATATTCACAAATTCACAATATATAAAAGAGATAGTCTGAGTACATCTATAAAATTCAATTATTTGAAAATCGCGATAAAGGGTGAAGCACGGAGTATGGCACCTCAGCTATTAACTGGGCCGCAGGAGAATTATAATGCCGCTTGGGAATTGCTGACCAAGCGGTATGAAAATAAACGAAACATTTTTTCGGATCAGCTGAATCGTTTACTAGACTTACCAATGCTAGAACACGATTCAGCGAAACATATTAAATGGTTTTCTGCCTCTATAAATGATTCAATACATCTAATCAAATTAAAGTCACAATTGACAAAAGAAGTTGATGTGATTTTCGCACACATAGTGTTGAAAAAATTTAATAAAGATGCCTTACAATTATATGAAAGTCATATAAAATGGACAAAAGAAATCCAAGCATTATCAGATGTAGTGGAGTTTTTAGAGCAACGGTACACTACTCTTTATACGTCGCAGGTAAAGAGTGGAAACCGTTGAAAAAAGTAATTTAGCAGCATAAAAGAAAATTGTCCGCTATGTAAAATGGCAGGACATACGATAATTCACTGCTATAAGTTTAAGGGAATGAGTCCGATAGAAAGAGGCCAGTTTATTAAAAAGCAGCGCCTTTGCAAAAAATGCTGTAGACATGATATGTATAAGAAATGCTCATCTGAAACTTTACGTGGGATTTGTAAAAAACCTCATTACACGATGCTCCATATTCCGAAAAGAGGGAAAATGTTAACACTTGCTTGACAAAAAAACAAGCATTCTTAGGAACAGCACTTATAAAAGTAAGGGCGGGGAGTGGCTATCAAAACCTTAGACCTATAATTGATTGTGCGTCACAATGTACCATCATTTCAGAGGAAGCAACGCAAATATTAAACTTAGTGCGAAAAGGGTGAACACCGAGGTTAGTGGAGTGTCATCTACAGACTCTTGCCCTTCAGAGTACAAAGTTACGGAATCGGTAAAAACTCGTGATTTTGATAAAGGTTGTATTATAACGTTATATATACGTCCGTAGATGATGCGTCTTGACTCCTACTACATAAACTTAAAAAATAGAATCCCGTGATTCTACAGGGAGCTAACTCCGAAAACAACAATATGCCTATTCCGAGCATACACGCAAAATAAACGGCACAATCATATAAAGGGCGTACCCGAAGGTACTAAGGGCTTTCGTCTGTCTGTTCCAAAAAGATCGCCGGCGTGAGGTCTTGAAATGGTAGTCGACCCACACGATTCTTTACCCACCCTTCCATGATATTCAGTTGTGAGTAGGTTCTGGAAATCCCTAAAATTCTCACCCTACCCTATTACGTCACCATGTCACTAGGAAATTATAAGTCTATTCCATATTCATTGCTAACATAACTTCAGTATATTTTTCGGTACTTAAAACTAGGCATTCTACCACATAATCAAGAAACAACCAGCAAACACAAGTTTTCATAGCAAATATAACAAAAGTATTTGATTGCACATCGGAGCAGTTACACAGCGTAGTGGAGCACGTACTTGACGGCTTTCAACATAAGCAGTACACTGTGGCGGCATATCTCGACATATCGCAGGCATTCGACCAGGTTTGGCACGAGGGATTCTCGCCAAGCTCAAAGTGCTGCTTAACCCCCAACTGTTCGAGACTATCAAAAGCTTCCTGTCGGAGAGGACTTTCCGCGTCGTCCAGGATGATTCTGCACCTTCGACAAGAGGGATCATGGCTGCAGTTCCAAAAGGCAGTGTATTATGGCCAACTCTATATAACCTATTTACACATGATATGCCTAAGCCCAGAGTTGCTCAACTCCAACACATCTAAATAGCAACTTTTGCGAACACCCCTGCAGTTCTATCTAGGGCTAACTGTGTTTATGATGCCAAAAATAACCTCCACCGATACTTAAAAAAGTATGAACATTTGGCTTGCCGCTGGAATATTTCCATTAAGCCGGATAAGTGTGCGGGGGTGACCCACAGCTTATGTGATCATTATGTGTCTGTGATCATTTGCATTTTAAAATACAAATTTATCTTTTCAAACAAAAACGAGGGGGAACGTTGTGAGTTGCTGCTGCGACCGCAACTCTACATTTATACCCGATACATAGTCAGTATTGCTTTCCTCGGGCAGACGGCGCTGACACTGAATGAAAAAGAGTGCGCGCGAGAGACAGAAACACAGTCAGAACGTGTCGTCGGGCTCTGCATAGCCACTGCAAATAGATTTGTTACTTTTGGCTATAAAAATAATCGAATCTGATCGAAATTGTGGTTTTCGTCCTTTGTGGGGGCTGAAGGCGGTGGGGAGAAATTTTAAAATATACTTGTAACAGTGAGATCTAACAGGAGTGTGGATACCAAATTTGGTTACTCTAGATTTAATAGTCTCTGAGATCTGTGGATGCCACAGATTTTCGTCCTTTGCGAGGGCGAAAGGGGGTGGGGTGAAATTTTGAAATACACTTGTGCAGGTTCGATATCACAGGAGTGTGGATATTAAATTTGATTGCTTTAGCTCTTATAGTCTCTGAGATCTAGGCGCTCATTTTTAGCGATAAGCAAAGCCGACCATGAAACGTGTGTGTTAGAGAGAGACAGAGCGAGAGAGAATGAAATTGTTTTCTACATTCTGGCTATATGTGGATACGATCTTGTTCAGATTCTGCCATCTAGAAGATATAATCATGCTCTATGATTCTGCGTTTTTGGTTTTCTCGTATCTTTAAAATTGTGGATGTCACAGATTTTCGTCCTTTGTGGTGGCGGAAGGGGTCGTTGCTTTAGGTCTTAAAGTCTTTGAGCTCTTGGCACTCATAGGGACGGACAGACGGACGGATGGACAGACAGATATGGCTCTATCGACTCGGCTATTGATGCTGATCAGGAATATATATATACTTTATGGGGTCGGAAACGCTTCCTTTTGGACGTTACATACATCCATTTTCACCACAAATCCATATACTCATTTTGAGTATCGGGTATACAAAAAAAGTTCTGAGCTTAAACAGGTCATATAATTTCTCGCATTAATAAATAATTTTATTAATGCTCTTTCGCGGACAGATTTTTTTTCAGTGAAAAGCATTGCTAAGAAAATATTTTCTGGGCGAAAAATGCTTTGTTTTGGATTGCTGTGTTTACAATTTCTCAAAGATCTAATGACAAGAATTGCATTGACTGAATAAAATTAAATAAAAGATTTTGCCACAAACCAATGATTTATAAAATTGTATAAGAAAATATATCGGTATATAAACTTTCATAATGAAATTAGCCAATTTTCATATTCGTCGAAGGACATAATGGCGCAACGAGAATGAACAATTTGTCGCGTTTCTAGTTGTCAAGATTTTCTGGACACAAACCTTCCGGCTATTTTATAGAGACATAAAACGTCAGTCGAAAGGTTTTTTTCAATGGGATAACTTTCTGTTATGGATGGATGCTCTTGTTTGCGCCCCTATCTACGCCATTATTGACAAAAGCTTTGAAATTCATATCTTTCTAAAGCTTATCTTTTAAAAGTTTCGTAATTAGTGCATGAAAAACACATAACATACCACAAAGCTTTTTTCCACCTCACCCGCCTGAAAGGGGTGCGCGTCTTTATCCTCGGGTCGGCGATTTTTGAGACATACGTAGAACCTACGCAATCTTCCCGAATATTAGGGTAGAGCAGATCCTCCGCCTCCTTGTTGCTATGGAAGAGCACACTCTGGGCAGCGGTCTCCTAATGTGCAGAACCTTCCAGTTCGCCTCTGGCACCTCTGGACTCAACCGCCTTAGAAAAATCAGCGTTCGCTCCGCTTGGCTTGCGATGGGGAAGAGTCGCCTTTGGAGTGTCGAGTTATCGTTACACTTATGTTCCGTGCGAACAGGGATTCAACGAGCCTCAGTCTCAGTCGAGCGTTGCCTCTTGGTAGCCAGCATTTCTTCGTTCGTTTCTCGGCCCAGGCTACCTTGGCCTTCTTCTCCTGGGAGATATCCATCTTGCCTTGGAGCTGGCTCAGTTATTTTAGGCCCGCCTTGTACTGGGCTTTCGCCTTCATCCGTGTTCGGTTTCGCCTTCATCCCGGTTCGTCTTCGAGTACACTTTTTCTCTGGTGATACTTTCAGCTGCCAGAATCTGGCACCGTTTTTTCGATCGCAACATTGTGTTTTGATGCAGATGAAGGACCTTTTATGAAAACTTCATATACCTGGTTGCCTATCAATTGTTTACCATCGTTTACCTCAACCCGAAAGAGATGCACTTTTGGCAAAGGACGGCATATTAGGAGCGATGTTCAAACATGAACATATTGTTGTACACATTCACTCATGTAACCAAAAAATTGATTTCTAAAGAAATCACATAAAGTAGACAAGTTATGACTGCTCGGGTGTAAACAGAGATCTGTAACCCATTAAAAAATACGACAACAAAACACAAGTGGAGAAAGCACTTAAGCAATGCAGTCCTAAAATAACACTATTTGATTGCACATCGGAGCAGTTACACAGCGTAGTGGAGCACGTACTTGACGGCTTTCAACATAAGCAGTGACATAACTGTGGCGGCATATCTCGACATATCGCAGGCATTCGACCAGGTTTGGCACGAGGGATTCTCGCCAAGCTCAAAGTGCTGCTTAACCCCCAACTGTTCGAGACTATCAAAAGCTTCCTGTCGGAGAGGACTTTCCGCGTCGTCCAGGATGATTCTGCACCTTCGACAAGAGGGATCATGGCTGCAGTTCCAAAAGGCAGTGTATTATGGCCAACTCTATATAACCTATTTACACATGATATGCCTAAGCCCAGAGTTGCTCAAGTCCAACACATCTAAATAGCAACTTTTGCGAACACCCCTGCAGTTCTATCTAGGGCTAACTGTGTTTATGATGCCAAAAATAACCTCCACCGATACTTAAAAAAGTATGAACATTTGGCTTGCCGCTGGAATATTTCCATTAAGCCGGATAAGTGTGCGGGGGTGACCCACAGCTTATGTGATCATTATGTGTCTGTGATCATTTGCATTTTAAAATACAAATTTATCTTTTCAAACAAAAACGAGGGGGAACGTTGTGAGTTGCTGCTGCGACCGCAACTCTACATTTATACCCGATACATAGTCAGTATTGCTTTCCTCGGGCAGACGGCGCTGACACTGAATGAAAAAGAGTGCGCGCGAGAGACAGAAAAACAGTCAGAACGTGTCGTCGGGCTCTGCATAGCCACTGCAAATAGATTTGTTACTTTTGGCTATAAAAAATAATCGAATCTGATCGAAATTGTGGTTTTCGTCCTTTGTGGGGGCTGAAGGCGGTGGGGAGAAATTTTAAAATATACTTGTAACAGTGAGATCTAACAGGAGTGTGGATACCAAATTTGGTTACTCTAGATTTAATAGTCTCTGAGATCTGTGGATGCCACAGATTTTCGTCCTTTGCGAGGGCGAAAGGGGTGGGGTGAAATTTTTGAAATACACTTGTGCAGGTTCGATATCACAGGAGTGTGGATATTAAATTTGATTGCTTTAGCTCTTATAGTCTCTGAGATCTAGGCGCTCATTTTTAGCGATAAGCAAAGCCGACCATGAAACGTGTGTGTTAGAGAGAGACAGAGCGAGAGAGAATGAAATTGTTTTCTACATTCTGGCTATATGTGGATACGATCTTGTTCAGATTCTGCCATCTAGAAGATATAATCATGCTCTATGATTCTGCGTTTTTGGTTTTCTCGTATCTTTAAAATTGTGGATGCCACAGATTTTCGTCCTTTGTGGTGGCGGAAGGGGTCGTTGCTTTAGGTCTTAAAGTCTTTGAGCTCTTGGCACTCATAGGGACGGACAGACGGACGGATGGACAGACAGATATGGCTCTATCGACTCGGCTATTGATGCTGATCAGGAATATATATATACTTTATGGGGTCGGAAACGCTTCCTTTTGGACGTTACATACATCCATTTTCACCACAAATCCATATACTCATTTTGAGTATCGGGTATACAAAAAAAGTTCTGAGCTTAAACAGGTCATATAATTTCTCGCATTAATAAATAATTTTATTAATGCTCTTTCGCGGACAGATTTTTTTTCAGTGAAAAGCATTGCTAAGAAAATATTTTCTGGGCGAAAAATGCTTTGTTTTGGATTGCTGTGTTTACAATTTCTCAAAGATCTAATGACAAGAATTGCATTGACTGAATAAAATTAAATAAAAGATTTTGCCACAAACCAATGATTTATAAAATTGTATAAGAAAATATATCGGTATATAAACTTTCATAATGAAATTAGCCAATTTTCATATTCGTCGAAGGACATAATGGCGCAACGAGAATGAACAATTTGTCGCGTTTCTAGTTGTCAAGATCTTCTGGACACAAACCTTCCGGCTATTTTATAGAGACATAAAACGTCAGTCGAAAGGTTTTTTTTCAATGGGATAACTTTCTGTTATGGATGGATGCTCTTGTTTGCGCCCCTATCTACGCCACTATTGACAAAAGCTTTGAAATTCATATCTTTCTAAAGCTTATCTTTTAAAAGTTTCGTAATTAGTGCATGAAAAACACATAACATACCACAAAGCTTTTTTCCACCTCACCCGCCTGAAAGGGGTGCGCGTCTTTATCCTCGGGTTGGCGATTTTTTTGAGACATACGTAGAACCTACGCAATCTTCCCGAATATTAGGGTAGAGCAGATCCTCCGCCTCCTTGTTGCTATGGAAGAGCACACTCTGGGCAGCGGTCTCCTAATGTGCAGAACCTTCCAGTTCGCCTCTGGCACCTCTGGACTCAACCGCCTTAGAAAATTCAGCGTACGCTCCGCTTGGCTTGCGATGGGGAAGAGTCGCCTTTGGAGTGTCGGGTTATCGTTACACTTATGTTCCGTGCGAACAGGGATTCAACGAGCCTCAGTCTCAGTCGAGCGTTGCCTCTTGGTAGCCAGCATTTCTTCGTGCGTTTCTCGGCCCAGGCTACCTTGGCCTTCTTCTCCTGGGAGCTGGCTCTTGCCTTGGAGCTGGCTCAGTTATTTTAGGCCCGCCTTGTACTGGGCTTTCGCCTTCATCCGTGTTCGGTTTCGCCTTCATCCCGGTTCGTCTTCGAGTACACTTTTTCTCTGGTGATACTTTCAGCTGCCAGAATCTGGCACCGTTTTTTCGATCGCAACATTGTGTTTTGATGCAGATGAAGGACCTTTTATGAAAACTTCATATACCTGGTTGCCTATCAATTGTTTACCATCGTTTACCTCAACCCGAAAGAGATGCACTTTTGGCAAAGGACGGCATATTAGGAGCGATGTTCAAACATGAACATATTGTTGTACACATTCACTCATGTAACCAAAAAATTGATTTCTAAAGAAATCACATAAAGTAGACAAGTTATGACTGCTCGGGTGTAAACAGAGATCTGTAACCCATTAAAAAATACGACAACAAAACACAAGTGGAGAAAGCACTTAAGCAATGCAGTCCTAAAATAACACTAATGTAAGCATGCCCTTAAATAGCCACCCGCAGTAAAATGTATCCTTTGCGTGGGTCTAACGATAATTATGGCATACGAAATTCTACCTCATGCCTCATTGTCAAGGCTCTGATTTTAAGAATAAAATTCAGTTCGAATTTACAACTCAACTTGCAAATCTCTAGACGTTTCTTTTAAGGTCTTAAAATTTATGTCCTTCGAGCCGGATCATTTTGGTCCTTCGAGACTTCCAAAGTCGTTTGTAGCTTCGGGAATAATCCTTTGTGGATTATAAAACAGCAAAAAGTCGCCATTGTAAAAACCCTTCGAAGATGTGATTCGTTTCACTCTTTTGTGCATATATAAATAAACAAAATGATTTTTTCTTCGCGACGGTGTCGTATTTGAGGCCGAAACATCGAACAAAAAAATATAATCGAAACATCGAAAATTCTTAATGGACGGAAATTAAGAAATATACACGCGGCAAATAACTGTGACTGACTGAGAAAAAAATAAAATAAATTTTTTGTGTGCCAGCGACACCAGCGACAGCGACATTGACAATAGGTGCTGGACACCAGCGATAGCGACATTAGCAGAAGCGGCAATAGCTGCAGTGACATTAGCAGCATCGACAATAGCAGCAGCGACTTAAACAGCAGCAACACCAGCAGCAGCGACATCTGCGACTTCAGCAGCAGCGAATTTAGCGACAGCAGTAACAACAACAGCAGAAGCAGAATTCATTAGCTAAGTCAGATATTTCAAATTTGTTTTAAGCCTAATTAAGTAACAAATTAAAGTAAGATGTTGTCGGAAAAAATCAAGCATTAGAGGCTCAAGCCGCGATAGCAAGGGAGATTAAAAAGATTGAAGCTGGTCATTTGACCAGCGATGTAATCCAAAGGTTAGGAGAACTTAAGAACAAAGTTACAGGCAATAATTCTGCACTGATCATAACTACTATAAGAAACCGCAATTCGAAAAAATGCTTAAAAATATAGAGGACATACAGTCACCAGTGGTGACTGGAACTTTGAAGAAAGACATGGAGCCCAAAATTTACAATAGCTTGGAAAAAGTATCTGAGGGAATCGACAGAATGGTGGAAAACCTGAAGACGTATTAAGAGCAAACCATGCAGAGGTTAGATCAGGCTAAACTGGGAGAGTGTAGCCTGAGAAAGGGAAAAATTGATTTCCTCAGTACAAAACTGAGCTCAAAAATTGAGGAGTTTAACTTATCTATAACGATCTATCTATAACGATAACAATTTGCCTGATCTTCCGAAGGTAGAAGTACCCACATTTTCGGGCGAAGAAATAGAGTGGGACGGGTTTTCACAAATATTCACAAATTCACAATATATAAAAGAGATAGTCTGAGTACATCTATAAAATTCAATTATTTGAAAATCGCGATAAAGGGTGAAGCACGGAGTATGGCACCTCAGCTATTAACTGGGCCGCAGGAGAATTATAATGCCGCTTGGGAATTGCTGACCAAGCGGTATGAAAATAAACGAAACATTTTTTCGGATCAGCTGAATCGTTTACTAGACTTACCAATGCTAGAACACGATTCAGCGAAACATATTAAATGGTTTTCTGCCTCTATAAATGATTCAATACATCTAATCAAATTAAAGTCACAATTGACAAAAGAAGTTGATGTGATTTTCGCACACATAGTGTTCAAAAAAATTTAATAAAGATGCCTTACAATTATATGAAAGTCATATAAAATGGACAAAAAGAAATCCAAGCATTATCAGATGTAGTGGAGTTTTAGAGCAACGGTACACTACTCTTTATACGTCGCAGGTAAAGATCTTGGAAACCGTTGTAAAAAATGTAATTTAGCAGCATAAAAGAAAATTGTCCGCTATGTAAAATGGCAGGACATACGATAATTCACTGCTATAAGTTTAAGGGAATGAGTCCGATAGAAAGAGGCCAGTTTATTAAAAAGAAGCGCCTTTGCAAAAAATGCTGTAGACATGATATGTATAAGAAATGCTCATCTGAAACTTTACGTGGGATTTGTAAAAAACCTCATTACACGATGCTCCATATTCCGAAAAGAGGGAAAATGTTAACACTTGCCTTGACAAAAAACAAGCATTCTTAGGAACAGCACTTATAAAATTAAAAGGGCGGGGAGTGGCTATCAAAACCTTAGACCTATAATTGATTGTGCGTCACAATGTACCATCATTTCAGAGGAAGCAACGCAAATATTAAACTTAGTACGAAAAGGGTGAACACCGAGGTTAGTGGAGTGTCATCTACAGACTCTTGCCCTTCAGAGTACAAAGTTACGGAATCGGTAAACTTCGTGTGATTTTGATAAAGGTTGTATTATAACGTTATATATACGTCCGTAGATGATGCGTCTTGACTCCTACTACATAAACTTAAAAAATAGAATCCCGTGATTCTACAGGGAGCTAACTCCGAAAACAACAATATGCCTATTCCGAGCATACACGCAAAATAAACGGCACAATCATATAAAGGGCGTACCCGAAGGTACTAAGGGCTTTCGTCTGTCTGTTCCAAAAAGATCGCCGGCGTGAGGTCTTGAAATGGTAGTCGACCCACACGATTCTTTACCCACCCTTCCATGATATTCAGTTGTAAGTAGGTTCTGGAAATCCCTAAAATTCTCACCCTACCCTATTACGTCACCATGTCACTAGGAAATTATAAGTCTATTCCATATTCATTGCTAACATAACTTCAGTATATTTTCGGATTTTAAAACTAGGCATTCTACCACATAATCAAGAAACAACCAGCAAACACAAGTTTTCATAGCAAATATAACAAAAGTATTTAATTTCGACCAGTAGGCAAATCAATGAGAGGAAACAAAATTAATGGAATTGAAAAATGTGGCTTGATCAATGAAGGATAGAGAGAAAAGTTAGAGATATATGTATACATAAACGATAGGGTATATGAATAGGATATAGGATATAAGAAATAATGAAATTAATATATATAAAGTATTTATACCCGATACTCAAAATGAGTATTGGGGTATATTAGATTTGTGGTGAAAATGGATGTGTGTAACGTCCAGAAGGAAGCGTTTCCGACCCCATAAAGTATATATATTCTTGATCAGCATCAATAGCCGAGTCGATTGAGCCATGTCTGTCTGTCCGTCTGTCCGTCCCTATCAGCGCCTAGTGCTCAAAGACTATAAGAGCTAGAGCAACGACATTTTGTATCCAGACTTCTGTAATATGTCACTGTTACAAGTATATTTCAAAACATCGCCCCGCCCACTTCCGCCCCCACAAAAAACGAAAATCTGTGGCATCCACAATTTTAAAGATACGAGAAAACCAAAAACGCAGAATCGTAGAAAATGACCATAGCTTCTAGACTGCAGAATCAAAATCAGATCGTATCATTATTATAGCCAGAATGAAGAAAACAATTTCATTTTTTCTCGCCCTGTCTCTCTCTAACACACACGTATCATAGCCGGCTTTGCCTATTGCTAAATATGAGTTCCTAGATCTCAGAGACTATAAAAGCTAGAGCAACCCAAAAGTATCTGAGGGAATCGACAGAATGGTGGAAAACCTGAAGACGTATTAAGAGCAAACCATGCAGAGGTTAGATCAGGCTAAACTGGGAGAGTGTAGCCTGAGAAAGGGAAAAATTGATTTCCTCAGTACAAAACTGAGCTCAAAAATTGAGGAGTTTAACTTATCTATAACGATCTATCTATAACGATAACAATTTGCCTGATCTTCCGAAGGTAGATATTGCCGCGCCGGGCAACGCCTTCAAATCTGGGGCCGTACGTTTGATAAGCCTCCCGCGTTCAATAGGCCTCCCGTGGTTTGTTCTTCAAGTTGTTTATTCAGGTGTTTCATTTACAATATCGGGGTATTAAACTATGGGAGCTAGAGCTAAAAAACTTGTACCGCTTCAGTAAACTTTTTCCGCTGCCTTTCTTTTCGTTCTTCTTCTTCCTTCCCTATAGCTGCTGTTCGCCCTCATTAACCCTTTGCTCGGCGCTGTTAATGTCTGTGCTGTTAACGTCTGCGCTGTTAATGTCTGTGCTGTTAGGCGCAGTGATATTTAGAGCTGCCACTGCGGTTTCTGCCGTAACATTCCCCGCTTCGCAAACTTCGTCGCTTGTCGTGATGTTTGCCAAACTTCTGGTTACGCCTTGGTCCATTGGTGGGTTCGTTGTCTTCACGTCTAACTTGGCCAGTTTAACTATTGGCCGAGTTAGCAGTCCAGATGCAGTGCGGATCACCGCGCTTCGGGCGATCCCGTCCTTGGCTACTCGAAGGTCCATGATGACGCCTTTCTTCCACTGCACCTTGGGGCTTGTTTCGTCCGCTAGAACCACGATGTCTCCAAGTTGGATAGGGTTGATTGGGGGTCCATGCCATTTGGCTTGTGGCGTCAGGCACGGTAGGTACTCCTTCAGCCACCGTTTTCTGAAGCTGTCCACGATCTGCCCTGCAATGCGAAAACTCTTACCAAGCATAGCTCCTATTGCGCTGCTGTCGCTCTTTGCTGCCATCGTGCTGGTCTCTGCTCTCAGAAAGTGATTCGGTGTAAGTACGTCGGCTTCCGGGCACTCCAACGGCACGTAAGTCAGGGGTCGGGAATTTAGCATATTTTCTATCCTTGCTAGTGCTGTTCTCAGCACTGGTTCTTGTACGTGTGTCTCCTCTAATATTTCGGCTAGTATGGATTTCACCGATCTGATCATCCTTTCCCACGCACCTCCCATGTGGGGTGCTCCTGGGGGTATGAAGGACCATTCTATTTGCGGGTACTTGGTTTCCAGTTCGTTCGGTAGAATTCTTTCAATTTCTTCTCGTAGTAAGCGGCTGGCTCCTCGGAAGTTCGTCCCGTTGTCCGACACGATTCTCTTGGGGACTCCTCGACGGGCTACGAACATTTCCAATGTTAGCATGAAGGCGTCTGTTGACAGGGAGTTTGCCAGCTCGATGTGTACTGCTCGCACGGTGAGGCACGTGAATAGTACTCCCCATCGTTTCTCGCGTCGTCTTCCTACGTTTACCTCCAGTGGTCCGAAGTAGTCGATACCTGTGTTCGTGAATGGCAATTCGTTGATTGCTAGCCTCTCTGGTGGTAAGCTTCCCATCTCCGGTGCCTCTGGAAGCGCTCTTTTATTGCGACATCTTTGGCATGTTTTCGCTACGGCGCGAACTCTTGCTCGCAGACCTGGTATGTGGTACAATTGTCGCATCTCGTTGACGACGATCTCAGTAAGCTGATGCTGAAACTTCCGATGGAAATAATCAATGAGAAGATTAGTGACGTTATGTCCTCCGGGTAGAATTACTGGCCGTTTCAGGTTCCTCGTTATGCCGATCGACTTATCTATGCGGCCGCGTATTCTCAGTACGCCTGTTTCATCGAGGTACGGCGATAATTTGTAGATCGAACTTTTCTTACTCACGATTCTTCCTTGTCGTAGAAGAGCCATTTCTTCAGAGTAAGCCTCTTCTTGGATCGTCCGGTATATAACGATGTTGACATCTTCCATGTTGCGAAAGCGTGCGGCTAAATTTGCCTCCTCTGATGCGAAATCTCTTTTGCGTATTTTGTCCAGAAATCTCATCACGCATCTCAGGGCTCCCGTGAACTTTTCCCATTTGCTAAAGCGACATACATTTGGGATTATGCTGCTCAGCTTTGATGGCGGTTTCGGCGTATCTATCCACTCGTGTACGTGTATCCGTTCCAGATTACTCGAGTTGAGCTGTGTAGTTGGCCAGTATTCTTCCTCGTCAGATAGGAACGGCGGACCGGAGAACCATCTCGCTTCTGGTTGGAAACTCGATTCTTTGGTCCACTTCGTTCCATCGTCTGCTACGTTCAGAGCGGATGGAACCCATTTCCATTCTGATATGTCCGAGGTTTCAAGATCTCTCAATTCGGAGCGCAACGAACTGATGGTACTTTCGAGCGTCTGAACATATCAATACAACACGTTCTTGGAGTCGGTCCAAAAAACACGTCGCTTGACCTCGACGGAGAGCTCCTGTGTTATGAGTTTAGCCAGTCGTAGGCCGAGGATCGCTGCCATAAGCTCCATCCTGGGAATCGAAATTGGTTTCAATGGTGCCACTCTTGTCTTGGATGCGAGTAGTGTGCACCGGACTTCTCCTCTTTGTTCGATCCTTATGTAGGCGACGGCTGCAAAGGCGTTTATGCTCGCGTCTGTAAAGATGTGTAATTGGATATTAGATGTTTCTTTCGTTAGACCGAGATATCGTGGAACCCTTAATTCTTCGATGTTTTGAAGTTGCCGTGCCCATATCATCCAACGTTGACGTTCGTTTTCTTTGACCTGTTCATCCCAGCCTACGGCCGACCTCCATACGTCCTGCAGTATTATCTTTGCCTGTATAATATTGAAGCCCAATAGTCCTAAGGGATCGAAGATGGTCATGACTATACGTAGAATTGACCGCTTCGTCACAGTTTTCGTTTCGTCGTATATGTCATCCCGAAACTTGTTGACGAAAGTGAAGTAATCATTCCTTGGATGCCACCACATACCAAGCACTCGTTCTCGTCTTGTCGAGTCCGTCATCTCGATGGGGCGTTCTTGATGATCTCCATCTCCTGAGAGCGCTCTCATCACGGTGCTCGAGTTAGATATCCAACCTCTCATCTCGAAGCCTCCTTCTTTGTGTATGTTCCTCACTGCCAGCGCTAGGCGGACCATTTCGTCTTCTGAGTCACAGCTTTGGAGCCAGTCATCTACAAAGGTGTTGCGAAGTATGGCCTCTACTTCCTCTCTTTGTTCCTTGATGAACCTTTCTGCGTTCCTATCTCTCACGTAGGTCGCTGCTGCTGGGGAACAAGAAGCACCAAAGGTCATTACGCTCATTACGTACCTATCCGGTTCTCGACTGGTGTCACCATATCTCCAGAGAAACTGCTGTGAGCTTTGATCCTCCGAACGTATCCTAACCTGGTGATACATTTCTCTAATATCTCCGAAGATGCCGATAGACTTCTCTCGAAAGCGCGATATTACTCCTACCAGCGATGGCAATTGGTCGGGGCCTTTTAGTAGCATTGAATTAAGAGCGATGCCTTCCACTTTGGCTGCTGCGTCCCATACGAGTCTTAATTTGCCTTTGTTCGGGTTCTTAGTCACGAATACGGGCAGATACCAGGAGCGTTTGCCTTCGACCATTTCATCTTTCTTTGAGTTTTCGGACGTAGCCGATGTCTTCGTACCTCTTAATCTGTTCATTTACGAACTCTCGTAGCACCTTATCGCGTGTCATACGAGATTCTAGGCACCGAAGTCGTCGCATTGCCATCTCTCTAGAAGAAGGAAGTTCCACTTTGTCGTACCGCCAGAGAAGTCCTGTCTCCCATCTCTTCATTTCGCTGCTAAACCTCGTGGAATTGTCCAGTATTGTTTTTGCTCTTTCATCCTCTTTGGACCTGAGTGTGCTCTTCGCCATGTTTATGCCAACCGCGTCTAATGAGAAACTCTCTTTTACAAGAGTGTCCAGCTGTGGGTGTTTATTACATTCGCATACGTGCATTACCCGCGGACTCGCCGGCCCGTCGCCCTTTCTGCGGCCATAAACAGACCACCCCAACCTGGACTTGGCGGCGATAAATTCGGAATCCTCGCGTTCTTTGACAGTCAGTGGCCCTCCAAGTTTCACATTGTCCAATCCGATGATCAATGACGCTCTCACGTTTTTGTAGCTGAGTATCGGTAGCTTTTCCGGGTGCGAATGGGATTTTAGGATTGAGTCGTCCAGCGTCTGCTTCGGCAGATCCAGGTTTTTTACTGTTCTCACGTTTTGAAGCGTAAATCTGCGAGCCACATTGTCCCTTGGAGAGATCGCTAGGCTTATCCATTTGGATTGAGATTCTCTCTGCGTGATGTCTCCAGTCCAGCGTAGGCATAGCTCGTCCGAGGGGCCATCGATACCTAGTTTTTCCGTTATCTCCGTCTCGATTAGGGTACAGGCGGATCCTTCGTCTATCAGTGCGAACACTTGCATTTGGCCGTTCGGTCCATACAATGTTAAGGGGACATATCTAAACAACGCAGCTTCGTTCTGCATCGTGTGCAGTACCGTAGTGCTTTCCTTCGGCCTTTTCTCTGCCCTAGAACTTTGCTGGTTACTGTTGTGGAGGAGGAAATGGTGCTTTCTCGAGCATCCGTCGACGGAACATACTCTTGTTGACTTACAGTGCCTTATAAAGTGTTTGCCAAGGCACCTCCAGCATAGCTTATTTTCTCTGACGAAGTTCCATCTACCTGGCCCTTCTAGCTCCAGGAACTGCTTACAGTCCTCCAATTTGTGGGCTCCATTGCACCTACGGCAGGGCGGTTGTGCGCTGCTATCATTGTGCACCATAAGCCGGACTCTTGGATTCTTCTCCTTCGTGCAGACTTCTTTCTCGGATGCTACTGGCATCACGGTGCTTGCGCACGATGCGACTCGGAATAGCCAATCGTCGAAAACAGCAATATTTACCCTCGGAAGTCCAGTGCTTTGTCTGGCCCAATCCAGTTTCAAGTCGAATGGGAGTTTCTCCACAAGGTCGCGAAGTAACATTGGGTCGTTCAGATAGGCGGATAGTCCTATCGCGTCGACAGTAGCGCGATAGTTTTGCACCGACAGCGCCAGGCGCACTAGGCTTTCGATGCTGCTCGATTTCACGGACGGCTCCATTCTTAGCTTCGTTTGTAGGGTGTGATATATAGCCTCTGGTCGGCCATATAGCATTCGAAGAGTCTCGATGGCTAGTCGAACTGTTGCGGGCATCATTAATTTTCCTCGTACTGCTTCCAAAGCGGCACCTTTCAGGCACTTTTGCAGCCTCATGAGATTCTCTTGATCGCTGAGTCCGCAGCGTTCTGTAGATTGCTGGAAGTTTACTATGAACATGGGCCATTCCTCGGGGTTTCCAGAAAAGGATGGTAGATCCTTGTTGATGTCTTGTCTTGTGGCTATCTGGGATGCTGTCGAGCATCTCTCCACCCCCGCTGGCGCGACCGCTTGATTACTCCCGTACGCGTACGGGTCCGAAATATTTCGACTCGTACTTGGGTAATACTGTGCAGTCGGGGCGCGAATGAAGGGGTTTTGCCCATGCAGGTTGGTACCCGGCGCCGGTGCGGCCATTGGATACCACATAGCGCCGACTGGCATTGTCTCGTTCGGATTCAGCCCAGTAGGCATTCCAATCCGCGTTGCTTTCGTGGGTCCTGACATGTGGACTCCGGTCCAGTTGGGAACTGCTCTGTCCCAGCCTCCGTTGGTTACCGTGGAGCTCATGAGGCCTCCTGCTTGAGGCAGTCTGGATTGGCGTACGTGGCGTACGTCGGCCTTCCTAATGCATCCGCTCTCTGCTGAGCGAACGTTTCCCAGCTATCTAAAAGGCTCGTTCTTGGTGAAAAGGCTTGATCCACCCCTCCTCCTTGGTTGGTTTGCTCTGGTGCTTGATGACTTGTCGGGGCTGTGGTGGACACGTTAGGTGCGGCCGTTGTTGCCGCCGAGATCACATCTATATATGTATCCCTAACGCGATGAGTTTCCCTTGCACCTCCCTCAGTCTCAGAACACGCACCAGGCATCTTTTCCGGCTCATATATTTCTCCTAATCCACACGGGTTCTCACCGCCAGATTCCGACTGCTGACCTTTGACGCCGTCCATTTTACTCCGGTGTCTTTTTTCGTACAGTCCTGGTTTGTGGTTATACACGAACCTCGTGTCGCTCGAATGTAAGAGATTAGCCTTTCTGTCCAACTGTATGAGGATATCTCACCTGCAAAGTCGAATCCCTCGTGACGCAGCTGACTGCGTCGCACACCGCACACCGTTGAGCAGGAAAAGTTTTTTAGAATATTTCCGCGCCGGGCAACGCCTCCAAATCTGGGGCCGTACGTTTGATAAGCCTCCCGCGTTCAATAGGCCTCCCGTGGTTTGTTCTTCAAGTTTTTTATTCTTGTACCGCTTCAGTAAACTTTTTCCGCTGCCTTTCTTTTCGTTCTTCTTCTTCCTTCCCTATAGCTGCTGTTCGCCCTCATTAACCCTTTGCTCGGCGCTGTTAATGTCTGTGCTGTTAACGTCTGCGCTGTTAATGTCTGTGCTGTTAGGCGCAGTGATATTTAGAGCTGCCACTGCGGTTTCTGCCGTAACAGTAGAAGTACCCACATTTTCGGGCGAAGAAATAGAGTGGGACGGGTTTTCACAAATATTCACAAATTCACAATATATAAAAGAGATAGTCTGAGTACATCTATAAAATTCAATTATTTGAAAATCGCGATAAAGGGTGAAGCACGGAGTATGGCACCTCAGCTATTAACTGGGCCGCAGGAGAATTATAATGCCGCTTGGGAATTGCTGACCAAGCGGTATGAAAATAAACGAAACATTTTTTCGGATCAGCTGAATCGTTTACTCTCTTTCGGAGAGGAGGAAGAAAATTAAAAACGCACAATCATAGAAAATGGCCATATCTACCAGATTGCCGAATCTTGCCGAATCCGAATAAGATCGGATTATTATATTAGCCAAAAGTAACAAATCAATTTGCAGTGGCTACGCAGCGCCCGTCGACACGTTCTGACTGATTTCTGTCTCTCTCGCACGCACTCTTTGTCGTTTAATGTAGCCATACTGACTATGTATCGGGTATAAATGTAGAGTTGCGGTCGCAGCAGCAACTCACAACGTTCCCCCTCGTTTTTCTTAATTTTTTGTTTTTTGTTTCTAGCACGTGGTCGATTTAAAATATATATTTTTTTCCGAGGCGGAGACAATCAACGCCTGCACCGATTCGAATTTTCAAAAAGAGAACGAACTTGTGCTTTTCTACTTATTAAATATGATCTAAACGCTCCGCTTCGAAAGCTTCTCTGCGATGCGCTGCACAGCACTTGCGAAAGCTTAGCTCAGCTTTTCCATATGTCGAGCTTGCACGCACCCACCCTGACTATGCTATGACCTGCATATCTAATTGTCCCAAGGTACCCGAGCACCATAGCAATTACCTTCCATTGATCTGTGCGGCCCAAACGAAACCGTTACAAGGTCCTCTAAATATTGAAGCAATTATTCTTCTGAAACTGATGAAAGCTTTACCTGTAAAGTCTTTCAGTATTGACAGAACTAAGTGGCAAGATTATGTGTTGGCAGACCCTAACTTTAACAAACCAAGTAGGGTAGATGTAATAATTCGGATAGATTTGTATGCCCATATTTTAAAAGACGGAGTAGTAAAAATAAACGGACTACTTGGACAAAATACAGAATTCGGATGGATTATATCCGGTTGCACCAAGTCAAAAGGTGATAAATTGATTGTGGCGATGACATTTGAAGTTGGGGACTTGGAGCGGTTCTGGGAATTGGAAAGTGAAAAGAATGACATAGAAGATGTTTTCCAGAAGCATTTCTTAGAAAAAACAAGAAGAGATGAGTATGCAAGGTATGTGGTAAAAATACCTTTTAAAAAAGAAAAGGATGTGGGAGATTCAAAACCACAAGATATAGCGCGATTTTACAGTTTAGAAAGAAAACTCAGCAATAATAAAAATTAAAAGAAAATTAAATAAAGTTCATCCATGAATATAAAACTTAGGACATATGGTAGAGTCCAAAGAAGAGAGGAAATGTTATTTGCCCCATCAAGGAGTCAAAAGAGATTCCCATCTAACGACAAAGCTGAGGGTGGTTTTTGATGCGTCACAAACAATACAAGTTTAAATGATATCATATGAGTCCAAAAAGAGCCCAAAAAGATATCTTCGATATTACGGTGAAATGGCGTAAATGTTCCTTTGTAATATCTGCGGACATTGAAAAAATTTACTGGAAAATTAGTGTTGATAAAGAAGATCAACAATATTTGCATATAATTTGGAGAGGTAATCCAAACGAAAAAAGTATAAACTCACAACCGTTATGTACGGTACAGCTTCAGCACCATACTTAGCAACCAGGGTGCTTGTTGCAATAGCAGATAATTGCACAAATCAAGCAATGAGGGAAATCATAAAGAATGATTTTTATATGGACGACCTGATGACAGGTGCCGACTCTATACTGGATACTAAAAAGCATGTAAAGGAAGTTACCCGGGAGTTTACTAAGGTTGGGTTTAACTGAAGAAAGTGGATAACAAATATCCCAGAAATTATAGAAGGCGTTAGAGATGACCAAGAAAATAAAGTATTAACCATAGAGGAGAATGAATCCGTCAAAACATTAGGACTCCAATGGGAACCGGTTAAAGACGAGTTTAGGTTTAATTTCCATTATGAACCAATTAAGAAAAATAACAAGAGAATAGTATTATCTACCTTAGCCAAGATGTATGACCCCTTAGGCTGGTTGTCTCCAGTGACACTTGTCGGAAAATTGTTTATGCAAAAACCTTGGTTATCAGACAAAAATTGGGATGAAGAATTACACAGCCCCACAAAAAAAAAAAAAAGTGTCGTGCGCGGCTGACCAGAGTATCATATCCCTATGTATTTTGAGGCCCTGAACACGAATCCAAGGTCAGATTTGCTCCATCACTTCAGGGTTTTTTTCTAACCTCAAAAAACAAATATGATCGAAACATGGTGGAAATTCATTTGAAAAATTCATCGGATTTGCTTGAAACTCGTCACTCGGGGGCTTTCGGGGTCGCTGATTACAAATTTGATGTCCGTTTTCTTGTTTCGAGATGTATTGAGTTCTTTTCTCTTCAAAAGATCTATTTAAAGGGGGAAGATGTAGATGTAGATGTAGCAAGGCCGGGGAGTTATTCGTTTTAAGTGAATCGGGCCTTACTGGATCCGCCATTTGGAATTTTTAAAAACTGACTTCAAATTCGTAATTATTGACCCCGAAAGCCCCCGAGTGACGAGTTTCAAGCAAATCCGATGAATTTTTCAAATGAATTTCCACCATGTTTCGATCATATTTGTTTTTTGAGGTTAGAAAAAAAACCTGACGTGATGGAGCAAATCTGACCTTGGATTCGTGTTCAGGGCCCCAAAATACATAGGGATATGATACTCTGGTCAGCCGCGCACGACACTTTTTTTTTTTTGTGGGGCTGTGTTATCAGAACAGGATACTCGGGAATGGAATTCGTTTAAAGATAGTTTAACAGAATTAGAGAGCATTCGGATACCAAGATGGCTAAATTCTCAGCACAATAAGTCGATGCAAATTCATGGGTTTGCCGATGCATCCGAAAAGGCTTATGCTGCCGTAGTGTATGCCAAGGTAGATGGTTTTACAATTATAATAGCCAGTAAAAGCAAAGTTAATCCGAAGAAGAATCGGAAAACTATTCCAAAATTAGAACTTTGTGCAGCACATCATCTGGCAAAATTAATTCAACGGGTGAAAATAGCGGTTGGAAGTAATGTAGAATGTTATGCCTGGAGCGATTCTACGATTACTCTAGCCTGGATAAAGAATGGAGACAATAAAGACAAGTTTATCAGGCGTCGAACTGACGAAGTAAGAAAAATTAAAGAAATTAAATGGGGACATGTTAAAACATGTTAAAATGTAGCATCAAGGGGCATAAGTGCAGATAAGCTAAAAGATTTTAAGATTTGGTAGAAAGGGCGTCAATGGTTGGCGAAATCTAAGGAACATTGGCCAAAAGAGGAACTTGAAGAAAAATTAGTTGTTAGCATAACAATGGTAATAGCAAAAAATAACATTTTTTATGAATTATTACAAAAATATTCGTGTATGCATAAAATAGGAAGAGTCATTGCATATGTATTGAGGTTTATTCAAATCAAAACCAAAAAGAAAGAATTTCTCCCATTTTTGACAGTGAAGGAGATTAAGAGCGCCAAAGTATTAATAGTAAAAAAAAAAAAACAAGATGCTTCTCAGTTCCGAAATAGCTAGCCTAATTAATAAAAAGGAAATAGAAACAAAAAATAAGCTATTAAGTTTAAGTTCTTTCTTAGATAAAGATAGATTGTTACGAATTGGAGGTAGATTGCAAAACTCTAGAGCGGAATTTGAGGTTAAACATCCCTTGATTTTAGATAAGTGTCACTTGACGTCTTTAATTATCAAGAATGCACATAAAGAAACATTGCACGGTCGAATTAATCTGATGCGAAACTATATGCAGCGAAAGTTTTGGATATTTGGGCTAAGAAATTGCTTAAAGAAAAAACTTAAAGAGTGTGTCACCTATGCTAGGTATCGACAGAATACTGCAGAACAAATTATGGGAAATCTGCCGAAAAACAGAGCTACAATGTCGCACCCGTTTACAAATACAGGGGTAGACTTCGCCGGACCTTACCATATCCAATCCTCTAAAAACCGGAGGCAGAAATCCTATAAGGGATATATTGTCATATTTGTGTGCATGGCGACAAAGGCTATTCATTTGGAAGTCGTCAGCGATCTTACTTCAGATGCATTTCTAGCTGCACTTAGAAGATCTTTCTCAAGAAGAGGAAAATGTGCAAAAATCTTTTCCGATAATGGAACCAACTTTGTGGGAGCTTCGCGCAATTAGATCTGGATAGGCGGAGTTTAATTCAGAAAATGAAAAGAGAATTTTGGATAAAATGGAAAGAAGATTACTTACACACTCTGCAACAATGAAATAAATGGAAAATAGGAATGCAGAATATTAAAAAAGGACAGATTGTATTGATAAAAGATTAAACCTGGCACCCATCTAGATGGCCCTTGGGAAAAATACAAGAAATACATAAAGGTAGGGACGATAGAGTCAGAGTAGTAACCATAAAACATCAAGACGGGTTGATAAAACGACATATAGCTGGAATCGAATCAAAAGAGCAAGACTCAGTAATGACTCCACAAGGGACCAGAAGTACTAGTAGTATACCTCAAATATCCAAGCTAGGACTAATGGCAGCATTGTTAGTGCTTGTAACATTCGACGCTTGTCGTGCCTTCTTTTATTTGAATTATCAACGGCTAACTCCAAAATTACAGCTTAAAACTAGGCCGTAAAAAAATTAAAGATCTTGTGAGCTTTGAAAAAACTTATCAACAGCTGTTTTGCGACCAAGTGGCAACACTTTGATATGCAATTTTTCGGCCGTGCATTATATTTTACTAAATATTGCTGTGCCTGGATTCTGTATAACAGAAACAGACCATAGAAAGTGTGGAAAAAACGTGGGTTGCTGTACTTAGTAGTCCCAGCCTCGTTCTTTTTCTCCTCGTGGCCGTCATCGTGACCGGTAGTGCAAATATATCCGCTTAAAGCCGGCTTCGTACCAGTCAAAGGTCAAGCCCAAGTCACAGATCCCTGCCAGTGCAAAGTGCAAAGATCCCTGCCAGTGCAAAGTGTTAGTTCCACGTCGTGGAGAAATGATATATCACCAATACGTTGATCGCCGTCCGACAATTGGAAACGAGCGCCCCAGGGTGTTAACATGTTTCTCAAATAGCGACCCGTTGAAAAATGTTCTGTTCTTTCCGCTTAGGTTTAGCACCAATAGTATCAACGAATTGAAACGCTGGTCTAGCGGATTGGGTATTCCCGGAGACCTCTATTGACCACGTGCCCGCACCAACGTACCATCGGTTGAACCCCACCGTTCGACGCGGGGATGAGGCGGCAGCCGTGGACATGGAATTGCTCCTCCAATAAACCAGATCGGTGTGATCTGTACTCTTCGCCTGGACAAGTTCGACCCATGGATGATCTGAGTGACTCTTCAAATAAACCCGTCGCCCCACGATCGAACCATATGTACCAGCGTACGTAACCTCACGCAGTAGATGGACGGCGGTCATTGACCCCTGACATCGGAAGCAGCTGATGTTACCTGCGCCCGGTACAATCTTGTGCCACCTGCAGACCTCGAGTAGGAACCCGGTCTCCAGCCGGGAAGCATCGACCCCGCCTCGGACTTAGTTTTATGTTCTATCTTTCTTTCGAAATTAGACCCGATATGCGAAACCCTGTTTTTTATCCGCTTTCTGTTTAACAACGTTCTTTTGATACGGCAAAAATGTGCAAAAGCCAATTAAATCCGATATAAACAAAAAGGGAATTCCTGTCCATGGGCTAAGTCGAACCTGACACAAATGAGTAGTGTATTAATACCGATTATTCTTACAGTTTTTGATTTTGGTTGCCCCGCATTCATCTCATCATCTATGTAGATACTCATCACAATCACACACATCATCATACTCATCCACCCATTAAATCACCTCATTTAACACACAACGAAAGATCTTTCTGCTTGGGAGCCAAAGTTATTATTCGTCTCTTAAGCCATCTGAAAAGAATGAATGTGCGGTAACTATTCGTTGGTCTTCAACCATGATCATGGTTTTATACACGTATTACTCATGCCTTTGAGCGACTTTCCATATACCCGGTTTTTGTCTGGTTTTGGCACTGACCAAGTTAAAGTAATGAAGTTTAACGTTTTCTTGTTCCTATGATGAACACGTAACCTAGTTCTTGCACCTATATATACATACTCCTAACCATTTTTATAGTCTTAAGATCATTATACCCTACCTCGCCCCTATGATATTCTTTCCCCCCGCATATGCTGTATAGTAATACCCTGTAAATGTAAGAAAATATCGAATAACAGGCTTATATTAGGGACTAGGTTCTATTAGAGTTAGGTTTTATAGGAAATTAAATGAGTAATTATGGATTGCTTTAATAAAGTTAGTTTGGAAATGAACCAAGGCTAAATATATTATATCGGAACCATGCAACCTCGTTGGACGGAGATATGACCCACCGCAGTCTTTGTAGGAGGCATCCTGACGATTAATAGGTGGCCCTGAAGGGTCATGGTAGGGTGGGCGTTCTTGCCAATGGGCGATACCGCAGCCGACAAAGACCGGTGATCTTCTTCGTTTACGTATATATGCTGATCTGTCCCTTTGACCCCCTGTATCCCGTTTCCTAGTATCCTTTCCCTACTCGTACTCGATTTTTTTATAAATTCTTACCTCGACCATTTGCCAGAGCTCTAAATGGGTAGTAAAATGTCCTCCATGCCCACACCCCGCCGACCAGAGACAAAAGCCGAAGCCGGCGCGTACTTCCTACTCCCGTTTAGTTTACATCGGCTCCTATAACCTGTTCGTTGTATGCTACATGCTTGTGTTATCTATCAAATGCAAATATTGCTGCCAGAGGACAAGCGAAGTGGTCAATCGAAAAAATGAACAGTTCCACTTCGATATATTTAGAACCGATAGGAAACGTTGAAATAGTCGCCTCATCTTGGGATTTAATTGTTTATTATAACATGGCCCGTATTTTCAAATGATAAAAAAGGGAAAAGAATTTATTGGGAAAATTAGAGTTTTGTGTGATAAACTTTATACTTTTGAAGATCAATTCAATAATTTTTTAGATAACACGGAAAGACAAATTGTCGACATGGAGGAAAATAATAAACTTTTCATGACTCGGGATAATAAAAGAAAGAAACGAGCACCATTTGAGTTTTTGGCTCACTTTATCATATATTGCTTGGGATAATGGACGCCGAAGAAAAGGAAACGTTAGAAGGAAATATGAACAAATTTTTATTAGAAAACCCGCATAATCTAGATGATTTAATTAAGAAAAAAACCTCAGTGGTAGAGTTAACGGTTAATGCTCTCAAAAAAAAACTACCGAGGAAATAAATGTAAACTTTAGAAGTATGAGCACTAGAGTAGAAAACATAACGGAAGGATTGAAGGAAAGTTACTATGTGTACAAGGAATCTATAAATTTCTTTATGGTAACAAAGCAAGTAAGCTCCTTGATTGATGAGTGCGATAAAATTCAATCAGCACTTATAAGTCTACTGATAGATATTAATCATGGTAGACTAAATCCAAATATTATAAAACCTATGCAGTTAAAGGGAGAATTAGGATAATTCCGATGCCGGTTGAGTATGAACATGAATTGGTCTAGGTAGATTTGAGCTCCAGGTATTTAGTATATAATTTCGACATTGATTCCTATAATTCGATGACTGAAGCTACCTTGAACAATAGAAGAAAATAGAAGAGCATGTGAAGGTAATTGGCCTTGGAGCAATGCCAATGAAAATTTGTGAGATAGCTCCTTTCAAACCAAAAAGTCATTCAAATTGCTTTATAGAAAGATAGCAGAGACAAGGTAATTTTGGGTCGAATTAGAAAGGCAGGGTAGTTGGTTCTTCAAAGTTCCAGCAAACACTAATGCTAGAATTCAATGTAGTAACTCAAATCAAGAACTAATTGATCTTTCGCAACAAGGAATTTTAACAACAATACATGGTTGTACTGTGCGAACCGATGATAAAATACTAGGACCTCATCACAGTATTCAAACAGAAAGCTACGAGCCAATTTCATCCTTATATATAAGTAATATAAGTAAAATACCAAAATTGTTTGGAATCCATTAACAGTACCATTAATTAACCATACAGAAGAAATGGATAGGTTCAGAAACAAATTAAAATTGTTAAAAGAAGGTCATCATGATTTAAAAGGACTTCAGTTCCATCATGTATCTGGGCATGCGGCCTTGATTATGGGAATTATAATAATAATAATATTATATCTATCTAATAATATCTATGCCATAAGAAGAATAAAAGTAGCACGAAGACTGTAATCGACAGCACTTCCCTATCCACTGTATGATTATCCGTACTTGTAATTATAGGTATAGAGAAAATGTACACAAAAAGGTTCACAAAAATCAAAATACAAAACCATGCCACTTTCGGCCCCTTGCAGAATGTTCAAACATGAATATATTATTGTACACATTCACTCGTGTAACCAAAAAACCGATCTCTAAAGAAATCACATAAAGTAGACAAGTTATGACTGCTCGGGCGTAAACAGAGATCTGTAGCCTATAAAAAATACGACAACAAAGTGGAGAAAACAGTTAACCAATGCAGTCCTAAAATAACACTAATGTAAGCATGCACTCAAATAGCCACCCGCAGTAAAATGTATCCTTTGCGTGGGTCTAACGATAATTATAGAACACGATATTGAACCTCATGCCTCATTGTCAAATCATATGTTAGCCTCTGATTTTAAGAATAAAATTCAGCTCGAATTTACAACTCAACTCGGTAATGTCTAGACTTTTCTTTTAAGGTCTTAACCAGCGAAGATTTTCAAGTAAACGCCTGACTGACAGCTTTCACAAACGTTCTCTTCTGCATCAGAATAATAGCGTGGCGAGAGTCCATATCCCTGATAACGTCTATAAAAATATTTATCTTGTATCTCTCCAGAAAATCGGTTGGTGCATCATTGTAAGCCAGATGGGAGAGTCGCTCTATGTCTGCCGCGAACTCTTGAAGAGACTATCCGTAGAATTGTTCCCCTTCAGTTTTAGGCGATTGACTTTCCGGCCTTTTCCTTCCAAATCGACCCTCTAAGGTACGCTTAACAGCCTCGTACTTCAGTTTCTCTTTGTCGGGAATCGATGGTAGCACCTCAGCAGCAAGACTCTTCAAGGAAAGTACCAAAGCGGCCGCGGGGTCATCTGCCGTCCAGCTATGCCTCGACGCTGACATTTCTAATTGTGTCATGAAAACCCCGAAAAAATTTTTTGTGCCATCATAGCTAGGAGTAGCGAATTTCGGTTTAGCTATTGCCATGTTGTTGAGAGGAACACCCACACGACCTTCCACTTGCTTGTCTGATCTCTTCATCCATACACTGAATGTTTTTCTGCAGTTTCTTGTCAATGTTGGCCCATTTCTCATCCGTTTGTTTTACCAATGCTTCTAACCTCTGTGACTGGGCTTCACCTTCATCCTTATCTTGCAACCTCGATATAACCTGTTGTTGTTGGTCGACTTAACATTTAATCAGCTCGCCATGATCTTCCAGCTTCAACATGACTAGTTGGAGTTGTACCTCTGCTTGGTTCTTCATTTGCAACATCATCTGTTGCATCATCTCCATCAACTGCCCTATGGCCACCGCCGGCTGGTTCCTGTACTGTCGACCTGGAGCCTTGCACATCCAAGAACTCATAATCCTCAACATTGAGACCTGTTCTCTCCTTAGCAGCTTTCAGCTGCAGCTGCAGTTCGGCTTTCAAAACGCTCGTCGATAAGCCCTACTCTGCCAATTCCTTCTTGAACTGTTCAACTTTTAGCCCTCCGAAATTAACCATTCTCAAAATTTTGTACTCAGAAAAGATACATTTTCAACGTCTAAGCCCAAGAACTGAGATGAGCGAAATTTTTCACCATCAAAAAATGTCATATTTCGCTAGCGGCTGAGAGTAATCAGATCACAATCAATAAGTACGGTTACACTGTTTAGTGTTTGTTTACAAAAAAAACCCTGATCACGCTGGAGGAGGACGATAAACGGTGTGAGCGCAGCCAATATAGGATAAGTCTATACTTGCGGGAAAGAAATGCAATGATCATATGTTTTTAGTTCCAAATAAATTAATAAATTATAAATTCTTTATAGTCGGACTTCCTTCGACTGCCTTAATTAGATTTAATTTTTCTGAGAAATATCTGAAATGGTATCACTGATACATATATTTATTTCATCATTACAAAGTATATAATGGGGCTCTGGCTGGGAAGTTAAACTCAGACGGGCAGAGTCCCGTTCACAAGAAATTTGTAAACCTAATGGGCGTTGAGACGTGGTGGGGCTCCTATGGCATTCCTACGCTCGCGGTGATGCCTTCACGGCCGGTGGCTCCGCCCCGGTATTTCTATGAGGGGAGGGCGGCCAACTGCCGTTAAGGACAGTGACGAGAGGAGGGTGTCCGACTGCCGTTAAGAACAGTGGCAAGAGGAGGAGATAAGGCCGATCTATCACGTCCGTGCGGAATCTTTCTAAGCGGCTGGGCCGCATTCACCAGTGGTAACAATCTCTCCCGATTAATTCCTGTCTTTTTTCTCTTCTTTGTTCTTCTTTCTTTTCGTTTGTTCTCCTCTGTGTCACACGTCTGCTCTGTTCACTAACTTCACACTGACTGCCACTCCCTTCGTTCCTGCTCAACTCTTGAGGCTCGGCCCTTGGGCACCGATACTCCTTCGACGCCGTCTCTTACGCGTCGGTATTGATCCGCTGCCCTTCTACTGCCTTCGGCGGCAACTTAAATTAACATAAATTCTCGCTCTTCGACTGTTATAACTACGGTGTAACGTATCACCTAATTACATGACATTTCATGATGTTAAATTACAATAGTACTACTGGCTCCTCTGACTGCCAGTCAGTTTACGATTCGTGCGGGGCAGGTCGCGGCCGCTGCGCTTTGTACGGTGGGTGGCGCAGGCCCCTGCCTTACAATTAAAACGAGGGGGAACGTTGTGAGTTGCTGCTGCGACCGCAACTCTACATTTATACCCGATACATAGTCATTACGCAAAGAGTGCGTCCGAGAGAGACAGAAAATCAGTCAGAACGTGTCGACGGGCGCTGAGTAGCCACTGCAAATTGATTTGTTACTCTTGGCTATAATAATAATCCGATCTAATTCGGATTAGGCAAGATTCGGCAATCTGGTAGATATGGCCATTCTCTATGATTGTGCGTTTTTAATTTCTCCTTTTCGTTGTTTAAGACTGCGGAAGGGGGTGGGGCGAAATTTTGAAACACACTTGTAGCAGTGAGCTATCAACAGTGAGTTCTGCAGTGAAAAATTACAAATAGTTTTGTAACAGTGAGAGCTCTACAGTCAGGTCTAATAGTCTCTGAGATCTGTGGATGCCACAGATTTTCGCACTTTGCGGGGGCGGAAGGGGGTGGGGCGAAATTGTGAAACAAACTCGTCAAGGTCCGATATCATAGGAATGTGGAAAAAATTTGGTTTCTCTAGCTCTTATAGTCTCTGAGATCTAGGCGCTAATGTTTTGCGCTATGCAAAGCCGGCTATGATACGTGTGTGTTAGAGAGAGACAGGGCGAGAAAAAATGAAATTGTTTTCTTCATTCTGGCTATAATAATAATACGATCCAATTCAGATTCAGCAGTCTAGAAGATATGGTTATTTTCTACGATTCTGCGTTTTTGGTTTTCTCGTATCTTTAAAATTGTGGATGCCACAGATTTTCGTCCTTTGTGGGGGCGGAAGTGGGCGGGGCGATGTTTTGAAATATACTTGTAACAGTGACATATCACAGAAGGCTGGATACAAAATGTCGTTGCTCTAGCTCTTATAGTCTTTGAGCACTAGGCGCTAATAGGGACGGACAGACGGACAGACGGACGGACGGAGAGACAGACATGGCTCAATCGACTCGGCTATTGATGCTGATCAAGAATATATATACTTTATGGGGTCGGAAACGCTTCTTTCTGGACGTTACACACATCCACTTTTACCACAAATCTAATATACCCCGATACTCATTTTGAGTATCGGGTATAATTATAAATTCGTTGTTTTACGATTTGAAGTTGAAGTAAAAAAAAAATTACGGTGTATAATTTTGTGAGTAAATAAAAATTTGATGCTTTTATTTCGTCTTGACCAACGCTCAAAATCATCTCTTCATAGACGAGCGTATACCGAACAGAATTTTTTGTCTGTATATCCGGAATGTTGTCGTGACAAATAGTTTTCATTAGGTTAGGTTAAGTAGAGGCGGAGCCCGTCACACCTAGGCCGGTTTTAGCACGTTGTGATACCGCTTAGGATCTTCCCTTCCTGCGTTATGAGACTTCCTGTCAGCAAATATCCCATCCAGATGCTTTCACAAAGTTCGCTATCTTCATGGGACATAGTTTAGACATCTCCGAAATGTCGTTTAGATAGGCTGAGCCCAAGTGTTGTAGCCTTCTTCTGCTGAGAGCTGGGCAGGAGCAGAACAGGTGTTCCACTGTCTCCTCCTCTTCCTCGTCTTTACAGCTACGGCAAAAATCATTATGTGGGGCCCCCAGCCTGTTAGCGTGGGTGCCTATTAGCCAGTGTCCCGTGAGGGATTGTATGACTACGCTGCACCTTTTCCTGCCTAGCTTGCAGAGCATACAGATATCCTCCTTGCCTTGGAGAAGGGGGATTGTATTGCCAGATCTGGCCAGCTCGTCCGCTATACAGTTGAATTCGATGTCCCGGTGGCCCGGGACCCAAATCAGGCTAATAGCATATTGCTGAGCCATCTCGTGGAGAGATTTGCGGCAGTCTGCCACGGTGGCCGAGTTCGAGGAAATCGCATTTAGCGATTTGATCGCAGCCTGGCTGTCTCTATAAATGTTTAGCTTGGTTGCCGTAACGGCAACAGCTAGTAGGCAGTTCAAAGCCTCCTGATTGCTATGACTTCCACTTGAAAGACGCTGCAATGATCTGAGAGCCTGAAGGAATGACTTATGTTTAGCTGTTCAGAGTAGATTCCTCCTCCGACTCTGTCGTCCAGCTTCGATCCATCCGTGAAGATGTTTATGGCCCCATCTGTGCCTGGGAGTCCCTCGAGTCATTCGTCTCTGTGAGGGATGATTGTTTTGAAGGGAGTAACTGTGTACTCTCTTGGAACTTGGTAGTACGTTTTTGAGGGGACGATGCTATTGTTTAATATGGCTGAGTGACCTATGCGCCACAGTGCATTGATTTGAGTTTCTTAGACGTATTGCTGCTGCTTCTGCCCGTTTTTTTCCTGCGATCATTTTATCGCATCATTTGGGGTGGTGCGAAAAGCACCGCTGATGCATAGGGCGGCAGTTCGCTGAATTTGCCCAGTTGTTTGGTGATCGCCCTTTTTGATAGGGCCGGCCACCACACCGTAACTCCGTAGAGTAGTATTGGGCTAACTATTGCTAGATATATCCATTGGACTATACTTGGGTTCATACCCCATCTTAGCCCAATAGCTGTTTTGCATGTGTAGAGTGAAGTCGTTGCCTTCTTCACTCTGTCTTTGACATTCAGGTTCCAGTTAAGCTTCTTGTCAATTACCAACCCTAAGTAACTGGCACTGTCGCTAAAGGAGAGCCTGCATCCATGTAATATTGGTGGGTTGAGGGGGACCTTGTATTTATTTGTGAATAAAACGTGTTCCGTTTTTGAGGGATTTACTCCCAGGCCGCGCAATTCTGTCCATTCCGACAGTTGCGCTAGCTTTGCGGTCATTTGGTCGCAGAGTGTTTGGGGGTATTTCCCTGCGAAGATAATTGCAACGTCGTCCGCGTAAGCCACGACTTTACAGCCCCTTTCAGGTCACATAGAATCTTGTTGACTGCTATGTTCCACAGAAGAGGAGACAGGACAACACCTTGCGGGTGCCTCTGTTAACATACCTTAACTGGGTGGACGATCCCATCGATGATGTCACCGTCCTGCATATGAGCAATTGATCAATGAGCATCACCAAGTGACGTTCCACCCCAGGTCAGTCAGGGCTTCTGTAATGGCGCCCGGTACAACGTTGTTGAAGGCTTCCTCAATATCGAGAAAGGCTATTAGTGAGTACTCTTTGAGATGCAAAGATTTCTCTACCGCTGAGATTACTTCATGAAGAGCCGTTTCCGTGGATTTTCCTTTCCGGTAGGCATGCTGTGCGCCTGACAGCAACTGAGGGTGTATAGTTGTCCTCAGTTGTAGCCCGACGAGTTTCTCAAAGGTTTTGAGAAGTAAAGACGATAGACTGATTGGTCTAAAGTCTTTTTTGCAGTTGATTGCGAGACTTTCCCTGCTTTGGGAATGAAGACTATCTTTGCCTTAAGCCACGCTCGCGGGATTGTACCCACAGCCAGTATCTTCCTGAAGATACCTTGTAGTCAGTTGATGGCCGTATCCCCGGCCTTCTGAAGTTGGGCCGGGATTACCTGGTCTGGGCCTGGCGATTTGAACGGGTTGAAGCTGTTTATTGCCCAGCTTATGTTACGTTTTGTAACGATGTGATCCATCGAGGTTACCGGTCCCTCTCCTGGGAGGTGTGCCGGCTCGATGGTTGTGCACCCGGGGAAATGCGTATCTAGTAGATAGTAGTCTGCCCAGTGGTTCTCCTCGTTCGCGCTTTTGGCTTTGTTGAAGAGAGTCCTGCAGCTTTTACGTAGGATGTCTATTTGTTTTGACCACCAGGGGTGCTTCTTTTCCCCCCTAGATTTGTTAGAGGGGCATGCTGTGGCGAAGGCCTTATTGCATGCTTCTGTGAGCCTGTTCACTAGACGATCTAGGTCGTCCTTTGTGTCCGGGCATGTTGGTGCTCTAGAGGGGAGTAAGTCCTCCAGGGCTGAGCTATATTTTTCCCAGTTGGCTTTCCTGGGATTAATGTAGTCATTAGGTTTCGGAAACTCGAGGGATAGTGTGGTCTCGATGTACCTGTGGTCAGAGAAGGAGTGGTCATCAGGGACTGGCCAGCTCTTGACTATGTCTAACAGTTTTTGAGACACTAAGGTGAGGTCAATAAACTCCTGTCGATTTTTAATTATAAAAGTGGGGTCGTTGCCCCGATTACAAATAAATAGATTTGTGTTAAGGATGAAGCTGAAAAGTGACTCACCCCTTACATTTGTGTCCGAGCTCCCCCATTGAGTGTGGTGAGCGTTGGCGTCGCAGCCTATTAATAGGTCTATAGTGTCCGACCTCTCGCTGTCGCTGGCTAGCTTGCGAACAAGGTCGTTCGGAGGATCATTTGCCTCAGAGGCCAGGTAGGACGACATCAGCCTTAGATGTGTCCCTTTCAGCTCTAGGCTTACCTTGTTGTCGCTATCGCTCTAATTATGGAGCAGAAAGATATTTAGGTGCTTTCTGGCAAGAATGCAGGTGCGGGTCTTACCTTCATGTTGAGCTACAATCATCTTGTACTCCTTCGACCCTAGTTCACAAACCTTGTCTCCCACTACCCAAGGTTCCTGGACTAGGGTTACGTCCGCTTCGCTCTCTTCGAGGCGGAGTATAAAAGCAGCGGATGCTGCTTTATAGTGGTGGAGGTTTATCTGGACATCCTTAGAGTTCTCCACCACTGTAATGTCGGCGTCTAGATCGTCTTCGACTTCCTCGTCGCGACATATCGCCTCGAATTCACGTCTCAGCGTGCTATCGATGGAGTAGCCTTCGGTCACTGAGCTGAACCCAAAGTTGAGCTCGCCTTTTACTCCTATAACCTGTTCGTTGTATGCTACATGCTTGTGTTATCTATCAAATGCAAATATTGCTGTATCCTTTGCGTGGGTCTAACGATAATTATAGAATACGATATTGAACCTCATGCCTCATTGTCAAATCATATGTTAGCCTCTGATTTTAAGAATAAAATTCAGCTCGAATTTACAACTCAACTCGGTAATGTCTAGACTTTTCTTTTAAGGTCTTAACAAGCGAAGATTTACAAGTAAACGCCTGACTGACAGCTTTCACAAACGTTCTCTTCTGCATCAGAATAATAGCGTGGCGAGAGTCCATATCCCTGATAACGTCTATAAAAATATTTATCTTGTATCTCTCCAGAAAATCGGTTGGTGCATCATTGTAAGCCAGATGGGAGAGTCGCTCTATGTCTGCCGCGAACTCTTGAAGAGACTATCCGTAGAATTGTTCCCCTTCAGTTTTAGGCGATTGACTTTCCGGCCTTTTCCTTCCAAATCGACCCTCTAAGTTACGCTTAACAGCCTCGTACTTCAGTTTCTCTTTGTCGGGAATCGATGGTAGCACCTCAGCAGCAAGACTCTTCAAGGAAAGTACCAAAGCGGCCGCGGGGTCATCTGCCGTCCAGCTATTCCTCGACGCTGACATTTCTAATTGTGTCATGAAAACCCCGAAAAAAATTTTTGTGCCATCATAGCTAGGAGTAGCGAATTTCGGTTTAGCTATTGCCATGTTGTTGAGAGGAACACCCACACGACCTTCCACTTGCTTGTCTGATCTCTTCATCCATACACTGAATGTTTTTCTGCAGTTTCTTGTCAATGTTGGCCCATTTCTCATCCGTTTGTTTTACCAATGCTTCTAACCTCTGTGACTGGGCTTCACCTTCATCCTTATCTTGCAACCTCGATATAACCTGTTGTTGTTGGTCGACTTAACATTTAATCAGCTCGCCATGATCTTCCAGCTTCAACATGACTAGTTGGAGTTGTACCTCTGCTTGGTTCTTCATTTGCAACATCATCTGTTGCATCATCTCCATCAACTGCCCTATGGCCACCGCCGGCTGGTTCCTGTACTGTCGACCTGGAGCCTTGCACATCCAAGAACTCATAATCCTCAACATTGAGACCTGTTCTCTCCTTAGCAGCTTTCAGCTGCAGCTGCAGTTCGGCTTTCAAAACGCTCGTCGATAAGCCCTACTCTGCCAATTCCTTCTTGAACTGTTCAACTTTTTAGCCCTCCGAAATTAACCATTCTCAAAATTTTGTACTCAGAAAAGATACATTTTCAACGTCTAAGCCCAAGAACTGAGATGAGCGAAATTTTTCACCGTCAAAAAATGTCATATTTCGCTAGCGGCTGAGAGAAATCAGATCACAATCAATAAGTACGGTTACACTGTTTAGTGTTTGTTTACAAAAAAAACCCTGCTAAAAATTAAAATTTTTTATGAAAGAATGATCACGCTGGAGGAGGACGATAAACGGTGAGAGCGCAGCCAATATAGGATAAGTCTATACTTGCGGGAAAGAAATGCAATGATCATATGTTTTTAGCTCCAAATAAATTAATAAATTATAAATTCTTTATAGTCGGACTTCCTTCGACTGCCTTAATTAGATTTCATTTTTCTGAGAAATATCTGAAATGGTATCACTGATACATATATTTATTTCATCATTACAAAGTATATAATGGGGCTCTGGCTGGGGAAGTTAAACTCAGACGGGCAGAGTCCCGTTCACAAGAAATTTGTAAACCTAATGGGCGTTGAGACGTGGTGGGGCTCCTATGGCATTCCTACGCTCGCGGTGATGCCTTCACGGCCAGTGGCTCCGCCCCGGTATTTCTATGAGGGGAGGGCGGCCAACTGCCGTTAAGGACAGTGACGAGAGGAGGGTGTCCGACTGCCGTTAAGAACAGTGGCAAGAGGAGGAGATAAGGCCGATCTATCACGTCCGTGCGGAATCTTTCTAAGCGGCTGGGCCGCATTCACCAGTGGTAACAATCTCTCCCGATTAATTCCTGTCTTTTTTCTCTTCTTTGTTCTTCTTTCTTTTCGTTTGTTCTCCTCCGTGTCACACGTCTGCTCTGTTCACTAACTTCACACTGACTGCCCTCCCTTCGTTCCTGCTCAACTCTTGAGGCTCGGCCCTTGGGCACCGATACTCCTTCGACGCCGTCTCTTACGCGTCGGTATTGATCCGCTGCCCTTCTACTGCCTTCGGCGGCAACTTAAATTAACATAAATTCTCGCTCTTCGACTGTTATAACTACGGTGTAACGTATCACCTAATTACATGACATTTCATGATGTTAAATTACAATAGTACTACTGGCTCCTCTGACTGCCAGTCAGTTTACGATTCGTGCGGGGCAGGTCGCGGTGTGTGGCGCAGGCCCCTACCTTACAAGTAAAATTATAAATTCGTTGTTTTACGATTTGAAGTTGAAGTAAAAAAAAATTACGGTGTATAATTTTGTGAGTAAATAAAAATTTGATGCTTTTATTTCGTCTTGACCAACGCTCAAAATCATCTCTTCATAGACGAGCGTATACCGAACAGAATTTTTTGTCTGTATATCCGGAATGTTGTCGTGACAAATAGTTTTCGTTAGGTTAGGTTAAGTTGAGGCGGCTGCCGGGCTCGCTCGGAGCCCGTCACACCTAGGCCGGTTTCGGCCCGTTGTGATACCGCTTAGGATCTTCCCTTCCTGCGTTGTGAGACTTCCTGTCAGCAAATATCCCATCCAGATGCTTTCACAAAGTTCGCTATCTTCATGGAACATAGTTTAGACATCTCCGAAATGTCGTTTAGATAGGCTGAGCCCAAGTGTTGTAGCCTTCTTCTGCTGAGTGCTGGGCAGGAGCAGAACAGGTGTTCCACTGTCTCCTCCTCTTCCTCGTCTCTACAGCTACGGCAAAAATCATTATGTGGGGCCCCCAGCCTGTTAGCGTGGGTGCCTATTAGCCACTGTCCCGTGAGGGAACGTATGACTACGCTGCACCTTTTCCTGCCTAGCTTGCAGAGCATACAGTTCAAAGCTTCTGGACGATGCTATTGTTTAATATGGCTGAGTGACCTATGCACTGTTGCACCCATTGATTTGAGTTTCTTAGACGTATTGCTGCTGCTTCTGCCCGTTCCTTCTATCGCATCATTTGGGGTGGTGTTAAAAGCACCGCTTATGCATAGGGCGGCAGTTCGCTGAATTTGCCCAGTTGTTTGGTGATCGCCCTTTTTGATAGGGCCGGCCACCACACCGTAACTCCGTAGAGTAGTATTGGGCTAACTATTGCTAGATATACCCATGGGACTATACTTGGGTTCATACCCCATCTTAGCCCAATAGCTGTTTTGCATGTGTAGAGTGAAGTCGTTGCCTTCTTCACTCTGTCTTTGACATTCAGGTTCCAGTTAAGCTTCTTGTCAATTACCAACCCTAAGTAACTGGCACTGTCGCTAAAGGAGAGCCTGCATCCATGTAATATTGGTGGGTTGAGGGGGGGGACCTTGTATTTATTTGTGAATAAAACGTGTTCCGTTTTTGAGGGATTTACTCCCAGGCCGCGCAATTCTGTCCATTCCGACAGTTGCGCTAGCTTTGCGGTCATTTGGTCGCAGAGTGTTTGGGGGTATTTCCCTGCGAAGATAATTGCAACGTCGTCCGCGTAAGCCACGACTTTACAACCCCCTTTCAGGTCACATAGAATCTTGTTGACTGCTATGTTCCACAGAAGAGGAGACAGGACAACACCTTGCGGGGTGCCTCTGTTAACATACCTTAACTGGGTGGACGATCCCATCGATGATGTCACCGTCCTGCATATGAGCAATTGATCAATGAGCATCACCAAGTGACGTTCCACCCCCAGGTCAGTCAGGGCTTCTGTAATGGCGCCCGGTACAACGTTGTTGAAGGCTTCCTCAATATCGAGAAAGGCTATTAGTGAGTACTCTTTGAGATGCAAAGATTTCTCTACCGCTGAGATTACTTCATGAAGAGCCGTTTCCGTGGATTTTCCTTTCCGGTAGGCATGCTGTGCGCCTGACAGCAACTGAGGGTGTATAGTTGTCCTCAGTTGTAGCCCGACGAGTCTCTCAAAGGTTTTGAGAAGTAAAGACGATAGACTGATTGGTCTAAAGTCTTTTGCAGTTGATTGCGAGACTTTCCCTGCTTTGGGAATGAAGACTATCTTTGCCTTAAGCCACGCTCGCGGGATTGTACCCACAGCCAGTATCTTCCTGAAGATACCTTGTAGTCAGTTGATGGCCGTATCCCCGGCCTTCTGAAGTTGGGCCGGGATTACCTGGTCTGGGCCTGGCGATTTGAACGGGTTGAAGCTGTTTATTGCCCAGCTTATGTTACGTTTTGTAACGATGTGATCCATCGAGGTTACCGGTCCCTCTCCTGGGAGGTGTGCCGGCTCGATGGTTGTGCACCCGGGGAAATGCGTATCTAGTAGATAGTAGTCTGCCCAGTGGTTCTCCTCGTTCGCGCTTTTGGCTTTGTTGAAGAGAGTCCTGCAGCTTTTACGTAGGATGTCTATTTGTTTTGACCACCAGGGTGCTTCTTTTCCCCCCTAGATTTGTTAGAGGGGCATGCTGTGGCGAAGGCCTTATTGCATGCTTCTGTGAGCCTGTTCACTAGACGATCTAGGTCGTCCTTTGTGTCCGGGCATGTTGGTGCTCTAGAGGGGAGTAAGTCCTCCAGGGCTGAGCTATATTTTTCCCAGTTGGCTTTCCTGGGATTAATGTAGTCATTAGGTTTCGGAAACTCGAGGGATAGTGTGGTCTCGATGTACCTGTGGTCAGAGAAGGAGTGGTCATCAGGGACTGGCCAGCTCTTGACTATGTCTAACAGTTTTGAGACACTAAGGTGAGGTCAATAAACTCCTGTCGATTTTTAATTATAAAAGTGGGGTCGTTGCCCCGATTACAAATAAATAGATTTGAGTTAAGGATGAAGCTGAAAAGTGACTCACCCCTTACATTTGTGTCCGAGCTCCCCCATTGAGTGTGGTGAGCGTTGGCGTCGCAGCCTATTAATAGGTCTATAGTGTCCGACCTCTCGCTGTCGCTGGCTAGCTTGCGAACAAGGTCGTTCGGAGGATCATTTGCCTCAACGGCCAGGTAGGACGACATCAGCCTTAGATGTGTCCCTTTCAGCTCTAGGCTTACCGTGTTGTCGCTATCGCTCTAATTATGGAGCAGAAAGATATTTAGGTGCTTTCTGGCAAGAATGCAGGTGCGGGTTTTACCTTCATGTTGAGCTACAATCATCTTGTACTCCTTCGACCCTAGTTCACAAACCTTGTCTCCCACTACCCAAGGTTCCTGGACTAGGGTTACGTCCGCTCCGCTCTCTTCGAGGCGGAGTATAAAAGCAGCGGATGCTGCTTTACAGTGGTGGAGGTTTATCTGGACATCCTTAGAGTTCTCCACCACTGTAATGTCGGCGTCTAGATCGTCTTCGACTTCCTCGTCGCGACATATCGCCTCGAATTCACGTCTCAGCGTGCTATCGATGGAGTAGCCTTCTAGGTCTGCTTCGATTTCCGAGGCAGCGTCCTGCTCGACGGGCTTGTCGACAGGATGCGCCCCGGCCGCTGCATCCGACTTGTAGACCTTTACGGTCACTGAGCTGAACCCAAAGTTGAGCTCGCCTTTGGCAGCCTCAATCGGCGCCAGCGACTCCTTATTGAGGACGACCACCGCGTGATTTGTAGGGCCCTGTGACGACTCCACTTTGACTAGCTTCCAGTCCGATGTTGGTAGGTGGGTGTTGCATCTGTGCAGGATTTTTAGGATGCGTTCCAGCTCATTCATTGAGGCGGGCACCCAGACTCTCGCCCTTGGTCTACTGGGCACTTGGCTCCAGTCTACAGTGACGAGCTTCGCCCCTGCGTAGACCTCTCCGGCTTGCGCTCCTGCGAGCGCTGCTTTTTTGGCTGAGGGACTCCCTTCTTCGCCGCTTCTGTGCCAAAGTTCGGCAGCACCTTCGAGGCCAACTCAACCTTCTTTAGCCACTTGTCCATTGGGCTCGACATCTAGCTTGCGTTTTGCCGACGGAGTATGTTCCCAGCACTCCGTCTTTTAGCATATGTTTATGTTTTGGCTTGGACACTAGTAGATGGTAACTCGTCCCCCGCCACTTTACCAGCGGGCAGAGCAGCCGCAGGATTGCATAGCCACTCTTCCAAGGTATCGGTTTTGTGAGCCGATTCACCACCCACCCCGGATCCGGGATGGAACACCTTTGGGCTCTCCCTAGCGTCTTCCGCCGCGCAGGTTTTCTCTGCCGTTTTGCGGGTTGGGTCAGGCCTTTGGGCCGCTGCCTTTCCCTGTTTGGGATTGCTCCCTGTTGGCATTTGGGGAGGGCCAGACTCATTTTGGTTTTTTGTTTTATTAAAATCTTCCATTCTTTTCCCACGAGCTGCAGAGAAGGGGTAAGGTCCGTCCGGGCAGAGATCCACGTTGCCCGGATAAGGCATACTTAGAAAAGGGGGCTGCCAAGTCCCTGAGCTCTCCGTTACGGCTGAATCTCGGCACGGGTCGAATAACACACTTAGTCCGTCCCGGTGTGAGGTGAGTGTGGGGGGTTGGGATGTGGGTAGGTAGTGGATAGAGGAGGGTGTGAGCTACTTATACGAGGCGGCACCTCAAGCGCATCGTCAGTGTTGCTACTTCGCGAACACCCACTAGCTGTCCGGGTCTGCTTATTTTCGGTACTCTCCCTAGGGATGTCCGCTTATTCGCTGCTGACCTTCATATGTAGGTAGGTCGTTTGCTATCCGCACCTGCGATCCGTCCGGTGGCCTAAGCTAGGCCCCCTTTGAGACACCTCACCAGCTCATCAGACCAGAAATAGTCTTCGTTACTTGATAGGTTATTTTGCATTATGTTAATAGCTTTGAATTCAAAAAGCAGATCAGTTTGGCTTAATGCTAAAATGCTACAGATTTGGTTCCCTGTCTTTATACATTTCGGTTGTAGTCATATGTAAGTGATAGTGTTACCATATGTTAATTTCTTAGCTCTTCAAGGCTGTGCAGCATAGCCAGTTTGCATTTTGGATGGATACTGGATTGTCAGTCCTTGTGAAGATCGATTGTTGTAATTGATCGCTATCATATCAGAGCTAAAACTCAGTATGCCACGACGCGAATTTTGTACCACTTGATCGATATGGCAGCAACAAACGCTTATATTTTATACTGCGTTGGTACTAGCTTAGTAAATTATTGTTAAAGCCCTTTTTGATATAACTATAAATAACAAATCATATTGAAACTCGTCAAATTGATTACAATTTTAAAATACTATACAACATTTATTAATTTAGCTTCAATATTAAGATTTACATTGCACAATCATTACCACTGGTGTATATTTTTCCAAATACAACGTATATTCAAACATTCGTGCAAGTCTGAAAAGAGTTCAGTCATATTCAGGATGAGTAAGTATTTTAACAAATTTTATTTTATACGTTATTACGATCTGTTTTTCTACATACTAAGTATGCGTTTTTTTACTCTTCAGCTCCGAAGTACAGGTTTCTGATATTAGATTTCGACTTTGGGAGTTCTTAGTTTGGCTATGCTCTCTCTTTGTTTATGAGTGATGAGCCAAAAAAAAAAAACACAACGGTTGTGTTATTAGTGAAATAAAATGTTTCGTAAACTGAACACGGGTCATTTTATTATTATTAAGCATTATTAACCCAATTCGGAGCATATAATAATTTTAAGGAGATGTCTGCTACCCAAAGTAGGAACCATTTTCGACTGCAGAAAGGACTCGAATATATAATCATTATCAGATAGCATTATAGAAGCTTATAGCTGTAGCACTTGATTCTGATGATCATCTATATGACAATCTTATGCTGAAATAAAAATGGGTATGTCGCCTGTTCATGTACCAGTAACAAAATGTCGCCGCCATCGGTACTTGAACAAACTTCGGAGAAGTTTTCTTTCGTACTGATTTTATTATAAAATATGTGAAGTTAATATAAAGTTTCTACGGGTTACAATTGCTAACTTCGTATCTTAAGGTGTTCCTTTGTTTCTAGGTATAATATTGATACTGTTGAGAAATTAGCCGCTTACCTTTAGTTCAATATTCATTTATATTAGAACTTGCCCTATTCATATGCTCAGCATTGTATTGTTCCGCATAAGCACCTATTTTTACGCGCATAGTTGTGTTGTTGTAACTGTAACGTTCTCTCACGTATATGCAGCTGCACACGCATACATCGATGTGTACCGTTTTGCATTGGACCGTCGCATTGCATTATCTTTCAATTCCCTTTTGGTCGACTTCTTTTCGTGAAGTTGATTTTAGTAGAAAACTCGAGTCACAACTAACCGCCCGCATATCGCTGTACCGCCGCATATCAACCCCCGCTATTCATATAACCTGCATGAAGGCCTTAGCGCCTCGCCTAATTCAGCAACGTGGTGCCTGCAAAAAACTCAAAAAACTAGCGTAGCTACGGAGGCTCGGGAGTTTTTATAGTCATGTGCTTCTGTGCAAACATTAGAGCATAAGTTGAATCGACTGGTTGCAACTTTCGAACGCTTATTTGAGGGACAAACTCAACTTCTGGAGAAGATTCGGGATTCATCGGGAACCACAGAGCTGCATTTCGAAAAAATACGCATTCCGACGTTTTCGGGCAGATACGAGGATTGGTGTCAGTTTAGTGACTTGTTCTTAGGCTCATTCCAAGTTCTTAGGCTCTTTCCAAGTACCAAGAGTGTCATTATTTGAAATCCTATCTGGATAGTGAAGCGTTGTCTCTGATAAAACATATTCCCATTTCGGATGCCAATTACCAGGACGCATCGTTCATTCAAAACTTTCTTTCGTTACCAACCGCAAAGAGTTCAAACATCGCCGAGTTGCGTAAAATAGTCGACACCGCCGACGAAAGTATACGTGATATACCGCGATGTGTGGTTGATCCATATCTTGCTCTCAAAGCTAGGCCCTGAATGCAAGCAAGCTTGGGTCACCTCCAGTTAATCGTGCAAAGAAAATGTCACCATAACTGACCTGTTCGGCTTTGTCTTTGCCCGTTGCGATGCCCTTGAGTCGTGTCAAGATCCAAAGCTAATCCATGATACACACACCGTACTGAATAAACGTCGTGCAGTTTCTCATCATGTTGACATGCCAAATACGCCTTTCGTGATTGTAATATTGTCACGAGCAACACAGTCTTTATGCGTGCACTCAATTCAAGGCTCTCGATGTTGTGGATCGCCGCAAGTTCGCAATGGATGGTAATTTGTGCTTCAATTGTCTAAGCCGATCTCATCAAGTAAAGGAGTGTAATTCCACAAACACGTGCCGTCTGTGTGAGGTGAGGCACCACACTCTTGTCCATCCAGAGGATATACGCTCTGTCCCGGTTTCCGCTGCTGTCAATACATCCGCTGACTCAACCTTCCGCTCGTCCAAGTTCGCTGCGGATGCTGATCCTGCCGTGGTCAGCCACCATACATTGGAGAGGGAATTCGGGGCCAATGGTCACGCTATATTGCCAACGATTTTGGGACCATTGCACGGATCACTTCTTTGACGCTGCTGCTCTCCGCCATTAGTTTTGTGAGCAAAGCAAATATTCTAATGGCGGCATCTAACTCTTCTTCTTCTGGTATGCGTGCCTTGCCGACCACCGGCGCCAGCGTGTCGGCGTCGTTTTCCAAGTTGAGGTTGAGGTCGGCCGGACTGTCGGAGTCGTTGTCGGCTAAAGCGTTAAATTTGGTCGGAACGACAGTGCTGGTTGGACGATCAGGGACATAACCATTCTCGTACGCGAGTTTCTGCAGCTGCCGCAAAGTTGCATTGCTCGAGTGCGCAATTCCTTGCCCGTCTATCCAGTCCAAAAGCTGCTGCTTCTCAATGGCAGCGGGATTCATACTGACTTTGATTAAAATTTGAATAACTGTAGGCGTTTTTAAAGTAGCTTTGGATTGCGTATCCCACTTCTGAAGTTGTGGCGCGGTTCTTGGTTTAGTTTTATTAATTTCTTTATTTCACGTCTGTTCTCTTTTTCTTGTCGATCATCGAATGAATCGCCTCCGACTTATCGCAGTATAATATCGCAAAAAACCTATCGCAGTATAATATCGGGATCGGTTAGGGCTAATATCGGTAAGGGCTAATATGGGGTTGGCTAGGGTTAATATGTGTTGCCTTACACTACCTTCCGGATTCAAATTCACAAGTGGTGCTCTAACAATGAGCAACTTCTCCAAGGAATCCCCAAAGAGGATATTGTAAGCGATGTCAAGCTAGGAGAGACACTGGAGCACTACAGAGCACTAGAGCAAGAACTCCATACGTTTGTAGATGCATCAGAACGAGCATATGGCGCAGTAGTATAGGTACGCGCTACATACAAAAACAACCAATTGTCAGTAAGACTGCTCTATTCGAAATCACGTGTGGCGCCGACAGCCAAACAATCACTACCACGGTTAGAACTGTGTGCTGTAGTCCTTGGTGCCGAGCTCACAAACCGAGTCCGACAGGATCTGCACTTGGATACTAACACGGTTTTAGGATGCTTTTAGAGTGATTCAACCGTTTTGTTATCCTGGATAAAAGCATACCATACCTTTGTGGCAAATCGAATAGCCAAAATCCAGGCGTTAACAAACCAGTCACAATGGCGTCATGTGTCATCCGCCAACAACGCAGCCGATGTCCTGTCGAGAGGGATTGCAGCAAGCAGACTGGCAGATCACAATCTGTGGTTATATTATTATTATTATTCCTGCACGGATCTCGAGACAAATGGACAAACCCACCATAGAACCCAGCAATCTTGAGAGAAAGACTAAGCATGTAAGCTTGCCAATCACACCTAGCGCACTTGGGGACGAATTTTATACAAGCAGACATAGCAACTCGTTTCACAAACTGCAACGCATTGTAGCATATATGTTACGCTTCTGCTAAAAAACCAACAGAGCACATACAACGACGCTCTGCGCAGAAGAGCTGAATCATGCCCGCGCTATAATCCTGCGAACAATTCAACAAGTCGAGTTTACAGCAGATGTAAAACAGTTACACCGCTATAAGTCGGTGGATAGAATTAGCTCGATCATATCGTCATCTCCCTTCCCTAGGAGACGATGAGCCCATCCGAGTTGGTGGTAGACTTGAAGAAGCTCTACTGCCATACAACGCAAAACATCTGGTTGTGCTACCATACAATGACCCAATAGTCAAAATGATTTTGCGTGAACTCCATGAGGAGAACATACATTGTGCTGCCCAAGCATTAAGGGCGATTGTAAGACAACAATACTGGATCATCAATGACAAGACTATGGCTAGAAGCATCATTCACAGCTGTGTTAGATGCACCAAGGCTAGCCCAAAGCTGATGCACCAGATCATGGGCAATCTTCCAGCACAACGAGTCACACAAGCAAGAACGTCGACTACTGTGGACCAATCTCGATCCACCATAAGTGGGAAGTGACGAACTATTCATTGCGACAATGCAACGAACTTTGTGGGTGCAAATAACCAGCTCAAAGAATTAGAAGAATCTATATTCAGCTCAAAGGCAAGTGCTCTGATCACAAATCATTGCAACAAAAAACAAGTGGATTTTAAATTCATTCCTCCCAGGGCTCCATTTTTTGGCGGCCTCTGGGAAGCGGTGGTAAAATCTGCAAAAAAGCTGTTGATAACAACCACCAACACAGCCTCATTGACATTTGAAGAACTAAACACAGTGATAATCGAAATTGAAGCGATTCTCAATTCTCGACCCATCACTCCAATGTCAAATGATCCCACTGATACAACAGCGCTCACCCCAGGACACTTCTTGATTGGTGAACCATTGACAACGCCACCTGACGTCAATACTGATCATCAAGGAAAAACATTGGTAAGGTGCTGGGAATTGGTATCGAGCCTAAAGCATTCATTCTGGAAAAAATGGTCTACGGAATACCTCCAAGAATTGCAAGCTTGGCATAAATGGAAGACCGCTTCACCAAACGTACCTAAAGGATTATTAGTTTTGGTGAAGGAAGACAACCTTCCAGTAATGAAGTGGCCAATGGGTCGCATCATTAAGACATATCCTGGACAGGACAACCACTTACGAGTGGTCGACGTTAAGACAGCATCTGGCGTATACAAGCGCCCGATCACTCGTCTAGCGCCGCTATTTCCAGAAGATGTGGCAATCAAACGTTCCCACAACGTGATCAATGACACCACGGAGATTGATGAGCCACCCACACAGCGAACAAAAAAATTGTTACCTACATTAACATCAACATTATTAGTGCTGTTGCTCATGCTCCCATTAGCATTGTCACAGTCAATAAATGTGACACAATTCGCAAACAAGCCTGGAATATTCTATGAGAAGCTTGGAACATCAAGAACTACTATGACTTGGACCCATATTGGAAGGATATGCATCTAATGTCTGATGGAATGTCAGAGTTACGATACATGTGCCCTGAACTAAAAAATGTAACTCCATAGTTCAACACTTTCAACATGTGTATATCGAGCTACAAACAGGAAGCGTTTTAATGAAAAACTCTCGAAAACGCAGATTGCCGCTGGATATCATAGGAAATGTAGCAAGCAGTCTTTTTGGTGTTCTCGACTCAAAATACGCTGAGGAGATGACTCAAGTAATTAAAAAAGTGACAATCAATGAAGACTTCCTACTACATCTGCTTCAAAATCAAACATCAATTGTCGACGCTACAATAAACGTAGTCAGAAAAAACAAAGTATCCACGGATAATCGCCTAAAAGTTTTGGAACAGCAAATGGCTACTATCAACCGAGAAAGAAGGTCATATCACAGCGATCATCTGACTCAAGCGTACTTAGGACTAAAAGCACAATTAACCCTGCTCACAACAACTCTCCAACGAATGCAGTCCGACATATCTGATGTCTTAATCGGTATTCATCATCGGAGAATAAGCCCCACGCTGGTGTCTCCCGAGCAACTAAGAGACCAACTAGACCAGATACGGGATCATTTGCCACAAGATCAAATGCTGCCGGTTACAACGAAAGAGGTGATTCAACTATACAGAATCATGCGAGCCGAAGGAACCCCGACTGCAACACAACAGCTCAGCTCGAAGTCTTCAGCATCATACCAATTCCTTTCTGGGATTCAACAAGATGGAGTCTGTTCGACCTCAGAACCACCATAATAACTGTGAACCTCCACCGAGACCAGTTCATGAGCACTACCCAAGAGGAATTCCGACGTTGTCTTAAAGTACACAACGAGGAGTTCATCTGCTTTGACCATCCGACGATCTTCAATGTGGACAATCGCTGTGAGTTTCAACTGTTTAACAATAAAACAGCAACACTATGTCAGGTAACACACACAAAGGCTGACATGGTGTGGCTAAAAACTCAGCATCCAAATAAATGGATCTTCGCAATGCATTCTACAACTAAAATTCAAGCAGTACGCAACGGAGTTCCGTCAACCATAACACTGGAAGGAACTGGCCTACTCTCCTTGTCCCCTGGATGCACTGCTCGCAATACTGAAGTAAGCATCAGCACCTTCAGCACCACAATCAGCGAAGTAAAATCGACCTACACTCGGTTTGGTGACGTGAGCCGGAGACATCACCCTCGCCACCAATGTGGCAACTGAAAAACCAGACTTCAGACTATCTTCAAGAACTTGATGATCTACGCCAGCAACTATCAGCCATCAATCATCACGAGCTGCCACACAATCTCACCACCGTGCAGCACCATCAGCTCGCTGCCTAAGCAGCCCTAGTATTATCAATTCTATTGATCATTGCCTACATTTTCCGGAAGAAGTATCAACTATGGAAACCAAGGCCATCAAATCACGATCCAGCCGTGTCATCACCACCGATTCCCCTTGCACGCCGATTTGCCGAAGACTTGAACGATGATTGAACACCTGTTCAACGGCCGGAAGAATGTTCAGTTGCAGAAATATGCATAAGTAATATTTTATAATACACGTTGGCATAACTCAGTGACACCGTGACACAGTTTTCTATTTAACATGTAATATAATACCGCACGACAAAACACTAGCCACTGCAGTGAGTTCTGCTGACAGTGCACTCTCTCCGCAGAGGGCGAAGACAGCGGTGCAATTGCTGACCATCACAATGTGGCAATTGCCCACCAGACAATAAAATTATACATAATACCCAAACATATATTTTTACAGACATCAGTGCCAGTCTAGACTCCGTCAAGTAAAGACGCGCCAGCAGCTAAGCAACAGCAAACGCAAATCTAACAACAAAATCCACGCAGAAAAACATTCAAGTGCACAAAGCAAATTCCAAAAAAGCCAATAACAAACACACCAAGTGAACAGTTACAAATCCAAGTGAAGCGGGCAGCAGCCAAAGCTCTGTCGCGACCACCAGACCCAAAATTGCTCACACAGTGGGACAAAACAGCATTCTTAGAACCAAAATACATATCAATAAACAGAAAAGATAACAAATCTTTCGAAAACACCTCCCCTTTTATAATAAAAAAAGTCATAGACTACCAGTGTTGCGGTGAAGTAGACTCGGTTAAAAAAATCAGGGACGGATCACTTCTAGTCAAAACAAAAGGAACAGCCCAGGCTACTAGACTTATGAAAATCACCAAATTCCACGACTTCGAAGTAATAGCAACCGAACACAAAACACTAAACTTCTCCAAAGGGGTAATCTACTCCAACGACTTGCGGAACATTGATATAGACGAAATCAAAAAAGAACTCAAACCTCAAAAAGTCATTGACGCAACCAAAATACTTAAACAGAAAGACAACGTACTCCATGAAACCGGACTCATCATCGCCACATTCGACACACCAACTCTACCTCAACATTTAATGATCGGTTACGAACGAGTGAACGTACGTCCTCAAACACCTCGCCCCCTTAAATGCCACAACTGCCAAAAATACGGCCACCCTTCTAAATACTGCAGATCCCCAAAGATCTGTACTAACTGCTCAGAAGTGCACCCTGCTGACGATGAACTATGCTCTAAGCCAAAGTTTTGCAGTAACTGCAAATTCAACACCGACATTCAGAATAACCACAGCCCCATAGACAAAAATTGCCCAGAGTTCCTCAAACAAAAAGAAATCACAATAATCAAAACAATCGAAAAAGTAGATTTCACTACCGCAAAGAAAAATTTACCATCAACGGAACCCCATCAATCCACACCATACGCTGAAGTAGCCCGCCATCAACAACCAAAACCTCATCTCACTGAAACATCTACCTCATCATCGCCCACCTATAACCAATCACACCAAACAAGACCAATCAAAGACTACGGAGACATCACCCCAAACACACATCCAATCAACCCTAAGCCAACTTCATCCCAACTACACCCCCCCAGTCAACAACAAGCAATGGATATGGACACCGAAACTACGGAAACCGCTAAAAATACCAAAAACTCGAAAACTATCCAAGATTCTGACGGTAAACTCAGAAGCCAGACTAAGGAAAAAGACAAACTTAACCTGGTTACCAAACACCTCAAAGCCAAAGATAAAACTGAAAAAAATAAGACCCCAAACGCAAACCTAGCCCTTTTATCTAATAATGCATTAGCAAACCAAATTTACAGCGAAGACGATCTTTAAATATCAACCCAAACTAGTAATTATCACTAAGCCCTATCACTAAGAAAACAAAACACTACTCCCACTAACTTATAATGCTCAAAATAATCCAATGGAACATCCACGGATACAAGAATAATTATATAGAACTACAAACACTCATGAAATCCCACAACCCTCAAATTATTGCATTACAGGAAACCCACATAACGAACCCCATCTCACTCCCAATCCCAATTAACTTTAGCCTATACTGCAACAACAACCCCACAAATGCTTTCGGTGGCACAGCTCTCCTCATTCACAACTCCATCTCCCATACCCAAATTCAACTCAACGCAGACTTTGACGCAGTAGGCGTCACCATAAGGTCCAAATCAAATCTCAATATCATATCCGCCTACATCTCCCCTAACAAATCCTTCAACACCCGTAACCTCCAAAACGTCCTCACCCCGGCAAACGACCACACCATTGTCCTAGGAGTCTTCAACAGCTGGCACCCTTACTGGGGCTCACCTAAGGCCAACTGCAGAGGGAAAACAATAGCCTCATTCCTAGACCGCTCGAACTTCATCCTACTAAATGACAATACTCCGACCCACTTCTCAACACACAACACATTTACCCACATCGATCTCTCACTTGCAACATCCAGAATTGCTCCAGAGATCCTCTGGCAAGTGATAGATGACCTTTACGGTTCTGACCACTTTCCCATCTTACTTACACTATTCAACACTCCCTATCCCCCCTCCCCCTTCACCCCTAAACCTACTTTCAATCTCAAAAACGCAGACTGGGATCTCTTCAGGAAACATACAGCCCGCTTCATCTCCACAACCCAATCAAATAACAATGTCAATAGAGAAGCCGCCCTAATAAAAAAAATACTTATCCAAAGTGCCCACCTTTCTATCCCACAAAACACCACCTTCTCTCACCCGCACTGTTCCCTGGTGGAACAAACAACTTTCACTCCTCAAAAGAGACAAAGTCGTAAAATGGAACTACCTCAAGCACAACATAAGCAACCATAACATAATAGAATACAAAAAATCAAAAGCGTGTTTTAAAAGAGCAATTAGAGAAGCCAAACGAAAATCGATCCTTGAGTTCACAGCCCATATACACCCAAACTCAGATCCAACCACAACATGGTCCAACATCAGACGTCTCTGCGGTCTTTACCCCACTAAAAATATCCATGCCATTCATAACCCGTACACCCAATCACAAACAACCTGTCAATCCGAAATAGCCAACTCCTTTGCCCAGACATGGTCAGAAGAAGCAGACGACCTCAACTTCTCCCCAACATTCCTGTCCAACAAACTCCTCATTAATACCCCTTCTAACTATAACCCAACACCATCAGCCCTAGAAATCGAGAAAGACATAACATTAATCGAATACACATCAGCACTGTCCACCTTGAAAGGCAACACTCCTGGTCTTGACCGAATTTCTTACTCTATGCTAAAGAACTCACCCTACCCCCTCAAAACCAGAATCCTAACCCTCTACAACAAGATACTCGACTCCTCCATCCCACAATCCCTTAAACTCAGCCTAGTCCTTCCCATCTTAAAACCACAAAATCCCCAAACCGATATCAAATCTTACAGACCCATCTCTCTAAACTCATGCCTAGCCAAAACTCTGGACAAGATTGTCGCAAAAAGGTTGTGGTGGTTTGTTTTAAATAACAACCTGATCCACAACAACCAACTAGGGTTCAAAAGAGGCAAATCTGTACAAGACAGTCTACTTTATGTAGACCACCTAGCTACCAGAGCTATCGCCCTGAAAAAACACCTCACAGTCATCTCGCTGGACTTCACCAAAGCCTTCGACAGAATTGGTATTCACACCGTAATAAACCAACTAAAAAAATGGAAAGTAGGGCCACGAATACTTAATTATGTTAAGAACTTTATGTCCAACAGGAAAATCCTCGTCAAAACCGGCAGAAGCTTATCAAATATCTTCCCTCTAAATAATGGCATTCCCCAAGGCTCCCCAATCTCCGTTATCCTTTTCCTCATAGCTTACAACTCACTCACCGATATCATCTCCCTCCACAAACAAATCAAATTTTGCGCGTACGCCGACGACTTCCACCTACTCATCAATCACAACAAACAAAAAAGTCCCACAACTAACATCCAAACAATATTTAACCAAATAGACGACTGGTGCAATCACTCAGGCTCAATCCTCTCTAAAGAAAAATCCCAACTCCTTCATATATGCCGCAAACACAACTGCAAGCCCAAGATACTCACCGGTGGCACAACCATCCAAGCTACCGACACACTCAGAATCCTTGGGCTCACAATCAACACCAAATACAATTGGATCTCTCACATCAACAAACTCAAAGTTGACCTTGCTAAGCCACTAGGCATTATCAAACACCTCTCTTCATTTAAATATAACTGCCACACTTCATCATTAGTGCAAATCATAAAATCCATAATCATTTCCAAAATAGATTTCTGCCTTCCCATATATGGATTTGCTCCCAAATCCCAACTTAACCGCATAAAAACCACCCTAAATACAGCAATAAGAGCCGCCCTTGGAGCATTCCGTACCACCCCCATAAATAATATGCTACCTGAAACCAACATCTTCACCATTGAAAGCAAACGAGACTACCTTACCGGGAAAATCTCCAAAAACCTCATCCACGGAAAATCCACCCCCCTAAATACCCTTTCCAAAAGCCATAAAAGAAAACACCGACTGCTCAGCACGGTAGACAGAGCCATACAAGTGTCCCAAAAAACACCTCATCCCTTTTTCCCCAATCAGAACCTCCACATCCAAAAAATTCAACATCCTTAACATCCACAAATCAACAAACATCATCAACTACCCCTACAATAGTCTTCCACCAACTTTTCCACTCTATCAAATCAGCTCTCCCCAAACACAACTTCCTTTACACAGACGGCTCCAAAGCCGGGGGCATTACCAGCTACTGTATTACAAACGAGTCAGCAGTAATAAAAACTGGATTGCTGCCAACATACTCATCTGTACTCTCCAGCGAAATCATTGCAATACACGAAGCCATCTTATTTACTCGATATAAACGTGGAAAATATGCTATCTGCACCGACTCCCTCTCCTCTATCACCTCAATCAGGAACCCCAACAATCACTCCTACAACGCCTCCTCGATCAGAAACCTATTATCCACCCACTTCCCTAAGATCCTAATAATCTGGATACCCAGTCACATTGGCATAAAAGGCAACGAATTCGCCGACTCTACAGCCAGGATGAACGCCAAATTTCCCCTTATTTACACCCCAAACCACAACTCTACCGATATTGCACACTTCCTAAAAAAAATCCTCCAATCCAAACAAACTGACCTCCTCACAAACACCTCTACATGGTACCAACAAATTAGCAACCTCGCTACCAACAACACCCCCAAAAACAATATCCTTAATAGAAGGCACCAGGTCATATTTAATAGACTGAGACTGGGCCACACCAAGCTGACCAACGCCCACTACATTGACAAAACATTGCCCAACACATGTCCATTGTGCCACAACGCGAACATAGACTTACGACACACACTATACACCTGTCCCTCACTCTCACCACAAAGGTCCCTATCATTCAATAACAACGACCCCATGCAACTTATCGCAAACCCCACCAACTCAAATTCCAAAATTATCCTCAAATTCCTACAAACCGCAAATATCCTCCACAATATATAACCGAACATACTGTAAATAAATACTCATCCCAACATCTTTGTATATATGTATAAAATCTGACCCAATTACCCTAGAGCTTAAGGCCTCAGTAGCTATAGCTCCAACTTCTGTTAATATTTAGTTTTAACTAGCTATTACCATTATTTAATAATAAATAATAATAATATTTTTACAGACTCAGCACTTTTGTACCTTTTGTTACCTATAAATAAAAATCAATTTTATCAATAAAGTCAGTATCAGAAACAGTACCAAAACTGCCTGTCACTCATTTTCCATCGCAGTCATCAGCGGCTGTCGCCGTGTCTTGGTTTAACTGGTTCAAGTTCTAGTTGCGACGACCAAACTGTAGACGGTTTATGTACCGTATGCAACCCAGCTTCCTACACACACACACACATGAACAGTATAGGAATTGGTAAATGTAAACAGAAGACTGAGCTGGATATAAATGTCGAAGATCTTAACAAAAAGTTCTCGGTAATTGATGTACCTGAAGCGACAAGTAACACATACCTGAATAGCATTCCACTTGGTGATAATAGTTTTAGCTTTGTGTGTGTCAATCAATGTGATGTCCTTTCGAGTATATTTAAGGTGAATTCTAATGCTAATGGTCTCACATCACTTATATCTTCAACACGGCTATAACTACGTCCTCGTTTCCAACTGAAAAAAGCGAAAATTTTACCGATCCAAAAACCTAACAATGACTTTAGGCCCATTTCAATACCTCCGTTCCTCTCAAAAGTTCTAGAAAATTCATTTAATTGAGAAATGGGCAAAAGGTTAAAAAATCAAAATGTATTGTAATTGCCAAAAAACGGATTGATACAAAAAATCTCGAGAATGTATACATAGGCAATACACCTATTTCCTACGAAGATTGTGCAGTTAATCTGGGGATAACATTCAGTAGTACTCTGTCATGGAGTAAACATATATCAAAGGCAACTGGTCTGTTGCGTCAACTCTCAGCATCTAAAACTTTTTTGCCAGAAGAAATAAACCTATTAATTGCTAAAGTCATTCACATTGCCACTCTCTTTTATGGTGTAGAGATTTTTGGTCATTGTGACGCTCGTGACTTGCGCACATTAGTAGTAGGCTTTAATTCAATTGTCCGTAATGCTTTTAATTTAAGTCGTTTGGACCATGTTTCACACCTGTCTCGTAAAATACTTGACCTAAACTTGACCTCATGGATAGATTTTAGAACCTTAGTATACTTTTCATAGAATTGTGACCACCCAAGAACCGATTTACCTTTACCGCAAACTTAACCCCGCTACATCACAAAGAACAAACAATTACATATGGCCTCGAATTCAAACGCTTTGCTCGAAGAGGCAGTTCTTCATTAACGCATTCCGCTAATGAACAATTTTCCCCATACCATCAAAAACATTAGGAGCGCAACTCAATTTCACTTTAAAGTTAAAAACACTTTGGAAATCAATAAAATGTAATTCACAAATTCATTAAAAAAAAATAAATAAAAATAATAGAACAAATAAATAAAAATAATAGAATAAATAAATACAATTTAAAAAAGTAATAAAGGGGAAAATTTTGTAAGAAAACAATTATAAGTATAAGCTTCTCTAAAAATGTTAAATGATATTTATCAGATTTAAGTAAATAACTTTCTACACAAATTCGTAAGGTGACTAGCGCAATAAACATAAGTGTAAACTTGTAGCGCAAAGGATAGAGCATGAAAATAAATAAAATAATTTCTTTATTCTCACGTCTGTTTCTTCTTCTTGTCGATCGTACAATGCCTTTTCCATCAGACTTATCGCAGTATCGCATAAAACTTATTGCACTAGAGTATCGCGATCGGTCAGGGTAAATATCGGGGTATTGGTAAGGGTTAATATCGTGGTATCGGTTAGGGCTAATATTTGGTTGTTGGTAAGGGTTAATGTGTTGCCTTACAGCACTAACCATACAGTATATAGGTGTGCCAGTTCATACTACGAAAGCGTCACACGACGGTTGCCTTATTTTAGACAGGTTGATAATAAATTATACACATATTATGTAACCGCCTTCGGTTCTCGACTTCTTTGTTTTTAAAACTAAAATAATGATGATATAATGATAATCTGATGATAATATAAATATACGGTATAAGAAAAAAAAATATATATACTGGTCTTACATATATTTCAAATCAATGTGCAAAGCAAAAATTTAGATGCCGGTCGCACCTTGAATACTCTCATGGACAATACCTATAAATTTTCTAATTCAATTACGAAATATCTTATGTACATACATATGTAGATAAATATATCAGTTTATTTCATTCGTATATTGCATGAGGGTATTCAAAATTACTGTCGTCTTGATGTTAGGTGACAAGCTTCATTAAAAATTTTTAATACCCTAAGTCAAAGCAACGAACCAGAGCAAAATTCGAATTATATACATGTCAATCTCACAAGATTCCGCGATTGCGCGCCCTTTTAGAGTATTCACTCCGAATTGCTATTAAGTCTCTAATTGGGCTTGAATTAGTTTTGTCTTTTAGAAATTCCGTTAAAGCGTCAATATCACAGCCTCTATTCTGAACACCAAAGAGTATTACCGATGGTATTTCCCCAGTAACCGAATTTTTTGAATTATTTATTGCATATTCCGCTTTTGTAAGTAATTTACACCAATCTGAATGTAGCACTGGTTCAGTTATCTTTGTTAACATACTTTTCATTGATCTATTTACTCTCTCCACTTGCCCATTTGCCTGTGGTGAGGCAGTTGCTGATCTAACATGTTCAATGTTGTTACTTAGCATGAACTCACTGAATTCCAACGATGTGAAACATAAGCCCTTATCACCGACAATTCTCCTGGGTCTGCTAGAATTTTCAAAATATTTCGTTAAGCATGCGCAAACTTCCTAAGTACTAGTTGTGTTTGCAGAATACAATTTAACAAACTTTGTTAACCCATCAATGACTACCAATATGGGTTTCTTTTTATTAATGACTGAGGGGAGGGGTCCGAAATGGTCAATATGCAATGTGTCGAATGGAATAGGTCTTTTCGGTATACTATGCAATGAGCGATTGTTGTAATGGGACGGAAGGCTAAATGTAATACACTTAATGCAATTTTTTATAAAACTATCAACTTTTGCGGTCATATTCGGAAACCAATAATGTTTCTAAATCTCGGTTACACATTTTTCAACTCCCAAGTGCCAAAATTTTTCGTGAACAGTTCTTATTTAATTATTTTCCATCTTCTAATACAAAATTTTTCACTGGTTCTCTTTCTAACTTATCCTTCAGCTGAATTATAGTGCTATCTCTATTTTGCGTAACCTGAAGCTGAAAATTTATGTTATCTACATATATCTATAACTGAAACTATTCGATCCTTATTTTCGTTTTCCTGAACTGAAACTTTTGGTTCGTAACTGAACTCTGGACTTATTGTGCGGTATCTACTTAAGCCATCGACATGGGTCATGTATTTACCACTTCGATGATTCACTGTGTAGTCATAATTTTCAAGTTCAAGGGCCCATCTAGCAATTTTGAATTTACAGGTTTCTTTTTCATAAGGTTAGAGTAAGGGCATTACAATCGGTCATTATTCGGAACGGTATTCCTTCAAGGTAAATCTTAAATTTATTCAATGAGTAGATTATGGCTATAGTTTCTAATCCACAAATATGATACCGACTTTTTGCTGGCGTTGTTGCTTGAGAAAAATATGAGATTGGATGAAACTTGTTATCATCCTGTTTTTGTAATAAAATTTCTCCAAACCCTTCGGCACTAGCGTCACAATGCAATTTTTTTCCTTAGTCGGACTATACAGGGCTAGAACTGGTGCTGAGGCCAGTCTCTCACAGAGATAATTAAATATTGTCACACATTTGTCATCTAGCTAAAATTTCCCTATAGTTTTTGTCAGAGCTTGCAATGGTTTGGCAACTTTCGAGTAACCCGGAATGAATCTCCTGAAGTAAGAAAAGAGTCCTAAACATTTTTGCATATCTGCGGAATTAGTAGGTTTCGGAAGGTGCTTAATTGTCGTGATGTGATCATTATTTGTCTTAATTCCATCCTTGCTTAATGTGAATCCCAAAAATTCTATACTAGTGTAACAAAACAGACACTTGCTTAACTTGATTTCTAATCTATATTCTGCTAGGAGGCGTAATACTTTACTTAAGACAACAAAGTGTTCTTCTATAGTTTTGGTTCCGATTGCAATGTCATCCATGTATACAACTACATTTCCTTGTTTTATTAATGGGCCGAATATATTGTTTACAAATCGCTGAAAGACAGCTGATGCGTTTCGCAAACCGAATGGCATGCTAAGATATTCGCATTGGCCGTTTGGTGTCACAAAGATGTAAACTGAATTGAATTCTCTGCCACCTTCACCTGGTGGAAACTACTTTTCAGATCCAGAAGGGAGAAATACTTATTACCTTCCATTCTCTCTATGCAATCATTTATAAGTGGCAATAGGTACCCATCCCTTACTGTTATCTTATTAAATTGTCTATAATCAACGCACCGCCTTTTCTCCCCTGATTTTTTTTTTACCAGTACAATTTCGGAGGTATAAGGGGAATCACTCGGTCTGATATGGCCTTCAGCCAGAAATTTTTCAATAAGTTTGTCCACTACTCCTTTGTCATGATATGAAAGCATTCTTGGTGTTGAATATATTGGGACTTGTGACATAATTTGTATCTTCATTTCATACATATGTTCAATGGCTGGTATGTTGGGCAGGTCTAAGTAATTTATTTCAATCAATGTTCGGATTTCACTACGCGAGTTTTCACTAAGTTTGTAATCAATATTGTAATCCTCAATGTCAATTTCGTCTATATTGTAAATATTCTGAATATCGGAAGTTTGCTCAATTACATCTAGAAGCGCATTACTTATCGGAAGTTCACTGTTATTCGGGGGTTTTTTTTTAATGCTACCTGATGTTGTCTCTAATCTATGGCCTAATGTTTCTGAATTATCAATTGGTGTTTTGATTTTTGAATGGGTTCATAACCATTAGCAGTATCAACCGGATGCGTGGGACTTAGTTGATCTAAGGCTATATCGTTGGAAACAATCTTTTCAATTTTTTCAATTTTTTTTCACTTAATTTGAAACTTAAATTTTCAATTTTATTTGTCTCGGGCTTATGATGTTCATAAAATGATAATTTTAACTTATACTTCTTCAAAAAAGAGTCTACCCAATAGCAAATCTTCTGACATGTATTCATCTGGCATGATATAAAACAAAATCATATTTTCAATGTCATGATAGGTTATGTGTAAGTAAATTTTTCCATAAGTGAAAAGAAGTGAGCCGCTGACACTACGGAGGTTCGATGGTAAAATAGTAGTGTTGTGTTGCTCATGAGTGAGTGAACAAAAAAGAGTTGTTCACTTAAGTGAGCAACTGAACATGTTCTTTCCAAATTGTTCTTTGTTGCTCACTTGTTCTTTTTTGTTCACTTGCTCTTTGTTGCTCACTTGTTCTCTACTCACTTTTTGCGCAATTTTGCTCCTCAAAGGGCATTTTGCGATCTGGCAGCTGTTGCTCATATTTGCGTTTACTTCACTCTTTTTTGTATTACCGGCAAAGCTGTTTACTCTTACTTACGCAAGTGAGCAACTGAGCAAGTGAGCAACTGAGCAAGTGAGCAACTGAGCAACTGAGCAAGTGAGCAACTGAAAGTGAGCAAGTGAGTAACTGAGCAAGTGAGCAATATGAGTGAGTTGACTCACTTACTAAAAGAACAAGTGAACATGTTCACCAAAATGAGCAATGTTTACCCAACACTATAAAATAGTGTATTTTTTGATGTTTTGGAATCGTAATGTTGAAGCTCTCACAATATTAACGGCGCCATCCTTGCTTAATGTGAATCCCAAAAATTCTATACTAGTGTAACAAAACAGACACTTGCTTAACTTGATTTCTAATCTATATTCTGCTAGGAGGCGTAATACTTTACTTAAGACAACAAAGTGTTCTTCTATAGTTTTGGTTCCGATTGCAATGTCATCCATGTATACAACTACATTTCCTTGTTTTATTAATGGGCCGAATATATTGTTTACAAATCGCTGAAAGACAGCTGATGCGTTTCGCAAACCGAATGGCATGCTAAGATATTCGCATTGGCCGTTTGGTGTCACAAAAGATGTAAACTGAATTGAATTCTCTGCCACCTTCACCTGGTGGAAACTACTTTTCAGATCCAGAAGGGAGAAATACTTATTACCTTCCATTCTCTCTATGCAATCATTTATAAGTGGCAATAGGTACCCATCCCTTACTGTTATCTTATTAAATTGTCTATAATCAACGCACCGCCTTTTCTCCCCTTTTTTTTTTACCAGTACAATTTCGGAGGTATAAGGGGAATCACTCGGTCTGATATGGCCTTCAGCCAGAAATTTTTCAATAAGTTTGTCCACTACTCCTTTGTCATGATATGAAAGCATTCTTGGTGTTGAATATATTGGGACTTGTGACATAATTTGTATCTTCATTTCATACATATGTTCAATGGCTGGTATGTTGGGCAGGTCTAAGTAATTTATTTCAATCAATGTTCGGATTTCACTACGCGAGTTTTCACTAAGTTTGTAATCAATATTGTAATCCTCAATGTCAATTTCGTCTATATTGTAAATATTCTGAATATCGGAAGTTTGCTCAATTACATCTAGAAGCGCATTACTTATCGGAAGTTCACTGTTATTCGGGGGTTTTTTTTTAATGCTACCTGATGTTGTCTCTAATCTATGGCCTAATGTTTCTGAATTATCAATTGGTGTTTTGATTTTTGAATGGGTTCATAACCATTAGCAGTATCAACCGGATGCGTGGGACTTAGTTGATCTAAGGCTATATCGTTGGAAACAATCTTTTCAATTTTTTTCAATTTTTTTTTCACTTAATTTGAAACTTAAATTTTCAATTTTATTTGTCTCGGGCTTATGATGTTCATAAAATGATAATTTTAACTTATACTTCTTCAAAAAGAGTCTACCCAATAGCAAATCTTCTGACATGTATTCATCTGGCATGATATGAAACAAAATCATATTTTCAATGTCATGATAGGTTATGTGTAAGTAAATTTTTCCATAAGTGAAAAGAAGTGAGCCGCTGACACTACGGAGGTTCGATGGTAAAATAGTAGTGTTGTGTTGCTCATGAGTGAGTGAACAAAAAAGAGTTGTTCACTTAAGTGAGCAACTGAACATGTTCTTTCCAAATTGTTCTTTGTTGCTCACTTGTTCTTTTTTGTTCACTTGCTCTTTGTTGCTCACTTGTTCTCTACTCACTTTTTGCGCAATTTTGCTCCTCAAAGGGCATTTTGCGATCTGGCAGCTGTTGCTCATATTTGCGTTTACTTCACTCTTTTTGTATTACCGGCAAAGCTGTTTACTCTTACTTACGCAAGTGAGCAACTGAGCAAGTGAGCAACTGAGCAAGTGAGCAACTGAGCAACTGAGCAAGTGAGCAACTGAAAGTGAGCAAGTGAGTAACTGAGCAAGTGAGCAATATGAGTGAGTTGACTCACTTACTAAAAAAGAACAAGTGAACATGTTCACCAAAATGAGCAATGTTTACCCAACACTATAAAATAGTGTATTTTTTGATGTTTTGGAATCGTAATGTTGAAGCTCTCACAATATTAACGGCGCTGCCCGTGTCGAACATAACGGAAAGAATATTTTTATAAGTTTTGCGTTTTTAATCAGTGTAAAAATATACTCCTACCTGGTCAAATATCGGAACAAATGGGTATTCGTCGATGTCTTCATCTCTGGGAGTTTTTGGTTCCATTGCTGATTTGGTGTACTTTTGCCTCGGGCACGTCTTTATAGTGTGGCTGAGAGAGCCGCAACGGAAGCAGGACCCCTTCGCACGTTTGGGAGCTTTACGTTCTCTGAAGTTACATCACTTATTCGGTTGTCGAACATGCCTAATTAAATGTTTTCAGAAAGTTGGTTTTAAATTGGTCATAATTTTCTGAAGTGTCGAGCCGCATAAATGTGTCTGCCTCTGAATTTGGTGCCATTAATAAGCGTGCGCATCGTAGCTTGTAGGCGTCACTTTCGTCAACAGCAGAACAAGCACGCTCTAATTTTTGCAATCCACAATCCAGCGTCTTGGTCCCTCGGATTTGAGAATGGGACCATTGCACGGATCACTTCTTTGACGCTGCTGCTCTCCGCCATTAGTTTTGTGAGCAAAGCCCTTTTGTTTAATATTCTAACGACGGCATCTAACTCTTCTTCTTCTGGTATGCGTGCCTCGCTGACCACTGGCGCCAGCGTGTTGGTCGGAACGACAGGACTGGCTGGACGATCAGGGACATAACCATTCTCGTACGTAAGTTTCTGCCGCAAAGTTGCATTGCTCGAGTGCGTAATTTCTTGCCCGTCTATCCAGTCCAACAGCTGCTGCTTCTCAATGGCAGCGTGGTTCATAATGACTTTGATTAAAATTTGAATAACTGTAGGCGTTTTTAAAGTTGCTTTGGATTGCGTATCCCACTTCTGAAGTTGTGGCGCAGTTCTTGGTTTAGTTTTATAAATGTCTTTATTTCACGTCTGTTCTTTCTTCTTGTCGATCGTCAAATGAATCGCATCAGACTTATCGCAGTATCATATCGCATAAAACTTATCGCAGTATAATATCGGGATCGGTTAGGGCTAATATCGGTAAGAGCTAATATGGGGTTGGTCAGGGTTAATATGTGTTGCCTTGTAGGCTCTGCACACTGAGCACATCCCGGGGGAACGGTGGGATTTTTTGACAGATGTGAAACTCCGATTCACACTGGCACCATCCACCATTCACCATCTACCAGAAATTTATTCACCCAACTTAATACTGCACAACCACCAAAATCTGCAAAAACTGCTCTGAAGTGCACCCCGCCCAAGAGGATCTATGCTCCAAGCCGAAATTCTGCAGCAATTGCAAACACAACACCAACATCCATAATAACCACAGTCGACTAGACCCCAAATGCCCGGAATTCCTCAAGCAAAAAGAGATTGCCATAATCAAATCATCCGGGAAAGTCGACTTCATAACTGCAAAAAAAATATATTTTCAACGCAACACACACCAATCCACACCATACGCAGAGACAGCTGCATATCATCAACAGCCAAAACCACAAACCGTAGTAGTATCGATCCCCAACCATCCTTTTCATCATCACACAACACTCAGAACACACAGCAAAAAAGGCCAATTAGTAACTACGCAGACATCTCAGACTTAAACACACACCTAACCAAACCAACCCAGCAACACACCTAAGAAGAAACGGCTATGGACACAGACTTCGAGGAAATTACGAAAACCAAAAACACCAAAATCATCCCAGATACTGACCGCAAGCTCCGAAGCCAGACTATAGATAAGGATAAACTTAACCTAGTTACCAAGCCACTCAAGGCAAAAGATAAGTCCGAAAAAACAAAAACTGCAAGCCTAGCTTTACTATCCAACAACACTCTTACTAACCAAATCTACAGCGAAGAAGAACTCTAAATAATATTAAACCTCGCCTAGGAGAAGTTTGTGGAGAAAGAGAATTCCATGACAAGTTCTACGGCTTTCAAGAGAGTGCAAGTTAATGAGGAGCAGCCGACTCTCATAAGAAGGAAGATGACGAGAGGGGTCCCAATTAAGTCCGCGCAGGGCAAAGATAAGGAATTTTTTTTGAACGGACTTAATCATATCTTGATATTTTTGGTAATGGGGAGACCAGATACAGGAACCATATTCCAAGATAGGCCGTACAAGAGAAACGTAGAGTAGTTTAGTGGTATAGGGGTCAGAAAATTCCTTCGACCATCTTTTGATGGCCACCTTTGGCTTTATTCGAAATAGCGGATGTATGAGAATTAAAACATAAGAGATAGTTTGTGGATGAGGAGATTGTGATTAACTGAATCGAAAGCTTTACTAAAATAAGTATAAACTACGTCAGTTTGACATTGCTTTGCAAATCCGGCAGTTACAAAGGAGGAAAATTCAAGGAGGTTAGACGAAACTGAGCGACGTTTTACAAATCCGTGCTGTGATTCTGATAACAGGGAACTACAAAAGTGTTGGAGCTGAGAAGTAATAATTTTTTCGAAGAGTTTAGGAATGGCAGATAAATTGGAGATACAACGGTAGTTTGAGACGTCTGACTTAGACCCCTTTTATGAATAGGAATTATGTAGGATTCTTTCCAGACGGTGGGAAAATCACCAAGCTCGAGAGAGAGGTTGAACAGTTTCAAGAGGGGCACGCAAAGAGAATCCGCACAGAGTTTGAGCACGGCACTGGGAACCAAATCTGGACCAGTGGAGAAAGAAAATTTACATGATTTTAAATTAGTTAGAAGGCCATCATAATCAATAAAGGGGGGTGAATACAACTTGAACTATTAAAAGGGATAGGATATGAGTGCGCGGCAGGTTAGTCGTGGGGTGAGGCGAGAATAGAGGGCATGTTATTAGAAGGAGCAGAGTAGCAAAGTTGAAAAAATGAAGCAAATAGGTTAGCGATATCGGAATTGTTATCTGCGTAAGTACCATTAAAGTGTAAAGAAGAGGGATATTGTGAAGAATTACGTTTAGAGTTAACAAACTTAAAGAATTGTTTAGGATCTCGTTTAAAGTTGAGCTTACATTTTGCCAAATAACTATTATAACATAGGGTATTACAAATGGAAAATTTAGATTTTGCAATTGAATACTTAGAGAAGTCTGACTGCGAGCCAGACAGTTTAAACCTCTTATATAAACGAGATTTTATATTCCTTAGGTTTACTAGCCGCGGAGTGAACCAAATAGGGCCAGAAAGATTTCTGAGAGGGGAAACTAATGGAACAAAGGTAGGAAAGGTGGAAAAAAACAGTGCTATAGAAAGCGTTAGTGGCGGGCTCGATCTCACGAAAGTCGTCGAAGAATGACCAATCTATCAGAGAAAGTGCGCTATTCAAAGAGATAAAATCAGCCCTCTTGAAGCAAAATATAGCTGAAGGCTTTATGCAGGATTTGGTGGGATCAGGAGAAGGCAGCTGGACATCTATTTCCAGGGTAGGATGGTAAAGGTCTTCGGGAAAAGATAGAGGGGAACCTCTGTGTACTAAAGTGTTCGTAGAGTCGGTAGTAAAAACAAGGTCTAAAATCCTACCTATGCTACCTATTGCATATGCCGTTTATCTGACCCAACGATGAGTCGGACAGAGAATCAACGAAATCGTGCTGCATGATTGGGAACATCTGGTTGGAGTCTTTGGATGGAGACCAGGAAATATTTGGAAGATTGAAATCTCCGAGGACGATGAGAAAATCGGACTCAGTAAGTTGGGACGAAACAGTTTGAAAAAGGGCTGCGTGAAGCATGTAGGTTGAAAATTCAGAGGACGGTGGGATGTAAGAGCACGATATAAATAGATTTATCGAGGAGAGTCGAAGCTTAACTACTATAATTTCAATATTGTTATGAGCTTCGACAGAAAAAAGTTGGGATGGTATGTCAGAACGGACAGCAATCAGGACACCACCACCACGAGATGGACGATCCGATCTATAAATGTTAAATTTGTCAATAAGGATTTCAGAATCAGAGATTGAGGGATGAAGCCAGGTTTCGGAGAAAGCGATAATGTCGGCCTCAAAAGTTGCACTATCAGTATGTAACTTGTTGAGCTTGCTGCCCAAGCCACTAACGTTCTGATAAGCAATCTTTAACGTACTAGGAGAAGCTAGTTTTTTGCTACAGAAGATGTAGCAGACGGAGTTGCAGATCGAGCAGATGCAGTTGGAAGAATACCTACTCGATGATCCGGGCTGGTGGGACGATTTGTAAAGAGGTGTCAAATCGTATACACCGGCCAGAAAGAGGGGTCAAGCAAACTATTAACACGCTTATCAGGGACGAGAATTTTAAAAGAGGAGATGTTTCGCTTGACCTTGAAGTTAAATTTGGTAACTACGAGACCCACAGAACTATCTATGTTGAGTTTAGACAATATGAAGTTTCGGACCATGACCTCCGTAGCCGATGCCATGAGTCGAGAGACGAAAATAGGTTTTAAAGGAGCAACCGCAGTAAGAACAGATAGAGGGGTCACAGAATTATTTGTTGAGACGGGAGCAGTGGACGTAGAGGTGTTAGTTGGGAAAGCAGTAGTTATGGGAGTTGAGGTTGAGGGAGCCTCAAGATCCCTCCGGCTTCAAGTAGGACCACGGAAGCGCTTGCGACGGCTTCCTCGATGACTTTCGGGCCGACATCCTGGTCAGACACGGGCGCGGGAGGGGCGGCAGGTGCGACTGCAGGAGAGACTGCAGATGAGGCCACCGTCGTAGTCGGTGCAATGGAACCATTAGAACAAAGGTCCATGGCGTCAAAATTTATTAGTGACGGTGATCGAGATTGGGGTGCAGGTGATCCCGGGACTGGAAGAGAAACGACCGGATTAGAGTTTGGCAAATAATTGTTTACCTTCTTTCGCTTTGGCGACACAGTCAACATTTTTAGATTTTTGAAATGAGACTCCATCGCTAGAAACTTATCCTGTAGCATTTTGAATCCGGAGTTGAGCGCAGCGAATTCAGTATGAGTCTGTCTCATAAAAATCCGCATGTCGTTCTCAATTGCTCTGCAGTCCCAACAGGTCCAGTTGAGACCGCAGCGAGTCTTTATGAGGTCGACTACGCGTCCTCCAATTTGCCCAAAGTCGGCGCAAACAGTGTGTGCCATGTTATCACACAACCAGCAGAAGGTTAATGTTTGCCGTGTGGCAGCTGAGCGGCAGCGTTTAGCACAACAAATATTCATTATGAAAAGATGAGGAAAATAAATATGAGAAAGGTGAGATTAATCGAGGAAAATGCTTGAGCGATGACTTTAAGTCGAAACTAATAATGATCAAGTAGCACAAACAATAACGCAGATCAATACAGCAACAACAACGAACAAACGGCCGTCGCAAAATCACAAATGGTCCTTTAAATTTTGGAATAAATTTATTATTTGTACCTATCGTAGTGTCAACGTTTCGTACTAGAACAAAGTCTCCTTCCTTAAATTCTATATGTTTCTTAATATTTTTATCATAATAGTGTTTCATCTTAGTTTTGGTTTTTAGTTATTTTATCTAATACTCCTCTCCGAATTGCTATTAAGTCTCTAATTGGGTTTGAATTAGTTTTGTCTTTTAGAAATTCCGTTAAAGCGTCAATATCACAGCCTCTATTCTGAACACCAAAGAGTATTACCGATGGTATTTCCCCAGTAACCGAATTTTTTGAATTATTTATTGCATATTCCGCTTTTGTAAGTAATTTACACCAATCTGAATGTAGCACTGGTTCAGTTATCTTTGTTAACATACTTTTCATTGATCTATTTACTCTCTCCACTTGCCCATTTGCCTGTGGTGAGGCAGTTGCTGATCTAACATGTTCAATGTTGTTACTTAGCATGAACTCACTGAATTCCAACGATGTGAAACATAAGCCCTTATCACCGACAATTCTCCTGGGTCTGCTAGAATTTTCAAAATATTTCGTTAAGCATGCGCAAACTTCCTAAGTACTAGTTGTGTTTGCAGAATACAATTTAACAAACTTTGTTAACCCATCAATGACTACCAATATGGGTTTCTTTTTATTAATGACTGAGGGGAGGGGTCCGAAATGGTCAATATGCAATGTGTCGAATGGAATAGGTCTTTTCGGTATACTATGCAATGAGCGATTGTTGTAATGGGACGGAAGGCTAAATGTAATACACTTAATGCAATTTTTTATAAAACTATCAACTTTTGCGGTCATATTCGGAAACCAATAATGTTTCTAAATCTCGGTTACACATTTTTCAACTCCCAAATGCCAAATTTTTTCGTGAACAGTTCTTATTTAATTATTTTCCATCTTCTAATACAAAATTTTTCACTGGTTCTCTTTCTAACTTATCCTTCAGCTGAATTATAGTGCTATCTCTATTTTGCGTAACCTGAAGCTGAAAATTTATGTTATCTATATCTATAACTGAAACTATTCGATCCTTATTTTCGTTTTCCTGAACTGAAACTTTTGGTTCGTAACTGAACTCTGGACTTATTGTGGGGTATCTACTTAAGCCATCGACATGGGGCATGTATTTACCACTTCGATGATTCACTGTATAGTCATAATTTTCAAGTTCAAGGGCCCATCTAGCCATTTTTGAATTTACAGTTTTCTTTCATAAGGTTAGAGTAAGGGCATTACAATCGGTTATTATTCGGAACGGTATTCCTTCAAGGTAAATCTTAAATTTATTCAATGAGTAGATTATGGCTATAGTTTCTAATTCACAAATATGATACCGACTTTTTGCTGGCGTTGTTGCTTGAGAAAAATATGAGATTGTATGAAACTTGTTATCATCCTGTTTTTGTAATAAAATTTCTCCAAACCCTTCGGCACTAGCGTCACAATGCAATTCTTTTTCCTTAGTCGGACTATACAGGGCTAGAACTGGTGCTGAGGCCAGTCTCTCACAGAGATAATTAAATATTGTCACACATTTGTCATCTAGCTAAAATTTCCCTATAGTTTTTGTCAGAGCTTGCAATGGTTTGGCAACTTTCGAGTAACCCGGAATGAATCTCCTGAAGTAAGAAAAGAGTCCTAAACATTTTTGCATATCTGCGGAATTAGTAATTAGTTTCGAAAGGTGCTTAATTTTCGTGATGTGATCATTATTTGGCTTAATTCCATCCTTTCTTAATGTGAATCCTAAAAATTATATACTAGTGTAACAAAACAGACACTTGCTTAACTTGATTTCTGATCTATATTATGCTAGGAGGCGTAATACTTTACTTAAGATAACAAAGTGTTCTTCTATAGTATTGGTTCCGATTGCAATGTCATCCATGTATACAACTACATTTCCTTGTTTTATTAATGGGCCGAATATATTGTTTACAAATCGTTGAAAGACAGCTGATGCGTTTCGCAAACCGAATGGCATGCTAAGATATTCGCATTGGCCGTTTGGTGTCACAAAAGATGTAAACTGAATTGAATTCTCTGCCACCTTCACTTGGTGGAAACTACTTTTCAGATCCAGAAGGGAGAAATATTTATTTCCTTCCATTCTCTCTATGCAATCATTTATAAGTGGCAATATCCATCCATATACCCATCCCTTACTGTTATCTTATTCAATTGTCTATAATCAACGCACAGCCTTTTCACACCAGATTTTTTTTTTACCAGTACAATTGCAGAGGTATAAGGGGAATCACTCGGTCTGATATGGCCTTCAGCCAGCAATTCTTCAATAAGTTTGTCAACTAGTCTTTTGTCATGATATGAAAGCTTTCTTGGTGTTGAATATATTGGGGCTTGTGACATAATTTGTATCTTCATTTCATACATATGTTCAATGGCTGGTATGTTGGGTAAGTCTAAGTAATTTAATTCAATTAATGTTCGGATTTCACTACGCAAGTTTTCACTAAGTTTGTAATCAATATTGTAATCCTCAATGTCAATTTCGTCTATATTGTAAATATTCTGAATATCGGAAGTTTGCTCAATTGCATCTAGAAGCGCATTACTTATCGGAAGTTCACTGTTATTCGGAGGTTTTTTTTAATGCTACCTGATGTTGTCTCATTCCCTATTTTGTCTAATCTATGGCCTAATGTTTCTGCATTATCAATTGATGTTTTCGATTTTTGATTGTCTTTATTTTTGTACAATCTCTGCATTGCCGCGATGATTTGTAAGCTTTTGATTTTTTACGATTTTCATTTAATCATTATTTTTGAGTAATTTGATAAAACTTAGACTTAATCATTATTCTTGATCAAAAAAAATTTTTTTCGCTTTAAATAAAACTCTTCTTCTGCTTCTAAGTTAGAATGTTCGCCAATATTATTGCATATCCTTGTCAAAGGACCACAAAGCTACACCCTGCGCTAAAATTTTCTTTTTGAAAATACATTTGAAAAATAATAAATTGATATATTATATTAAATTTTATTTATTATATTTCGCTCAAAATAAATCTCAGCATTTATTTGTGTTATTTATGTAAATATATATATTTGTATTTATTAAAACTACGTTATAACAAACACCAGCTTCCGATCGGCAACTGCTGTTATGTATCAATAACAAATAAAAGATAAGGAAAGCTAGTTACTCATAGTCGTACCTGAGGGGGGAAGAAGACTTACGAAGACTTACTTGCGCTTGACTACGCTCACGCAATTTATTTATCTATTTTTAGAATTGCTTATCTTAAGCCGCGAGTGTTAATGCATTGATACTTAGTTTTTGGTGATTATTTTTAATCGCGTTTCAAGATGGGTCGCAAGCGTAATTGTATTCCGCGTAATTTTTTTACATTCCACGCGGAAAGTAATGTTTCTGAGTGTAAAATTTGCAAATTGACTTTGAGTGGAAATTTTTTGTGCAATCTAAAGCGGCACTTAGAAAAGATGCACAAAGGCGAATATGAAACCTTGTCCGAAAACAAAGAAACAGAAGTGCCCGAAAAGAAAAAGAAGTTTTCGGTGGTAATGAGGCAAGATGATGTCAAGAATGCCTGTATTGACCTGCTGACTGCCGTATTAGACTCAAAAGGCTTTAAGGCGTTAACAGCTCACATATTTAGCGGCTTGGATATGCCCACTGTAACTTCAAGAAATATTATGAGCTTAGTCGAGGAAAAGTACAGCCAAATTACATACAAAGTACAGCGACATGGTCAAAACATTCAAAACAGAATCCTCTGCCTTATAATGGACACGGCCACAAGATGCAATCGCGGAATTCTTGGTGTTAATGTCCAATTCATCGATCACGGTGCAATATGTGTACAAACTTTAGGCCTGATAGAGCTCAAAACATCGCACACATCCCACAACCTTTGCACTGAAATACAGTCCATATTGCATGATTTTAGCATAGCGAAGCAACAAATTTATAGCATCACCACAGATAATGGTCGAAACATGATCAAGACAGTGGAGCTACTAAATATTTGCGAGGATGAAGATGATGACGAACAAGAAGGTGCTGAGGATTTGGATGAAGAAGAGCTGCTCAAGAATTTGAAAATTCATTCCATTAAGTCGATGAAATGTGCAGCACACACCCTTCAACTTGCTGTAAAGGATTTTTTACAACGCTTGGAATCGGTTGAGCTTATTGACAAAGCACGACGAATTGTTAAGCTTTTAAGAACGCCGGCGTACAGGTAACTTTCTTGGCCTATTATTAACATATAAGCTCAGAGAAAAACCAAAAAATGTATTTATACAATGTCGTTTTTCTTTGTAATGTAGGTATTTAATAACTGAAGAGTCATTGCCACAACCAGTGCTAGATGTTGCGACTCGTTGGAATTCAACATACAATATGCTGAGCAAGCTGCAACAATTCGAAGATTTTTGCGAAAGGCGCCTAAAAAGCTCATTAAAATAAACTGCAGCTGAGTGGAGTGACTTGAAAAGGCTTGTTAATACCCTGGAACCGGCATACCTTGCAACAGTAAAATTACAAAGCACTCAATTATTCATGGGTGACTTCTACAAGCGATAGCTGGAGCTCAAGCTCACTGTGGCAGCAGCAAGTACCAGTGAAAGCCAAGCTTTGAGCCAGTGCATCCGTGACAGGGAAGAGAGCCTTTTAGGGTGCGATGCAATCGTTTGCAGTATCAACTTGGATCCACGGATAAGACGAGTATTGCTGCAGAACCCAATAAGCCTGATGCTCGCCAGAGCTCAGTTAAAGCAGCATTTCTTGCAGCTTTTAAATTTGAAAGACACCGTTAGTATATTTATCATTTATATTCATATAACATAACATATTAAAAATTAATATTTCAGACTAGTGCAATAGCACAGCCTTGCTCAAGCAGCTCAAGCGCGACAACTTCGTTCGGTACATCGCAAAACTCAAACACCTGCTCGCTATTGAACGAGTTTTTGCAAACTATTGAGGTAGCTTCAGAAGACGAAACTGAGGATGGAGATCGAGCAGACCTCATCAAGAAAGGATATGCCAAAATTGACGACTATACCCCAAAGCCAATTTGCTTGACCTCCAATATTATAGAGTATTGGGAGGAGCATCGATACCGTTTCCCTAACTTATACCAGCTGGCCAAAGTGGTGCACTCAGTTCCTGCGACGCAAGTTAGTGTTGAGAAATCATTTTCGGCACTTAAAATGATGCTCACTGATCAGAGATGCAACCTCGCGGACGAATCATTGTCGAAATTACTTTTTGTAAAATTAAATAATACTTATTAATTAAACGTATTTCCGACAACAAAACCAAAAATAACAAAAATTGTTAATGTATTTTCAAAAAGAAAATTTTAGCGCAGGGGGTATCTTTGTGGTCCTTTGACAAGGATATGCAATAATATTGGCGAACATTCTAACACAGAAGCCGTAAATTCCTGTTGTTTTATTTTAAGCGAAAAAAAATAAAAATCATAGATAATTATTATTTTTGAGTTTTATTTTTTTTTATCAAGAATAATGATTAAGTCTAAGTTTTATCAAATTACTCAAAAATAATGATTATCTGTGAAGAAAATCGTAAAAAATTGAAATATGACCATTACCAAGTAATTTTTATTATATAACTTATAATGATTACGGTCCCTGGTTTTGCGTTTTGGATCAGTGTAAAAATATACTCCTACCTGGTCAAATATCGGAACAAATGGGTATTCGTCGCTGTCTTCTCTGGGAGTTTTTGGTTCCATTGCGATTTGGTACTTTTGCGGTACCTTTAGGCACGTGTTTATGGTGTGGCTAAGAGAGCCGCAACGGAAGCAGGACCCCTTCACACGTATGGGAGCCTTGCAATCTGAAGTGTAGTGTCCCAACAACGAACAATTGTAGCATCGCATCTCACCTTTCGATGTTAATGAAGATTGTGTTGAAGCTGAAATCGAAGCTGAAGAGATAGTCAATGAGTTCCATTTTGGTTTGTTTTTTTTCTCGTAAGTCCGCATATCGATGAGGTAATTCCTGGAGCTCGTTGATAGTCTTCGCTCCATACAACAAGGCAATGGCTGGCGACGTGTCACTGAAACCATCGGTGATAAAGTGGACTGCTTCAATCTCACATACACTTGCACGCAACGCAAACTCTTGCATCTGCGAAATGGACCCCATAACGGATGTTTTTGCCGGAATGTAGAAAGTTTTCTGAAGTTGCATCACTAATTCGGTTGTCGAACATGCCTTATCAAATGTTTTCAGAAAATTGGATTTAAATTGGTCATAATTTTCTGAAGTGTCGATCCGCATAAATGTGTCTGCCTCTGAATTTGGTGCCATTAATAAGCGTGCGCATCGTAGCTTGTAGGCGTCACTTTCATCAACAGCAGAACAAGCACGCTCTAATTTTGTAATCCACAATCCAGCGTCTTGGTCCCTCGGATTCGAGAATGGGACCATTGCACGGATCACTTCTTTGACGCTGCTGCTCTCCGCCATTAGTTTTGTGAGCGAAGCCCTGTTTTTTAATATTCTAACGACGGCATCTAACTCTTCTTCTTCTGGTATGCGTGCGTCGGCGACCACCGGCGCCAGCGTGTCGGCGTCGTTTTCCAAGTTGAGGTTGAGGTCGGCCGGACTGTCGGAGTCGTTGTCGGCTAAAGCGTTAAATTTGGTCGGAACGACAGTGCTGGTTGGACGATCAGCGACATAACCATTCCCGTACGCGAGTTTCTGCAGCTGCCGCAAAGTTACATTGCTCGAGTGCGCAATTTCTTGCCTATCCATCCAGTCCAACAGCTGCTGCTTCTTAATGGCAGCAGGGTTCAACCGTTTGTTTTGACCACCAGGGGGGCTTCTTTTTCCCCCTAGGTTTGTTAGAGGGGCATGCTGTGGCGAAGGCCTTATTGCATGCTTCTGTGAGCCTGTTCACTAGACGATCTAGGTCGTCCTTTGTGTCCGGGCATGTTGGTGCTCTAGAGGGGAGTAAGTCCTCCAGGGCTGAGCTATATTTTTCCCAGTTGGCTTTCCTGGGATTAATGTAGTCATTAGGTTTCGGAAACTCGAGGGATAGTGTGGTCTCGATGTACCTGTGGTCAGAGAAGGAGTGGTCATCAGGGACTGGCCAGCTCTTGACTATGTCTAACAGTTTTTGAGACACTAAGGTGAGGTCAATAAACTCCTGTCGATTTTTAAGTATAAAAGTGGGGTCGTTGCCCCGATTACAAATAAATAGATTTGAGTTAAGGATGAAGCTGAAAAGTGACTCACCCCTTAAATTTGTGTCCGAGCTCCCCCATTGAGTGTGGTGAGCGTTGGCGTCGCAGCCTATTAATAGGTCTATAGTGTCCGACCTCTCGCTGTCGCTGGCTAGCTTGCGAACAAGGTCGTTCGGAGGATCATTTGCTTCAACGGCCAGGTAGGACGACATCAGCCTTAGATGTGTCCCTTTCAGCTCTAGGCTTACCGTGTTGTCGCTATCGCTATAATTATGGAGCAGAAAGATATTTAGGTGCTTTCTGGCAAGAATGAAGGTGCGGGTTTTACCTTCATGTTGAGCTACAATCATCTTGTACTCCTTCGACCCTAGTCCACAAACCTTGTCTCCCACTATCCAAGGTTCCTGGACTAGGGTTACGTCCGCTCCGCTCTCTTCGAGGCGGAGTATAAGAGCAGCGGATGCTGCTTTACAGTGGTGGAGGATTATCTGGACATCCTTAGAGTTCTCCACCACTGTAATGTCGGCGTCTAGATCGTCTTCGACTTCCTCGTCGCGACATATCGCCTCGAATTTACGTCTCAGCGTGCTATCGCTGCCTCTTTGGCTGAGGGGCTCCCTTCTTCGGCGCTTCTGTGCCAAAGTTCGGTAGCACCTTCGAGGCCCACTCAACCTTCTTTAGCCACTTGTCCATTGGGCTGGACATCTAGCTTGCGTTCTGCTGACGGAGTATGTTCCCAGCACTCCGTCTTTCAGCATATGTTTATGTTTCGGCTCGGACACTAGTAGATGGTAACTCGTCCCCCGCCACTTTACCAGCGGGCAGAGCAGCCGCAGGATTGCATAGCCACTCTTCCAAGGTATCGGTTTTGTGAGCCGATTCACCACCCACCCCGGATCCAGGATGGGACACCTGTGGGCTCTCCCTAGCGTCTTCCGCCGCGCAGGTTTTCTCTGCCGTTTTGCGGGTTGGGCCAGGCCTTTGGGCCGCTGTCTTTCCCTGTTTGGGATTGCTCCCTGTTGGTATTTGGGGAGGGACAGACTCATTTTGGTTTTTTTGTTTTATTAAAATCTTCCATTCTTTTCCCACGAGCTGCAGAGAAGGGGTACGGTCCGTCCGGGTAGAGATCCACGTTGCCCGGATAAGGCATACTTAGAACAAGGGTCTGCCAAGTCCCTGAGCTCTCCGTTACGGCTGACTCTCGGCATGGGTCGAATAACACACTTAGTCCGGCCCGGTGTGAGGTGAGTGTGGGGGGTTGGGATGTGGGTAGGTAGTGTGTAGGGATAGAGGAGTGTGTGAGCTACTTGTACGAGGCGGCACCACAAGCGCATCGTCAGTGTTGCTACTTCGCGAACACCCACTGGCTGTCCGGAGCTGCTTATTTTCGTTACTCTCCATAGGGATGCCCGCTTATTCGATGCTGGGGGACCTATCTACATAGGTAGGTCCCTTTGAGCCATCTCATCAGACCAGATCCGAATATCTTGCACGAGTATATTCCATGGCCCGCAAAAGAAGAGCTGGAAGCTACAAACGTTTTTTTAACATGCGTATAAGAATTTTTCCCACCTGATCGCTACTAGCGTGTGTCGCTGTAGCGTATTCCAACCGCTCCATTTTCTGGCAGCGTTGCTTCAAGAGTTCGTAGAATTCCTCAGCTGTAGGTATAGCATCCGACGAAGTGTGCTCCTCCCACTTGGTTTGCGTCTTCGAATCCAACTTCTGCAGCAGCATGTTGATGGCCATGAATCCAGAGATCTCCTCAGCAGTTCCCAATGTCTGCAACGCTCGCATGTGTAAATTGACTGCATCCGAAAACTCCCGAAGCCTTTTAGCAGAAGGCGAGTCTACCCTCTTTAGCCCAAGAATCTTCTTGATGTGTGCCTGGAAAACAAGTCTTTTGTTATTAAAGCGTTTATTAAGTATATCCAGAGCCGCACGATAATTGGCACTGGAGAGCTCCAACGATCGCACCGAATCCAAAGCCGCATCAGCGAGGCAAGAGCGAAGGTGCTGGAATTTCTCGATGTCACTGAGATCTGCATCCGCTTCAATCACCGATTTAAACATTGCCATAAAATCCGAAAACTCCACGTATCCACCAGAAAACTTAGGCACCTTTAGCTCAGGAAGTCGCTGCTTGTGAGCCATGATGATGGTACTATGTCCGGAATGGATTGGCAGAGTCGTAGAATGAGAAGAGGAGTGCGACTGGCCTAATTCAACAGCAGCTAGCAACTCAGCTTTCAATGATATGAACAGAGTATCGAAGTTTTCACGCAGCTCACTCCCAATCTCGTTTTCATCGAGAGCCTCCAATTCATTATGGGCCTTATTGAATTCCTCTCGAATTTCTGCCAACATATCAATTTGTCGACTTTATTCCCCGCGAAGCATTCGCCAAGCCTGTGCAATCGATCATATAATGACTGAACTTTACGCTTATAAAGACTCAGCCTGGTATCAGACATCACAATATTTCCGCCCGCGCCTGTATTCGGATCGTTGTCCATGCTAAACGTTTTGCAATTCGACACAGCAACGGAAAATTAAATACCGCTTAAGCGACGATGTATAAAGGCGAGAGCAAAAATGGAAGACACGAAAAGTCAAGAGCCGCGGTTGCAGCTGCGCAGAGAATGAGAGATTCAACGCTTAAGGTACCGAAATATATAAATATTCCAGCGGTACTCTCACTGAATTTGCACTTTAAACTGATTTTTATTGTTTACCAAAATGTATTTGTTGGTAGTTAAACTACGCAGCATAAAATATTGTTCAATTAATAAGGGTTTTAAACGGAACGCGATTAACCAATGTATTTATACCACGTCGGGGGGTCACCAATTTTTGAGATGCCAAGCTTTTTTGGCACCTATTTGTTTCCAAAACAAAAATGACAACTTGATTTAACTTTATAATATTTATTTATACTCGCGGCTTAGCTGAAACCGATTGCTTGCTATTTTGCACGGCCAGATAAGTGTTTAGAAGAGGTCGATACGCAACCAATGCGGCGAGAGGTTAGCATAGAACTAAAATAGACGACCGCGGCAGATCAAAGTAATTGCCGAAGTGGCTGCGGCAGAGAGCCCTTTTAGCGGGAGAGCGCAGCAGCTCTGCAGAACGTCATCGTTTGCAAAACATAGGCGGCTCACTCTGCTCATACGTCTATTGTCTAAAGTAACAATAACACTGCTTCAATTTACTTCATAATACTTCATCAATATGTGATAAAGGGTAGGCATCTTTGCGAGTGTTCTTATTAATCTCTCGAGAATCTAAACTTAATCGATTTTTCGTCCCTTTCTTAACTAAAACGTTATTTCTACTCCAATAACTATTCGATTCCTCGATCAGATCTAAAGCGAGCATTTTCTCCACTTAGTCAAACATTAACTTTTCCTTCGCGGGTGAAATCAGTCTATGGCGCTGTTTTACTGGTCTATCGGGTACCATTTCGATCGTATGCTGGATAACTTTGGTACGTTCTATTCCTTCCTTTTCGAACGAAGAAAACGAATGGATCACGGATTCTAGTCTTATATTTTGGTCTACGCTTAGATCGTGTAATGGCGGTGATTCCGAAACCTTGGTTTCATTTCCTACGTCTAATTCATATACAACAGATCTATCCGTTAACATCCTTGCTACAAGAGTGAATTCTATCCAGGAATCAATTCCTAAATAAACATTTCACTTTCAAGCCAGCTTATCGTCGCCCCCGAATCTAACAAAGCCATCAAGTTTTGCCATGCTTAGCCCTACAAATAATCTGTTATTGGAGCTCAAAAGTACGGACGAGACAAGCCTCTTCCGAATCCTCTTTACCTTGGTCCAGGGTTGCCTTAATCGTATGGTAGATACTTAAATTCTAGCTTATCTGAGTGTGTACTTTCACAATCTATATAAATATCCTCCGTCTGGGATTGTTCCTCTACCAAGGACCTATTAGAGAGATCTTTTGAGCAATCCGGGCTGGAGGTGGTTTCTTGGAAAGTGTGCTCTTTCAATCTGTCATCATTGCAGGATGCGTCAACATGGTGTTGGTTTGCGCATCCCGCTTGCGGTTTTCCGATGGGTTTCATTTCTCGTACTTTGGCTTAAAAGTATTTTTCGTCCCGCAGCCATAACAGAAGACGTGGCGTTCTGCTACGCAATCTTCAAACCAATGACCGCTTTTGTCGCAATTCCAGCAAACAAACCGTTTGCGAAGCAGCTCGGAGATACTCTCTTCTTCGAGTTGTGATGGACCTATTTCAGGCTGAGGTAAGCTCAGTCTCGTCCAGCGTCAATCCACAAGAAATTTGTAGAAGGATGGAACCACAAAGGAGGCATCGGGGTTGGCCTATTGTAGAGAGGATGTAGCGGGGCTTGGACGAGATGTGTTAGTGGTGTGCGTCGAACGGTGTTGATGGACGTGGCGTGGGATACTGTCAGTGCCTCGGCCCCCTTTTAATAATGACTAACGCAGTTAATGTTGTTTTTACACTTAGTTTGATTTGGGTTGCAGCTTGGTACAACGTCTGTACTCGGGGCCGGGGTTTCTACGTGAGTTGCATTTGGTTCTGGCCGGCCGGGCATGATTAGTCGGCGGTTTGTGGGGACTGCGCGTGTCTTTGTTAGCTATGTTAGTTCTACGTGTGAAGAGGGTGTTCTTAGAGTTAGGAAGTACGTATGGCGAATAATAGAAGTATTTTGTATGGTATTTTAATAACGTTATATTGTATTACACTACCTCGGGAGAGGCGTTGTAGCTAACCCTTTTAGGTTCGTTACAGAGTTCTTGGTCCTCACTCTGAATTTCTGATACACGGGGTCTAGTTACCCTGTTTCTCTGTAGGAAGTTGCCAGCATCTTTACAGAAATGTTCATGCTTTTTAACGTTCTTCCCCAAGTCACTTCTATTTTGAATTTTTAAATGAAAAAGCTCATATCGAAGAGCACTTTTCGCATTCCGTTTAAGAATATCGATCAGCTTGAGTTCGTTTATCTCATTTAAAAGTCGGGATACTAATTTTTCAATGGCTGACTGAAAATCTTCGAAGGATTCGTTGTCCTTCTGTTGACGTTTCCTTATCAAAGGTCAAAGTCATCTTTCTGTTCGTCAAATCTTTGCCTAAACGTCGTACCAGAACCAATCGCTGGCTTTGCCTGTTCCCAGAACCAATCGTTGGCTTTGCCTGGGAAAAGCAGCTGCAGATTATCGCAAAGTAACTAATTGTCATTCCCCAGAGTCTGCCCCGTAAGACCACGATATAGAAATTCTTCTACGTGCATCGCGTCTCGAGAACCATCAAGTTCAAGACGCCAACTTAGTAGGATATTTGCCGCCTTTGCCTGTACTACATTTCCGGTTGTATGACTACTCCTAGGAGTTCTTCCTTAAGAATCGCCTCTAAACATAATACTACCATTGTCTACCTCTCGTCGAACATTACTGTGTGACTCTGAGGGACCTCCGTTTCCCGTAACAGCAGCTGTGGCTAAATTCATATTGGAAAACAGGGCCTGTATAGTTTGTTCGATGGAAGCTTTTGTGAACGAATTAAGGTTTTCCATCATAGTTTTCTCCAGGCCTTTCTCGTAAGGTCTTCAGGTTGGGCGTTACCAAGCGACTTATTGCCGTTGCTACTAACCAACTGTCGACTCTCTGATAAATTTTGATCTAAGCTAGCCTGATACCTTGTTTGCATTCCTCTTTTTGAGGTTGCTCCTCGACTTCGACCTCTGCTGTTTGTTTTCAAGGTGACAAGGCGTGGTAGCTATCAACTGATCTTGCCGCAAACGTCCCTGGCAAATCATGCAAAACGAGTCTTAATTAATCAATGCCGAAGCTAAATTTTCATTACTACGGTGAACCGCCAAGATTTTATGAATTCATTAATCAAAAAAAGAAACGAGGGGGAACGTTGTGAGTTGCTGCTGCGACCGCAACCTTACATTTATACCCGATACATAGTCAGTATGGCTACATTAGCGACAAAGAGTGCGTGCGAGAGAGACAGAAAATCAGTCAGAACGTGTCGACGGGCGCTGCGTAGCCACTGCAAATTGATTTGTTACTTTTGGCTATGATAATAATCCGATCTTATTCGGATTCGGCAAGATTCGGCAATCTGGTAGATATGGCCATTCTCTATGATTGTGCGTTTTTAATTTTCTCCTATCTTCAAAATTGTGTTTGCCACAGATTTTCGTTGTTTATGGCTGCGGAAGGGGGTGGGGCGAAATTTTGAAACACACTTGTAGCAGTGAGCTGTCAACAGTGAGTTCTGCAGTGAAAGATTACAAATAGTTTTGTAGCAGTGAGAGCTCGACAGTCAGGTCTAATAGTCTCTGAGATCTGTGGATGCTCCAGATTTTCGTCCTTTGCGGGGGCGGAAGGGGTGGGGCGAAATTTTGAAACAAACTCGTCAAGGTCCGATATCACAGGAGTGTGGATACCAAATTTGGTTGCTCTAGCTTTTATAGTCTCTGAGATCTAGGAACTTATATTTAGCAATAGGCAAAGCCGGCTATGATACGTGTGTGTTAGAGAGAGACAGGGCGAGAAAAAATGAAATTGTTTTCTTCATTCTGGCTATAATAATAATACGATCTGATTCAGATTCTGCAGTCTAGAAGATATGGTCATTCTCTACGATTCTGCGTTTTTGGTTTTCTCGTATCTTTAAAATTGTGGATGCCACAGATTTTCGTCTTTTGTGGGGGCGGAAGTAGGCGGGGCGATGTTTTGAAATATACTTGTAACAGTGACATATCACAGAAGGCTGGATACAAAATGTCGTTGCTCTAGCTCTTATAGTCTTTGAGCACTAGGCGCTGATAGGGACGGACAGACGGACAGACGGACGGACGGACAGACGGACAGACGGACAGACAGACATGGCTCAATAAAGGCTTAAAATTTATTAGAAATAATTTGTATTGCAGTAAACAACTAAAATTTTCTCTAAATTATTTATTAAGAGGCTCTGACGTTTCTCTCCAAAAATCATTTTGTACGCGGAAAAGCTTCTTTCAACGTCACAGGAAGTAATTGGAGCAAATTTATATTTTATTATATTTTCGTTTGTGACTGGTTCGATTCCAGACAGATCTTCAGCATTTAGATTTAATATACTATTTATTTTTGAAATGATTTTAAAATCAGGATTTCTTTTCAAAATTGCTTCAAATTTCTTTTTAAATCCATTCCAAAATCACCAG